>CM040404.1:34352583-34952583 GCA_022702515.1 Ilyophis sp. 1 JC-2022
CAAATAGCACCTCTGTTATTAAGAACCCTACACCAAATAGCACCTCTGTTATTAAGAGCATTACACCAAATAGCACCTCTGTTATTAAGAACCCTACACCAAATAGCACCTCTGTTATTAAGAACCCTACACCAAATAGCATAGCACCTCTGTTATTAAGAACCCTACACCAAATAGCACCTCTGTTATTAGAACCCCTACCAAATAGCACCTCTGTTATTAAGAACCCTACACCAAAATAGCACCTCTGTTATTAAGAACTACACCAAATAGCACCTCTGTTATATTAAAACCCTACACCAAATAGCATCTCTGTATTAAGAACCACCAAATAGCACCTCTGTTTATTTTATTAAGATCCCTACACCACATAGCTCTGTTATTAAGAGAACTACACCCAAATATTAAGCTACACTGTTAGCCTGCACTGTATAAGAGCACAAAAATAGAACCTACATCTGTTTATTAAAACACCTAAGCATATACTCTGTTATTTACAAATAGAAGAGGATGTAGAAATCAATGTACTTGATTTCTGTAAAATGTAACCTCTGTTTTAATAATGTCCAGTACACCAAATAACCAAAACCTCTTTTATTAAGAACCCTACAACCAAAATAGCACCTCTTGTTATTAGTTAGATTTACGCACTGAGACCCCTACACCAAATAGCACCTCTGTTATTAAGAACCCTACACCAAATAGCACCTCTGTTATTAAGAACCCTACACCAAATAGCACCTCTGTTATTAAGAACCCTACACCAAATAGCACCTCTGTTATTAAGAACCCTACACCAAATAGCACCTCTGTTATTAAGAGCCCTACACCAAATAGCACCTCTGTTATTAAGAACCCACCAAATAGAACCCTGTTATTAAGAACCCTACACCAAATAGCACCTCTGTCACCAAATAGCACCTCTGTTATTAAGAACCCTACACCAAATAGCACCTCTGTTATTAAGAGCACTACACCAAATAGCATCTCTGTTATTAAGAAATAGCACCTCTGTTATTAAAACTACACCAAAGCACCTCTTTATTAAGAGCACTACACCAAATAGCAACACACCAAATAGCACCTCTGTTATTAAGAACCCTACACCAAATAGCACCTCTGTTATTAAGAGCACTACACCAAATAGCACCTCTGTTATTAAGAGCACTACACCAAATAGCACCTCTGTTATTAAGAACCCTACACCAAATAGCACCTCTGTTATTAAGAACCCTACACCAAATAGCACCAATGATATTGCTATTTGGAAGTTTTGCTACGTGCCCAGGCACCTCTCTACTCTAATCTTTTTTTTCTCTTCTTGTTATGAACACTTATTCATATGTGGATTGATTTCTGTTATTCTGGTATTAAAATCTGCCATATTCACTGAGAGCAGAATTGTTTTTGTTTGCAGAGTACATATTCCATGTCAGTGAAATGAGTTTGCTCTCATGTGAATACATGGAAAAATTCAATTTGTGGCTCACATGTTCACCTGTAGACCCACAATAGGGTTCAAAAGATTGTCTTCCAATGAAATTCTCCTAAAAGGTATTAGCTCTGACCTACTTAAAGGTCATTGCTTCCTTTGAGAAGGTCATGGTTCTGTATTGTACGCGTTTCCACTACATTGTTGTTATGACTACTTTATTGTGGCTGTGTTTGATTTATGGTGGAAACACACATTCAGTGAGTCACACAGCACATGTATCAGTTTACCACCAATATGATTACAAGAAAAACAACAATATTTATAATAATGACGTTCAGTCGCATACTGTTTCAAATTAGATGCGTTAGCACGTACATTTTCTAGACCTTAGGCCAGTTACTTTAAAATGCAGAAGTATTCAAATTAGAACTGACAGCTAACATTTTATAATGGTCCATTGCTTTAGCATGACAACGTTAACATTCGGTATTGTGGTAGTTTCAAATAACAGATGATTAGTACAGCAATGCAATAATAATTATTTTGAATAAAAAATAATCTATTTGTGAGAAAGCAAATGTAGCTGTACCTGGCACATCTTTCAGTTACAAAATAAAATGGTCAAGTGATTAAGTATAAGATTAGTCAATACACATGTATTTAGGTCAGTATTTGTCAATATCTCAACACAGATATTGATGATAACTCAAACACAGGCCTGATAATAAGGGATTTTTAAAACCATTTAATATTAAAGTGTTAGAAATTCTAGAACGTGGGTTTCAAGAGCTGCAAAGCTGTCCATTTATAGTAATACACAGGCAAAAGTATCCATGCAGGATTTGCATCACATCCTTGCTTTGTCAAACCGCGTGATATTTGAATGGATGAAAAGAAAGTAAAATAAAAAAACAGTCCGTTCACAGTGAGCTAGACATTATTGTCCTTTGTTCACGCAAAATTAAAATAAATGCAAATAAAACTGTTGTTTGTGTAAGGTATTCTGAGCACTTGTGTTCTGAAATATGAACACCTTTGGGAAGTATTGGTGGGTGCCCCTGTAAAAGGATTAGGGTTACATATACAATTATTGACCCAGTATTGGGTTTCAGCAATATTTACTCAAAATATTCAGTGTCACGGAGCTTTGCAGTTACCTCTCTTATAATTAATGTTTATGTAATAAGTAATTATGGCTCAGAAAAACTTAATGTTCATGCTATTGGATCCAAAGTGTTTTTTTTACTCATAGGTTGATTGACAAGCACTGCAATAACATGCTGGATTGATTGTACCATGAAATGAAAGAAAGCAAGGGAAAATATTATATTAATACATTATATTTTACTAAGATTGTTGCTTTGACTTTGCCTTATTGCTTATTTATTTTTAACTGTTTGCTAAAATGTTTTCTCTACATGCCTTCTAGTTATTTTGATGGACATTTGTGTATTTCATGTTTTTATTATTGATGTTCTGTTGACTTTACATATTCACTTTGTTAGCTGGAAAGACTGGAAAGTGACATGTTGACCTGCGTAATCCACAGAAATAAGAGGTTAGAAATACTATAAATCAGGCCCTGGATTAAATGAGTTTGAGTCTGATGTATTGCTCCTTCAGATACGACCCATATAATCCCAGTCCAAAACATATAGTGCCTACTAGCTGCCCAGTATCAGTCTGCTCTTGGTGCAGCTGTTGGTTTGACAGTGTTTTGCAAATTGGCACGACAGTAGTCAGCTAGCGGACAGTTGAGGCAAGGCTGTTTTGTGATGAGAATCAGCTGTTAAAAGAGTACAAAAAAATAGTGGGTGAATGATCCTGTTGTTTGCAGACAGCTATAGCGCCCATTTACTAAATTCTGGCGGAATGACAGCTGGCCCTGGTGGAATTCTGATAGGTGACTGCTTGCTGGAAGTTGGCTGACAAAGTGTTGACTCTGACGGACAGAAATGCAAATAAGGATGCAAATAAGAAAGATAACCAGTTAAAATGAAATGTAAAACAGTGTTATTTTTGTTGTAGGGAAGAATCAGTCCACATCCCTCAGCACACCTGCAGTCCAGACCACCTTCACAGCTGCTGCTAGACTTTCTGCCATGCTGAATGGGAAGGACCGGATCTGCCCAGGTGCCGTGCAAGTGGATCAGCTAAAGGACCGGATCTGCCCAGGTGCCGTGCAAGTGGATGAGATAAAGGACCGGATCTGCCCAGGTTCCGTGCAAGTGGATCAGCTAAAGGACCGGATCTGCGGAGGTGCCGTGCAGTTGGATCAGGTAAGCACTGAATGGGACAATCCAATCTGTACAGTTTCTATCTCTGGTATTCAAACAAATTGTTGAAATATGCTTGCCAATACAAAAATAATAATGCCAAAAGGTTCCCAAGTGGCACATCCACAAAACGCGAAAGTAAAATAAATAAATAAAATAAATAAATGAATGAAATTGTCAAGGCTTATTTTATTTCTGTAGTCGTTCTTCCTCTATCGCTTTTTGGACGTTCGTTTCTTTTTTCTTTTTTTTGCTCCGCTCCGGGGTTTTCTTCTGTTCAGGCACTCAGTTGCCGCACCTGCTCTGAGTTACCTGCCGGTTATTTAAGCCTCGTTCTTCCATCTTCCAGTGCTTCTATGTTGTTTAGCCTTTCAACATAGAGCCGGTAAGGTATAGGTTTAGTTACTGAAGAAGTTTACCTCTAAGTTCTTGAAAAGTAACGGCTTTTCTTTTGTGAATTTAGAGTGCTTTAGGATTTCGTCGTCTCTATTTCTGCACTTTTTTCTTTCTTTATCTGTTTCTCTACTCTTGTTTTCGAGTCTTATTTTTTTGGTTTATTTATTTTTTTTTTTTTTTTTTTTTTTTTTTTTTTTTTTTTGAGTTGGGCTTGAGGTGCCGTTTGGCTGCCTTTTTTTTTTTTTTTTTTTTTTTTCTTTCTTCTACGGTACGGGGTTCCCCGTTCCCCGTCTTAGTGGTCTCCTCTGCAGGAGACTTTTAGATTCTTTATCGTCATGCCTGGTCCTCCGAATCATCCACAACCTTACAGAAATACAAAAAAAAAAATAGCCAGTACTTCTAGTTGTTTTATGTTTAGAGTACAGAAGGGCAATCTCAAAATTTAAATCACCATTTTCTATCTTTACAGTTTTGTAATGGAAATTTTTTGATGATTTTGACTGAATTTTTTTAGTTGTTGGATATTTTGTTGGTTTTACATCGGAAGTATGACCTGTTGGCTGGCCCAAGTCACTTTGAATTTGATCTTCTAGTTGGCTATGTGCATGTGTTCTATTGAAATCTATGCAAGGACTGTACAAAACACATTTGGAAAATTTGTAGTTATATAAAATTTTTACCTTTTTGATCCTAAAACCTACAAATGTACAGTGAAATATGGTACTGCATGAGCACAGAATAAACCTTATCTACCATCATTTAAAGCTACTTAACATACAGGGCACAACCTACTTCAGTTATATGCAACCATGTGATTTACATAGTTTTGTGTCCATAAATATTCTACCAGCTGTCAGTACACTATGCACTATGTATGTCGCTCTGGATAAGAGCGTCTGCTAAATGTCTATAATGTAATGTAATGTACACAGAAGTCGGACACTGCTTAAGCATGTCTCTTTAGAAATTTAGCTAGTGCAGCCAATTTAATTTGGAAGATATCTGAACTTTTCTTGCCTTCATCTTGACATATGAATCGGTATGGAGCTGTTTCCTCTGAGAGTCACTGACGGGAGAGTGTGGGGGGGGGGGGAAGTCACTGACGGGAGAAGTGTGGCTAGGAGGGAATTTGGCAGTTCACTGACGGGAGAGTGTGGGCTAGGAGGGAATTTGGCACAGTGTATTTTATTGAGATTGTGAGGTCCCAGGTTGGTGTTGAATTTCTCTGGAAGTTTGGCATGTCTGATTTTGCTGAAGTTTAATTTCACTTAGTGGGCACTTACCCAGGCAAGAACGTTAATGAAGTGCACAGATACTTTTGAACATATCCAAAGTAAATAGAATTGTATCCTCATAATTATTGCATGAAAAACCACACGGGAGGCTAAGAATGAATACAGAGGGTGAATATATAGAGGTTTAAGAATAGAGCCTAGAGAAGAGGGCTAAGGGGAGCAGTCATTGGTACATCATCTGAGAAAAAAAGTATGGCATCTAAGAAAAACATTTTATGGCTATCCCAGGGTTCCTAGTTTTGAGATCTCTAGATTTTATTGACACACTGACTACCTGGAGGGTCTTTACAGCAGGGAGAAAAGATGCTCACATTCAGTAAGGGTGGTCAGACATTCCAGCGGTTGTCTTTCTTGGAACCCTGCTGCGGAGTATTGAAGGAACGGTTAGGTGTATTGTTCATGAACAGCATGTTCAAGAGTTTTAGAGATGAACAGGAAAATGCACAATAATTACAAATCAATGATGAATATTACAACTTTTTTTGGAGGTATAGATAAAAAAATAGTCACGGGAGGGTTTGGACATTTCTCTCTTCAGTGATGTTGGTACGCTTCCTGTCACAGGTAGACGGCCTGGGTATGAAGTACAGCATCACCGGCGTGACAGAGGCCATCGGATTGGACATCATGAGGGGAAGCCCCCCTGACGTGCCGGCCCTCTTCCTGGAGGCAGGCCCATCCGGTTATCACATGGTCCATGCCGATGGGTGTGGGGGGAGAGGCACCCCTCCACACAGGGAACAATCGCCCCCCCCTGCTCCTTCCTTCCCCCCCCCTTCCCCTCCTGGACTGAACCAGCCGTCTCTAACTGCCCTGCTCAGACAGGGAGGAAGCCCCCCACAGGATACATGTGCTCTAAGGTAAGCATTTAAACCATGAGCGTCTGTTATTACAGTGCAATCTGCATGCTCATGCTCATCTTAAGCATTTAATTTGGCTTCTTTTGCTGTTTTAATGCTGTTTGTACCAGATTGAATTATTTGTTTGACATTTTGAATTAAACGATTTGCTAAAGTTTTCATCTATGAGTGATGGCTTGTTATCAGACTGTTATCTGAAAACAGAAAATCCAATGTTGCTGACTCATGGGTGAGCAGTACAAAAATTATACTATGTGGGAAAGGAGTTCTTTAAAATTGACAGGAGGGTCTGACAAAGGTGTGGCCATCTACTGGCCAGTGGGGGTGCTGCCATATGTCTTTTGAGATCTACACCAATCAGAGAAAGCCACAAAACTTTGCTGGTGTCATTTTGCTAATCTCTATGTGGATTAAATGCCATGATTATTGCCATTTAAATATTTTAAATTTGGAATAATACACTACCTTCGTTTTGGTCTTTAGGTCCTAAAGATAGACCACTCTCTTACTGCAAAGTTGTTGAAAGTAGCCCACATCCTTTTAATGCTGTGACTCGGTTACAGAAAATTTAAACTTGGGCTCTAATGGTATATTTTTGGCCCTAGCTCAATTTACATTGTTGACAGTAGCCCCTGGTTTAACCCTCATATTATCTTCAAATTGACCCCAAAACTTTAAATTGACACAAAACTATTTATTGACACTTTCTGTTTCACCTTTTGTGTGTTTCCTAATTGGCTAGCCTTGTATCCCGAAATATTTAAAATCTGTGATAAAACATCTGATTTTAGAGCCTGAGGTAAGTGAAATTTTGTGAAGTTTAAAACCTGTATGGGAAAGTGTCACCAGAATCACCCACAAAAAATCTGAGATAAAAAATCTGAAAGGTTGTATATTTTCTTACATTTTTTACGGCTACCACACAAATTACCCCACACAACACCTTTGTATACAGGATTTTTTAGAACATAGCATCATGTTTGTTATTTAGTCCCAACAAATTAGGAAAAGTCATATAGTGTCTAGATGAAAAACCTTTGTTAACTGGTTTTACGTCAAACACTGAATCAGGTCAAATTGACCCTGAAGAGAATATGAGGGTTAAACTTTGTCTCTTTGTGAAATTGGGATACACTAAGTTGACCGATTTTTAGATCTTTTCAACCTAACCTGTCTTTTGGATATTTAAAAAAGTACTTGTGCAGTCAATTAAAATTTTGCGTTAATAACTTGGAAACAGACTTTGCAAAAGATGATCTGCTTTTGTAATAAGTACAACTATTGGGCACTCACTCACTCACTGATTAACAGAATTCTGGACAATGACCTTTTTCTTTACTAAATCTTTAAAATCACTAACCTAACCAACAGAACAACATAGTCTTTTACTGAGTGCATCTTTGACTCATAGTCAAAGCTTTATCCAATGAAATCTTCTTCTAACTGCATGTTTGTTATAAGCTCAGCTTAGCCCATAGTCACTGTAGCTGTTTCCCCCTGTTCCTCCACACATGCATCCATATGTTTGACTGAGTGTTTTGCTTTAACCCATTCTACTCTGTCTGAAGCCCCGGCCTACTGGCCCTGGAGGTGGACAGTGAGGAAGACGATCTGCTGGGGGAGACCCGCCTGTCCCACGTCCCCACAACCCCCCAGTGCAGCAGCATCCTGCAGGCCAACAGTGGGGATGAACAGGACTCATTCAAGGCTTCTCCTGAACTCAGCTGCAACCTGCTGCACTTCTCCTCCTCCTACAACCATCCTCCCACAAAGGTATTTATGTAGGACTTATCAACAAGTCGTATACTCTATAAAATACAAGGAGACTTTATTAATACATGGCGATACAGGATATATCAAAAAGTCTTTAAGGCAGGGCTGTACGTTAACTTTTTTTTTGCACATAGCACTGGTGCTACAGAGGTTGATAGTTTTGTAGCACAGGCCAAAAACTTGTAGCATGAGTATAAAACGTCTCTAAAATCTCTAAAAACAACCACAAGTAATGCAGTTCATCACTTAAACCGGTATGTGACTGGCAAAGGACATACAGGGCACACAAAATCCAAACCTTAACAAGAAATGTTTTCAGACAAACATTTTTTTCTTTATTTGCCCATAATGGTAAATTGCAGGGACATAACAACTGTATACAAGACATCAATATGTTACGCTTCAAATTAGCAGTGCAAATCTCAGTTTAAATTCATATCATCATACAATATTTTTTTTAATTGAGAAAGTGTGTAAATCACTAATAAGAGAACAAAAACAACAAATGGTGTGTGTGTGTGTGTGTGTGCGTGCGTGCGCGTGTCACAGATCTAGCATGTCTGCTGGCCACGTACTCTAATTTGATCCCCGTGTGTGCGTCTGTCTGTCTGTCTGTCTGTCTGTCTGTGTGTCACACATGTATGTACCAGAGCCCACCACCAGAGGGGAGCTATTACAATACATTTCCCCATAGCTAAGTACATTTTGCTTTGTACATAAAAACTATGCTTACTGTCTCTGCATAGTGGCATTTCTACTCAGCAGACCGTCGACTTTCTAAATCCACAGAGTTCAGAGTTTAAGGTGTTTAGTAGCTCTTTGTGGAAAATGTAGAATGTATATGCATTTTCCCATTAAAGGTATACTATGTAGTTTCAGAACACCAGATGGCGATATAGAGCATGTAGGAGATCACGGTCACTCTGATCAAGCTGTCCTAAATGAATAAATGTCGTAAATTAGTTAACAGAGGGTAATCTGTAATGTTAGCTACATCTATTCTCACACACACACACGTTATGTGATGGTTATATAAGACAAAGATTTTCTGGTTTCCCTTGAATTGTCCACCATCAATATGCTAATGAATTAAATGGAGGTGGCCATCAGGTATATTGTGATACAAACGTTCAAGAAAAATGGTTATGACTAAGTTAGTTGTAAAAAAATGAAAAATACAAACATACTGGTTATGCTAGCCAGCTCGTGTTCCCAAATAAACGTTAAGATACAAACGTTGATACAAACGTCCAAATGTGTAATATAAATTACATCCCTGCACCAGCAACAGAACAAGAGCTGCTTTTCCTCGTCATAAATTAGTTGAGGGAAATCCTTTTTCCACTCTGGATTGTACCTGTAAATCTTCTCTCTTGTTTCGCCATTTTCATTTGGCAGTGATTCCTCGCGGGCTCGTTTGGGGGTTTGGTTTTGCACTTCTCCTTCTTTACTTTGATTTAAGACTTGAAAATACCTCTTTGTTTTGTCGTCATCCTGGTGTCCCATATAGATAGCTAGCTCGCTCGACTCGATGAGGAACAGGGGATTGTTCGCTAGGAATTGTGGGATTTGGTGTTGGATATATGGACTCTACGCAGACATGGTTTTTAATCGCACGATACACTACAACTACCAAATAGAATAGCGAGGCGCATCGATTCACTTCACACAAACCCTCACTTCACACGCAAAATAATAATATTTTTTTTCTCACACACAGGCTATCGCATGGGTGCTACTGCAGTAAATTAATTTATTGCACAGACCGATTTTTACGTAGCACGTCCCGACATATATGTCTGTACAGTCCTGCTTTATGGCATTTTTTTAACTGTGATTGGAAATGTGTTGATTTATTTTAAGTTTGTTTTAAATGGCTGTTACTATCTAAAAGTAGCAAAGTAGAAAAATTACCTTTAAATATCAGAAAGCTGTTACATTCTCTTTCTAATTTTGCCTTTTTTATGTGTAACATTGTTTAGCTAATAGCAATGGGGCATCATAGTGTGTCATTGATTGAGTACTGGACCCGTATTCATAAAACATTTGATCTTACCACTAAGATGTCTCCCAAATAGCAGTAAAGGTTTTTAGCTAAGAATTTCCTCTTAAAACCTATTCACAAAGCTGCTGAGACCAACTTTTACGAAGGAATGGGGAGAAATCGTAAGCTAAGAGAAAGGGCGTTGCTATGGATGATGTCGTGTTTCATGAACAAGCATGTATTTTTTTTTTGTTGACAAATGCATGCTCATTTTGTAATGGTGCAATAATTCAGACATGTGTTTCATCTATAGCACCAACTACACCGGGTAGTCCAGCTATGGCTATGCAGTGGGCTTTGTTTCTTTGTAGTTGGCGAACATCAAGAGGAAACCGTATGAATTGTTGGACGATGTGGGGTCTGGAGAGGGCATTTATTGTGTGATGTAATATTCTACTGACAGATGACTGAGATATACCTAGTTCGTCTGCGCTGCATAGCTGCATTTTCCCTGTGGCCAAGTAGCGTAGAGTTGTCAGAACCTTGATCTCCGGTGTTATTGGGTTGTTTCTGTTTGTTGGTGAAGTGACTGCATCCCTGACTAGCTCTACTATTATCATAATACCCTTGCGATTAAGGCGGTACCTTTTTAAAAGCTCAGTATCATTAAATGCTTCTAAAATGTTGACGCGATTACGAGGCGAATTGCCAGAAGCAGCCATTTTCGGATTATTTGTGATTTGGTCTTAGTGATTTAGGAGTCCTCTTCACTACCCCTAATTTTTCACAGATTTAGGAGCTGGTTTTAGCGCTAAAATGCTTTCTGAAATACTCTTAGACCAAAAATTTAGGAGTCCTAAAATTAGGACTGACACGCCCATTATTTTTAAGAGTTTCTCCTAAATCAGCAAGTTGGGAGCTACTTTTAGCCTTAAGATGTTTTGTGAATACGGGCCCTGGACTCTTAACCTGACATTCTTATATTGTAATATGTTTTAACTAAATAATCATATTGGGTAGTGGTATTGTGCTAATAGTTATATTAGGCTGTATGATGGCATCTGCTGAGAAATTCAATATTATTAATTATTAGTTGTAAGGTTGCAATTGACATGGTTGGAATTTTAGCAGGACTTCCGGGACCCAGGTATTCGCCTACGGTCCTACTCTTCACCAAAGATCAGCCTGGTGCGCTCCCGTTTCACCCGCGACTCTGCCATCTCCGACCTCAGTGAAGGTTAGTATCAATCATACTCACTGACCAGACCTACCATTTAATTACACTGAGTACATAGCAGCCACAAAAGACAGATTTTTTAGAAACTGACTGGAAATGGTTTTCCATATTTTAATCGTTTTCCGTTTGACATTAATCAGAAGGCACCTTCTGTGTGTTTTCCTTTGTAATTGTGGGAACCAGGACAAATGATGTACTATGTTTTTAAATACCTTCAAAGTGATTTTGGGGTGAATAGGATATGCTATAAACCTCCAGTGTACCATTCGCAGTGTTATGAACCTTGTCGTTGAATTCGTTTTTAGAGGCGTAGGTTCTCAATCATTAATCTTGTAAGGTGTTTTTGGCATAGAATATAATGCCCAATTACAGCCTCTTTTTAATCTAACTGTAATTCATGTTAGTGTGAGTGACATTATGATATTGAGTTTTGTAAATGGGGCATGTAGGTTTGGCTAAGTTTGTTGTACTTCACAGTCTGTGTGAAAATGAATTGGAATAGCCTCCTTATTGAGGGCTGTGTTCCAGCCCTGTAGATGGCCCCTCCATCCCAGAGTCCTGCTGTAGATCTAAATCAGTGTCACTGCGCAATCCTGTTAGTAAGTAGCTAACCACTCCAGCTGGATCAGGGTGGAACCCACCCAGTTAACAGCATTTAATTCTCAGCACTGATCCGCAGGGGGGGGCATAATCACGTACCGAAAGAGGCTCATTTCGCTCTGAAAGCATCTAGCCACCCTTTCCATGGCAGTGACATCATTGCAGTTGTGCGGGGTGGGGTGACCGTTGTTTCATCGTGACATAGCTACAAAGTGTTTGAACTGATTGTAATCCACCAAGCGAATTAGTCTATGAACCAGACTCTGAGCATATGGGCCTGGATTCAGTCAAGATTTACGCACAAATAAATAAATTAATGTTAGTGCTGTTTTTTCCCTTCACAACAGTTTAGTGAGGCCAGGTATGACCATTAATGAGAAAAAGAGTTTGTTTTGGGGAAACTAGCTCTAACACTTGAAAGTCGAAAGTATGAAAGCTAAGGACAAAGTGAGTGTGGGAATCCCAGCCAAGATCTGGGCAGAAAAAAAAATCAGGCGTGCATTTTGAACCTGTGATGTGGTTTATTGTTGTCTGTTGTTCCGTAGACCTCATTGTTCTGGACTCTGTTCTCCCTCTCCCGATGTGCTTATCAGTTTTAAAGCAGCTGTTTTCATTGTGTAATAAGCATTGTCTAATCCCATTAGCTGTTTACCCAAACTGCATCAACATTACATTAGCATTATGATTCACTGGAATAATTATGTGTCCCTTTGGGGTTTTAAAAATATTTTTTTTACTAAAATCATTACATTCATTTTATTAATGAGTTATGCACCCATGAGAAATGTGTGGTTTTATTTGGTTTGTTTTTACGCACGCACATGTTTGTCTTTACTGTTTGCAGAACAGCGCACCCTCAGCTTGTCTGAACAGCCCACAGAGAAAAGGTATTTTTTTAGCTTTTTAAAAACAGAAAATATAATTAAAAATTGAAATATGTCCCTCTGAATTTATGTCAGTTCAGTCAAACTTTCTCTTTTGGAGACCTATGTATACTTATAAGACAACCCTATGACAATCTTTCCATTGTAATGACCATCACTGATACACAAGACACTGCTGAAATATGAGACATTTAATTTAGCCTGGAAAATGCGAAATAATGACATCTGGGATATAAGATTGCATCTCGATGGCTGACTTTTTTTCTTTTTAATGGCGTTTAGCTGTAGTCGTTGTTTAGAGTTTACGTCGATCCATACCAAATTGGAAAATAATGGGTTTCTAGCAATGGCAATATGGCTGCTTGTCTCCGTGGCGACAGGGGGTTGGATTGACGTCTCTCTCTGTTCTCAGCTCTGCGCTGCAGGAAAGGGGGTTGTTTATCCAGGGTTATTCTGAGGTTGTAATGACACAATTTGCAGACCTGCATTTCTCCTACAGGAAGTGTGTCATGTCTGATGACTTATGATACAGACCTGCAGCAGAGACAGCAGGCTTGTTTGTGTAGCACACACTCCTGCTTGTCCAACTGCACATAATGCCACTGAACTTTAATTGATAATAAACAGCACATTTTTCGCTACTCTGTGCACTCTGACTTACTTTGGTGTTTTAATCAGATTACTGGTCTCAACACTTTTAAGCATAGATGTTGTTGTAGTTAATGCAATTATTTATTTCAGAAGGAAAGGATTTTTTAAAAAAGCTGCTAATATTTTTGGCCTATTTGTCCTATTGCTAAGTAGTTCAATGTAGCATCTAAAAGCTGCAAATGGAATGCAATTGGTCAGTGGGCTGAAAGTAGACATGACGCGCTGTTTGTTCCTGACCTGTATCATTTCTGTAAATTAAAAAGTCACTAGGGTGGCACGGTGGTGCAGTGGTTAGCACCGTCGCCTCACAGCAAGAAGGTACCCAGTTTGAATCCTGGCTGAGGGCCTTTCTGTGCGGAGTTTACATGCTCTCCCCGTGTGGGTTTTTTCTGGGTACTCCGGTTTCCTCCCACAAAGACATGCATGTTAGGCCCATAGGTATGAGTGTGTGAGTGAATGGTGTGTGTGCGCCCTGCGATAGATTGGCGACCTATCCTGGGTGTATTCCTGCCTCTCGCCCAATGCATGCTGGGATAGGCTCCAAACAAGCCTCATACTTAATATGATTGAGACTTGCTATCTTTTAACTGATCTTCTTTTTGATACTTGTTGTGGATATTATAAACTAGATAATCACAGAGAACAAAAGAACATGAGCCGAACTAAGGTTAAATTATTATTTTATGAAAGAGAGGAGGCAGTTCTTGTGTTGTTGTTTTTAATTGCGAGTTCGGCCTGGCTTTGCAATCTTTTAAACCTCATCATAATCGCAGTCTCTTAATTCTTAAGCATGCTCACAAGAATAATATCCAACATGTCATCCACTGCATCACAGCAGCAACATCATCAATCGGTCATTCAATAAAGTACTTTTGCTCTGGCTTTCTCAACAAGATTCCTGAAGGACTGATTACATTACAATCATTTGGCAGACGCTTTTATCCAAAGCGACGTTCAATAAGTGCATACTGAGGGTCATTTAACATGTGACATTAGCCCTTTTCATTACATGTTCCTCTTATAATTGCCTATTACTGGTGCATTTTACTATAGCTTTGAAAGATTGAACCTGAAACAACATTACTGGCAGGGTCCAAGACCGACACCTAAAGAGAACACATAACCCCCTCCACTCATGCCTTGGCAATCTAGGAATACTGTGCTGTTTCCTGTAGGGAGATAAGATTCCGTAAAAGGGCACAGTCGGCCGAGGACGAGGGCAGCACAGCTCTGGCCAACTCCCTGCAGCATCTCACCCTCTCCGAGTTCCTCAAAGAGTATGTGGGCGGCCGCTGGGCTCCACGCCGCGCATGTGTAGGACAGCCTATCATAACCCATTAACCGGTCTGCCGTCAGTCACTGTCCTACGTGCGTGCTTCACATGCTTGTGACCTACCAACTGTCCATAACAAAGCTTAACATACAAGACCCGCAAAGCCTTTAGCATGCAAAGTCATTACCAGCCCTAACCACACCTGCATCTCAGAACCATGTTAATAATGACAGACTCATTATTGGTCAGAAGAACTCCTACTTTAGCTATACCACCCTGAGGTACTGCCATTTATATCTTAGATTCCTTAAATGCATTGATTTATCTTATAAAATAAATCTTGTGTTAATTAGAATTGAATTGGTGTGTCATGGCTTAGTAGCAGTCTTTCTTTCTTTGGCTTTTGTGTTGCATGTAGTGTACTGTAAGCATCATCTTAGACCTTAACTCCATTCACTAGTAGTGGTATTTTGCCAGGAATGCTAACTATGTCATATTAAAATTAATTTTGACAAGCTGATGCATGTGTGAAGTGTACCATGAGCTTCCTAAACTCAGGATAAAATTGTGGAAGATGAGGTAACTGTTATGATACATAATTTCTCCATGTGCAACAAATGTGTATGGTATGCACATTTATTTCAATGACAATGAATGACTTGCTTACCACATATTTTAATTGTTTAGCTATAGAAATGGCTATATTTATAGAGGTCATAATTTATAACTCGATATTATGGCCCTTTTAAATGTGTGATTTCTGTGGTGCAATTTGCTAACCCACAAACAGAATCGAAGACGAAGAGTGGGATAAATATATAATCCCCTCCAAGGCAGAGTCAGAGAAGTACAAAGTGAGTCGAACCTTCAGCTTCCTGAAGAACAGGATGTCTAGCACTCGCAACAAGAACAAGGTAATGAGAAATGAGAAATACATCAAAAATATGATGCCAAATTATTTTGTTGATTGCTGAAATCACTAAACTGTGTGTGTGAAAAAAAGATGAACACTGCATTTTTTCCTCTTGCATTTAAAAAGCTGATGGCTCTGTGTGTTTATATATGGAAGGGGGTTGTTGGTGCTCTGGCTTCAAAGTCTTCCTTTTTGAAGGGGCAGAACATCCTTGATATCAAGGGGTGTGGTCAATGTTTTGATTTGAAGCCAAAATTAATGCAAATCAACAATCATGAAAACCACACTTGTTAGCCAGGCCTTTCCTAAAAGGGAGACTCTGAAGAAACAGCAATCCCATAGAACACTGCACCGTTTAAAAAAAAAGCTCTTTTTTTAAAGCAAATAAGAAAAAAGCTATTTCAAACCAGGAACCAAATTAGAGGTATTTTTAATGACCCATTCTCTGATTTTTGAGTTCATGTTTTTCCAGTGAAGACTTCAATTGTAAGTCTAAACTAAGGTAAATTGTTGATTGAATCAGGTTTGGGTAATATTTTTCAATATTTAATCCATTCACAATGTGTTTTTGTCTTTTCAGGAAGACTTTCAAAAATATCTTACTTTTTTCCTCAAGGATGTTTTGTTCATTTCAATAGCCTCTGGACATCTAATGTAGTGTAGGAAGAAATAAAATGTGTCATTTATTTTAATAACCTGCTCACTATTCTATTGGTTATTGCAGTACCCACTGTGAGGTGTATTTTAAGAGGGAATTTAAATTCAGGCGGAAGTCATTTTAGGCCATGTACAATTTTAGAACCTGTAAAACCCTCTATTAAGTTCTGAGGACAAAACAAGTTTGGTGTCATAAGAATAATTTTCCAAACAGCACCTTGTTATAGTTTCCTTTTAGCCCCAATTGCCCAATCAGCCGGTTGACTGAACATCTTCTCTAATATAATCTTTGGCCCAAAAGCTTCTCACCCTGACGTACAGCAGCTGTGCCTTGAGTGGACTTTAATAAAGCAGACATGAACAGTTAAAGGGGCCCTTTTGCTCCAGTGGATTCAGGCTGAATATCTGTCTCTGGTTCACATTTCCAAGGCAAAGGGGAAAGAGAAAGACGGGAAGGAGAAGGCAATGAACGGACACCATTTTGTGCCGGGGACTGGCTCAGCTCTGACACTCTGCCTTGTCTGTGACAAGCCAGCTGCAGGAAAGGAACTTCTTCAGTGTTCCAGTGAGTATTGTCCTCTCCGCTTCCTGTGTTTGTGTTCCACCAGAGCCCTGTTTTAAACAATCCCGCTCCCTGTTTTACACAAACAGCTTCCTGTTTTACACAATCCAGGGAGCATGGTCTGTCACCTCATTACCCGAAGGATGGAATGCAGCTTCCATTGTTGCAAACTTCCAATTGCTGCCACTTTAACATTCCAGAGTTAGCATAACTTTCAATTCATTATTTTTAACAAAACCACATGTGCCACAATGATTGGCACCCCTGCGCCACAATGATTGGCACCCCTGCATTTATATATAGAATATACAGTACATTTTTTAAATATTTGGTCGCATATCTTTTGCATGCCATGACTTTCTGATGTCTGTGACCCAACAACGTCAAAAGACTCTTGATATCTTGTTTTCTGGTACTCTTACAAGCGATACTATAACATCTGCATTTGAATGAATCTCTATGGGAATTGGGGGGTGGGACTAGATTTAGCTGTAAATTATGCTGGAACAGTATGGAATACATGGTTTGCGAAATGGCTGTAAGTCATCAAGGGTATGAGGTATCAAACAAGCCTCAAACCATCACTCTGCTACCAGATATGCAGTAGATATGGATGGATAACTTTAAGGGTTGTTTCTCCTTACAAATTTTCCAATTGAACTCTATGGAAAAATAAATCAGGAGAAGAAACCCTTCAAGTTATCCATCCATATCTACTGCATTTCTGGCAGCAGAGTGATGGTTGAAGGCTTGTTTGATACGTAAGACCCTTGATGACTTAGATCCATTTAGCCAACTATGTGTTCTATACTGTTCCACTGTAATTTACAGCTAAATCTAGTCCCACCCCCCAATTTCCATGGAGATCCATTCAAATGCAGAGACGTTATAGTATCGCTTGTGAGAGTACCAGAATATAAGATATCAAGAGTCTTTTGATGTTGTTGGGTCACAGACCACAGCCAAAGATATGCAACCAAATATAAAAAATGATTACTTTATTCTATAAAGTAATAGAATAATAATGCACCACAGGCCCTTCTAAATGATATTGCATGCAGAGCTCTAAATTATATTGCATGCAGAGCTCAGTGGTTTGCAAGGGCTACAGTTTTGTTAATGGTCTACAACTAGATTAGATGGCTGTAAAATACTGTGGAGCTCTACAGAGATGTAACGCTGTATGACGTGAATTCCTCCTCAGACTGCACCATTAATGTCCATAAAGGCTGCCGAGATTCTGCCACAGCATGCATGAAGGTAATGTGTCCCTGAACTGAGAATGGAGGAAATGGCTGCATGACTGCAATTGAATGCTGGGAATGATATGCAGATCATAACATGAAGTTCCACATAGTTGTGGGTTCAGTGGGTTGTCCTTGTCAAATAATCTTCTTTTCCAATACTCTAATGAAGCAGTAATGGATTAGTAGTTGAGTAGTGTGTATTCTTAGCAGTCAATTATTAAATCAAGACAGACAGTGTGTTTTACGCAATTCTGAATGGATCATGCTAAACTTTTATTTGTATCTCTCTCTCTGTCTCATTATAATATTATAATATGAAGAATGATTGCTGAAATATTGTACAAAGCAAATGTTTAGAACGTTTGACTTTTATTTATTCACACAGAAGCCTCAGGACAAGCATGTGGTAACGGTGAAAAACAAGACAGCAGCCCTCCCGCAGAGTAAGTTAACCATTCCCTCTGTCCATTAATGATTATCACCACATAGGTGTTTTCATGGCAAAATAACTCCTGGGCTGTGACCTTGAGGGACAGAGACAGTATCAGATCTAACTGAAGGTTTTGGTCTGTTTGAGTATAGCACAAAGGTGGAATGTAGGATTTTAAAGTTTTCACATGGATCAGTAATAGTACAGACATCTGAAATGTGGATGTCAACACATTCTCCCCCAATACCAAAATAATGAGACAAATGGCACTGTCTGCACAATGATAATGAAGCACAGTTCATAGGAAATAGTTTGACAGTAAGCTGCTGTGCAAATTCAATTTACAAAGCCCATAGTTTTATATGTAGTATATGACATGATTTACAATAAAATGTCATGTCTTGCTGTTATGAAATACAAATAAATGGAAAAAGCTGCAATGTTTGGGGAAGGGAGATACCAGAGATAAGATATCTCAAGATTTTGGCGTAGAAAAGACAACAATATCAAAACTTTGATAAAAAAAGATACACTTTGCATTCAGGTGCTGAATACTAATGGTGGGTGGGCTAAACCTGGGCTTATAACATGGTAAGGCTGTCTGTAGCTAAATTGAGTTAACTTGAGAAAGTTAACTGAAGTTAAGTTATGAAGTTATGAAATTGTATGTTTATGAAGTAGTATAATTATTTATTATAAACTACCTAAACACTAAACTACCTAAACTTTTCAAAATGCTTAAAAATATCTTACTGTATTCAATAGATTAAGATACACATTCAGTGTTCCTTCATAGAAAAATTAAGTAAATATGGAATAGGCCTTGAATGTTCTTTGATACATGTCATTTGGAAGTGGCTGAATGTGATGGGCATATTTTGTTTTACCACGTTCTTTGCCCTGAAGTTCAGGTTGCACAATACAATGTCATAACATTTTATTTCATATTGGCTGTTAATCAAACATACTGGTTTTTAAGTTGATTTCAAGTTTAAGCTTTTCGGTCAGTGCATACCCTATACTGGCTCTCACCTCCAGGGTGAAGGAAGCAGCCATTTTCTCACCTCACAGGCTCTCAATATTACTGACCCGTGTGTCTCCCAGGTTTAACAGGGAGGGAGAGTGTGCCAGTATGTCACATAAACTCCTCTGCCTCCCTACCAACCATCACATCCAAAGACAGGAAGGAACCAACCATCCCCCTCTCCAAGAGCCTGTCCATCACCACAGATCGGTGAGTGAGTCCATACCCCTCGTATGTGTCACATGCAGATTTCCCATTGTGTCACCCATGATTTTTTAACAACCTCATATTCCTGCTTTCATTTTTTATCCAATTTAGAATATTTTATTACCAAATTTGGAAAGCCCATTTAAAATAGTAAGCCGTCCCACCACTAGAAAACTGTATTAATTCACAATCACTCACAATCTTTCCATTATAAGAAGGATGGGGTGGAGACAGTGCTCTCACGTTACACTGAGGACGGTGGCGGGGTCTCTGCTACAGTGATACAGTGAGGATGGTGGCGGGGTCTGTGCTACAGTGATACAGTGAGGATGGTGGCGGGGTCTGTGCTACAGTGATACAGTGAGGATGGTGGCGGGGTCTGTGCTACAGTGATACAGTGAGGACGGTGGCGGGGTCTGTGCTACAGTGATACAGTGAGGACGGTGGCGGGGTCTGTGCTACAGTGATACAGTGAGGACGGTGGCGGGGTCTGTGCTACAGTGATACAGTGAGGACGGTGGCGGGGTCTGTGCTACAGTGATACACTGAGGACGGTGGCGTGGTCTGTGCTACAGTGATACACTGAGGACGGTGGCGTGGTCTGTGCTACAGTGATACAGTGAGGATTGGGGCGGAGTCAGTGTCAGTGTTCTTCTCTTTGCAGGCGGCTGAGTGATGGTGCAGAAGCTGACTCAGAAACCAGTGCTTGGAAGAACAGCTCTCAGCCTGAGGAGATCCTGCACATCATGGAGTCTCCATCCGCCAGCTCCTTTATAATTGAAGGTCAGGCACAATCTCCAAGTTTCTATCAATAACATTGGTGCACCAAAACAAATTATGCATTTTATTTTCTAATTTAATTATCTAACTATGCCATATTTTAGCATGAGGTAGCTATCACAGATTGTCAACAGACCAGTCTTCTTTAAGACACAGACAGATCTAAGACACAGACAGACACAGACAGATCTCTTTTTATATGCCTTTTCAATTATAGTGTAAAAGTCAGAGGTTTGTTCCACACAGATGCCCCACTGCGCAGTGACCTCAGGGCTGATTTACTGGACTATGAAGCAGAATCCTGGAGTCTAGCTGTGGACCACAAGTTCTGTAAGAAACACGATAAACGGGTCATCAAGAGACAGGATGTGATTTATGGTGAGCTCCACTGCCTGCACAAAGGCTGCCTGAATCTCAGCTATGAAAAGACATTCCTTACATCTGTTGACATTTTGATATGATAGAATAAGAGCTGCAGTAGCTCTCAAAGCCATTGCTACAGATCCCAGTTAAGGTTGTTATGGCAACACATTTATATTATGAAATCAAAAGATAAGCTTTTCCTTTTAGAGTTTGGCTGAGCATCTTTTGATTTTGCCCTGGAATATATATATATATTTTTTTAATGAATCATACCTGTCATCACCTCAGCAGATGTATATTCAGTAAAATGTCAAGGGTTAAATTAATTATAAGGAATAATACCAATTTCCGAAAAGTATTGCTTTCGTACTGGATTTCTGTCTTAATATTTAGGCAAGACAAGGCAAGGCAAGCCAAGGCAAGTTTATTTATATAGCACATTTCATACACAGAGGCAATTCAAAGTGCTTTACATAAATACAGAATAAGACATACAATAAAACAGGAATAAAATGCAGGGATTAAAATCAAAGTGCATATGCGGTGCAGAGACTTTTCAGCCTATTTTTAAAAGTGCTCAGAGTTGGGGCGTGTCTGAGATCATCTGGAAGTTTATTCCAGCTGTGTGTAGCATAATAACTGAATGCTGCCTCACCATGTTTTGTTTTAACTCTGGGAATAATTAGTAGAGCACTCCCAGATGGCCTTAGGGGTCTGGCACGTTTATATGGTAGAAGCAGGTCTTGTATTTTTGTCCTAGGCCATTGAGTGATTTGTAGACATGCAGCAGTTTTTTAAAGTACATTCTCTGAGAGATTGGAAGCCAGTGCAAAGACCTGAGAATTGGTGTAATGTGTTCATATTTCTTAGTTGTTCATATTTCTAGCAGCTGCGTTTTGAATAAGCTGAAGCTGTCGAAGAGCTCTTTTAGATAGACCTGTCAGAAGATCATTACAATAGTTTAGCCTACTAGAGACAAAAGCGTGGACAAGATAACACCAAGATTTCTGGCCTGGCTTTTAGTCTGCAAATAATCAAGGTGAACACTGACTTAAGCCTTTCATCATGGGCACCGAAGACAATTACCTCAGTTTTGTCCTCATTTAGTTGAAGAAAATTTTGGCACATCCAAGTATTAATTGGTTCAATGCACTGACATAATGAGTCAATGGGACCATAGTCGCTCGGCGAGAAAGCTATGTAGATTTGGGTGTCGTCTGCATAATTATGGAAGGCAATTTTGTTATTTTGTAGAATTTGGCCTAGCGGAAGCATGTAAAGATTGAATAAAATAGGGCCTAAGACTGGTCTGTGGGGGTCCACATATCATGTTAGTTCACTTGGATACAAAGTTGCCAATGGAGACAAAATAATTATTGTCATGCAGATAGGACCTGAACCAATCAAGGACAGTGCCTGAAAGTCCAACCCGGTTTTCCAATCTGTCTAATAAAATGTTGTGGTCGACAGTGTCGAAGGCAGCACTAGGTCCAATAGCACTAGGATTGAGATTTTTCCGGAGTCAGTGTTTAAGCAAATGTCATTCAGGACTTTAATAAGAGCAGTCTCAGTACTATGATGGGGGGCGAAAACCTGATTGAAAGTTATCAAGGCAGCCATTTGAGGACAAAAAGTTACTAGGTTGCTGGTAAACAACCTTTTGAATAACTTTACCTATGAAAGGTATATTTGATATAGGTCTGTAGTTATTAAGTACAGACACATCTTTTTTAAAAGAGGCATAATAACCACAGTTTTCAGTCCAAATGTGTCCACTATGGCTGAAAATTATTTGGCACTGTTGTCGTTGGAATTATCAATTTGAATATTAAAATCACCAGAAATGATAAAACAATCAAATTCAGTAGAAATAATGGACAATAGCTCAATAAAGTAATCAAAATAAAGTTGAGTATTTTGGTGGCCTGTATATAATTAATAGGAAAATTTGAGGGGAGGATTTCAATATGGTAGAGAGGTATTCAAAAGATGTGAAATCTCCAATTGATACTTGCTTACATTGAAATACACTGCTCAAAGAAATTAAGGGAACACTTAATCAACACAGTATAACACCAAGTCAATTAAACTTCTGGGATATCGATCTGTCCAGTTAGGAAGCGTAAACGATTGTGAATCAATTTCACCTGCTTTGGTGCAAATGAAAGTGACAACAGATGGACAGGAGAGGCAACAGCAAGACAACCCCCAAAAAGTAAATGGTTTTGCAGGTGGTGGCCACAGACCATTTCTCTCTCCTTATCCTTCCTGACTGATTTTTCTCTAGTTTTGCATTTTGCTAGTGCCCTTGTCACTACTGGTAGAATGAGGCGGTACCTGCATCCCATTCAGGTTGCACAGGTAGTCCAGCTCCTCCAGGATGGCCCATCCATACGTGCCGTCGCAAGAAGGTTTGCTGTTTCTCCCAGCACAGTCTCAAGAGCCTGGAGGAGATACCGGGATACGGGCCATTACACGAGGAGAGCTGGACAGGGCCATAGAAGGGCAACAACTCGGTATCTGCCCCTTTGTGCGAGGAGGAACAGGAGGAGCACAGCCAGAGCCCTACAAAATGACCTCCAGCGGGCTACTTGTGTGCATGTTTCTGACAGTGTCCAAACAGACTCCATGAGGGTGGCATGAGGGCCCGACGTTCTGTAGTGGGACCTGTGCTCACAGCCCAGCCCCGTGCAGCTCGATTGCCATTTGCCAGAGAACACCAGAATTGGCAGGTTTGCCATTGGTGCCCCGTTCTCTTCACAGATGAGAGCAGGTTCACACTGAGCACATGTTACAGACGTGAAAGAGTCTGGAGACGCCGTGGCGAATGTTATGCTGCCTGCAACATCATCCAGCATGACCGGTTTGGTTTAATTGACTTGGTGTTATACTGTGATGCTTAAGTGTTCCCTTAATTTTTTTGAGCAGTGTACATCCCTAAATAAGGCAGTTTTCTACCAACTCTGTCAACATCCATAAAATTTTAATTTGGAGGGGTTGACTCAATGAGGACTGTTGTACCGCTATTTTTGTATAACCAGGTTTCAGTTAAAAACATAAAATCAAGTTTATGAGAAATTATAAAATTATTAATTAAAAAGGATTTGTTTCTTATGGATCTAACATTAAGCAGGGCTCGTTTTTGTTTTTTTGTGATAGGCCCCAAGGCAGATTGTGGTTGATGTTGATGTGGGATAACTAAAAGGTTGCAAAAATTTACCATATGAGTAGAGTGTGCCCTGTTCATTTAGTTTCTAATCAAAACAGGGATAGGAAATATTTCAGGCACATTGGGTCCCAGCTTGTACTGGGAGTAAGTATGAGTATCACCGCTATTATGGCGGGGACCCAGAAAATATCAATACGGACAAAGCACTGTGTTTAAATTGAATATGGTCCCATAGTTTTGCTACCAATGCAGAGTGCTGTTTTCCAAGCTTTGTTGAATTATAGTATGTTCTGATACTTTCAATGAATCACGTGATAGATGTGAGCAGGCATGTGAGGTGTGCCTTGGTATATTTTATTTAGCCTTTGATGGATGTGAGCAGGGATGAAAGTTGTGCATTTGTTACGTTAATCATGCCTGGGTGTGAGCATAGATACAATGGATCATGTGGGCATGGATGTTATGTGTGTCTTGGTACATTTAAGTCATCATGCTATGAATGTGAACAAGGATGTGCAGTGCGTTGGCACATTTAATTCATTATGCAATGAATGTGAGCGTGCCTTGTCTCCACAGAGCTGATGCAGACGGAGATGCATCACATCCAGACCCTGACCATCATGGCAGAGATCTTCCGTAAGGGCATGAAGGAGGAGGTCCAGCTCGACCACTACACGGTGGACAAGATCTTCCCCTGCCTGGACGAGCTCTTTGACTTTCACAAGAGCTTTTTTTGTGCCATGAAGGAACGGCGGCAGAGCTGCACTCAGGAGGACAACAGCCGGAACTTCTGCATCGACAGGATTGGGGACATCCTGGTGCAGCAGGTGGTTATGCGTCGCACCCAGCCACAGAAACAGATGCACCCCCTTTATTCTGACATACACTAATTGTTTTATATGGAGGGCACGTCAGCTGGTTTTTTAGAAAGCATAAAACCTAGGCTACTGAAGCCCCACAGAAAGCGGTGAAATCTCCTGCCATCGCCCTTGTCTCTCACAATTGTTTGCTTGTGGGCATGTGTTCTATTTTTAAAACACCGTGTTTGTTAAATTATATTGATCAGATTCTATGGGAAATCCCCACACAGCAATAATTAAAGATAATTCTCCATGACAGAACTAGGAGTGGGGAAATAAAATTTAAAAAGAGGAACAATTTATAAGTCGGATCTTTAATTTCGCCTCAGGGTGCAATTACAGAGCTTATTCACGTCTGCTCAATTTGAAGTTGATTTGATATTTATTGACGTAAGTACATATGACAGACGTACGCTATTTTAAAGAAGCGCAGCCAATTTTCTAAATAATTTTAACGTGCATTTAAAGAAATGTGCTTATGCTAATGTTAAAGATGATGTCGAAGTACTTTTTTTTAAATAAATGAGGCCCCTGGAGTTTGCATGGACTGAACATAACTGGCTTCATCCCACTCAAGCTAGGGTGGGTTAAAGTCAAAGTTCCAAGGGCTACTCTTGCGTTAGCCCCTCCCAATGACATGTCAGACACCCACAAACTTCCAGTTGTTGTCAGTAAAAGTTATTCCTCTCCTCAGATTGATACTAGCTCGTTTGTAGTCTGTGTGGAAAGTAGTCACTGGCTTATAGACAAATGGCTTGGAGGAGTACACAGTCTACACTTGTTTCATCTATTGCATGGGTGTGGGTGGTATTGCATTCATTTGAGAAACACAACTGGCAATGCCAGATTTGGTTGAGTAGAATAAAAAGGCTCACTTAAAAAATGTAAACCCATGGACAATGTTGGAAGTATAAAGCATGTATCAAATGCTTATGTAAGGGTTATTTGATTTGTGCTTGATATATGTAACTAAAAACATTTTCCTGGCTTTCAATTTTAAACATACCCTCAGCAGCATGACACGCTTGCATAAACGCATTATGGTCCAGGTCAGTCTCACCAGTGTGCTGTGCTGCACATAGCTATTGCTGTTTTAATCCTCACATATTCAGTAATATGTCCTTTGGATTTAGTTTTCAGATGAAAATGCGGCAAAGATGAAGCAGGTGTACGGGGAATTCTGCAGTCACCACACAGAAGCGGTGAACTTCTTCAAAGAGCTCCAACAGCAGAATAAGAAGTTCCAGGCCTTCATCAAAGTACGTTCTCTACCTCACTTTGTTGCCTTCAAGCTTTGTGCACATTTCAGTTTCTGCTGGATTCAGTGCTGTGATTTAATAATTTAATTCAATAATGTTTCCCCAGCAACAAAGTAATAACTCTTTGGTAAGGAGGAAGGAGATCCCAGAATGCATCCTGCTTGTAACCCAGCGTATCACCAAATACCCTGTACTCCTGGAGAGAATCCTGCAGCACTCTCAGGGTCAGTTTGCCTCTCTACTGCCCAATAGTGTTGAAACATGATATCACATACAGTCTTACACTATCTGCTCTTAAAGGGTAACTACGCTCTAGATCACATTTTTTTTAGCTGTAAACTTATTTGTATGCCTACCTTATAATGAAACGTATTCATCCACTCTGTTATTTCAATAATTCTGAAATAATATTGTATAAGAAACTGGTAGAGAATTGTCGTGGTGCTGCCCTCTAATGGTTGAAATTGTATTTCTGCTCCCCACTCTGCCCCCACCCCAATTGTGATGTCAGAGTACCTCTTTGGAGGTACCTCTATGTCATATGAATAATTGTTGCAGCCCACAATGGAAATAGCCGGAACCTGATTGGTTAGATGCACAACGTTCCTTTCATTTCGGCTCCACGTTTTTAAACCAGCCCATCATGGCAGCCTGTTCATACACTCTCTTATTCCACCTAAACAGTGCACTAAAACATGTTTCTGAAAATATTTGTGGTGAGAAATAGGCTGTGCAGTTGCTGAATTTTGATTCATATTTGATCTGCAATGTCTAGTTTAGCAGTTTAATCTGAGTTATACAAAATCATTTGCACATTGTACATTCATTTATGCAAATGACGATAGACACATTTCCTCCGCCCCCCCACTCTTTTTTCTCACTCACCCCATAATGTATTTGTCAAAATTGTGTAATAAACGGAGATAGGCTGAGACAGTGAGTGCACTTACTCTTTAAAAGCACATGAAGATGGGCACAAATTGCCACCATTATTGTGCAGTGATCCTTGTTCAGTTCTTGTTAGGAATCTCCTGGAGGCATTCAGTGTTCTTTCAAAGGAAAATAAATGATCTATGATCAATGTCGTCATTAACTAAAATGCTCCAGTTGATTTACCATTGAAATCCTCTCAATCAACTCTATTATTGTTAGACTGTCATATTAAAATAAAATGAAAGAAAATGAAACTACAACTACAAACTATGTACCTAACTTTATACCAGTTATCAAAACACTTTGAATCAATTATTTCAGATCATTTAAAATAATCTACCAACATCATGGTCCCTTTGGTAGTAATTCTCCCACATTATTAAATAAAAGCCAAAGGTTTGTAAAGTAATCCAAGGAATACATGTAGATGTATGCTAATCCCTGATTAAGAGACATTACACAGGCGATCGTTTAGCTATGCCTGAGCTCTTCATTATGCTAACGGGCATTGGCATCTTCCCACAGAGGGCACAGAGGAGCATGTAAACCTCTCCAGGGCCTTAATTCTGATCCGGGATGTCATCGCGGCTGTGGACCTGAAGGTCAGCGAATACGAGAAGGAACAAAAGCTTCTGGAAATTCTCAACCGCATGGAGAACAAGAGCTTCGCCAAGCTGAAGAATGGGCACACCTTCCGAAAGCAGGAGCTGCTGAGCCAGGCCAGAACGCTGAAGCACGAGGGGCTGCTGTACTGGAAGACTGCCACCGGGAGACTGAAGGGTAAGCAGCGCAGCATCATCAATTACTCTGATTTCCACTGCTCTGGTCTTAATCTGATTTTGCATCTGCTAGGGTTAGCAACAGAGATGGCATTTTCAGTATGATTGATTAATCATACTTAATCACTGGTCTTAATCTTCGTGTATCCCTGGGTCAGCAGCAAAGCTGGTGTCTACAATATGATCGATTTGTCTGAATTTAATTTCTCAAGTTTTAACCTGGGCTCAGCAGCAAAGTTGGCTTTTACAGACACAGTCGGTTCCTATGGATTTTCAGTAGTACCCTGAATTTGTGTTTCCTCTCTCTTTGTACAGATATTCTGGCTCTCCTTCTTACCGATGCTCTGATATTCCTGCAAGAAAAGGACCAAAAATATATATTTGCTGCTGTGGTATGTCACATGGATCACATAAGTATAATCATTTTTAGATTTCCAAATTAGGTCAAAATGTTAAGGGCTATATGAATGTCAGGTGCTTACTATGCTTCAGTGGTTGTGTTCTGATCCCTCTTCAGTTAATATCTAAATGACAACATTGTTGCCCAATCAGGACCAGAAACCCCCAGTGATCTCACTCCAGAAGCTGATCGTGAGGGAAGTGGCCAATGAGGAGCGAGGGATGTTTCTGATCAGTGCGTCGGCGGCCGGCCCAGAGATGTACGAGGTCCACATGACCTCCAAAGAAGATCGAAACAACTGGATGAGGCTGATCCGGGAGGCAGTGGAGAGGTGTGGCCAGGCCTGTCATTGGATGGGGGGGGGGAGATGTGGCAGGGAGTGGAGAGATGTGGCCAGGCCTGTCATTGGATGGGAGGGGGATGTGGGATGCAGTGGAGAGGTGTGGCCAGGCCTGTTATTGGATGGGGGGGGATGTGGGAGACAGTGGAGAGGTGTGGCCAGGCCTGTCATTGGATGGGGGGGGGGGTGGATTCCCATGATCAGCAGAGCAGGGCACATTTCCAGAGATTCTATCCCTCACCTGGAGAACAAATTTAAAATGAGAAAACCACATTTTGTTTTGTGCTTTTTTTTGTATATATTTTGTTACTTAAGTTATAAGCCAAGCACTTCTGATCCCAAATTTAATCTACAGATTGACTGGATTCAGGCCACTTGATACTAAATGGGCCATACATTTACCTCCTATCCAGTGAAACTGAAGAGCATGTCATTGTAGGTGTAGCTGGAAGGTCTTGTAGTTTTGCATTGTTATTGTTTGTGTGTTAATGGTGCAGCCTTGCTTTTCTTAATGCTCACACCTTTCCAAATGCCTTTAGTTGTCCTGAGGAAGAGGAGGAGAGAATCAGCGAGTCTGAGGAAGACAGGCGGGCAGCTGAAGTCCGCGCCCAAAAGATCCTGAAGCTACAGGGTGAGAGAGAAACTCACTTTTAATATTAGCATTTAGAAATGAGCCGTAAGAATGTCCGAATGCATTCTACTTTAAAACCCTTTTTGCTGGATGCATAAAACAAATTTCTCCTCATACCCTTTCAGTGATTTTAAATGGAACACGGTATGTGTATGGCAGTATCTGGTGTTCACACAACATCTTGGGGTGTAATGTGTACAGAGACACTGAACTCCCAAGACCAGCAGATCTGTGCCGGTCTGGAGGATAAGCTGAAGATCTATGCTGAGCTAAGGGGGATGAGTGTGAATGAGGAACTGCTCTCTGAGACCCACCTGCTCGTCCAGCCAGATTCCAACGAGGTTCCCCAGGCGACAGCGCTGCTCACCGCTGCTCTCAGAGAGGGTTAGATAATCTGGCACTGTTGTCCCTCTTCCTTTCAAGATCTCCTGTCCCTGCTGTCTCCATTTATTTAAACACTTCCTGTCCCTGCTGTCAACCTTCCTTTCAAGACTTCCTGTTTCCTGTTCCTGCTGTCCTGCTTTTTTCAAACAGTTCCTCCTGGCCTGGCTGTTCCACTTAATTTCATAGTTTTTTTTATTATTATGACCATGACAGTGTCAACTGTGACTGAGGAGTCGTAGATTGCCATAGTATCGCCCAGGAAGACAAGGTGTGAGTCATTATGGTATTTCCTGCCTCTTCACTCAATAGCAACTGCTATGGTGGATTGTGTACAGTTGTTGCAAGTTCAGGGGTGCAATAACTGTCCCTTAAACATACACATGAAAAATAAAAATAACAGCCAGCTGTCTGTACATTAAAGCCATAAGCCGCACCGTGACAGTGCTATGTCTCTTTCAATACAGCGGAGAAGCTGACCGTCACATTAACCTCACAGCCTGGCTCCTCCCCCAACGTGTCCCAGGAGAGCCTGGATGAACCCAGCTCCCCCGTAAAGCTGTCCAATCACAGCAGCTTCAGCAGTTTCCAGGACTCGCCCCCTGAATGTAATATTACACCCACTCTTAATACTAAAGTAATACACTTTATTTTTTGAGCATCCTGTCCAAGGCACTGTGCAGTATGGTATCAAATATTACTACATTATTCTGATATATACAAGAATAGAGAAGTCATGGAATTGTAAAATACTGTACATGTTGAACCAAACAAGATATGAACACATTCAGTAAGTATGAAATGCCCTATTTTACATATTTTACATTTTAGTTGGTTATATCCAACAAACTATAGATCTCTATGTTCTGTTGTAAAAATGGTTGAAATGGTCATCATAAGTCTGCGCTTATTCTTTTATAATTTCTCCTCATAATAATAATGTTTTCACTGTTTTTTCAGCTGATTATCTGAACACCCAAAGCTCCAGCTCACTGTCCATGATGTCTGACTGGGAGAGCAGAGATATGGAGTGGGCCGATGCCTTCATTTTACAGTCTCTCGCTCAACTTAAGAGAGGGGATGTCCGCAGTATTAATTTAAAGGTGCAGTATTAACAATATTACTCTCCCTATTTATTTAAAGGTACTGTATCCACCATATTACTCTCCATAGTTATAAGAAAGACATTTCACTGTGAAGGTAAATTATGCATAATGCACAAAGCCTATTTATATTTTCTTATTGTGTGGGTATATGGAATTAATGCAGGATTTATTTTTGTATTTTAACAAACATTATTTAGTCATCGTACCTCACCATGGGCCCTTTTGATTTATTAGAATTTAAATTCGATCCATCTGGAAGGGACTTTGGGAGCCTTTGGTGTCCATTTAGTTGAACTAGAAGATGAATCATGGTACTTAACAATGATATTTGTAAGACCAGACTTACAGAGGGACCAATGCAGAATCTGCGCAGAACTGACTATCTTTTGAATTTGCACACCTCCATCCATAATGTAAATCTTAACATGCCAGGAAAAGAGGAACCTTCTTGTGTGTGAATGCAGTACAAATCCACAAGATGGCGCTCAAAACACAATCCTAACACTGGCTCCGAACACTGAAATTTAACCGCAGTACGAAGAGGTGGATGTAATATAAGTCCTCAAGTTACACATTACAATCTCTATTCATAACCTATGGAACCTGGTACAATTTTTACTATTAATCCAAATGCATCTACATTTTTAAACAGTATGCAAACATATCCCCAATACGTACGCACCCTAACACATACATGGATCTTTCATGTGGTTATGTCATTATTATGCGTTGCCATTTTGATGGTGTAACATTTGAGTCAGTTGTGCTGTTATTTAATTTATTATGTATCGTTACAGGTAGCTCACAGTGTTCAGAATCTGACCCAGTTACTCTACAGTCTACAGGTGAGAAAATACCTTGGAGCTCACGCAAAGAGGGAAATAACTCCAATTATTCTTTATAATTGTTTGCAAAAGTACATTATTCTGGATAGAAAGAAGGCTATAATTCAGTTTTTACTGAAGTAAGATATACCCATACTGTAGACCCCCAGCACTTTCATGTAAATACAGAAATTCAACAATGGAACCTATTTTGTGAAGACTGTATAATTACTGGTTGTTAGCGGTTCATTATCTTGTCCTAGGAGTAAATAACTGAGATGCATTTTGACAGCTTGTCATTTGTAGTGCAGACCTTTGTTTTTGCAGTGTGGTGATGTGGTGCTAAAGCACAGTTTACATTACCCAGTGATCATCATCAGTTATGTGTGTGTGTGTGTGTGTGTGTTTGTACGTTTGTATGTTTGTGTGCGTGTGTGTGTTGTGTTTATGTGTGTGTGTGTGTACGTTTGTATGTGTTTGTGCGTGTGTGTGTGTTGGGGGGGGGGGGGGGGGGGGGGGGTTGTGTGCTTGCATGTCAGTGTGTGCATAATGTGTAAGTTAGACATGTGCACATATATGCACTCGGTGTACAGAATAAATAACATCCCACTGTTGTATCACAGTGTGGTGTGGATGTTTTTACAATGTGAAGTATACAGTTAATTAAATGTGCTTGAAGGTATTCAGGGTCTACCATTGGTCAAGGTTTACTCAATGACTCAATGAGTTTCAGAATAACAGCCCAGTTTTAGTCACTGACCAGTTTTCAGATGCACTGACCAGAGTTTTAAAAAGGCAGTCCCTGTCACCATGTCGTCAAAGGCAGCAGTGACCATCCAGGACAGCTGCTATGAGGTGCAGAAGCTCCTCCTGCAGGAGAACGAGCGGCCGGCTCGCTCGCCGTGCACCCGCAGCAAGGCCCTCCTGGAGCAGGAGAAGCAGCGTAACCTGGAGAAGCAGCGCGAGGAGCTGGCGGTGGTGCAGCGGTTACAGGGCCGCCTGCGGCAGGAGCAGCAGCGCTGGGAGCGCGAGTGCGACCTGCGGCGCCGCCAGCAGGGGGAGGAGGAGAGCCGGCTGGAGCAGCGGGAGCATGAGTGCCTCCTGCAGGCAGAGCAGCTGCAGCGGGAGCGGGGAGAGCTGGAGGGCCAGCTGCGGGAGTACCAGCAGAGCCTGGAGCGGTTGCGCGAGGGCCGGCGCACGGTGGAGCGTGAGCGCGAGCGCCTGGAGACCCAGCAAAGGCTGCTGCAGAGCTGGAAGCACAGCCACCAGAGCAACCTGCCCATCACGGTGACCCCCCTGGACCACCACCAGGTGTGTCTGCTCGAACGGGCGCCATTGGGAAAAACCTGAGGTCCCCAAATTCCCTCTCATGGTTCAAATCCTTGCCTCTTCAGTGCCAGCTGTGGCCCGGAATCTTGAGGTTATGCCAAATGGGTTTCAGCATTGCGCAGGGAGGCAGGGATCCAGGCGATTCTATCTCACTAAACAGTAGGGTTAGGGTTCTATCTCACTAAACAGTAGGGTTAGGGTTCTATCTCACTAAACAGTAGGGTTAGGGTTCTATTTCACTAAACAGTAGGGTTAGGGTTCTATCTCACTAAACAGTAGGGTTAGGGTTCTATCTCACTAAACAGTAGGGTTAGGGTTCTATCTCACTAAACAGTAGGGTTAGGGTTCTATCTCACTGTACAGGAGAGACTAACTGCAATAACTACAGTTCAGCTGATGTATTGTAGGGAGAAAAGTAATGGCAGCTAGTTGTGCACAATTAAGAAAAAACATGTCTGTGTGCCCTTCTTACATTTACATTTCAGTATATGCTCATATCCTGTACCCACTCGCATACATTATATATTTTGGGTACAATTCGATTATATGGCTGGATGTTTATTAAAACAATTCACAATTCAAGTATTTCACTCAAAGCTAGAATGGCAGAACCCTACCTGGGAACTGAACCCATAATGTTTGTGTTGTAAGCACATGTCTCTACCCCTAATCCTACACGGCCACACTATTGTTCTTGCCATATGATGCAGTTATGGGATAGGCTGAAATATGGTGATTAAAAAGTTTTGCACTCCTGATATAGCTGTTCTTCTCTTTATTGCTGTTCCCTATCAGCAGTTCCTATAAAGTCACAAGCAATCAAACATAACTTCTAAAAGCCTGAAGTTGCTAAAAGTTTTTAAGTGTAATGCTGTTGGCATCTTTAGAGTCTGTCTGCCAAATGTAGTTTGGATGCTAGAGCCAGACAGCCCATAAGCCACGCTGTCATGGCGATGGAGCTCTCTCTGATTTACTGGTGTTGCTATGTTGCCAAAATACCCAGGTAATGATCTCAGAGTCTGGGCTGTTTAAAATTCCTCCCATCTTCTCCTATCACAAAATAAAAGTGTCAGGCAGGAATGCTGAGAACAGTTCCTTGTGTCTGTATGCAACTTTGATGCTAGTTTTGTTGTGGAGCTAATGTCAGCCACACTCCAGGAGACTAGACTTATACCACATTGGAAACTAGTGGTAAAAAGGGGCACACATCACTGTACAAAAAGACGCTATTGACATTTTGTATGACATTCAAAAATGTATATTGAGGAATTTAATGTGATGTTTATGTAATAACTGAACTGTGTGTTTTGAAGATTTCTAGACAGCCTTCAGCTGAATCTCAGCTAAAAGATCAAATGAAAACCTTACCGATCTAAACCTCTTTGGTTGGTTAAACCCTTGTTAGGCCAGAATGTATTCACAATATTTAAAGCTAAATTAAATAAGCAAGGACATTCCAACAGAAAACTAAAGTAAACTGCAAGTATCTCGAGTGTAACCATAGTTCTCACAGCAAATAAAGAATTATATAATTTAGATTTGTTTTAAATTGAATATGAAAAACCAGCAGATTGACTAGATTCAAATTGGCAGATTCAAGCTAGGTTCAGTTTTGCACAATTTCATTCAGGGGAATTTAGTTAACCAATACAGAGTAAGCTTCATACATCCAGGGATAGACAATCACTTCTGTTTTCATTCAAAGAAGCATGCGGAAATTCTAAATTCAGATCACAATTAACCCTTGGTGTGAGTGTACTTTTAATGTTTGATATCCCCAAAAGATGTGCGGTGGCCAGAGTAACAGCGAGCTTCTCAGAGCATAGCTTAATTAAAATCGCAATGCCTGGGGCAGGAGAATATGAGAGCAATTTAAAAAACATCAGCATTAACTTCGAGTAGCCCCCTTCCTAATAAACAAGTCAGCGATTGATGGTAATTTCACCATCTGAAATGCAACACTGACAAAATAATTATGGTGGCAGCGCAGGCAGAATAAAATCAGTTCCCCTGATTGGCCCTGAAAATGCATCATGATTATTCATATCGATACTAAGTGCGAAAAGCACAACACCGTTCTGCCGAATCAAAATAAGACTATTTTGTGTACTATCGATTTTTCTTCATGTAATTGAATTATGTTAAGTTTCTTTCTGAGATTGAAGGAATCATATTCCTACTGAGTACACTGTTTGCATTGCAGATGAACTTGCTCAAGGATGGCATATACCATACATTCTGGTGTCTTGGTGTCTTTTCAGCCTGTATTTGCAAGATCTTGTTATTATTTTTGAAAATAATTTATGTAGTATTAAAATGGGAGCAAAAATGCAAATGTTCAGATCTATAGTGTTTTTAGATGCTGCCCATTAACAATGTTTAGAATGTTACAAGAGCAATACAGCATATAATGACCATGGCCATGGATGTTAGCCATAGCCAGTTGACAACTAGATCAAAAGTTAGCGTTTCTCCCCTACATTAGTATATACATGTAAAACCATAGATCATAAGTCAAGCTCGTAATTGTATAGTCAAGCTGGTGGGTATGCATTGTAACATATAGCATTTACTATAGATTAAAATGAAGCCAAGATATTATCTGAAGGTAATGTTTTCAGGTAAAAGTATTTTGAAATGGTGCTGGTAGTCACCTGTTAAATCTGCTTGCATGTTATCCTCAGGGTTCAAATCACAAGCGGTCAGACAGTTTTGATGCGGAGAGCTCGGCGCTCGTCAATGAGGTGAACTTCCCCGACCTCCAGACCTCCCTGAACAACCATCACATCCCCCAGGGACACGTCTTCCCATCGCCAGAAAACCGTACCGTGGCCAGCTCCCACAACAGCCTCAACGCCCTCATTGCCCACGCCAACCAGAAGCAGGCAGACTCCTCCCAGCATCACCATGACAACCATTGGACCAGGCCCATCGTGCTCCAGCTTCCAGAGCATCACCATAACAACCACAGGACCGAGGCCATCGCGCTCCAGCTTCCGGAGTTTATCAGTCAGACTGCAGTGGCTCACAGGAGGGACCGAACCATCAACGGTGAGAGAGCCGCCAGTCAACATTGAGGGCTATTAGGAAGAACAGCGAGGGGAGACCTGGGTAAATGCAGACTAAAGGATTCTGCGTTTTTTTGCCTCTCATCCCAATCCTCTTTAGTGAACTCGATGCATCACTCCAGGTTCTGTTCTCATAGCTAAGTGTAGGAAGTTCAAAATGTTGTGGCTGATTAATTTAATAATATCTGAAACAAACTGACTCCAACTGTTATTATGGAAATTAGAGAGCAACTTCACCTAACATTCACAAAACGCTGTGTAGTAGCATATGGGCATTGCCACATACCAGAAGCATGATATTATAAATTGTACCTGATTTAAAATTATAACACCTAAATTATTGTTGCCATTAATTTTGGTTGATGGAGCTCTCTTCCAAACCTTGCGTATCCTTCTTTCCTAGTTAATCAGTGTCTCTTGACAAAATAGCTGTCTTCCCACTCGCCTTGAAATCAATCGCTCTCTATCTATCGAGCGGCCAGCCAGACAGAATCGTGCGAATCACTGGCGAGGAGCGTGGCTGACTGATTGGAACATTGAGCTGAAAATCTTTACAAAACTCATTACAGTACAACTTGTTTCAGCTTGGTGAGGACTATAGAAATATTACACTATATTTTATAGATGAACATTTGATATTAGTCTGCTGCGGTGGTTGGTTTTTTTGAGTAGTAAATATCAGATAAACAAACTTTAAGGCCTGTGGGATGAATGCTGAATTGTAAATTGAGTGATTTTACGATATAACAGAAAGACCCCCTGGCGTCAGAACTACAGTATATTATAATCAACAATGAATATTCAAGTTGGAAAATCCTTTCCTCTTGTGTGCACTACACAGTAAATCTGTCATGTTGTTTTGCACATCTTTTGAATAATGCATATGAGGCATATTTCTTGGGAACCATTCTTCATTGTTCGGTACAAACAGCAACCGTGCGTTTTGTTTTTGCGTGTTTGATCTTTGTTTTGCATAGGCGTCTCTGATGCATCACCTTACTTTGCTGTATATTTAGACTATATGGCATGGCTGTGATTTCACATGGACTGTACTTTAAAGGACCCCACCCGTATGCTTTCATTCATTGGCCTATATCCGACACCCGGACGTGGAGCCTAAAGGTTTGTTTACAACACTTACTCTCAGATCATCATTTAAAACGTGTGCACAATCAATTGCACAGTTAACCTACTTCACCTCATTTCTTGGGACTAAATTGATTGCTGGTTTTAAGGTGAAAACAAAAAGCGTCAGACCCCGTGACTACCAAGGACCAGTTTTGGCCAAGTAAGAAACGACCAGTGGCAAGAAATCAAAGGTGTTTCCGTGTATTCAGTGTATTCTTTCAGTAGCATTGATTACTTCATGCAATTCTTTGAACTTAGTTTCAAGCAGCTGGTTTTGAATTGGGGATTAGCTACATCCTACAGGCCTCTCTCTAGCTTCAATTTGTAAGGACTTTCAGTAAACTCATATGCACTTAATTTTTTAGCGCAACACAGGAAGCTGCAAATGATGCAAAAGCAGTTATGTTGAATAGCTCACTTTGAAAGCTACTATTTCATTATTACTGGCAAATAGCAGTTTCATTTATTTGAATGTACAGTACTGACAGCCACATCTTACTCAAAGCAGTATAAGCCCCTTATAAGAGAAAGAGGAAGATGAACAGGCATATAACGTTTCTTATGAATGCCCATACTGCACATGAAGTTTTTATATGCGCTATTATTTATCGAGACTGAAACAACAGCCGGCCTCCAATCCAAACTAATGAAATGATGTTCAATTTATCACATGGACACATCCACAGTCCGTTGCAATGAGGCAATTCCACCTTATCAATGTTTACAGGGCAGTACACACCTATCTCATACTCGTAACTGAAAATTATGATATGAAACGAAGAACAACACTTGTTCCAAGAACATTTTTTTCTTGTGTCCTGACTTTATACTATCTAGCATGAGTCATTTGCTTCAGCCACAACTTTTTATATACTGCCCCGTTGATAATGGTCCCTGTGGATAATTGCGTAGTGTAGCAGCCCTGGATGTCAAAACAAACAGTGAGAGGTGTGGTGTGGCTGGAGTGTTGAAGGAGCTTTTATACAGATGAGGTAAACCGGGGGTCTGTCATGGATTACTAATTTAGACTTGGATCCAGATGCTTTATTTGTAGACTTTCTGTAAAGGGGAGATGCAGTTTGCGATACTTGTTTTCCACTAAAAATCCTAGTTTGAGTATGTTGATTGGTTCAAGCAAGCTCAATAAGGTTATCAGTCAGTGGTTGAGTTGACCTGATTATTTGCCTCCAATTAGATTCTCATCTACATTAGATCATTATTCATCAGAACAGGTAATTGACCATTGTTTTATCAGCCAAGCCCATCCCTGGAAGTTGGGTGGATTTCTCACACACCGATGGAAGCCTGACCAGGTGTGAGTATAGTTCAGTCATTCAGTAAGGCTGCGATCAATGAAAATTGTAATTTTGCTAAATGGTAAATATTGTGCATGTTAATCTATTAGTAATGTTCGAAATGCTACATGCATATGTAGGTATAAGGTGTTGTGATTGCCAGTTCAGTAATATAATACATGTACATGCATTAGATTAATAACATGGACTGTTTTTCTATGTCCATGTGCTATACAGGTGCAGCTCAAAAAATTAGAATATCGTGAAAAAGTTCTATATTTTTTGTCACTCATTTCAGAAAGTGAAACTCATATATTATATAGATTCATTACACATAGAGTGAAATATTTCAAGCCTTTATTTCTTGTAATTTTGATGATTATGGCTTACAGAAAATGAAACCCAAAATTCAGTGTCTCAGAAAATTAGAATATTTTGCTTTAACATATTTTTAAAGTATCATATTTAATATTTGGTCGCATATCCTTTGCATGCTGTTACTTCCTGAAGTCTGTGACCAATCAACATCAAAAGACTCTCGATATCTTATTTTCAGGTACTGTTACAAGCGATACTATAACCTCTATAACTATAATTCCTGTAAAACAGATGAAACACCCCAAAGAACAGTGAGCACCATAATTCATTGGACAGTGACACTGTAAATTACACTGGAACAGTATGGAACACATGGTTGGTTAAATGGCTCTAAGGGTCTGACAAACAAGCCATGAACCATCACTCTGCTGCCAGATATGCAGTAGATGGATGGATAACTTGAATGGTTTCTTCTCCTGACTTATATTTCCATAGAGTTCAATAGGAAAGTTTGTCAGGAGAAACAACCCTTAAAGTGATCCATCCATATCTACTGCATACCTGGCAGCAGAGTGATGGTTTGAGGCTCATTAGATACCTCAGACCCTTGATGACTTAGTCATTTCGCCAACAATAATTTACAGCTAAATCTAGTCCCACCCCCCAATTTCCATGGAGATCCATTTAAATGCAGAGAGGTTATAGTATCACTTTTAGGAGTACCATAAAATAAGATATCAAGAGTTTTTTGATATTGTTGGGTCACAGACATCGGCACGTCATGGCATGCAAAAAATAAGCGACCAAATATTAAAAATGAGTACTTTTATTCTACATTATGTTAAACTGTCCAATATTTTTTGATGCCAGAAAATGTGGATGAAAATACCCTCAAATTAAAGCTGACAGTCTGCACTTCAACCTCATTGTCATTGTATCCTTTCAAACTCAAAGTGCTAAAGTACAGAACCAAAATAACAAAAAGTGTGTCACTGCCCAATAAATGATGGCGCTCACTATATATAAGTATAATACAACACTATATGTAGGTGTAATGTAAAACAAGCCTGTGATATTTGGCTTGAAAACTCTAAAGCTTGATACATCCAAACAAATAGTGGAAGCTGCCCACTTGGTCACATTTTGGTTGATTTGTTTTGCTGGGATGAAGAGCCTACACAGTATATCATCTGAAGTGTGGAACTAAGGTTAAGGCCTTTGGACCCAAGACTGGATGGCTTTAGGATCAAATTCCAGGTGAAACACAGCCAGTATACACCCCCCTTCCCCCCAAGCAAGCCACCTGGGATTGTTCCCACAAATTCTGCGGCTGTTGAAATGGAGTCTGGGAATACGTGCACAAGCAACTTCAAACCATTTAGCTTAACAGTGTAAGATAAATCAAGTGAGCTGTAACAGAGATGCCTTTCTTTCCTGTGGCAGATGTGAACACTCGTAACTGCGACAGTGAGGAGACGTCGGTGGAGGAGGCGGTGGGGGGGTCAGGGGGATATCAGTGTTTCATGCTGCCCTCTGCCAGCTGCCCCCACACTCAGTCCTACGTCTCCCTGGAGACGGAGAACGGGGAGGACAGGGGCGAAGAGAACATTGTGTACCTTTGAGGACCAGTCCAGACTTATGGGAGGATTCCCCAAACTTCAAAAGCTCTCCCCATTTCAGCTTCACTGTGGAAGTCGGCGGGTTTCACTCCCATGCAAATGTTTATCTGTGTTTGTAAATATCCGCCTGTACAGTATATATAAATATACGTATATGAGGAAAATATATATTTGTGAAAAGTTGTCTTTAGTACTTAACTTGTAAAAGCACATGCATGTAATTTAATTTTATTTATATATATATTTGTCATATTGTATAAGCTGTGGTTTCTTATGGTTGCTTTGTATGGTAAACCTGTGCCTTAAGTTCCTAAATTATAAACTGCAAAGAAAGAATTAACATAAAAACCAAGTTCTTGCTTTAATATCTATTTGTCTAAATAATATAAAATGTTAGTGTTTATCCATTAAAAGAAATATTGTCTTATGGCTCATTCTTTCTCTGATACAATTTTGTGTCTCATTTGGTTTTCCTCTTTACAAAGATTTTTCTTAGCACAAAGTAAATTATTTCATCACTGAAAACTAATGGGGCCATGTAAGAAATATTTCATTGTAATCAGAAATGTAATTGAATTAAATGTACACTTTTTATAATAAAATTTTTAAATTAGAAAATAGGAACCTGTTATTCACCAGTGTGACCATTGTGCCTTTCACACAACACAAACGTTCTTAATAATTATAATGTCACGCCTTTCATGTTCGGCCAGTTGTGTCATCTCTGTTTGTAGTAGCAAATTGACCTTGGGTCACTAAAAAGATAGTTTAATTTACATAATGCTAGTTTCCATAAGGCAAGTTGCACAAAATTGAGAACCGACATTCTGAAGTCTTATATATTCACATTAATAGAAATGTTATTGCAATTGGCTAAAAGCTCCCTCTCTCAGTTGGCACTTGATTTCCCAATGTGCATTGCATCATTTCCATGGTCACTGCTGCTTTCTTTCTTTTCACTTCTGTGGCTTAGTTTCAGATATTGAGATGGGTGAATGTTGTGCCTCCATGCAGGTGGGTGGGTTTGTGCCTCTGTGCTGGAGGGTGGGTGGATGTTGTGCCTCCATGCTGTTGAGTGGGTGAATGTTGTGCCTCCGTGCTGGTGGGTGGGTGAATGTTGTGTCTTCATGCTGACAATACCTCATTAAAATTATTATAATTTTTTTAAAATAAGCATACATTTCTATAAATATTTCATTTCTAAAAATGAGTGTAGACAGTTATTATTTCAGTTTCATTCCATCACCATCATTCCTCATTAATTCATACTTTGGAGGCTCTACCTTACATCTGAATACAATACAATCTCTGGAGGAACCGTTTCTATTTCACTGGACTTTCCACCTCATTGCAAAAACATCTACAACACACTGTAGGTTGCTTTACTTTTGTCATTTATCCAATTAGGCTCCTGCATGTATATCTCTCAAGCTACAGTGTCAATGGATTGTATGGTGGCAGTCTGGCAGAACATGTTTTTGCAAATGTGTCAATTATTTGTTTTTTAATATTTATTTCTGATGTTATTTTGTTTAAAATGTTTATAGGTCTGACAGTTATTGTAGTTCGAAACAAGTTCATATATCTTGAAAAACATTGCAACATAATCAGTCAGTAGTTAAAATTGGCTTTTTATTTTTATTGCTTTTTTTGTATTCTTTTCAGTGATGGCCTGTAACTTTTAACAATTTTAATGGATTGTGAGGAAATATGATATAATATTCCCTAGATCCATATTAATCTTTACTGAAAAAAGTTAATGAAAAATTTAAATGCCAAGGTCACACAGGCTGATCAAGTTGTGAGTTTATTTGCATTAGATTGCATTGACAACCCCTCTATTAATATAGATGCTTGTGCCTTCTGTGCACATTTGCTGACAGAACTTCATTCTTCTAAACATACTTATAAAGGGTTTTATGGTGTAATCTCAATTTTTGTGTATTACATTAATGGGAACATTTGTTCCTTTCCTGTACAGGTGGGTGTTCACTTACCTTTCAGGTCTGCATCAATGCATCACAATTCATGCTTCTTCTGTTATTCAGTCATTTAAATCAATCATTTCAAAATATTCCATTGAAGCAATGAGTTCCCAAAGAAAAGAAGCTTTCATTCCAATGCACATGACAGATAAAATTGCATTGTAACAGTGCAGTTTGATAGGTTGCTCCAAATAGCATATAGAAAAATGACATATTCTTGCATTCCAAAAATGTCAGGGATGCATTGGCACATAGAAATTCTGCGTAGCATTTCTCATTTTTACTTATACAAGTATGTGCTGTTCAAGGCTTACCTCTGGAATCCCATCTCGCAGGTTAGCGCTTTGGAGTTATTCAGTGGAGGTTATAAAGGACAGGACTTAAGTCAACACAAGAGCTAGAATGAGAAGTAGCTGCACAATAGGTCATCTGCACTCACACAGTGTTAATGAAGCTCTGCAGTTTACAGAGAACTCCTACGTTCAACATCCAATATGTGTGAACTCAATGCTATCATCCTCAGAGAGGCAACAACCACTCTTTATATAATTAGGAGAATTATCAGATGTGATCAGGGTTGTACACATGCAGCATCATATCAGTTGAAGACTGTTTTTCCAAAACTCACTCAGCCCACTTTAACCAATTTTGAGAAATCAACATTTTAGCTTATTAACATTTTAGAGTTTTTTGCATTATAAAACCACATTTTTTATAGTGAAATCCCTAAGAATAATATTGTAAAACTGCAATTATCTAACCATTTTTTAGATGAGGAGACAATGACTACAGTAGAGAGAGAGAGAGAGCGAGACAGGACAGTGGATAACAATAAATATATATTATTGTTTGTATCGCATATCGCATTTGGATGTATCCCTCTAGGCATATTAAGACTGAAATTATATACTAGTGCAACATAAAGGGGCTTCTAGTTAGTTCTTCACCTCAAGCGTGACCAGTCTCATAAAAGATGTCAAAGACTAGTATTTAATTAAATTACCGTTTGAAAATAGTTGTATGGTTTAAAACACCATTCAATGGGCATCATTCATGCAGTTAGCACAAAACACACTTAGTACACTTATGTTGTCAAAAGGGAGGCATTGGTATTTAGGTTTGGCAGTTTATTTGTCTTTTAGAGTGGAGTGATACAAGGGGGAGGTCTGGCATTGTTGTGTTGCCATGGCAACTGCATTGGTTCTGTGAGCTTATTACGATCCGAACAGATGTTGAAGTACACATTTTTGCGTCCTTTGAGTCTATAATTAAAGCATTCAGCACTGAAAAATACAGATCTGAATGCGGATTAATATTTTATGTGGACCATAGCTGTTAAGGCAAACTCTTTCAAATGTGAGCCATCCTAATTAATACACAGGATTAGCACTCACTATAAACTGTTTTACACCCGGCGCTAAGTGGCAGTAACCCAAACGCAAGTGTCTTTGCTAGTTTCAGACCGGTGCAGGTGTCATTTTAGCATCCAGCACTCAAGTTGTTTAAATAACAAGTGAACTTGTGCCCATAGCAAGTGATCTCGGCAGGTTGGTCTTAAAATGAGGTGTGGCCAGGATAATTTTTGGCGCTTGCGCTAAAAGCACTACGAACCTGGGGCTCTTTCACAAAAATTATGAAGTGCGAGCTGCGATCTGTGAGATGCGATCAATTTCAATGTTTCCACTGCAATCGTTCTCATCCCCCTGCCTCCTTTTTTGGATCGAACTGTCCATTTTCCCAAAACGCAAACTAAAGGTGGTGCTATGGATTACAGGGCACTTTACTGTCTGTAAAATATTCAAAATATTTCTAATAACCAAGATTATGTTACAATTTATCATGTCTGACCTTAATCCAACGTTATAATGTGAAAAATATCATATCAAAACTATGTTAATGGACAAAGCACAATTCACATTTGCCCTTCAGGAAAATAAATCATTATTTAAAATTTGTATGACGTTTCCATATTGCCATTCATTTGACAAGGAAAGCCGGTAATTCACGGTATAGGACTGACAGTTTGGGACGACCGTATCACGTCAACGTGTTGTCGTTACACGGAACTTGTTGCAGGTGTTTAAGAGTTTATTAGAAACTTAGCATAGGTTATCCTCCACCCTTGTCTGTCCCTTTGCTTAACCTCTGTCTCTCTGTCCTAGACAGATTGTCTTCGCCATCTTTTTTTCTTCTTGTTTGTATTTTTCGGCTCCCTCGTGAGCTATAGGACTTTTTTTGCTTTGTTATTGTCTTAATATCTAGGGTTAGAGTCTTTCGCCCAATACGGATTGCTTTGAGTTTGGTAGCGGAATCTCTCGTGGTAGAGAGAGTTTATTATTTTCTTATTGTACTTAATTCCCTGTTTGCGGGGTTTTCGATAAGAACACTTAAAGAACCCCTATTGTCGCGATTGGGCCTTCGTTCCGTATACTACCCCTGACAAGTTGTTTCAATGTTATTTTAAGTGCGCAATATGAAGATAGTAATATGCGTCTACATAGGCATGTGCACAACGCACGTGCACCCTCCTGTCTGTTACACACACAGGGGCACGCACAAACATGCATAAAAATATCAAGATTACATTGTGAAATGGGGATTCATATTTTCCCCCAAAATATATATTTTTTTTTCCCGGAATAGACGCATGTTGTCCCTGGTCAACGCGTTGGTCATATTTCAATATAAAATAAGGGAATATATGTGTAAACCTATGGATTCCCAACCTGACATGTTTAGTGTATTTAGTGTCACCATTAAGGCAAAAATAACACTTTATGTCATTTGTCAATATTAGAATGCATGTAATATGAACTTTGGGTGAAGCTTGAACTTCACAAGCCTGTGATCTGTCTGCTGTGAGAACAGCCTCATGGAATTGATGTTTGACAATGCTTCATTGTATAATCAAATGAAATTTGTTAAAAAAGTAGGATGGATAATTTGTTCTGGTATCTTGTGCTCAGCTGTGGCAGGTGTTATAAAGAAATTAAACCGTATATATTTAGTAAAATAACAGCACTGATGTAAGCTAATGGGAAAAAAAAGTTTCCTGTTTTCCCATTATTATATTTCTGGGAAATAGTTTGATGGGGAATTACCGGGAACCCGTGCCGGTGTTAAACCCTATGTGAAAGATTATTATTGTGTATATCAAAACACGTCATAATGGTTAGTTTGATTAATATTGATTATAATATTGATCCAATATAGCCTATTCCTTGCTCGTGCATGGGCATGTCCGTTTCATCAGCTGTAAATCGCTGTTTTCACAGGCTTACTATCCGCCAACCTATTTGCAATCTGCCAAGGCTTTTAAAGGGAATGGGATATGACATTTTGATTGGTTTATTGCATGTTAGGTTACGCCCAAGACACACCTATAATTAATGAAGAGACGAAGCTCAGCCCATTTACACCTTGCACTGTACTTAGTGCTAAAATAACATGCCGTCTAACTAGCAAAAGTGGACTTGGACACACCTTAAATGCGCTTGTGCCATGCGTTTTAGACCAAGCGCTAAGATCGTCAAGATAGAGCTCTATGTTTCTCAGCAGTGATTTTTGTATATCCGCAGCATATAAAAGGGCTGTAATTGCGACATGGATCATCCAATATGGATGTAAATACCCTGAAATTACACATCATATTCATTGTTTCCTTTCAGATCTAATGTGCTGGACTACAGAGTCAAAACAACAAAAAATGTGTCATTGTCAAAAAACATACTGTATATACTGTATATAGTACGTAACTATATTATATTTACTATAGTCCTAAATGACATTCTGTTTCATCATCTGAAATTTGTAGATAAAGGAGAAATTAAAAAAATGGAACTTCAAGCTTGAATTATTTTGAAGATCATTCATAAGGATCAAAATCATCCACTGTGCTTATCATCAAACCCGTGTATTCCAGTGAACTGAAGACCAATAGAATCCATTCTGCCTTCTCTGACTTCTAAGTTTCAGTCAGAAAAGCACCAGGTACATCACTCAAAGTGGCTGTCTTTCATGGAAACAATCTAGGGAATAGACCAAGGAACACTTATCTCAAATGCCTGCGTGCTTGAAATTAATGCTTGTATTGAAAACATCCTTGGTTTCATACCCTTGATGAAGATGAATTTATAGTTATCTTGAAAAGTGACTCATTGTTTTCTTGCCTGCTTTAATGCAGGCATATTGTGAATACGTAATTCAATGTGGCAGTTTGTTTATGAAGCAACAGCCCTGCTATCACATTTAAGGCAGAGGCTTCTTGTAAACACATCAGAGGTCCTGAGGTGCTTTGCGCTGTGGTAGCAGTGGTGCCCATTGTATTCTGAAGGTTACCAGACCTCAATCCATTAAGGCAATCAAACAAACCACAAATAAATGATTGCCCAGAATTAAAAAGTGAGAAAGGTTTTCAGAATGAGAAAACACTGCTTTAACAGGTTAATGAAGCTTAATATTTACTCTGAGATCTGTAGATCCACACATATCCTGATTTGCAAGGTTTAGATGCATTTTAGTCCTATGTAGTGAGGTTTGGTCAGTTTTATTCAGAACAAATTAAGTTCAACACTAAATTAGAATTCCGTACGGCAGTAGAGCCCAACTTAATGAAATGACGGAGACACAACATTGGGTTGAAAAAATGACATGTTTTATTGGCTACAACTATAGTAACTATTAGCCATTTACAATAACCGTAGGGTGTGTGTGTGGCTAAATTGGGGTCCCCTTTCTCCTTCTCAAAAGAGGGGGGTGTTCCTGCCCAAACTGGTACCTGATTGATCAAGCAGTCTGTGTTCATCTCAGTCACATGAAGGGGACAGACACTCCATTGTGCCACAGTTAATCAGGAGTGTTAATTGTGAATGATTCCGCAGGGGGCCCATACAGTCCCATGATCAGAAAGTCCCAAAATGTCCCTGTGTTACCATTACACCTGCGCTATTGATCGAAGCAAACCAACTACTTAAGTGTATCATAGTGGTGATGGAACTGTATATGTGGAACTGTGTATTCTAACATCATGGCCACAATGTACAGTTTTCTGACTCAACCCAAAAAAAGTACATTGCTAAAATGATCCAGTTTCTCTTATAAGAATAATCAATATTTTACCTTGACTCTGGAGGGTGAAATCATAACAGGTGTGTGGCATTTTCATGTTCACACAAAGTTGTGCAATGAAAGGTGCTCCTAAATAAAGACATAAGCAAATCACTAATGTACTGGAATATGGTGATAAACCATTCAAACATGTATTCTGGAAATGTATTTGTTAGCCAGACAACTATAACAATCATGTTAGGGGTCTGGTTCAGAGGACCAGACGTGACCGTGAGGGGATCAGAAAGTTACCCACCAGGAGTGGGAAACACTAGAAGGGAGAAGGGATGTCTGCGAACGGAGCAGAGAAAATAACGAAACGGGAATAAAACTCCCGGCTTAGAGCCAAATAATAATGACCCAGAAAATAGGCGAAAAGCTTACCGACTTGAGCAATAGTAACAGAAAGAGCAGAATTTACCTCCAGCTCAATATACTACGAGCTTAAAAAGAGGCAAACGGAAACGAAGCAAAAGAATAGCGACCCAGACACGTGGGCGAAAAGCTCGCAGACTCGAGCAGTAGAAAGAAAAGAAAACGAAAACCTCAGACTCAATAAACTATAAACGAGCCCTAACAGGGAGGTAGAAGAAAAATTAGATAACGGCATAAGAAAGGGCAGAAAGGCAAAAAGGAAAAAAATAGAACAGCGCAAACGAAAAGGAAAGAAAGATCCAACGGATCTAATCCTACACTCAGTTTCTACACAAAGGTTTCTGCGTTTCTTTAAAAGAAAATAAAATAAATGCAGTTGTTAATCTTATACCTGTTACCTGACTTAAGAGTGGCAGAGTATGACACAAAAAACCTGAACAATGAAAGTGCTGAGCTTAAGTAGTCAGCAACACACCTGAACCAAATGAGCCCAATGAGCCACAGGTGGCGGAAAAAAACAGCAGGAGCGGATTCTCGAGGCTCCGGGAGGGAGCATCCGCAGACTCAAGAACGCAAAGTGCAAAACCATGACAAATGAAACTTAGTTTTTTTTATGTATAGATTGTCTGAAGAGAAATTATGTCTAGTGTCATTTCTCATGTTAGCTAACTAGTATTTGAACAAAATATCCAGTGCCTACTGCAAATATTTTGAAGGTTGAACAATTGTTATATTGTTATATATATCCCCTCATGGTCGCGTCTGGTACTCCGAACCCGACCCCTCACATGATTGTTATAGTTGTCTGGCTAACAAATACATTTCCACAATATATCTATTTGTGGCACATATGATGTGGTATAAAACACCACTCTAGCTCATAGATTTATGACTACCTCCACAAGCCATTTTCCATCTAAATACCTATCTATGTCACCCACGGAAGACAAATGTTTGCATATGTGGGAGAGCTGAGTTTTGGAAAGGGGGGGGGGGATTATGTTATTGGCTCAGGAAGAATCAAATGCAGTGCATTTGTCAAATCAGGAGAGTGCAGATGATTTTGACAGCCTATGTTTCTGTATCCAATTACGACAAAAATGGACTCACATTTATGATGTTATATTATGTTATTTATTTGCTTGACAGATGCTCGTGTTCTGTGAAATGTATGCAGCATACATATAGTATTGTATGCTTATCCACCTGCATATTTGCTAAATACATTTATTTGGAGTATCTTGCTTCGAGGCACAACAATATTGCTCCACCTGGAAATCGAACAAGCAGCCTCTCGATTGATTAAATTGTTTTAACTGCAGTCTTTTAGAATAATTCAAATTCAATCTCATATAAACATCTTCAATTGCAAAAAGTCAGCCATTTTTAATGCTGTTTTATCTTATCTGAATGGCAATTAGGGAATTTTGCTTCATTATATATTGTTGGTGATTTTATTTGAATGTAGACAAATACACGCCAACAACATACATTCAAAGCAATCCCAGTCTGAGGCTGTGCTTGAAACCAAACCTTTCCTGAAACACAGAGAAAGGACATGAGCATAGAGTAGACAGACAGAACATGAACATACAGCAGAAACAGAGATTGGGCCAGCAACAGAGAAACAAACAGCATGCAACAGAGAGACTGAGGACATGTGCATGCAGCAGAAACAGAAAATTGCATGCAGCAGAGAGACAAAAAATATGAGCATGCAGCAGAAAGACAAAGAACATGTGCATGTAGCAAAGAGACAGAACATGGGCATGCAGCAGAAACAGAAAATTGCATGCAGCAGAGAGACAAAAAATATGAGCATGCAGCAGAGAGACAAAGAACATGTGCATGCAGCAAAGAGACATAACATGTGCATGCAGCAGAAACAGAAAATTGCATGCAGCAGAGAGACAAAAAATATGTGCATGTAGAAAAGAGACATAACATGGGCGTGCAGCAGAAACAGAAAATTGCATGAAGCAGAGAGACAAAAAATATGAGCATGCAGCAAAGAGACAAAGAACATGTGCATGCAGCAAAGAGACATAACATGGGCATGCAGCAGAGACAGAAAATTGCATGCAGCAGAGAGACAAAAAATATGCGCATGCAGCAAAGAGACATAACATGGGCATGCAGCAGAGAGACAAAAAATATGTGCATGCAGCCGAGAGACAAAGAACATGTGCATGCAGCAAAGAGACATAGCATGGGCATGCAGCAGAAACAGAAAATTGCATGCAGCAGAGAGACAAAAAATATGAGCATGCAGCAGAGAGACAAATAATATTTGCATGCAGCAGAGAGACAAAGAATATGAGCATGCAGCAGCAAGACAGAGAATACGTGCATGCAGAACATGGGCATGCAGCAGAGACAGAAAATTGCATGCAGTGGAGAGACAAAAACATGAGAATGAAAACTAACTGAAGTAAAGTACCAGAATGTGTCCAAGGTTTTTAACAGTCTCTAAATATTTGAATCAACAAGAGAAGCATGATCAAATTGGGGACGTATTGGCATCAGCCGAAAATAATTTAAAAAGTACTCACTATGGTCATTGGCAGTCATAGCAATTTTCTGCCTGGACATATATAACTTGTGTCGCTGAGTCAAAACTGCAAAATACAGTAATGTAATAATATTCAGAATAATCTGCATTTAAAAAATACTTTTCTAACATCAACTTTTAAAGCAGTGGAGAGTGTATTCATCAGAGGTGCCCGAGGCAATGAGCAATGAGCACCCACACACATTTGAGAATAAAATATTTAGAGAAAAACAAATCGACAACAGGCCCTTAAAACATGATTAAAGCAGCCACTCGAGTTGTGTGATAAAGGGCTAGAAAGTCTTTTACTCTTTAGAATTGTGTTAGTTGTGTTCATAATTCACAGTGAATTAGTAGGCACAATAGCCTAATACCACATGTTTTTTTGTTTTTGTTAAAACACTTGGTTATGGGGTTCTTTCAGGCCTCATCAACAGTACTGGGTGAAGGTGAGGTGTTTGGGATGGAGTAGTGGACCATAAGGTACTGCTGTTTATTATGGAGTAGTAGACCATAAGGCACTGCTGTTTAGGATGGAGTAGTGGACCATAAGGTACTGCTGTTTAGGATGGAGTAGTGGACCATAAGGTACTGCTGTTTAGGATGGAGTAGTGGACCATAAGGTACTGCTGTTTAGGATGGAGTAGTGGACCATAAGGTACTGCTGTTTAGGATGGAGTAGTGGACCATAAGGTACTGCTGTTTAGGATGGAGTAGTGGACCATAAGGCACTGCTGTTTAAGATGGAGTAGTGGACCATAAGGTACTGCTGTTTAGGATGGAGTAGTGGACCATAAGGTACTGCTGTTTAGGATGGAGTAGTGGACCATAAGGTACTGCTGTTTAGGATGGAGTAGTGGACCATAAGGTACTGCTGTTTAGGATGGAGTAGTGGACCATAAGGTACTGCTGTTTAGGATGGAGTAGTGGACCATAAGGTACTGCTGTTTAGGATGGAGTAGTGGACCATAAGGTACTGCTGTTTAGGATGGAGTAGTGGACCATAAGGTACTGCTGTTTAGGATGGAGTAGTGGACCATAAGGTACTGCTGTTTAGGATGGAGTAGTGGACCATAAGGCACTGCTGTTTAGGATGGAGTAGTGGACCATAAGGTACTGCTGTTTAGGATGGAGTAGTGGACCATAAGGTACTGCTGTTTAGGATGGAGTAGTGGACCATAAGGTACTGCTGTTTAGGATGGAGTAGTGGACCATAAGGTACTGCTGTTTAGGATGGAGTAGTGGACCATAAGGTACTGCTGTTTAGGATGGAGTAGTGGACCATAAGGTACTGCTGTTTAGGATGGAGTAGTGGACCATAAGGTACTACTGTTTAGGATGGAGTAGTGGACCATAAGGCACTGCTGTTTAGGATGGAGTAGTGGACCATAAGATACTGCTGTGCCTGTGAATCAAGAGGAAAATACAGTAGTATTGATGCTATTCAATAAACAACCGACTGTGTAAACAGATGGTATATGGAATATACCATATATGTGATTCATCTTGTAGACAGGCACCATCTATGCAATCAAATTATAATAATTTGGCAAAGTCCTTTTCATTTTCAAAAGAAACAATGCTCAACATAACTGTAGCACATTGCTATTAAGATGTATGAATGTTCTGACAAGCATCAGCCCCCAACTCACAATTCCTTTCAGTCATCACACCAAACAGAGATATGACTGTCATTTTGACTAAGAGCAGGCACTGTGGAAATTCACTCAAACAGTTTGTTTGCCTGTCATTGTGCCCTTTTGCTTTGAATGCTCAATTCTGAATCAGTTATTAATATAGACTTTCAACTGAATGTTGGGTAAAGGGGGGACCGGAAGGCAGTACTGTCCTTTGTGAAATCAGGCTGGGCAAATGGTGCCCAAGGCAGTCCCAAACTCACACATTCTATAGTTCTGAGAATGTCCTTTCTAAAAGTTAGCTGCTGAGTTATGGCAGCATGTCACAGAACCTCTATAAAAGTGCTGCTTGTGCAAAGAGATCTTCGCTCACAACGTTCTCCAAACTTTAAAAAATTTTTCACACAGAATCGTTTAATCGTTTTATTTTAGTGATATATCTTTCTCTGTACTTTGACAGCACCTTCTGTAAACATATTTTAAATGGCTGCAGTGACTTTTCCCTATTAAGCTGGTCAAAATAAGAGACTGTTCTCTATTAAGCTGGTCAAAATAAGAGACTTTTCTCTATTAAGCTGGTCAAAGTAAGATTGATGATCAAGAGTTTGACATGCAAAATTACTATCTTTGATCGTACTTTCAAGCGTGTTTGTCTCGCCATAATTAATGGGTCTGTACTGGCAGCATCAATATCAATTTAAAGCACCTGCCATCTGTACAGTACAATAGCCATTAATAAAATGTTATTTATGACACTTTTAAAGTGCACCAAAATAATCAATGGGACTGTATTCCCATTAAAAAAATGTTAAATAAAAAATAAATAAAGCCCTAAAACTAACCAATGCCCTAACCCTAACTGTAAGCCTAATGCTAAAGATGTTTTAAATTAAAAGTACATTTTTTGTATTTAAAAAAATAAACAAAAAGAATGTAAAACATTTTTTTTCTCCAAAAACCCTAACCCTAACCGAACCCTAATTTGAACCCAAAAATGAATGCAAACCCTAGGAGTTCTCATACATTCTCAGATTTTACTTGTTAAAAAAACTTAAACCCTAACCCTAGTGAAAACCTAAGGAGGAACTCCTGTATGGGAGAATTTGAATAAACCTCATCAACTTAAACCCACCCTACAGTGAGTGAGAGGACAAAGCCCACTGTGCCCTGATGTTTGGTAGTTACAGCCCATTAGAGTGCGGATCGGGCCGCATATTTCTGTCCGAACCCGACCGAGCCCGAGATAGTAGTAACCGAGCCCGACGACCCGAAGACAGATTTTTTTTTTTTTTTTTATGTCCCCGACCCGACCCCCGACAGTTAAATAATGTAAGCTGAAGCGCTGCTGACATTGTGTTTGTTGTTGTGTTGTGTTTTTGTGTTGGTTACAGTTTCTCTGTTTAGTGGTAGTGGTCACTGGGCCTAAAAAGAAAAAAAAAAGGCATTGTTTATTGGTAGACACACACAACACACACACAATTTTATTTTTTTTTTATTTTTTTTCACCTAAAATTTCAAAAAAAAACTGTGAAGCCAAGCTAAAAGTAAAGCAACCCCCTAATATTAGTACAGTAACATTACTAATTCAACATTAATTCCTTCGTGCTACCGTTTCTAATCGTCTCGTCGTTCGGTTTATATTTCGAATTATTTTAAATATATTTAATTAATTCAATTCCATTAAATACCATTAATTCCCCAAAAATTCGTTAAAAAAACCCAAAAAAACGTATAAATAAAATTAATAATGTTATTATAAAAAAAAAATAATAATAATACAAATAAATATAAAATAGAAAACATAAAATAATAAAATATAATAATAAAATAAAGAAATTAACTTTCTTTCAATACATTTATCTTCATTACTTAATCTTTTCTTACTTTTTCATTTTTTTTTTTCTTTTTTTTTTTTTTTTTTTTTGTTTTTTTTTTTTTTGATCTTTCTTTCTTTTCTCTGATGGTCAGGCTTCGTTTTTTTTCAAAATTTCAGATTTCTTTTGTTTTCTCTTTCCTTCTTCGTAAATTTCTCGCTTGCGGGAGCTCGGCTCGTTCTCGTAAATCGAAGGCGCGTAAATCTGCTTCCTCGAGTCGTTGTCTCTAGACTGTTCGTAAGTATGAAATGTATGCGTAAATTTTTACTTCCGTATAATTAAAAAAACTGTTCCCGTTGTTCGTTTAACCGAGCGCGAGCCGAACCCGACCCCGACCGTCGAGACCCGGCCCGACCCCGTCCCGAACCCCGACCCCCGTCGGTCCCCGTCTACAGCCCATGACTTTAGGTGTGCCCTGATGTTATTAGTTATATCCAATGGTTTTAGGACCCAGCCCCCAGTTGTTCTCAGTGTCTTTATTGTCATGGTTTTTGTCAGCCCTGCTTTAGTTCTACGGTCATTTTATTGTTTGATGCCGTTAGATTACTCCATCGGATTTTCAGCCTGTTCCGGTTATTTATTTTTGCGCTGCAATTATCTCTCGCACCTGTGTTTGGTTTCCTTTCGCTTTATATAGCTCAGTATTTCCTTCTTCCGGCGCTTCTGCCTTGTCGATTGTTTTTGACTTGAAGCCGGTAACAGTATAGGATTTGTGACTACTTATCTTGAATCTTATTTCAAGATACGTGGGACTTGCCTTAGTTGCTTTCGAGTTCTTAGTTATAGGATTATCTCGTTTGCACCTGGTTTCCTCGTTTTGGGTTTTTACTGTTCTCTCTGAGACAGTTCCTTTGTTCCTAGTTGTTTTAGTTGCTTCTTTTCCGCTCTCTCTAGATGAGAGTGAGAAGTAACAATTTTTTTTCTGTTTTCCTTTGTTTTCACTTGGGTTTCGAGTTTATTCGCATGCTTATCTGGGGTTGATTTTCTTTGGCGTTTGCCGGGAGTTTTGTTCCGTCTTAATTTTTTTACCTTTCCCGCGGATTAGTCTCCGCAATTATTTGTGCTTATTTTCTTCACAGGAATAACTTTTAGATTCCCTCTCAGTCGCGTCTGGTCTTCCACCCCGACTCCATCCTTACATTTATAGACTGAGCCATTACTTTATCATGAAAATGTGTAATCATTCAAGGGGTGTGTGCTTAACATCATTTGACAGGATGACACTAATATTTTCCACTTCTGTAAGTCGCTCTGATAAGGGCGCCTGCTAAGTTATTGTGATTGTAATGCAATGCATGGACTAAGAATAAGTTTCAAAAATTAATTTTGTCATCTGAAATGTAGTTCAGTTTTCACACTATGGCAGCCAAACAACTGAGTTAATTAATCAATTCAGTGAGATGGTACAGTGCAAATTTACAAAATTAGAAGCCATTGGCATAGCAGGGAAGAAAACTAAGTTTATTCTTTATTTATCGATTGAAGGAAGTTTGTTGATGTTCTGTACAGATTTAGCCAGAATTACCTCACCCACTGTGAGAACTTATTTGGGCAAGAACAACTTCCAAGTTTCATTCATATAGATTTAATAATAAAGTAGGCTGTTGAAAAAAACATATTTGTACAATGGATACATCACATAAGTATGCCCTTTTACAGCTAAATCTTCCTAAACATAGATGGAGTGCCAAAAGATGGCAGTGAGATGATGATGATGAACCTCCTGGTTGTGTGTATTGATGCCAACTTATGTGTAATAATGCATTTAGGATAGCTAGTTTTCATTAATAATAATACTACTACTACTAATAATAATAATAATAATAATACAAATAATAAAAATAAAAAAATAAATAAAAATAAAAATAAAAATAATAATAATAATAATAATAATGGCTGTTTAGGTGGATTTTGTTCAATCTCTGATAACCCAATAAAATTGTGTGAGTCAATGTGGTTCCGTCTGCAACAGATAATTTGCCCACCTGTTATGTACAGTAGTGGTTCTCAAACTCAGTGCTGTGTGTTCACAAGTTCAGCTAATACTTGTGAACACATATTAGCATAAAGCATATTTACTCTGAATGAATGACAGAATTTTGACTATTTAATGATGGGGCACAACATAGCCTTCAAATAAAAATATATCGATGTTATACAGCATGTCCCGCAGAAATAAATATGGAATTTACTGAAATCTCATAAGATGTAACATCCTTGGGACACAATGGTTATTCCATTTTCAACAATGTAATTTTAATATGTGAGTACATATTTTGTAATCTTACTGCAGATACAGTTCAGGATTGCGTGCTTATATGGATTTACAATATTACGTTTAACTTATTGCGTTTTCTTTTTGGCCTACTTTTACCAGTTGCCATTCCCCCCCACCCCCATCATTCAATAAGTTTGCATTATAACATTCATACATACAACATCATTAAATTACATTGATGAAATTGCAATTAAAATTTTATAGTGGCCTTTACAATCAGATTATATTATCAGACATTTTCCAGAGGGAGAAAAACACAGGAAAAAATATGAGTCCACAATGGAACAAGACAGCATGAGAGGACTAGTCGTAGCAGGCAGAACATGGGTGTCCAGCTAACATGTGGAGTTGGCCTTTGATGAAGAGACTTGGAATAGTGAATTGATTCTAAGGCCAATTATGCTCCATCTTACAGGACTTAAGCTAGCATTGGACCGAGAACCAATGCTTTCCCTGTATATGCTTCCCTAAGGCCCATACATTTTCATTGTCAATGTGATAGAAAATGCATGTGTATTGCCTACAAAAGAGTGGGAAAATGAAATGCAATAAATAAGGTTCCAGGTCACAGTTCCCTGCCAACTGTGTTATTTTTCACTATATGGGCACAGACTATAACATTGACTTTAATGAAGTGTGACCTACATACAAGTTCATAATTCATAATATAGCCCTCACAAAAACCATAATTTCAATAATACACTAGCTCCACTGAATGGAACACCATATTATAGTGCTGTCTATGCATATGAATGCTTCGCTTGCCTCGGTTGCCAGCTTGTTAATATTAATAAAAAGCTCTGACTTCAAATACTATACATGATTCAAAATGATATACAGCCTTTGACGCCTGCATAGATATCCCCCCCCCACAAATAGGATCCAGTATCATCAAGGGATCAGATGAAAATTAATTCAGGTTTTTCTTTTTACATGTCACTGCAGAAACATTCCCCATAATTCACTACAAATCTCATTCCAAACATCAACATCAACTTTGTCATGACACAGCCTTTATTACCTGCACTTTATAACCTGTACCTAACTCTGCACCTGCCTGATTTTAATTCATACTTTATAACCTGTACCTAACTCTGCACCTGCCTGATTTAATTCTGTGATGTTCTGAGGAGAATGTGCAAACACGAATACAGGACGTGGATAACATGGAAATGTAGACAGACAAAGGAACTGAAGTGGAGTGTCAAATGGGAACGTAACCAGTAATACTAATGAACACAAACAAACACATGTAAGGAAAATAATAAAGTAACAGCAAATAAACAGAACACAATACACAAACAAACAGAACCATAACAAATTAATACTTTAAAAACTGTACCTAACTCTGCACCTGCCTGATTTTAATTCATACGTATGAATTAAAGAGTATGTGAGCTCAATATACAAAAAAGAGGATAATGTAATTATTGTAATTATGTGCAGGTTGGGAAAATTTATTATGAGCAGGAAATTTCGGGTGTTCCATAAATCAAAATCCATTGCACATTCTGCATTTCTATGTGTTCCTATGTGAGAAACAATAACAGCTTGATTAATTACCAATAAAAAATTACCCCGGTGGAGTACTTCAATTAATATATGCCCCTTACATTTTCCTGCAGACAGCAATGTTAGAAGTGTATGGATAATTGTCATTTTAGGTACACAGTTCTTTTTATTGCCCAATTAAGGTGTCCACCAGCCACAATGCTTTGTGAGTCCGTAGGTAAAGTAAAAACACTAAAAGGGACATATGATTGTGAACCTCTATCCAAATATTAAATTAGTTTATAATAATTTTAATTATAGGTGCAGAAAAGAATACCAAATATTACCATACAGGGGAGATAACCTGCTGAGATAGCCTGCTTTGTCAACAGCGTTTGAACATATACTGTAATGCCAGAATCATCAGTCTGGTGAAAAAATGATGACAACAAACTACTTTGTGTTCCCTGTTAAAATTATTAGTAGTATTTACCTGAAGCAGTAACTTCTCATATTCATTGAAACATTCTGTATCAGTATGTTTAACAATTATTATTTTTTAAATGCAGCAGGTTTCTCACTGTCATCTTGTTTTTGGGACATACTTCAACTTTGGATCATTTTTGATTTGTGAAAGACTAATGGTATCTCGTTTTTAAGTCACAGTAAGATTTTTGAAAGTGTGTTTTCAATAGCCCAACTGGCCTTCTGTAAGATTCTATATCAACTAACTATGAGTAACAATCAAACTATAGCTACAGTAATCGTCAAACCCTTACTACACTCCTTAGGCCTCATGTATAAACGGTGAATACATACAAAAAAGATACGTATGCCAGTTTCCGAGCCATCAGAGTCGCCAATTCCCAGTCTAAAAAAAACACACAAATGACTCAAAAAGGCTTTTATGTTATGTACACTCACCCTAAACATGAAGTCACAATTGTCCTCAAAGGTATATATTTTGACTTTATTAAAAGAGAAAATAAATCTTGACTGGTTTATTGTTATTATCACAATATCCATTTCTGAATATCAAATTTCAAACCTTTATTTGGGTTATTGATATTCAGAAATGGTTACGTTTTTTTTCTAAGATATATTAGGAAAATGTAAGATAACCAAGAGTATTTGACTTGCAGATCCATGCAGAAAAGACTTATTGGCTGTGACAAGTACTATATCCACCATATTGCAAGCATTAATAACCTGAGTCACAACTTGAATCATCAGTCTTACCAAATGTGGTGTGTACACACATCAGTGCATTTGGAAGAAGATGCCAAGATAGTGTGAAATTTGTCAGATTGTTTGGCACCAGAATGATAGCATTTTAGATTGGGGTTGCATTTGTTTGTGGCAAGTAATGCAGGAGAAAGCCAACGCGAAAATAATGTACCAAGAGACAAGAAAAACGGATTTACGCTCTGCTGCCTTGTTGGAAACAGGTCTGAAGCACAATAACAAAAAATATATATAAATAAAAAATAATGACTGGGACTGAGATTTGCCTGAAGGGGAGGACAGATCAGCAATACACATTGTGACAGGTCTACACTCAAACAAAGGAAATCTACACTTTTTAATTTATTTATTTTCACCATGGGAGCTGATTAAGTTTGACCCGATTCAGTGTTTTTTTAACACTGTTCCCGATTTGTTCCCGTTTAGAAACCACTTGAGAATTTGCCGCTACACAACCCCATCAGCTGGTGATAGGAATGGGAGCGCAACTCCCTCAAGGCTCCGGCCATACTCGGATCTGGCATGAACAACTGTGGATATGTTTAAAGATACAGGTCAATTGGTGGAAATGTATAATCTTTCTCGTTGTCGTTATCGCCCAGTCAATATTGTTTCACCAGCTTAACACCTTTGTGTGATAGATTTTGTAGCGGATATTCAAACGCAGAGGTGAAGGGGACCAGACAAGTCACCCACATAGGTGATGACCAATAAGGGAGATATAATACGGACAAAAAAATAATAAAAACAGGAACTAATTCCTAACAGCTAAACAGCCAAACAAAATCTACCCACGAAAATAGGGCAAACTCGAATAGAACGAGTGAAACACAAATCTAAATCTCCCAAACTCAATGCTAGAGCAAAAAATAGGAGATTAGAAAACACAAAGAAAAAACCCTCGGAACTTAACTCTACAACGTCCAATGGAAGGTGAAACGAAATAAAACCACCAAAAGAAAACACTGTCTCGTAGAGAACAGCACGGAAAGAAATAGCGCAGAACGCTAACAGGCGGAAACACAATCCTATACCTATTAAAGCTAAAAGCAAGTCCCTCGTGAACATAAGCAAGTTACTATCACGAGGTCGCTTTAAACCTGGCTATACCTGACTCAATGTACAAATGAATGAAAAAGAAGCACCGAGAAAGCGGAAGTAAATAAATGAAATACCCCGCAGGTAGAAGCACAGATGAAACAAATAACGAGCACGGAAAGCAAAACCCCGGACCGAACGTGAACAAAAATCAGATAGATTCTCAATCGGGAAACAGGACGAGAATCGCAGCGGAAAGAAAACAAAACCCACGAACCATGACACTTAAAAAAAACTTAAACCTTCCTTTTTAGGAATACGTCTTGCCTGTCTATGGATAATTGGAAAAAGAATGTGCAGGCTGCAATATTACCAATGTTAGGTTATGGTGACATTCCATATATGTATGTCCCCATGTCTGTTTTTAAATCTCTGGATGCCATATATCATAGTGCACTACAGTTTATCATGGGTGTTGGGTTCATAACTCATTGTGACCTGTACCTACCGCTCAGTGGGTTCGTTCTCTCTAGACCTGCGGAGGAAACAGCATGGTATTTTATTTGTTTATAAAACTTTACTTACAAAACTTCTTCTCTATTTAACCAAGCTTATTTAAATTAAAACCTCAAATTATTCTACTATATCTCAGTGTTAGATCTCATTGGACATACCACGTTTTAGGACTTTAGGAGTTGAGTAGAAATGCCTTTAGTGTTCCAGCACTTTATATGTGGAACGAAAGGCAAGAGTCATGTATGTCTGTATGTATGTATGTATGTATGTATGTATGTATGTATCTATGATCCAAATATTAAAATAGGTTCTTGCTGAAGGCAGGTCTACATTGATGGTTTAGCCAGAATCTGATGCTGCTACAGCATTCAATGCATGAAGAAACTAAACTGCTGTACCAGCACTGAGCAAAGCTCAGGGAACTGAGGGAACTGTTATAGCTGGGCCCACGTGGAACCACAACACAGCTGGTACCTACTGTGACAACTTCTTGTTATTTTTTGGTTATTTTTGGGCATCATTACTGTTGTAGAAGGTCACTGTTGCACGGTTTCAGTGTATTACTGACTCAAGTATTCATACTGCAGAATAACAAGATGGTTATTTTCCAGTGTAAGAGTATGTTTACCAGTGGTATATGGATAACCTATATAAATGCAAAAATAGTTATTTTGAAAATGTATTGTGCTCACCCCAACATCAACCCCAACATAAATACTTGAATTAACTTTTCATTCAGAGATTTCTACTTCAGTATATTGGTACACGTATCGTATTTCATATCAATGGCTTTCTCCTCATTATTCTTCAGTAAAATCACAGAAGTTGTCTTATGTTTTCTGGAGGTCCTCAAACCACTTCATGTACTGGGAAAGGTCCAATGCAAAAGCTGTCATTATAGTGACAGCCTTGTTATTTTTTGGAAAAGGTGCTAGGGCCGAAGCACCACTGCATTCCCAGTACACCATGAACCTGTTTTCACACCACACTTACAGACTCCTTCAGAGCTGTGACTTAGTTTAATTATGGACCTCAACAGCAAGCTGAGGTCAGTGTTTATGACCTACCTGGCAAATGCCTTGCAGCCTAACCTGGTACCTCATTAATGTGTTGCAAATGTACTTTCTCCTGACAGAGTCCACAGTGCTGTGAATTCCACAAGACCTCATGAGAAACATTGCTCCAGCCTGGCCAAATACTGGGATGGTTCTTACATCAACTATTTTTTTATTGTCATGTTTGATGATGATTCAGCTGTGAAAAGGCTGTAAGGCTGTTTAGACTCCATGAGAGACATCAGAGCCTACTGTTTAAGCTGAGGACTGATATTGAACATTTACTGGATATCTACGAAACACAATAATAAACATTGATTTGTTTAGTGGGATGTTATAGGATTTAGTGGCTTGTGGAATGGAATCCCAAGAGATAAGCTTCTCATTGGGACCACTGTTTTAATGTGATGGCATGAGTACCTTTTTTCTTATAAAATTCCAAGGCACGCATGTTCCAAGTATCACATTGAAAAACAGCGAGGGTGCTGAATAATTTAATTGCTTATTTTGCTGTTTGAATTATTTAATACTATTGGTAAGACTCTTCTTTCATTCAGCAAGAGAGAATGTTCTCTCAGGTCATATATTATGCTTTCTGTGACCTTTGTGTGACCTTTGCAACGCAGCATTCTTTCAGAGAAAATGAAAACCAGGCCCCAAATACTATACATTTCCATCTCAGCAGAATTACAAGCACGGGTGCATGGAAGATTAAAATCTGTTTTTTTAAATGACCACCTTTGAGCCAGGAGAAGTATTGAGAACTTAAGCCAAATGGCCTCTCTGGAGGCTTGACAAAAATGTTACACGAGTGAAAGGTCAAGGCTTTTTGTTGTTTTGGAAGTAAAGATCAGTATTTGATATGGAATGCTATACCATTGTGATTGAAGTCACTGGATATGGTTCAAAGCCAAAGAATAGGAGGTACGCAGATTGAGATGGTCTATTACAGCTCTGCTTTTCAGAGCTCAAAAGGTTCCATTATTGGCATTCTGAGGCATGAGAACATGTCCACGGATGATATTTTAAAACTGAGGCTCTTTGTCGAATTCTTAGGCTAACTGCAATGTTTTTAGTCATTACTTTTCATTTTAAAAGTCTGAACAATTTCTAACATGACATCATGAATATATAAAATAAATAAAAGTTGTAGAAAAAATTAAAGTTAAAAAGTTTAAAAAGTTAAGCCGATCTGTTTTCAATTCAAAGTTAAGGCTCTAGCATATTCAGCTAAGCATACAGGCTTAATTGTATAAAAGCATTTTAATGAACAATGTAATTCAGCCTTATGCAAGGCAGAGGGTCAGATGATTGCTTTAACCAAAATAAAGCTTACAGACTCGAGATAAAACAAACAACTGTGAGGAAGTTAATGAACCATATGGATTACATTTCTGATGATCTCCATTTGAAAGAACTTTACCTCAGTTTTCAAAGCACATTAAAGTTTACGGGATTAGAGCTCTGTCCCTGCGGTTGACAGCAAAGGCTATTTGCAAACAAACATCAAAGCCAGGGGCACACTAATGTTATTCGTAGTGACACAGATATATCTTTGAAGCCAGCACTGACAAGGTCTTTGGATTTCAGGAAACACATGATAATCTTTGACAGGGCGATATTAACTGCTCTCTCTCTCTCTCTCTCTCTCTCTCTCTCTCTCTCTCTCTCTCTCTCACACACTCACTCACTCACTCACTCACTCACTCACTCACTCACTCACTCACTCTATCTGTCTCTCTCTCAAACGGACAAATGTGTGGATGTTTCTGCGCACCAGTCAAGGACAGGCCTCTCATGTCGGGCATTAACACATTCAGGAACCGGGGCCCCTATCCGGCTAGCACTGCAGACAGCTCCGTGATTGGAAACACGCCCTTGACAAACAACATGGCCCTGCGATCTAGATTACAGAAGAGGGGAGAAATGGACCTTTCACTGGTGGGACGGCGGGTCGTCGGGAATGACGGGTTTTTCCCTCGTTTGATTGATTTCCTTGGAGGGCTCTCCTGTTGATGACCTCTGTGATAGCCGGGGGAGTGTGGGAGGCGGCCTAGCTGCCACATTAATTGCTGATCGCAGCGTCATTTCCCCTGAGGAACTCATCAAAGTGGCAAAGAACGGCTATCAGGCGGTGGAAACGAGGGCGATGGCTGATGAATTAATGGCGAGGCCTGTGTAATGCTAATAGGCCCTGGGGTGCTGTTGGTTAGTATATTTCTGTCTTCCTTTTGTTGCAGAAAGAAGGATGCACCCCCCCCCTCCAGCTGTGGAAAATGAGACCAACAGGAGCCTCTGTCATCTTGTCAGACTGAGACTGTGTTGAAGTGCAAGCCATGCCCAGAAAGCCTGAATTATATCATATAGTTGTCATGTGTTTTTTTGCTTTACACTGGAGCTCCAAAAGTTTGTTTTATTACACTTAATTTCTTCAGCAAACTATATTTTGGTGCTCACCTCAAAAGCAAAAGTGTAAAACGTAAGATTCTGGTACAGCATGATTTGCTCCCATGAGGATTCCATGCTAGAGCATCAGAGGCCAGCCATGAAGCGGATGAGCTTTGTGAATGTCTCTCTCAGTATGAGGTACAGTAATAGCGGATGAGCTTTGTGAATGTCTCTCTCAGTATGAGGTACAGTAATAGCGGATGAGCTTTGTGAATGTCTCTCTCAGTATGAGGTACAGTAATAGTGGATGAGCTTTGTGAATGTGGGGCCTGACAGTTAAGTTCTACTTTTGAACAACAGGACAGTCATCAAGAGGGATCATAATCGAATAATTCCTGACATACCATTACAAGTTGTGGTGGATTTTTACTTTTATTTTTAAAAAAATTTTGCGCATTAAACCTGCCAATGCTTCCAAGTTTACCTCTGCATATGGGAGAATAAAAGAGGCTCATCCTCATGGTTTTCATGGTGCAGTCTTCTAGTGGGTCACACAAGGACGTTGAATTATTTCGTGGTATTTTATTTTCTCATTGTTGTCTGTATATTTCATTATTTCTTGTGCAATTACCTGCCTCATTCTCCTCCGCCTCGCGGGGAAGAAAATCAATCCTCAAGGTTGGACCTGATAAAAGGGCCGTAAATACATGCCATAATGGAAGATCGGGGATTGGAATCAATAGCTTTTTACAGTTTTATTTTCGGCTGTACAATGACCTTGAAAATAAATGTGATTTTGATCGTCACTCTTAGAAGAGTGGAAGGATTTTAAAAGCAGTACGCTTCACCGTGTTCCTCAAATCAGAGGTAAATACTCATGAGGTCCTTTTTTAAAATCTTTGACTGAAGAGTTGGTTGCATGGGTCTCTCATGTGGTGTGAGCACTGTACTCACAGACCGCTGTACTTACACAGTAGAGGGTGGATACCCGACCCGAACCCGACGGGACCCGACGGGACCCGACGGGTCGGGCCGGGTTCGGACTAAACTTTTAAAATGACGTTCGGGCTCGGGTCGGGCTCGGTCACGGCGGCCGAACAACTATTTTACTTTTGAACTACAGTAAAACCTTGACATACGAGTGCACTAACTTACGATTATTCCGAGTTACGAGCCGTTGCTCGGACAATTTCTTGCTTCGCCTTACGAGCCTAGACCCGAGTTACGAGCCGAGCAAGCGGAGCATTGCGAATGCAATTTCCGAAAAATTCTGAAGGGAAGGAAGAAACAAACCACCATGGATAGGTTTTTATCGAAACGCCCTGCAGATCAGAGTCAGAAAAGCGTGACGAAAAAGCCAAAAATCAATGAAAAAGATGCAAACGTCACTGATGAAGATTAAGTGAAGAATAATAATGTAGCAATTAAGTTTAGAACCAGTTTATTTCTTTATATTCTATTTTATTATCTTTGTATTATGTTTTGTATTAATTATTTATTATTTATAAATACATTTCTCATTTTTATAACTACGTAACAAAGAAATTAGGGTGTTTTTGGGGGGGCTGGAACGGATTAATGGTATTTAAATTAATTTCAATGGGGAAAATTGATTTGATATACGAGTAAACCGAGTTACGAGCTCGGTCACGGAACGAATTAAACTTGTATGTCAAGGTATTACTGTACTAATTAGGATGGGTTAGCTTACTTCACATGGTGCTTCAAGTTGTTTTTGGTGAAAATATAGTGTGAAATAAATAAAAATGATACCGAATATTGTGTGTGTATCTGTTATCTACCAATAAAACAATGCCTTTTGATGGTCATTTAGGTGCCCAGTGACCACTAAACAGAGAAGCTGTAACTATGGTAACAACAACTGCGTGACAGGGAAACACAATGTCAGCGCTTCAGTGCCTTACATTAACTGCGTCGGGCTCGGGTCGGGTTCGGACATAAAAAGCAGAATTCCTGTCGGGTTCGGGTCGGGCTCGGTTACTACTATCTCGGGCTCGGTCGGGTTCGGACAGAAATATGCGGCCCGATCCGCACTCTATTACACAGTGCTAAACTTACAGGGGTTCATTAAGATCCCAAAAAGGGGTGTTATTTTGCAGGCACAGCCACAGTATTTGCCCGTGTTATCATTTCACATTCTGCGGTTGATCAACTAAGAGTCATTATGTAAATTACTCCAGTCGCAAACAACCATGTTGCAATGGTTACACTGTAAAAAAATATCTCGTAAAAAAAGTTAAAAGACTGGCAGCAATGTTGCCAGTGAAAAACCGTTTAATGACTGGGTAAAAAATTATAAATCCTGTTTTTCCATATTTTAGGGGATGACTGTTAAATAATGAGTTATTGCCACATGACTTAACAACATTTTAACTTTAAAATACATTTTCTTCACAGTATACTGTAAAAAGAAACTGTTGCAGGATTAAACTGTTTTTTTCCCCCAATACACTGTCAAAGTCATGTAGAATAACAGCAATAACTCATTATTTAACAGTCTCATGAAATAACAGGATTTATACAAATAACAGGACATCAGCAGAGTTCCTCTGTAATTTATTAGGGGGTGAATGATCTCACCAATCACGTCTTCTATGTGTGAATATGTTTTTTTTTTAAATGTATTTGGCATCTCCAATCCCACCTGCATTTGGAATGTCCAATTCACAACCCAGGTGAAAAAAAATAAACTTGAAATAAACTTTTTCAAAAGATACTTTTAGTAGTTTTTGTACTAATTATGTACTTTGTGCTAAATTGGCAGTGCTTTAAGTATAGTAAGTGCACTAAGGTTGTTCAAAAGTAGAACTTAAGTTGTACTTAAGTGTACTTCAAGTGCACTGTGTATGTTAAAATGGGACTATTTCTGGTATACTATTTCTGGTATACTGGGTCAAATCTGGTATAGTGCACTATGTCTGTCTGTTAAAATGGGACTATTTTACTTAAGTATATTTAAGTGCGATAACAAAAAGTATGATTTGTTGGTATCTTAAATACACTTGCAGTACAATTTCACCATCAGTGCGTTTGAATCAAACTTTAAAAGTATTATGGTGTGTCTGAGACTATACTTGAAGTACACTTTTTAAAAGTAAATTTTAAACATACTTCAAATTAAGTACAAAAAGGAAAAGTATACTTGTAGTAACCTTTGTATACTTAAATAATATTTTTATTATACTAAAGTATACTACTTTTTCACCTGGGAAATTATGTACGAGCATGCTCATATACGGCCCCTGCTGCCGGCTCGGGAGAATGAAGGCAACTCACAATTCTCCTTCGAAACACACGGTGTCAGCCAGCTGCTTTTTTTCCCACCGCAGCCACAAGCCGTGCATGCGCAGAGCAGGGTCAGAGGAAGCCTAATCATGCGCGTGTGCAGAGAGCAATCCACAGACGCCCAGACCACCAACTGGGGTCGCTCGAGCAATGAACACTGCTATCCCCGCTGACTGGAATCCCTCCCATATATCCCTTCGGTGACGTGAAGTCAATTGTGCGCCGCCTCTGCCACAGTCAATACTGGCACTGGCACTGGTCGGACTGGACGGTACTGACTCATGCTTTTACCGAGTGAGCTACCCAGCAGCCCTACATCGTCATATGTTTACCCATATGTTCTGTGGGAGCCATACAGCGTGCAATGGTCTCTTGGATTTCGGAACGTGACCCCAATTGATTCCCTTGCACAGCACGATAAGTTCATGCTGCAATGCACCAGCAAATATTTTTCTCATTTTCTCCTTTTGATTGAATTTATCTATGAATGATGTATAAAGAAATCAAGACAATCCCAGAGCAATTTAAAGGCAATTTGTGCTATAAACAAGAGTAACTTTTCCCCCCTCAGAAAGTTACTGTAATTCTCTGTTCTATTCAAAAGATTTTCATTGTTCAAAAGATTTTCATTGTTCAAAAGATTTTCATCTGTGATAAATTATTAAAGCAAAGTTCAGGGTTTTTTGTCTTGCCACTAATTCATGATTTCCGGACTATAAACTCTGTATAATGCTCTTTTCAGGCTGTGCCATACAATCTCTGGAGGCCCATAATCTTTTGTGCCTTGATGTAGAACAGTCATGGCATTATCCCCACTGTCCCCAAGTTGACAGATGTGGCTTAAAAACTCTAGAACGTGAAGGAGCATCGTAATCAGGGCCAATAAAAGTGCACAAGGTCCTGATGAAAAGTGTAGTTTGTTGGGATCTGAGGGATCAGAGAGAAGTGTTTTGGCATGAATAATAGAGTCTTTCAAAATTAAAAGAGGCGGGTGGGCATCGGTATCCTTGATCCCACAGAATGTCAGAGAGATGACCTAAGCTGGCCTGAACAGCCCACTGTATGTCAATTTCCAGCGACTCCAGCGAATACAGGCTGGGCTAACACCCACGCCCAAATGTAACATCAAGGTCTGAGCCCCAAACATTGGGCCCTGTTCAATAATATAATATGAGCCCTTCACTCTTCTTTGAAGTGCCAAAAGCAATCGTGATTTGTTTGTGTCATTTAGATACTTCCAATCTGTGTAATGATGCCAAAATTCCCTGGTGAAAATGAGGTGTGCATCTTTGCAGGCTGAGAGCCAATTTGCACTTGCCACCTCCGTAGGATGATCAAAGATTGTTTTATTTTTTATTTATTTTGAGTAGATCAGAGCTCTCATTCTGTGTCTCATCTTTCACTCGGTCACTTTGATTTTCTGCAGTCTAATGTGTTTTAGGCACATTAACTTTTATAATAAGGTTACTTTTAAGTAGAAAAGTTCTGAGTAGCCTATGATACGTAAGTGATGAACAGCTGTGTCAGTGGTTTTTCAGTAAATAAATACAATTCTAACACCATGGGGGTTGAATGGTTTTTTGAGCCCTTGTAAACCCCTCATATTTGCTTTTAATGTCAGCAAGTCTGATAATTAAATGTTATAAATAAAATGCTATATCTCTATAAATTTTTTTAGCTTATCTCTATACATTGCTTTTTTTTACAATACTAAAGTGCAATGTTGCATAAAATTGGTCATAAAGACCATACACTTAACTCAAGATGTTGGCAATTTAAAACTTTTTTTTTGTTTTTAAACTCTTACTTTTGTAATGAATACTGTGTCACAAACTATTGCTTCAAAATATCGAGAGGCAATACTTAACAATAGCAATGCACAGAATTCCACAGTTGATCCAAAAGTTTACTTTTCCCAGAGTTCTTCTTGCAAAACATCAAAGGCACCCTGTAAGCAGCCCCTGGGTGATGGCTTAACCCAGATCTATAAGTTGCTGATTTAAGGATAAGTCCAGACCATTAAACAGAGATACTGCAGGGACTTTATCACTGTCCTCAAGGCCATGCAGTTCACACCAGTCTCACGCGTTGTAAATCAAAAAGGACCTCAGCCTCAGATAGCACTTTAGTATGTGATTAACCTTGACTCTCTGCTTTATTCTGCGCTTCTCATCTATTTCTGTAGGGAGCCCTTTAATTAGGCTGAGAAAAATTATCGGGTCACTTTTACAACTGTCGACCCATACTTTGCTTAATTTCCAAAGATTCATCTTTACTAATCTTGCCTGCTTTGTCCTAGCAAGGTTGGATCTTACTGGACACATTTCCCCGCTCAGAACGTTACTGTAATTTTCTTTTCTATTAAATAGATTTTCATTGTCGTTGTCCCTATCTGGAATGTGTCCAGTAAGATCCTTTTGGAGCTATATCCGTTCCATTTTAACTACAATATAAAATGCATTTAGTTGAAAATGGAAACTCTTTGCTTAAGAAAAGAGCATCTGCTCAATTAATATATTTAAATGCAACAGTTTTTTTTCAATTCAAACTAAGATTTTTTTCTGTTTTATTGTTACCCCTTAAGCCTAGAACCCTCTTTCAGCTCTGAAATACTCATTATAAGTTTGCTGTGAGGATTGTTACTGTAAATTGCTTTAAAAACAATAAAATCTTCTGTTGACTTAATGGGGTCCGGACCTGCTTATGAGCCTCGCTCTTTAAATGCCGGATCTCGTGTGTCCCGTTATGAATTAATTCTGAGTAGATTGGCCCTCTCAGAAATTATATCCCACTCTATGCATGCAATGCAATTCTGCAACATCAGTGTACATGTCACACCATGACAAACATGTTGTTTTCTGCAAGGAACATCTGTCGCATCACATGGCTGTATATCATGCATTCATTGGAAGGCATTATTTTTACATACCAACAAGAATATTCTCTGTATATTTCTGCAGCAGACCTGGGTCAAATCATTTTTTTAAATACTGTAATCCTTTAGATACCAACTATACTTATTTTACCAAATATGCACTCTACCGTATACAGTATGTAACACATATACAGGTGACTAAGATTAAATTACACACTTGAGTAATCAGTTCTTTGGAACCTATCAGATAATATGAGTATTTTTTAAATAAGTAATGCCTTTTAGTGTGTTCTGCTCAGTCCTGAGCCCTTGATCCGGTTCAGTACTTAATCATAATCAGACAAACACAGCAAAACAAGCTATTTGATTATTCCCATAAGAGGTTAAAGGTTAATTAGTACGGAACTAGCCGGGTAGAAAGTTTTATGTACAGTAAGAAGTGTGATCCACGTACACACATAGGATTTGATTCGGGCATATCCTAAAGTTACACATGTATCTTATGTGAAACGTCTGTACAGTGCATTCGGGTTATTGGGCATGCTTGATCTGACAGGGCTGTCTGATGATCCTTTCTCATTGGTTCTGACACAAGAAGACTCTGAAAAATACACATCAATCCATCTGAAAAGCCTCCTCAGTGTCTCATTTCCCCATTGTACTTTAACACAAGGGACTGGAGAGAGTCTTTCATCACTCTTGAGGAGAGTATATGTGTGGAAAAATCAGTTTTTACTACATACTGAAAACGACAGATGCAGCTGGCTGCTTTTCTGCAGGTCAATTGTCAATGGATGGGTCAATTTTTTTTACTTCTACTTATAAAATTAGACACTGTTTTTGTCACCTAATCTGTTTGTGTAAAAAATTATATTGAGGAGGGGTTTAAAAATGTACCTTCTTCAAAGAACACAGCGACAGACATTGTGTTGGAAGGTCAGGTGAATAACAGATGGGCAGCCCCTGTTTCTGGTCCTGACAGCTAATCCTTTGGAGCATGAAGTGAGTGGGCCTCATTTATCAACATGGTTATAAAAATGAGCGTACATTGAGCCTACCAACTTGCGTAAGAAAATCTCATGTGTGATTCCTCCAACTTGTGTAAATCACAGATCTGAGCGTAAATGTGTTCGGAGGTTAATAAATCATGACCATATATTAGGAAGCGGGGGTGGCCATTGTAAAGCGCTTTGGATAAAGGCGCTATATAAGTGCAGTCCATTTACCATTTACCAGGAAGCGTGTGCACATCATTATGCATTACCAAATTCACACGCCCATTTACTACCATATTTGGCAAGGCTACCTCCTTTAAAACGCACATGCCAACATGGTTTTCTCCAGTATTATAGGCCATGGTAACAGGAAAGCAAATATTTAAAATGTTAATGCATTTTTATGATCAGCTACTCATTTAAGGTGAAATCAGATTTTTAAGCTCACATAACCCATGTTTTCCAAAGAGCACCTTTTTGTTTATCACCTGTTGACTCTGCAGTGCTCTGAACAAAAGTTTTTTTTCTCCATTATTTAGGCTGCACAACATCGTTCCCTCGCTGTTCATTGCATGCGATGTTGCTGCCTTACCACTGGAAAAAAGTGTATGCAAGGTCAAGAGCTGCCGTGAGATTTACAATCAGATTTAAACATACGCATAAATAATAAATGAGTCCCAGTGTTTGTTGAAATTGAATGATTATTCAATTATTCAATTATGTTTAGGAAACCAACAAACACAGAATGGAAGGCAGATCTGTCAGCTCAATGGCAAAGTCTCACCCTACGGGAAGTTGACTTACAAACACCAATCATTTGAACACCTGAGCGGTGGCCATTTTGTAATATGATTCAAGACATTTCTGTTGACAGCTATGGCCTATGCTCAAATAAAAGCCTTGTGGGTGGTATTGTACTAAATTGCAATACGATTGTTCTTGTGGCTTTTGAAAAGGATTTAACAGCAACATATTTCAAATTCAAGCCAGAAACCTGAAATTCCACAAGGCCAGAAAAAGACAAAGGATAGAGAATTTCATTCTTATTTCATGGATGTGGATTACCTCTATTGTACAGGTGAAAAGTAGCTTTTATGAGACAGCAGTCAAGAATCATACATTTACAAACAATGAAGCACCAGAAACACAAATGCATTATGAATGAAGGAGGGGGCTCTATTGTTGATGTGATTGGGGATTACATGCATCTTGTTTGATTTGGGATCTTTTTTTTAATATATGATTACGGTATATGAAATTTTTATTTTATATGATTTAAAAAAAAATTTGTTTCTGATTTTTCCCTTTTTCTCCCAATTTAGTAGCCAATTGAACCCCCCTTCCTAATTCAATTCCCCCCCCCCCCACCGCCGCTAGAGAACCCCGCTGCACACACCCGTCAACACACGTACTTAGGGAGGGCGCTACTCTACTACAGGGCGCAGCTCCGTGACGACACGACACCCCCTGTGGCTATCGCGCAGCGTTCTTCTCTCTCCCTCCCCCCCCCCCCCCCCCCCCACCCTGCCCCCAGTCAACACCACACGGGGCACCGGCAGGGGCTCGGCTACAGCAGGCCGGGGCGCGAACCCCGCGGCTCGAACGGGCGCGTACCCCACGGTTGTACCACCGCGGCGGCCATTTTATATGATTTTAACATAGAAAATCAGGGGAGCTGGGGGAAAGGGGAACAATAATTTAAGACACAGAAAGTGAATGGTTGATTTTGCAGTTTAACGCAGAATTTCTTAAACTACTGTGCATTTGCATGTATGAAAGCTCTTGATTTGGGGGCACACAGTGCTATCACAAGAGATTTATTGCACAAGACCACATGTACAGTTCTTTCCTATAGTGTTATTTTAGCTTACTTCCATTGATAAGTAGTTGCTTTCAGTCAGAATATTATACATTCTCACAAAAAAAATTACTAAACATTTTTTAAAACTATTAACACATTATTTATCTATTTACTAACTTTTTTACTATTTTACTAACTGGATTATATACTTATTATATACTTATATATGCTTGCGGCCATAAACTGGTAGGAGCAGTGTTATAACACTTGAAGTCAAAAATCATACTTAAAAAAATAATAATTTTATGCAGTTGCATGCATGGATTCAGTTTCTTGCCAGTAAATGACTATTTAATTAATAATTAGATGCTATGTTCATTAAATATTTAAACAGTAAACAGAAATGGTGATTCAACTGTACATGCTCAACCACTATATATGTATGTATCTATGGAAAATGTGTCAACAAGAAGAATCAGTGTCATTCAGCCCATTTATGTTTTAATATCAATCAATCACAAACCAACTAGTCATATGGTAGCTTTTTTCCCCCTGTGGTTCACACATTTGGGACAAGAGCAAAAATGTGTGTCTTCTGACATCAATCTGTTGCTGAGAGATGCTGTCTGCCTCAGTATGTGTTTCGTTCCATCTGTTTTAAATTAGTCAAACATACTATGACAGTACTACATGTTATATTTTATGTGTCTTAGAAGCAGGAGTCCATTTAAAAAATTCTGAAATGATTTTAATCTAGTCTGAAGTAGTTGCAAACAAATAGACTAATGATACATGCATACTGCCATGACAAAGGCATAACATTTATACTGGCATACAGTCAATAATGTCTTTCCAAGCCAAGATTATTACTTCATCCAAGACTCATCTAGACTGGGTTCATAGGGTTCAATGCCCCCTATGCACTGAGTGGATAGCAAGTTCAGTACAGTCAGATACCCCCTCCCTGGAGTTCAACTGGCAATTCATAATTTGCCATAACAGTGTCCACCTGAAACAAACTGTGCTGTTTGTTGCCGCCAAGATATGAGGGTCTCAACATTATCATGTGAAGTGATGTACAGATCCACATTCACTCAGTTTCTTAAATCTCATTATCTGATTTGGGAAAAACTGTGTTTTGACTGCCGGAATGCAGTCTTATCAGCCTTGAAGTGTGGTGATGTCACAATGTGCAGGAGAAGAGATTGTTAGCAGAACAGACACTAGCTGAACCTGTGAACAAAAGCAGATTGATATCCCAGAATGCCTTGCAAAAAAAAAAAAAGGACAAATGGCTCTTCCCTGTGACAGGTGAGGGTTCAGACCCCTTCATTCATGTAGAGGAACCTAATGACTACTTTCATATGAAGGATGGTCCATCCTTCCTGTTTCTTAGCAGGATAGGCTCTCCCCTGGTGACCACACACTGCCAGTGTACCGTTACTCATTCTACATAGAACCTTAATGGGTGTTCATTGTCTGCTTTACTCAATGACCATGTAGGCCTGAACTACTACGTCCAGAGGCCAGGTGGATTTGACAGATTCAGTGTGCTTCAGTCATTCTTCATTAATATTAAAATATAAACAATTACTGGTTTCCTATGCTGTCATATTTGAATGAGAAAACTCTATATATTTCTTAATATTTAAAATGCTCAGAATAAAATTTTGATTGCTGTAGAATATATTAAATAACTGGAATGACTTTTAACACACCAAAACAGCCAGCAAAGTGTATTGTGGTTCATTGACTATGTTATGAAATTGTATTCAAGAAAATATGCTGATACAAGCAATAATAAACACTGTCTCACAAGACATTCACTGAAAATATGCACCTCATCGATTTCTTTGTGACCCACCAATAAATCCATCAAAAAATAATAAATTCCATGTGTTAGTATATTGATTTTGCCATTGTAGTAATGGGGTTAGCTAACTAATATTGCTAACACTGAAATATCATTTTGATTCAGCCCCTGGAAACATAGCATCGATGTACAAGCTGCTTTGGAGTTACTTGGACTGTATTTTCTTGCTCTTCTATTATTTTCTTGATCAATAGCATTTCACCACATAATATTAATAAAGTATTCTACCGCAATGCCCTGCTCTTTAATTACCCTCTTTCAACATGCCTAAATGTCATGTTGAGTGATTCAAGGGACATTAGACAAATAAAAACACAGGAACACACATGGATCAAACCTTTTTGTTAATAAACAGCCACATGATCTCCAGGTAGAATTATAGAAGATATATTTCTGAGCAGTCCTCAGACAAAAGAAAGAAAAATGGCTTGAATGTGTTTTTTACCACCTGAGTAGGGTACTCTTCCCTATCTACCCTGGGGAAAGGGGAATGTTCATCTCATCATTCATTATAATGGGTTGTCTGATCCCAGTGGCAGATTTGCTTTTGGAGCAACCTCCGTACATTAAGTGCCTGTGTAGTGTGTACGTTTCCAAGTGTATGCTGAGCTGTAAAAGGCCAACACAGCAGGGGTCGGCGCATTCCTCTAGTGTTTACGAACACCGTGTTGCGCCAGTCTGAATGAAAGACGATCAATCATCATCTCACCTCATACCGCGGTAGGTCCCGAATTGCCCAAACTCCACATCTTATATACAGCGCTCTACAGCGACTGTCAGCCTAGCCCCAGGATATAAATTAGACTGTTGATTTACCCTGGGCCCCTACACACTGATCCCTTGATAAGAATGTCATCTACCACACAAAGTTTTCTTTCACCGTGGGGCCATGTAGGTAACAAACAGGTAACACAGGGTTGTCTGCGGACCTACCGATGACCTGGCATTAGCAATCTATCAGACTCCCTGGGCCCTGGAAGCTCATCTAAGACAGATGACAGATTTACAGAAAACTGTAGCTGTTCATTTAAAAGTCATTTTGGCAAAGATGATACTTTTCTTTACTTGTTTTTAGGTGCAATAACAAAGTGTTCCTGATGATCATCCGAGGAAACTGATGTTTCATAAATGTCATGTGAACGAGAGCCTATTGCAGGAAATTCCTACTGACCGCAAGCCTGCCTCCCTGTCCGATGCTATAGATTATTTCTGTGTTGCTTAATGGGGACCCCAAACTTCAGGTGGTCCTTGCAGTAAACAGAACTTGGACTATTTTGTGGGGAACACAACACTGAGAACTAGTGCTTCATTTATTGTAGGTATGCCACCCTGAACCCTGTGGTGTTTGAGAACCAATTCAGATATGTGTGGGTTCGGTTAAGAAAATAGTCATGATTTTCTGTTTTAACAGTTGTACACACTAATTATTTAAACAATGACATGCCCTTGTCCAGCCCCCAACAGCAGTGGTACCCTGATAACGAGGCTCAATCTCACTGCCCAAAGAAGATGAACAAGTGAGGTTTCTCCTCATTAATTGGCTTGTTCTGAATCCAGGACTGGTGAATGGCTATGAGAATTTAATTATCTCCCTGGCTCAGCATATGTTTGCAAATGATGCACAATTCTTCAGAAAAAGTACCTCTATTGTCTTTTTTCATAATAATGGAAGACAACACACATTTACATTCTTCAGTAAACATACTAGACATAACAAGAATAGCACTCTGGTATAATCATAAATCCACTTGGAAATGTATATTCATAATTATGCTTCATTTAAATCCTTTAGTCTTCAGTTAATGCTATAATTATATATAATTCCATATTCAACAAATCTCTTCTAAATGTTGTCTTTATAAAATCAAGACATAGATGCACATTGATGAATGTTTTATCAAAGGCACCAGGAGCATCCCATCATTGCGGTGAAGCTGTGAGATTAAGTATTATAACAGAGTCTATATTGCCATTACTTAAAAAATGAAATATCATAACAGAGCCTATATTGCCATTACTTCAAAAATGAAATATTATAACTTGTCATTACTCAGGGAACCAATAAATTGGCTGAGTCAGTGTTACATGGGTGAGGAGATGGTAACCAGACAAAACATTAAAAAAACTATAAAATAGATATTTATTGGACTGTTTGTGCACAAAGTAGAAACTCCCAGTGAATTGATGCTGAGACGGAAGCATCTGCTAACCCAGGGCCTTGACACCACAGTGAAGACATTTAATTTGGCAGTTACTGCCTTTTCAGAGCAGGTAATGATTCAGATAGTGTTGTAGATCACTAGTACCTCTGACAGTAAGACCTTTAAAAACAGCACGTTGGTGTGATGACTGCATCTTTTGCCAGCTCATACTGGTTCAAAAAAGGCCTTTTCCACAGAAACAAACATGAACATTTATTGCACATTACTTTATGAAGTGTGTATAGTTACAACAGCCAATAATGCACCTCTAATAACATTCTCCTATTTTTTGTTTTCTGTGTCCTGCTGTGTGGGATAAGGGTTTTAAATTGTTTATAAAATCCGTGCGATAGTTTGAGCCAAAAAATGGCTAGGGAAACATTTGTATGCTTCACCTAATATATTGGCTCATATAATAGTCCTTTTTATTCCATACAAATGCAATTAAAATAGGTTTTATATTGCACCTGTGGTGGAAGGATGCCCACGAGAGGCTGAGAGAAGAGATTATGGGAATTCATCGAAGAGGAGTGCAGTGCTGGTCGTTTGAAACTCTCAAAGTGTGATTTTTTTAAAGGAACGAGACACTTGAAGGGAATTTGATACTGTCATGACCTTGAGGACAGAGTGTCGGAACGCTGTGTATGGTAGTGACAGCGTACCTTCCTGAGAGATCCCTGGAGGCCAATCATTAGATAATCACCAGAACAAACAAGTCTCACTTTATATATACAGTATGTACTGTACTCTCCAACACTTTTTCACCTCCAGTTTTGCCTTTTACAAAAACCCTGAACCTTTTTTTTTCTCTTTCTCTCTACTGCAAGAATATAGTTTCAGAATATCGGAATGACATGGAAACTCATAGCCAAACAATCTACCCCTGCCAAGTTGGGTGTGTAAGCTGAAATAAATCAGAAAAACACTATTAACTTTTTAATTAGCTGTTTTATGAGATGTTTTTTGGATTTGCATGATGAGAGCCAATAGTAATAAAAAAATAAACAGTAGTGCCATCAAACAGCATGCTAGTAACTTTGCCTTTATTTGGGGGTGCTTCTTACTGCTGGAAGTTGGTTTGTCCAAGTTGTCCTCTAATGGGTGTTATGATTGTATGTTCCTTCAACACAAAATGGAGTCTCACCCCTATGAACGACAGGGGCCATGGCTATTTGTTAAAATAGTCACAGATTTCCTTAATACGATGCTAAGGTGGGTCTATGCCTTTTGGGGTGGATTCCTGCTTTTTGAATTCCATTCTCAGTGGATGCAGAGGTGCAGCTATTTAGCAAATGGTGGTCAGTTCCTGGCTGAGCTGACCTTGTAGAAGTGATATATTAAGGGTCACGCACAATCTGATATAATGGGTTAGGGGCAATGGGGAAACTGCAATGCTCTTCAGCACATTGAGCAAATAGGAAAGACATAAATGTAAACCTCGGAAATGAACAGTCCAAGAAAAATCCTATTATGTTATATTACTATTGCAATTGAGTAATGATTTGCTGCAAACAAAAAAATAAGTAACAAGATTAATAATCTAAACAAGCTTGAAATTTTATTCATTAAAAATGTGTATTTTATGGATTCTCCAAGGTTTTTCACAAGTGTTATATTTACATGGACTTGTTATTGCTTTAGAAGGGTTTCTACAATGAAAGTGGCACTGTGCATAAGAAAATAAATGACTTTCAAGCTTTACCAATAGCACGTGAACTCTAGACATGAATGTTATCATAACACAATTCAACATGGTTTTCACTCTGACCAGTCTAAATATTTCTGGCATGTTTGAATGCTGGTGGGATTAAGCAGCCCTTTTCCTGTGACATAAAAAATCTTCAGATTTCAAGTGGTTAAAGCACAAATCAAGCCCAGGTCCGAAAATGCATGACATCCGTAAAAATACGGATATATGGTCTTTCCCTTGTGGCGATGCACTAAATTAATATACGTTTCACTGATTATGGTGTGCTCATTCCTTTTCAGCAGTTCTCCAGTATAATTTCTAAGTCCAATGTCACCTCTGTGCCCTGACCCCTGCTTCTTAAAAGCTGTCTTCTGAGTCATTTATTTTCATAGGGACTCATTTCTTTTCGGCTGGGAAAACTTCTCCTGACGAGTCACAGCTCATTAACATTTGATCGCGTCCTGTCTGTGTGATTGGCCTTGAAGTATTTTTGTGTCATGCGCTTGCCCATGCGCCTGTCCATTGCAGATGGACTGTGAACAGTAGATATATTCCTCCGCCACCTGGCTGGGGTTTTTGCCTTCAAACTGTGTGCGGAATGCAATTATTTCATTTGTTGCTCTCGCAAGCCTTCCAAATTCACGGATCAGGCTGTTTTCAAAAGGTGGTTTGAGTTTTCTTGCCAGGAGTTTTTCTATTATCCTTTTGTAACAACATTTTTATATAACATGGAGCCAATTTCCAAAAAGCAACTTGAGTGAAACAAACATTGTAACATTGTAAATGACAATTTTATTCCCTGAAAATCATTATGACTCGATGCTTCTTGAATATAGAGATACATTGTGGTATCAGATCCATCTGGCCACTACAGAAATGATTAATCAGCGCAACTCTATTTCCTGTATCAAACAATCTGTCTGTACACCTAACAATCTTTGTGTTTGTCTAGCTTTCTGCTAAGCAGTCACCATGACATCTTAGAGTATAATGCTGAAAATGTGTAAGGAAAATTTATATCACATAATATGGACATAGAACAGAAATTGCTGCTTGGGATTGACAACCCTTAGTTGCGAATTGCGTTAATCACAGCACACAGTGGACTTCTCTGAAGCACAATCCAAAGTACATTGATTTAACCAAAACAACCAACCTCTTCAATCAACCTCTACCACCTTTCTTTTGCAACAGCAGGTCTGTTTCATAAAATGTCTCTTCAAATCTTTCCATTTAAAATAAATAATGTAAAATTTTATACAAGAGTGAGATAGCACAGTGAGTTTACAGCACTCAATATAGTATATATCTCCAGCCTATTGAGCTACATTGTTTAAATAAGGCTAGGAAGTCACAAAATCCTTCAACATAAAATTCAATTAATGGGCCCTTTTCACACTGCGATATGTTAACAGGAAGTGATGGGATAACCAGGTAACAATGAATCCGGTTAGCTGATCTTCCAGCTCAAGCAGTCGATGTTAGTCGGTTCATGAGCTCGTTCTCAGTCGCGAAAACTCCAGTGCTCGCTTGTGTTTTCCCCATTCCTCTCGTTTCATGTCATGTTTTTCCATTCACCCTGTCTGCTTGTTCTGTGTTGAGCAGGCTGGGCGTGGTTTTCCCACTTGTGGCTCGTTTGATCCAGCCTATCACTCGCCTCCCCTCACTTGCATTCCGCACTCCCTCATTAACTCATTAACTCTCTCACACATTCCTCACACCTTTTTAATTAACCCCAGCTCATTCTCACCTGTTTTCCCTCTATTTACGTTCCCCTCTTTGTTAGCTTTCTTGCCAGTTCATACGCTTAGTCACGTTATTGTTTGTCTTGGAACTCGGCCTGTGATTTTCCCGTATTGTTTAAGTCTGTTAACCTGTCTCTAGTCTTGTTTTCAGTCCTCGCCAGCCTGCGTTTCCTGCCCTGCCATTGCCTGCCTCAGACCTCGCTCCCGCTTCCCCTCATCTGCTCTGCCCCCTCTTGTATCGCCAACCCCGTTTCCAGACCCTCACCTAGCTCCCCTTCTCCTTTTCGTTGTGTGCTCAATAAAGTGCTCCCTCGGAGCTTATTTTCTGAGTCTGTCTCCGAGTCCTGCGTTTGGGTCCATACCACTTGGGAAAATCTAACATACAAATCATAAAAACCAAGACGTTTTTCCAGTAAAATTGGGTGTTTGGTGACACTCTGGCTAACTTCCAAACAATGTGAAACTCCGTTGCTACCTTGTCATCTTACTTTTAAATGCTTCAATCTAACATATTTTTACTCTGAAAGTGGCATTAAGACATAGCTATAGATTCTGAAATTCAAGTGCGGGGGAGAATGTTCCCATGAACCATTAGCTAGTGCATTCACCGGTGAAAATGTATTCACATTATTGGTGAGTGGTATGAGCACTGAAATTATCGGGAAAATTGGCCAGATTTAGCATTCGGCAAGTAGCTAGAGGTATAACTAGCGACTTACCTAATGCTAAATATGACCAATTACCCAATCATTTCAGTTATTTGATGTTCTAGCCACTGAGGGACACACCAACATTTATTGTAGACTGACTGCGCCATTTGTTTTGATGACACCGGAAATGTAACTACCTGGTTACTTAAACCGGTGGAAGTGGCAACCCGGAAATGTGAAAAGTGCCTATTTCCAGAGACCCTCCCCCAGGAAATATCTGCTATTTCAGTGGTTGAGGAAAAGACACCAACAAGCCTCTAAAATTTACACATTGTCAATGATGCTTTTCATCACTGACCTGAGACTTTTTAGTGACACAACGATGCTTTCCATTACTGACCTGAGACTTTTTAGTGACACAACAATGCTTTCCATCACTGACCTGAGACTTTTTTTTTGTGACACAACGATGCTTTCCATCACTGACCTGAGACTTTTTAGTGACACAACGATGCTTTCCATCACTGACCTGAGACTTTTTTTTTGTGACACAACGATGCTTTCCATCACTGACCTGAGACGTTTTAGTGACACAACGATGCTTTCCATCACTGACCTGAGACTTTTTAGTGACACGACGATGCTTTTTATCACTGACCTGAGACTTTTTAGTGACAAAAGGAAGGCACTTTTTAAATTGTTAATTATTGTGAACGTCAGGATGCAATCAAATTGGTCCTTATTAAAATACCTCGGGGCACGAAAGGGGCAGTCTGGTACACAACTGATTATTTGACGTGTTGTATAATGAATGGAACATTAACTAGAAAATGGAGAATGATGCTCCAAAGCACAGCTACGGTCGGATCAATCAGAGGATTCTGCTAGTTACTTACAGAACTCTGATCAATCAGAGGATACTGCTGTTACTTACAGAACAAATGTACCTTTAGACCGCAAACACGCTGTTGAGTCTATACATTGAAAATGAATTGATTATATTCAATTCAACATTTGTTCTTAACTATTACTAATAAATGTATGTTCATTTGGATGATTGCTGAACTGTGTTTGTGGAAAAACAACAGAACTTGTATTTGTTTGTTAAGGATAAGTTAAGGATACATGTTAGTTGAATCCAGACAAATTGTTGCATGATATTGTATGGAATATGTCTCTTTTTATGGGTAACTCGTTCTATTTTCCTTCCAGCCAATTGAAAGACAAAAGGAGAGAGCTTTATGGTAATGGGGCATATCAGGGTACTCAAATATGCCATATTGAGAACTCTGGAATATAGTCTGGTCCCCAGATAAATGTATGGATGCACTATATGGAGAAAGGGCAGCGCTAAGACAGAGCAAACCGGAGGGTTGGAGAAATGGACACTCGCCAGTAACTTCTTTGGTGTTCCTCCCTACAAGGAACTCTGCATCACTGTCAGACTACACAACTCTCAACCACAAACTATTGAAAAAAATGCTCCACTTACAAATGCTTTCACTCCAGTTGTCACTGCAAGATGGGAACACCATTCTGATTGGTCGTCTTGGTCTGTAAAGCCTTAAAAAAGGTTAATTTACTGTTTAATACTGTTTTTGTTGAACGTTGTTTCAGATCAAGGGTTCTTTTTATGGAACTTGACCCATACACTGAGCTGTTGGTGTTTTCAGGACACAGAAGAACCTATGTGAAGTTTTAGTTTATTTATGTTTTAAGGTTTGTTTCAATTACCTCCCTATTTTAGACTGTCCTCACCTCACTGGCATAAACATTTTAATCAAATGATATACACACACATGAGGGAAGCATTCAGACTGTGGCTCCTGGAGATGCATATAAAGAGGAACTCAGCAGCAGATTGGAAACTTAAAAACAAAGTTGCATTCATCAACGGAGCACAAGCCAAATTCTGTGCAGTGGCACCCGACACCTCAGATGCAAGGAATCAACACTAAGACCAAGTAAATATTTCCCCTGTCCCAACAGTTCATGGCAGTGTTCATACCTCCAATTTCATAACTGTGCTACTGAATGCATATTGGCCAGGGAGGGTTTGAATGGGCTCTTTGTAACTCAAGCACAAGATTAATTACTCTGCTCCCCGGATATTTGCTCGGCATGCATGAGGCGTCTCATTTGAATTGCGCTTATGAGATCAATGTAAAATAAATAAGATTAGTAATGGCGAGTTTGGAAATGAGTTTGGCGGTACCTGGGTATAATGTATAAGCTGCAGAGACTTCCCAGACATTGTTTCAGACAGCACAGATGGTACAATTTTGGCTCCCCTTCTCTGCAGCTCCCTCTCTGGAAGTAGCTGTCATGAACATGTGCTCCACAGATGAGTCTGTCTGGCTGCTCGGACTCTCCTCTCAACCACCCGACAGAAACATTGTTTATGAGAGGTGACTGCTCCAGACTGGCTCACATGAGCATAGTGGGGGCTAAAGATAGCTGCCGTTCATAAAGAAGATCCTTAATGATGAATACACATAATTTCACGAATTAAACACCTGGTCTTCGTAAGGTTCCAATTCATCAGTGCCCAGAAAACATTTTGCTAACAAACCCAAGGAGAGCTTGTAGAATACTACTAGAAGCAATACATAATATAAAACCAAGTACTCTGTTTTCTTTATGGTGTGTTTTTGTGACACACTTTTCACCAAGTAAGGAGATATCCGCACCTACAGCGGAAATATAATGTTCCATAACAACCATAGCATCATAATTCAAAGGGGAACATCACCCTAATTTAATATAATTGTATTTTATTTATATATCCACTGTTTGAAGGTTTAAAAATTGGAATCTCTGTCTATTATTCTTGTTTTCAATTAGGTTTGGTGTTTGTAGACCGTTTGACTGTTTTTGGCACCGAATCGAGACTGGCGAGTGTCCCTCAATACCCGCTGATATGGCTCCCACCATTATTTATTTAGAAAATTCAGAATTTTAACGGCTTTTTTTATATTACAGTTTTTCACAATTGTTAACACACAAAAAGCGAATTGAGTCCCACCCCTCAATTCCCATAGAGATCCATTCAAATGCAGAGACATTATAGTATCGCTGTACCAGAAAATAAAATATCAAGATACTTTTGATGTTGTTGGGTCACAGACATCAAGAAGTCATGGCATGCAAAAGTGACTAAATATTAAAAATGTTTACTTTATTCTATATATAAATGCAGGGGTGCCAATTATTCTTGATTATTATTTCTTGATGAGGGATTTTTTTCATAATAAATTTACTTCAATTAAAGGTTGGATTTTTTTCATTTTTTAAGTGTGAGATTAAGCTAATTCACCAAACGGTTAATTTTTTATAACCCTTTTTACTCATTTTTACCAGGGGTGCCAATAATAGTGGAGGGCGCTGTATGTAATGTTTATTTGGTAAGGCAGATCCCTGTGGGGGACAAGAACTATAACAGCTGCCTGTTGTTTCCTGAGCAGGAGTAGTAAACCAAGGCGTGTATGGGTAAAAACCATGATGTGCATACAGACCTGCTGTAAAATCTACAAGCTCAGTGCTTGTTGCCAGTCTATTTAGTCTGTTGCCATAGAAATTACGCTATTATTTTGGTAGTGCTTGTGAAGAAACATTTTTCTTTGACACTTGTGGCTGTAGACAGAAAGAACATATAAGTGTTTCAGAGCTTTTAAGAACGAACACTCAGCATATGCTATGTGACCTCATTACAGTCAAAGTAAGAGATAATGGGGTTTCTTCATATGATGTCATGATCACATTGTTTTCTTTAAAGGGCATTTAGCAAAACAGTATTTTGCAAATATTATTTTAACAATGGTGTTGCCAAAAAGCCTCTGAGAAAGAGATTGACTGTTAAAAGTTGCATATTTATATTGCAACACAACATTTGAATAATTCAATCAACTATACAATATCCCTGCCAAATCCCATATGAGCAAAATCTGGCAAATAGCATGATTGCGTCATTCCTCACTTTGCAGCCAAGTTTAAAAACACTTCAGGCCATAAAGACAAGGGAGTGGACATGGAAATAACTATTCACAGCAGGTTAAATAAATATTACAAATAGCTCACATGCACTCAGAGAAGATAATGATAATGTGTGCAGATGTGAGGGGAGTACTCACATGCGGGAAGTGTGACTGGTGCTGAGAGTCACCCATAACACGGCTGTAATGTGTGCAGATGTGAGGGGAGTACTCACATGCGGGAAGTGTGACTGGTGTTGAGAGTCACCCATAACACGGCTGTAATGTGTGCAGATGTGAGGGGAGTACTCACATGCGGGAAGTGTGACTGAGAGTCACCCATAACACGGCTGTAATGTGTGCAGATGTGAGGGGAGTACTCACATGCGGGAAGTGTGACTGGTGCTGAGAGTCACCCATAACACGGCTGTAATGTGTGCAGATGTGAGGGGAGTACTCACATGCAGGAAGTGTGACTGAGAGTCACCCATAACACGGCTGTAATGTGTGCAGATGTGAGGGGAGTACTCACATGCGGGAAGTGTGACTGGTGCTGAGAGTCACCCATAACACGGCTGTAATGTGTGCAGATGTGAGGGGAGTACTCACATGCGGGAAGTGTGACTGGTGCTGAGAGTCACCCATAACACGGCTGTAATGTGTGCAGATGTGAGGGGAGTACTCACATGCGGGAAGTGTGACTGGTGCTGAGAGTCACCCATAACACGGCTGTAATGTGTGCAGATGTGAGGGGAGTACTCACATGCGGGAAGTGTGACTGGTGCTGAGAGTCACCCATAACACGGCTGTAATGTGTGCAGATGTGAGGGGAGTACTCACATGCGGGAAGTGTGACTGGTGCTGAGAGTCACCCATAACACGGCTGTAATGTGTGCAGATGTGAGGGGAGTACTCACATGCGGGAAGTGTGACTGAGAGTCACCCATAACACGGCTGTAATGTGTGCAGATGTGAGGGGAGTACTCACATGCGGGAAGTGTGACTGGTGCTGAGAGTCACCCATAACACGGCTGTAATGTGTGCAGATGTGAGGGGAGTACTCACATGCGGGAAGTGTGACTGGTGCTGAGAGTCACCCATAACACGGCTGTAATGTGAGCAGATGTGAGGGGAGTACTCACATGCGGGAAGTGTGACTGGTGCTGAGAGTCACCCATAACACGGCTGTAATGTGTGCAGATGTGAGGGGAGTACTCACATGCGGGAAGTGTGACTGGTGCTGAGAGTCACCCATAACACGGCTGTAATGTGTGCAGATGTGAGGGGAGTACTCACATGCGGGAAGTGTGACTGGTGCTGAGAGTCACCCATAACACGGCTGTAATGTGTGCAGATGTGAGGGGAGTACTCACATGCGGGAAGTGTGACTGGTGCTGAGAGTCACCCATAACACGGCTGTAATGTGTGCAGATGTGAGGGGAGTACTCACATGCGGGAAGTGTGACTGGTGCTGAGAGTCACCCATAACACGGCTGTAATGTGAGCAGATGTGAGGGGAGTACTCACATGCGGGAAGTGTGACTGGTGCTGAGAGTCACCCATAACACGGCTGTAATGTGTGCAGATGTGAGGGGAGTACTCACATGCGGGAAGTGTGACTGGTGCTGAGAGTCACCCATAACACGGCTGTAATGTGTGCAGATGTGAGGGGAGTACTCACATGCGGGAAGTGTGACTGGTGCTGAGAGTCACCCATAACACGGCTGTCACTTGGGAACTTGGGTGAGGTGGGAAGAAAATAAGACTGATTTAATTATATGGTTCACTAATGGCATTGTGGGTTTTTTTAATGGCATTGTAAAACATAGTCTGTAGAGATGTCGTACAGGATTCACAGAATAGATAGAAATCAATATGTAATTAAGCAGTGCATCTTACAGTCGCTGTGATTCTAGGCAGCAGAGACTGTACAGGCAATAAACCCATATTAATATATGAAGCAGTTTTCATTGATTTGAAAGCAGACTAATGCATGGCAGTGGATAATTATGTGATGGAAGTTTCTGGAAGGTGACACACTGATTCAGATTGTCCACTCACTGGCACAGTTTTGTATCCACTGCTGTATATGACACCAAGGTCAAGCATGGTGCCAATGCCTTGATGAGATTATAAATTATAATGAGTTAACCCAGGGTCATGTACACAGCCTTTAATTAAGGTGAAGCCTGTCATGTTCTTATCAGGAAGGCAGGCAGGTAGGGGGTGTGTCCTGTCATTACGCCCCCACCGAGGCTCATAAAATACACACACATACTGAAGTGCGTAATCTCTCTGGGTTCTCGGAGATGGATCCATAGGCGGAGGGTGTGTAATGCTGGGGAAGGCTTAACCTTCAATTAAAATAATGTAGGCTATTAAATACAAATAGCGATAGAGAATTTGAGTGGTCGAGTTCGCTCAATCAATCCACTAGGCTACTGCCTACTGCGGAGGAAGTAACTAAGCTGGCCGGCTGCGTGTAGCTGATTGCTGCATGACTAGACTACCGGTACTAGTTAGCTAACTAGCAAGTCTCATCCATCAACGTGTTGTCCTGTCAGTGAAGCGGCAGTCAAGCTGAAGAATCATCACAGACTCACGGAGCATTTCTGGACACACCGTCACACTCTCTGTTAATGTCAATTAAAAATGTTATAAATTATGTGTGTGTTGGCTGTCATGCCGATAGAAAAAAACAAATCTTCTTGCAGTGGAGTCGCTTAAATAATTAGCCTATCAATATGACGTTAAAATATCTAAATAACTCACATTTCTGGAGTGTTATTGGGGGTGTCAGGGTTTTTTCTACATAATAAATGATTTGGCGGCCGCCAAAATGTTGTCACGGAGCACCAAAGGGAAATCACGACCATCAAAATGAGAATAATTGCGAAAATGGTGTAGGGAACATTCGTTTAAATCTATACATGAGGCGTCACTTATATGCCACTACCATCCTTATACAACTGGTGGCATAGTTTTTGTATAATAAAACAGTCTCGTAAAATGTATACTATTCTCAACAAAGAATACTAACTAAAAATGATTAACTTGAATTAATAATCAAATTAATTACCAATAAAATTACACATTAATAATTATCTTAGCAAAATCACAATATTATGTACTCAGTTGATACCGAATTAATATAAATGATTCGGCTAAAAGGTGAAGGAATTTGGGGGAATCCCTGCAATTAGCATTGGCAGACTCAGTTCAACACAAGAGCAACAATAATACACACAATCTTGGAAAATGTAATAGTTTATTTAACAACAAAGTACCAAACAGAGCAAAGCACGATTCACTACTATAATGTACAACAAACTATGTGCGAGTGTGTGTGTGTTGGGCACACGTGGGGTTTTCCATGTTCTTCTGCGTGTGGGGGTTGCCTCGGACACATGTTCAGAGAGAACAAAGAACCTAAAATGGAGGGAGGTTTGAACATAGCTTTAGCTGGACTAGCTAACAATGGCACACGACCCATACCAAACGCATAAGGGATAGCCGTAAGCTTATCGGTGCGTGTGCGTTGAGATCAGCGTGCAGCGTTAACATTATGACCGATATGTTCTGTGCATGATGTATTAAACCTAACACAGTGCGGTGGATGGCACACAGCCATCCAAAGTAAAATGGTAACACAAAACTTTTACCTTAGCCATTCGATATCGGTTGCTAACGGATATGCTATGCCCAGTGTTACAGCCTTACTTGAATTAAGTATTTTGAATGGTTTCCTCCATTGGATAGCACATCACAATAAAAAGGGAAAAACCGGTCGCCCTATCCTGTGGTTGCAAGTTCACAGGGTTGCGATAGTGGAACTGGCCGCCTGATCTTGGGTCCCTGGAACTGGTTTCTTTCGTCAGGAAAGATGGAACCGCTCGCATTATTTCTCCTGAACTATGCAGCGTGATCCTACTGCAGACCGCTTGCCTCTTTGGGGACTCACCGGCAGTGTTGAGCTGCAGAATCAGTGGGTGCGTGGTTCGCTTAGTGGTTCTACTTGACCACCGGGTGCTCGCGATGCCTCCTTCCTCCATGGCCGATAGTAGGGGGTAGATGAGCCCGCCTCACACATGCTTCTTTGTAGAGTGAGGGCTCTTCCTCGGGCGTGCAGGCCGCATGGGGCGGGAAAACGAGACAGTGAAGGCCCTGGCGACTTGAGCGAACAACACCACTGGGGGAAACTGGTGGGTCGAAGAGGCGGCCGTGTTGCCCTTTTTATGAACTTTATTGCCAGTCGCGCATTTCTGCCGCATCGCATTACAATGCGGAAATCACAACTGGGACGTCCTACGTCACTTGCTACGTGGAGGAGGAGCCACCTGTGGACTGTATGGAATTGTAGTTCCTGTTGACGCTACAATGGCAAATAAAAACATCTGAATTTTTGAAGCCCTAAATTCTGAAAAGGTAAAAGCTTTAAGAAGTTCATGCAATGTTTTAACATAAGGTAGTATTGATAGTAGATTGTTGTTTCACCAGCTTTACTGAAGGGAACTGTCTACGTACTATTTTACCACAGCAACACTATAGGCTACTATCTAACGGTAGGCTATTTTACCTCAGCAACACGGCTACTATCTAACAGTATTTTACCTCAGCAAGACTATAGGCTACTATCTAACCGTATTTTATCTCTGTGACATTCAACACTAGTTTACCTCAGTGACATTAATTGAAACACTTATCTTGCACACTTATTTTTTATTTCTGTTTTAGAGTGTTTATTTATTTTTTCTATTTGTGTGCTATTAAAATAAGTGGTGTAATATTCAAATGTTCCAAAAGTGTTCCTTTGATTTATAAACCCTAACTCCTAAACAGAACCCTACTGGTTAGGGATGCACAATGATATCGTCACGACATCGGTATCAGCCGATAAAACTTAATAAGTTCATTATCGACATCAGCAGATATGAACATTTCTGCCGATGTGCCTGGCCGATAAGGTGACGCGTTAACTATGCGCACACGACAAGCTAAATGTTTATTATGAGTGCCAGCAACAAGCTTCAACATGTCAGCTGTATGGAAATATTTTGAAGTATCTGAAACAGATAACAATATTTCTATTTGCAATGCTTGTAAAGCACCAGTGATGCGAAGAGGGGTAAAATCGCACTCTTTTAACACTACCAATTTAATTACGCATCTTAAGAGCCATCATCCTGAACACCATGAGGAGTTTCTGAAAAGTAGGCAAGAATAAATGGCGCCAGCGAAAACCTGTCAGCAGCCTCTATCTCAGTCATTTGACAAATCAATAAAAATTAACAATAAAAATAATTGCATTTATTGCTCTTGATAACCAGCCTTTCAGCGTGGTGGAAGATGTGAGCTTCCTCGGGTTGATGATGCACTTAGAGCCACGGTATGCTATGCATAGCCGTCGCTACTTTTCAAATCTAGCCTTACCTGAACGGCAAATTGTTGTCTCCAATCACATAGAGAAGCTTGTCACTGATGTCACTCATATTAGCTTTACCACGGGCATTTGGACATCGAGTATAAGCCCTGTCAGCATGTTCAGCCTCACTGCCCAGTGGATTGACGAGGACTTCATCCTTAAAAGGTCTTACACGCGCAGCAGTGCTCAGGTTCTCACACAGCAGCTAAAATTGCATCTGCTTTTGATGGCATGTTTGGGAAATAGAAAATAGCTAAAAAAAATCCGTAATCGTTCGCTTCATCTTTTTAGCTTTTGATAACGCGAGCTAACGTTACCAATTTAGCTAGTTAGGTAACGTTAATAAATTGATCATAAACTTTTGTCTTCAGGTAACATTAGTTAACGCGTTAACTCTCTGTGTCACGTGAAGGGGAGTGCCGCGAAATGGAGTGATTAAAGGCTAATATTAACCAATCTAAAATCAGCATTAAAGGTAAGAACGTCAAGCTCGCGTTTGATTGGTTAGAATGGTAACTGTCAGCTCACAAGGCACGTACTGAGTGTACTAACTAGCGAATGTACTGAGAAAGGGATGTTCGACTGGGAAAAAAATAATAAATGCACTCAATGCTCAATTATATTTCGAGGTCGCACAGATTAAATTTCGGGAGCATATGCAACCAAAATGGTCGCAATTTTGAGCCCTGCTCTAAAGTGGGTCCTAAGGACTGAAGTTTTAGGTCTACAGGACTACAGCTACTTTTATTTTGAGAACAATATGTCTTTTTGTACTATGTCAACTACTGAGGATTGTCTCAGGGAAGCATCATACAAACCTGTTCAAGTAGGATGAGATTTACATTTTTATTTGAAAATGTTACTTAAAAAATAAATGTGGCATATTTTACATCTAGTCCAAGTTGAAATTATTTTCTTATTTTTCATGAGTGAATGCCTACATTTGTAAAAAGATACATTTACGGTAGAATCAAAGGAAATGTTTTATGTCTGTATCTTCAACAAGTAGGCCATCACAATATGAGTAATAGGTTAGAAAATATGTGTATATATCGCTATCGGCATCGGCAATCGGCCAAAATTAATTTGAAAATATCGGCCTATCGAATATCGGCAAAAATCCAATATCGTGCATCCCTACTACTGGTACTTTACAACCAAAGCCTACATGGGCTCTTGTACTAACCAAAACTGTATTTACAGTGAAATTAATGCAAAAATAATTGCGATTTACAAGGGTGTACATCTCCCTCTCCTAGCCTTACCCTGCAGTTGGTTCACCCTCCGCCTATGGATGGATCCACAATGGTTCAACACAAAGTCTCTCAGTCCTCCACACACCAGGAGACTCTCAGCACAAAGTCTCTCAGTCCTCCACACACCAGGAGACTCTCAGCACAAAGTCTCTCAGTCCTCCACACACCAGGAGACTCTAGCACAAAGTTTCTCAGTCCTCCACACACCAGGAGACTCTCAGCACAAAGTATCTCAGTTCTCCACACACCAGGAGACTCTGGCACAAAGTCTCTCAGTCCTCCACACACCAGGAGACTCTCAGCACAAAGTCTCTCAGTCCTCCACACACCAGGATACTCTCAGCACAAAGTCTCTCAGTCCTCCACACACCAGGAGACTCTCAGCACAAAGTCTCTCAGTCCTCCACACACCAGGAGACTCTCAGCACAAAGTCTCTCAGTCCTCCACACACCAGGAGACTCTCAGCACAAAGTCTCTCAGTCCTCCACACACCAGGAGACTCTCAGCACAAAGTCTCTCAGTCCTCCACACACCAGGAGACTCTCAGCACAAAGTCTCTCAGTCCTCCACACACCAGGAGACTCTCAGCACAAAGTCTCTCAGTCCTCCACACACCAGGAGACTCTCAGCACAAAGTCTCTCAGTCCTCCACACACCAGGAGACTCTCAGCACAAAGTATCTTAGTTCTCCACACACCAGGAGACTGGCACAAAGTCTCTCAGTCCTCCACACACCAGGAGACTCTCAGCACAAAGTCTCTCAGTCCTCCACACACCAGGAGACTCTCAGCACAAAGTCTCTCAGTCCTCCACACACCAGGAGACTCTCAGCACAAAGTCTCTCAGTCCTCCACACACCAGGAGACTCTAGCACAAAGTTTCTCAGTCCTCCACACACCAGGAGACTCTCAGCACAAAGTCTCTCAGTCCTCCACACACCAGGAGACTCTCAGCACAAAGTCTCTCAGTCCTCCACACACCAGGAGACTCTCAGCACAAAGTCTCTCAGTCCTCCACACACCAGGAGACTCTCAGCACAAAGTCTCTCAGTCCTCCACACACCAGGAGACTCTCAGCACAAAGTCTCCCAGTCCTCCACACACCAGGAGACTCTCAGCACAAAGTCTCTCAGTCCTCCACACACCAGGAGACTCTCAGCACAAAGTCTCTCAGTCCTCCACACACCAGGAGACTCTCAGCACAAAGTCTCTCAGTCCTCCACACACCAGGAGACTCTCAGCACAAAGTATCTCAGTCCTCCACACACCAGGAGACTCTCAGCACAAAGTCTCTCAGTCCTCCACACACCAGGAGACTCTCAACACAAAGTCTCTCAGTCCTCCACACACCAGGAGACTCTCAGCACAAAGTCTCTCAGTCCTCCACACACCAGGAGACTCTCAGCACAAAGTCTCTCAGTCCTCCACACATCAGGAGACTCTCAGCACAAAGTCTCTCAGTCCTCCACACACCAGGAGACTCTCAACACAAAGTCTCTCAGTCCTCCACACACCAGGAGACTCTCAGCACAAAGTCTCTCAGTCCTCCACACACCAGGAGACTCTCAGCACAAAGTCTCTCAGTCCTCCACACACCAGGAGACTCTCAGCACAAAGTCTCTCAGTCCTCCACACACCAGGAGACTCTCAGCACACAGTCTCTCAGTCCTCCACACACCAGGAGACTCTCAGCACTAAGTCTATCAGTGGTCAACTTAGCAGGAGACTCTCAGCACAAAGTCTCTCAGTCCTCCACACACCAGGATACTCTCAGCACAAAGTCTCTCAGTCCTCCACACACCAGGAGACTCTCAGCACAAAGTCTCTCAGTCCTCCACACACCAGGAGACTCTCAGCACAAAGTCTCTCAGTCCTCCACACACCAGGAGACTCTCAGCACAAAGTCTCTCAGTCCTCCACACACCAGGAGACTCTCAGCACAAAGTCTCTCAGTCCTCCACACATCAGGAGACTCTCAGCACAAAGTCTCTCAGTCCTCCACACACCAGGAGACTCTCAACACAAAGTCTCCCAGTCCTCCACACACCAGGAGACTCTCAGCACAAAGTCTCTCAGTCCTCCACACACCAGGAGACTCTCAGCACAAAGTCTCTCAGTCCTCCACACACCAGGAGACTCTCAGCACAAAGTCTCTCAGTCCTCCACATACCAGGAGACTCTCAGCACACAGTCTCTCAGTCCTCCACACACCAGGAGACTCTCAGCACAAAGTTTCTCAGTCCTCCACACATCAGGAGACTCAGCACAAAGTCTCTCAGTCCTCCACACACCAGGATACTCTCAGCACAAAGTCTCTCAGTCCTCCACACACCAGGAGACTCTCAGCACAAAGTCTCTCAGTCCTCCACACACCAGGAGACTCTCAGCACAAAGTCTCTCAGTCCTCCACACACCAGGAGACTCTCAGCACAAAGTCTCTCAGTCCTCCACACACCAGGAGACTCTCAGCACAAAGTCTCTCAGTCCATCCCCGCTGTCTTGGTCAAGGCTGCAGTGGAGAAGCTGAGGAAACATTTGGAGAAGATGATCCCGAGACATAACAGCCCTGATTACAATAACATCCTGAAACACTTAAAAGTTCAGAGAACCTGGTACAGTGGCTTTTTGAATTATATCTCTTTAAAAGGACGCACATGTTCTTTATTGCATATCTGAATGTGGGGCAGCTTGTATCTCCTCACTTGAAACAAATGGGCCCTCTGGAGTAAAGGTTTACTCAGACATAAACACTCATAGCTATGAAAACATTCCCATGTAGGTGAGTCCACCCCCACGTGCAGAGTTTTCCAATGGGAACGTGATGTGGAAAAAAAGCCTGGGGGTGGGGAGGGATGAGGGTACTTTGATCACACCGGCTCTCCGTGTGCTTTTCATCCCAATAAACTACCTTTACACTTTGGTAAGCAGCACATTTTAATTTAATTTTCTCTCTACAGCAGATTTGATTCTGCATGCATTGCATGCACGGTTTTAGTACGCTTTCCTGAAGCATATTACAGTAGATTAATCTTTGTTTGGTCCCACGTGAACGTGACAACAGGAATTTAAAAGCACATATGGATTAGCTTCACTTTTTAATCTAACCACATTACACTTCGCTTTTACCATTTAAAACTATTTAAAAGGAAATACAGCAATACAATAGCGTTGTGTTTTTATTATATATGAGCTTGGTAGTCACTGAAATAAACAAAACTATTTTTTTGTGGAGAATTACAATATCAAAATTTAGTTTTAATATATTAGAAAGCATTTATTCATTCCAATCAAGTGAAAATAACTTTTCCCCTGAGGGAGGGAGCACCTCCAGTGACCTACACTCACTTTACAAGTTCATTAAAAATCCATTTATTTTCAGCTCAGAAATAAATGAGTAAAAATCTTATTAGTTTTGTCAAGGGCAGCTGGTATGGCTATTCAGTAGCAACTGCTGAATGACCTGGGGGATTCAACCAGGGAAAACAAACCAGGGGAAAAACTTAAAAGTAAAGAAAATAAAAGTTATTTTAATTGTAATCAACACAGATTCCCCATGTTGTATTGTCACCTAGGCAGGCTGTATGTGTTGTATGCAGTCCTAGGTCCGACAAAAATGGCTCTTCCGCAATAGCACTTTGGTGCAAAGATTTTAATGACAGTGCTCCCAAATACTAAAAGTGCAAAAATGGTAAAAAAGTGGTGATAATCAGAGCGAGAATATATGCAGTGTTAAATATGAGAGACAAACAGTTACAAATCAACAAATCTAATTTCTCACTCTCTGCACAGCTACAACCTGGCTTTCTCCTCACTCTCTAAATGGCATTATCTGACATTATTAACATTTGATATGGTTATAAAACTATGCGTGGTATATTCCACCACCGCGTGCAAACGAGACATTCAGATATTATGGTACTTATGCTAAAAGCTCACACGGTTTACCCTCTGAAAGCAAACTTAGTTTTCCTTTTGTGCACCACTGAAGTTTATGGAACCCAGTCAGTGAAATCCATGGTTGTTTGAACATACAAGGCTGTTAACAGCCAACAAATAATGCTGTAGCCCTACTGTAGAAAAACAGCAATATCTAAATAGCATTTAATATGGCAGAATAGCCCATGCCACACACAAATAGCATTAAATATGGCGGAATAGCCCATGTCGCACACAAATATCATTTAATATGGCGGAATAGCCCATGTCGCACACAAATATCATTTAATATGGCGGAATAGCCCATGCCACACACAAATAGCATTCAATATGGCGGAATAGCCCATGTCACACACATCACTGAAGGTTGCTTTTGTTTGAAGGAGTTATGAGATCTGAGGGTCTGGGATGAGGTTGGATGTAAGACAGTATGTTTTCAGTAAAAATGTTAAAACATGCCGAAAGGACAGGTAATTCCTGGTTTATAACCTTGTATTGTTGTTGTGCATGACCTGGAGGTAAATTGGTTTGCTTTCGACTAAAATGTCCTTTTGGCTTTATGAGTCACAAGCAAACTGACACACCAACTTTCTTTTAACTTGCATGAAATTCTGCCTCATTAGTCTGCTAATAGATTGGAAGCTGAATGAGTGAAGTAAGACATTTCACTTTATTCTCGTCAAGAGGCATTATGCAAATCAATCTCAAATTTGACGAAATTTTAACCTGCATTGATTTCTCTGGGGACCCAATTCCAAGAGAAACAGAGTAGAAGAGCTGACTGGACCAGAGTGTGCGTATAAACCAGACATGGCAGGTGAAAGCATAATGGCTTGTGTGACCACCACCTAAGTTTCATGAGCTAGGGTGAAAGGTGCGGTGTATTGACACCATTGAGTCATACAGCAGCCAAATAGGGATGAACGCTTTGGTGTGTTGGTTATATATAGCTCTGATGAAGATGAAAAAGAGAACAGAATGGTGAAAAAAATATATATAAAGTAGGATTGTAGAAATGTGTGCTAAACGTTGCCTTCTGGTGAATTGTGGGACGTAAAGTGGTTAGCTAATGAAGACAGAGTGTGATTCAAATTGTATCCTACAAGGCTTACATTAGCCAGTGATCAATATTCATTGGCCACTGTATAAAAGCAATAAACATGTTGTAAATATTCCCCTCAAGGTATAGAACAAGGTCAAATCGACCAGCTTCTTTTGGAATGGCACAACAGAGCAGAAAAGTCTAGAATAGTACTCTTCTATTCTCTCCCCATCTGCTTTCCCTGCATGAGCACTTCTGTCATTGGTTACCATATGATCTTTCAACTTATTTATGTATGTGAATGGTGTCTCAAACCAAACCATATCAGAATGGTGTTTCAAACCAAACCATATCAGAATGGTGTTTCAAACCAAACCATATCAGAATGGTGTTTCAAACCAAACCATATCAGAATGGTGTTTCAAACCAAACCATATCAGAATGGTGTTTCAAACCAAACCATATCAGAATGGTGTTTCAAACCAAACCATATCAAACTGAACTGTATGATGTTGCTGATGTTCAGCAGCCATCATAGGTTCATTTGTATATGGATCAAGGAGGTAAATAAAGTGTGGTTCCCAGGACACTGAAGTCATTGGCTGAATCACATTCTCTGGACTCGCAGACGCTTGGACTCAAAGGCATGTTCTCGTTAAGTCCGTGAGTGCTAAGGGCTCTTATGCAGACTATTCACATCCTCTACCCACACTTTTTGCAAGCCGGCATCAATTCAGACTTACCTGGCCTCAGACATACGCCATTAAAGTCTACAAGTCTACCAGTCCATGAGGGCTCAGTTTGGGATTCAGCCATTGTTTAATTTATACAGGTCCACTTGAATAGCTGGTCACCTGACTTTTTTGTCTTTCCACTTTTTTGTCTTCCCACACCTCAGCCTAATCTCAATGTCCGCCGTCACACCCTCAGAGACCTTGAGCGTCGTCAAGGCAACATATATTGTCGCAAAGTGCTGTCCCATTTCTTGTATTTGTACCAATTCAAGCCCTTGCACTCTCACGCACTCACGCATTTAAGCTGGGCATGCACAGAATCTGTGGGGGCTCAGTCTTTAGGTTACAGGGCAGACATTGAGATTGGGCATTTTTATTTCTTGCATTGCAGGTAAGATGGCGAACTGAACAGTTTTGTAACTGAGCTCTAACAAAGTCCCAAAATACGCTCTTGATATTATACACCGCCCTCATTTCCTCACATTTGGGTTGACGTTTTCTGCTGCATTAATTTTAGTTTATATTCGAGTGGACAACCTGCAAGTAAGTAAGTATAGGTATATGTTCATGTACTGTATATACAGTATATAATGTTTATGGTTCAACTTAATGTGTACAAACATTTGATTGCTTATTATGAATGCCATATATGTTTGCATATTAATAAAAATAAAAAATTTCTGCATTGCAAAAAGTGAACATGAAGATGATTTGATTCTAGGATTCTAGTACATATATTGTTCCTGTAGGCTAATGCCCAACCAACCTTTACTTTCTGTTTTGCCTCAAAATTTGGTTTGTTATGTTAATTCTGATCTCCTAAGTGATTTTGAGATTTTGAAATGATAATACATTACTTTTTCACTTTTAAGAATTTCCACCACTCAAAGCCAAAATGAAAGCACGTACAATTTTCTGCCAAGCAGTGGTTCTAATCTGTATCTGCCATACCCCTTCCAAGACCATCAAACAAAAAACTTTTTAGCTTACACTTTAGGTTCTATTATTTCCATCTTGTATTCCGATAAACTATTTTAGCCTTCACTGCTTAACCATTACATTTGAAAGTAGAAATATGAGATTTAAGTGTTCAATTTATAAATGAAGGAGTTTAAAATTCAAACATGTCAATGCAAATTATATGCATGAGAAGGTATGTGGTTTATTGACAATATAGAAGTAAGTGCAAATGTGATAAACATGACTATGTATATACAGTATAAAATATCCAAGGTGCTTGTGGGAACTACACAAGAGGCTATGCAAGGTTTTCCAGGCTATGGAAAATGAACCAAATTAAACACAGCAATCCTAATAGAAAGGAATAGAAATCCATACATTATTGCACTAGCATATATAGTACGAGTGGTGGATTCCAAATTCCAAATTCATTAACTTGATTTTGGAATAAATTTTGATGTAGATATCTGTAAATTGTGTATTTGAGCCACGTAATGTAGATAACTTTTTCTAGGTGTGAAGAGAATGCACAGCAGGCCTACAGCTTCTATCCAAAAGTGAACTCCGTGATTTGTGGCGTATTGTGGTGCCACCGTAATTTGGAGCATCTGGAGCTGTAGTAAAGGGCTAAAAACAGGTAAACATTGGGAGAGATAATCCGAGCACATTCCTTGAGCAGGAGCTAAATGAGCAGGTGTTCTTTTTCTGAGTCAGTAGGGAAATCACAGCCAGAGAGATAAGAGCTGGAAGCCAAGGTTGTTTGAGTGCTGTTGCTCCAGTGTAGAATGGACCTGGCAGATGTACAGAGGCGAGAGGAGCAAAGCAGAGCAGCGCAAAAACGAGGGCCGGCAGGAGCTGACGGCATGCCTGTGAATGACCCTGAATGCCTGTGAAAGCCAGTGAATGCCCATGAAAGCCTATGAATGCCTGTGAATTTCTGTGAAAACCTGTAAAAGTGTGTGAAAGCCTGTGAATGCCCATGAATACATGTGAAAGCCTGTGAAAACCTGTAAAAGTGTGTGAAAGCCTGTGAATGCCCATGAATACCTGTGAAAGCCTGTGAAAAAAGATCGCCACCACCCGTTGATGACAGTACAGAGCTCTGGCATTAAAACTAAATGCAGAAATACTGGAATCTGCAACACAGTGCTGAATGAGAAAGCACATCATTAAAAGCAAGCAAATAGTCAGACTACTCGACATGACATGCATGTTACGTTTTATTAAGAGTGCAGATGAGTACAGTGTAACTTGCACATTTTAAATAAATTACCAGGAGATTAAAGGCAAATAGTTAATTAACTTAGTAAAGTCAAAATATCGCTACTGATAGAGATACATATTTACCATTTCTGTATTGTAGCATTAGATATGGACTGCTTTCTGGTACTTCCCTGAACATCAAATTGATTGGATATGACATTTTAATTTGTGGTCTGGTCATTGGTTGTTGACACTAAATTGTATGGTGGTATTTGTTCTCTATTTCTGTCAGAAAAACTCATAACTATTCAAATAACATGTTTTAATGAATGAATGTGCTGCATAATTATTTTAGTTTGGCGCTGAATGGATCTGCTTTAGTACTGCTCTGGAGCGCGGGCATCTCCCCCTGCTAAACAGGAGATGACCAGAAACTCCCCATACTAAAGCAGATCCAAACGACAGGTGGAAGCTGGGGTGGTGGAGGGTGATCGCAATTTTTAACGCAGAAACCAAAGCAAACGAGGCAGCAAACAAATGAGCAGCAAAAATAGGTCTGATTCTTGGTTTAAAAAGGGGCGTGCCATTAGAGGTGAGTGCATGTGATTGGTTGAGTATGAGACGTGTGGTTGCTAACCGACCGGCAAGTTTCCCGACAGAACTTGCTATGCTCACTACTTTCGCAGCGCTCATTTATTTTACTTGTATGACCCAGCTCCATACAAATCATTCTTCTGATTATGCACCAATCAGATGTCATATTTTAATAGTGAGTAAATTATGATACCATTGGGATGTTATGGCCAATGATATGACACCGATCGATGTAGCTTCTGAAAATTCAGGTAAGGCTTATAGTAAAGCTTGTTGTAAAAATTTGATGCAAAGACATTTGCATCGTTGAAGACTAGAAACACAGCTGACACCACACTTTAAGCAATCCACTATCCATAAACCTTTTGTTCCCCTCGCTGGAATATTATCTTACTGGAAGACATATGATTAATGTTCTAAAGTGCCCAGGAATATAGGGGTAATGTTTGAGTTATTGGTTGGTCAGCAAAAACTACATAATGTCAGAGGAGGGGAACACTTTTTTATGTACACTAACATAAAGATATAATCACTTAGAAGACCGAATGGTCAGGACTTACTTTATCAACATCACAGCAGTTATCTACTTTTAATGTTTGTGTTCCCCTAAGTGCTTTCAAGTTGTGTTCACCGTGTGCCTTTTATACAGGCTCTGTTGCTGACGGTAATTATAGCACTCTTACCATCTTATAACTCCAGGCTCCCAGGGACTTTTACTGGGGCTTATCAGTCTAATTGTATGTCTTAATAGAACTGGCCAACGGCTTTATATGTTACAGGCCTAATTATTCTATTAAATATAGTCTGTATGCACATTTTCCTTTATGTATGGATTTGAGTAGTGGGTTGGGGGGTAGTGTTTCTGATTATTGAGAGAGTAATTTTAGGGAAAGTAAATTTACTGTAAACGAAACATATCTAAGGCTGGTGACAGAAAGCCACAACTGACCATGTTAGACTAAAGTGTGCGTAGAATTATTTGTAATATACTGGAAGAAAGGCAGACTACAAAGCTGAATAAATATATATAAACATACAAATAAATAAATAATCTTGACTACAGTAAGTGTACATAAAGTAGCCATATGTTTTAGTGTGGAAAATCCAACTTTTGTGTATCATATTTTCCACCTGTGTCTCTATTAGATTAATTACATTCTATTTAATTAAAAACATTGTAATGTTTTTTCTCACCCCATAGATAGAATGAGTCCTTCCTGTAATTGACCTTTACAAAGTCAGCCAAAGTCACACTGAAGCGTTTGTGAGCATTTTTATCGTTTGCAGCATGGGAGAGGATCTGCTGATATTACTAAAGAGAACGATGCATGGAGATGCCTCAGATAGTGCTGGGGTCGTGTTTGATTAAACACACAGCAAGTCTCGATTAAGACCAAAGCAAGGCGGTGAAGCGGCAAGGCCAAACCTCCCTCTCCCGTCCTGTCCCCCCGTGTCTGCATAGCCACTCCGATAGTGCAGAGCAACAGCTGGAGCGGTGAGATAAGACTCCTCCACAGAACGTCCTTTCACACACGCGGCTGTGTCCGCTGACACCACTGGGCTTTTATGCCTGAGGGAGACCGTATATCTGTACCGCGGAGCTGGTGCTCTCGAGCTGCCTCTTCCCTACAGACATCGATAAGACACCAGACAGTCTACATAACAAAACCAAATGTTTCAGAGACGCCAATTTCAGCTCATCATTAGAGCTTTTGTTTATCTTTCACTTCCAGTGTTTTGAATGGATCAATAAAACAGCACAGATTTCAGAGGCTTTCAGATGGCAAAGCCAAAGTGAACGTACAGAAAAAACTGACACTCTGACAGTGCCTGATATCTGTGTGCACAGTCACTGTGACATCACTGTGTGCACAGTATCTCTGTGATTATAGGCTTGCTACTAGACAGTGGATATTCTCTTCAGACAAAAGCCTTATGTATCAAAAGGTTATTTCATGCCGTAGTAAGGGTCATTTTGTTGTTTAGCTAAAGCATATAAAACATACACTTATATATGATGTGGTGAAATTAACAACTTTAACTAGATTGCCAGTAGTTTTTAAAGACCTTTAAACTTTGCTTAATCTAATCAAATCCATTAACATTTTTTCCTCAGGGCAACTTTCCAAACTAACTAACAAAACAGACTATGCAATTCATAAGGAAATGGCCTGATTTCATCTTGCCTGTGTCTTATGACATCATAGAAAAACTGCTTTTCACTGATGACAATAAGACCTTTTCTATTGGTAACTCAGAGAGAGTAAAGGATTGGTTCCCAATGTTGGTCCTGGGGCCCCCATGTGTATTCTGGTTTTCGTTCCAACCACAATTACAATCCCAGAATTGTAACAATAAGTTTAGGAAAATGATTGACCCTTTTAAGTCAAATTATGCTGGAAATAGCTATGCATGTCATGTGGAATAAACTTCATATGTTAGCATTGTGCGTATTGTGCTACATTAAAACAATTACGTAAAAAGAGGCAGCAAAAGTTTTTAAATGATCAAATTAATTAAAGACTGACGTGAAGTGAACCTCTTAAATAGGTTGGTGAAGACGTGTTTAAGTTCTTTCATATTCTTTCATTCAAGCTGATTAACACAATGCAGGTTTGGCTCATTATCTTTGCTTTGCTTTAAATTCTTCATTAGTTTTAGTGGCCATGTGTCCATAAGTAAGGTTTGGTACCCCACCTCTGATTTGGCTGTGTCCAAATACATATATTTTCAGTTGTTTAAATCACAAGTCACATTTATAAGCATGTATTTGCCAGTTTAAAAAAAAATACTGCCCGCTATAAGTCAGCAATCCAAATCTCTTTAACTGGCTGAGAAATAAATTTTTCGTGTTGATAATTAAGTCTAACAAATACTTTGAGAGTTAAGCTGTTTGAATGCTCAGATTTTGCACTATAAAGGTTAATTTGGTCTACAAAAAGGTATCTATAGCTCCTCTCAATGTGTTTCCGGTCAGTGTCATGTTAAAACAGCACATATTCTAACAGTGTTAGGTTGGTTTGTCATAATATTATATGACAAGTAAACATTGGGAGAGATATTAGTGACTTGGCTCAATCTGTTTTCTGTAACCTATTGGAATGTCTTGGAAAGCAATCAAACAACAGTACAAAACTTAGTTGTTTGCACATTTAAGTAAATACAAGGCAATAGTATAATCGTCTCCAGTTCACTTCACAATATGCAGCTCATCTTTTTGGTGTGTATGCGTGTGTGTATGTGGCGGGGGATGGGGGGGGGGGATCGGGAATGCTAGGCTATACCAAAGGAACAAAATATCAGGTTACTTTGCTGTCGGAAATATTCCATTTTAAGTGAGTATTTGAAAAGGCTTTACAAACACATCATAATTATGGGGTTTAGTCTGGCCTGCATTGCTGGCTGGATCGAGATTCCTTTTATAATCATAATACAAAGAAATGCATGGACACACTCTGGAGCACCTTTTATGCAAAGATATTTTTAAGCTTTTAACATCCTCTTTTCTAAATACAACTTCTTCATAAGTGCTATTTTAGTCTTGCACCTCATTGCCACTGGTGTTATGTAACAACCTGATGATGCATTAATGATGAACAATGGAAAAGATGCTGTCGCATACAAATTTGACATAAAATAAATTTAAAAAATTTCAGAGCATGATTCAACTTGACCATATTTATGGAAATTAATCCAAGGACAGTGCTAGCATATTTATCATAACAGCCTTTAAAATAAAAATTTGTTTTCATCTTCCTTATGAGGAAGATGTGCTCGTTGACACAATCTGTCAAGAACAAATATTTAGAATTAAAGTATTGTGTATTCCACATATGCTGCTATATATTATGTTTCTTCTGGGGTTTTTTCTTGCTTGTCATGATGGGTTTGGAACATTGATTGATTTTCAGAGGTTGAGTACCACGTGTACCGCGTTCGTAAATTAAATGTTTTTTATTTTACTACTTTAACAGTTTGTGTGAGGTGTAATCCTGCATTGATGGTACATGTTATTTTCTGCTAGGCCTTTACTTTTCCAGTTCATGACAACGGTACTGACAACACTAAACAATTTATTTTTCTTTTTGATTGAACATCTTCTAATAAAACGTCGATTTCAGTGTCAGAATAATTCTTTCCTTTGCTTTTCTGGGACATTTTGACTAGGTATGGACCTTTAAATGGAAGTGACAGCCTCCATATAAGGCAATTAATGGGTGTGGATTTATGCTAATCACAAAATAACGTGGACACGCTTCATACGTGAATACAAAAGCCTTACACAAAGCCCCATCAGCTGAGACCAGTCAACAGAGCGTTGCAGTTTCTTTGAAGAACAAAAGGCACCTGCTAAAGTGACAGAGCTGTTGCATGGTTTTCTCGATCATACTGTATATCCCATTGTATTCATGCATTGTTTCAGTAATATCCAGCACAGTGCTGTCTAATAGAACCCTTTAGCAAAACACAGCCACGCTCCTTCTTAAAAATCGAAGATGGATCGTCAACATAAGTCTCATTACAGTATCGGTGTAAGTCAGCAAAATGTTTCGCAGCAAAGAGCTACATTTAGAGCTATTTGCATAAAACATTAATCATGCTGGATATGGCCCATTAACAAAAGCCACAAGCACAGTGGTGACAGGTGTTTTTTGTTGTCGTTTTTTCTTCTTCATCACAAACCAGATGTTTTCCACTCCAGACTACGCTCGTAAATAATTTTGATAGAATTGTGAGTAGTACCCGCAGTGCAATGAATCCTTCGTTTGCAAGCTTTTCGCATTTTCATGCTACGGCAGCCTTGCTTTTTCTGACAAAAATAAGGCCTTCCACTGTCCAGTTTTTATATAATCTTTGGAAAAGAAAGGTCTGTTTTTTTGATGATTAACTCTTGAAAACCATAGAAGATTTTTATTATCCAATCAAATTTATGAGATGTAAAAAAAAAAGGGAAGTTTGTATGATATTCATTGCATTCATTGTTTTGGCTCCACTGCCGTGTTATATTACTTATATATTGCTATTATGTTGCTTTATTACATTAAACATGTTCATGTGTAGATACCAAATTATTAATCCAGTGCTAATTATGGGTATTATTTATTTTATATATAAAGATTAATTAGGTAATCTATGGACTATATACCAGATTTTGCCTAATGCTATTGTTTTTATCCTCAGGCCCTCTTCAAATAACATAAAATTAATTCGTAAGTTAACAGTTGATTTATCTACACTTTTTAAAAAGTTGATTTCATGAGACAAATTTTCAAAATGAATTCTTACAAGTCACTTCTTCGTGAGCCTCCTTGCTCCTCGCTTCTTCAAGAAGTATTTAGCAGTATGGAATGTCCCCTGTAAAGATGGCAGACCTCGATCAATTTCTGGGGGAAATCTAATTTTAATATTTATAGTTTGAACATCAAGTGGTAAAATACCAATTTAATGGAAGAACTGTTCTGAATTTAATCAAGAACAGCGATTTTGGAGACAAAGACGTATTTATTATTTGCTTTCAATGGAACAGAATGTATTTTTATATGAATAATTAGTGTAAAAGTACTAGCCAGTTGCAAATGAAAAACGTGGATGAAGTAGTAGAGTTGTGAACTTCGATAATTTTTCTGTGTTAATAGCCCTTAGTCTCTGGTAAAACCTAGTCAGCAGCAGGTTTAAGAAGTAAACAATATAGTATCCTATAGGTGGCGTTTAAAGCACACTACAAGCAGGATAAGCATGGGACTATACTAATCAGTTAGAGAGCATTCTGCAATCGTGCTCCAAACTAAATAAATTTTGGTCTACATCCGGGAAATACGGAAAGTCTCAAGAAAATCGTGTGCTAGTCTCCAACTTGAAGGCATGCTGCAATCGACCCATACAGTATAAAGGTTTTACCATCTAAACAAGGCTACTGTTATATAACACATTCCCCTCAATCTGTAAATATAACAACCGGTCAATCAAAAGGCTCAGAAATTTTAAGTAATTAATGATTTTAATAATAAACTCAAATTCCATATTAATGATAAAACAGTTATTTTTCAGTGTATCTCACCATTTGTCTATGTATGAAATTTTGTTAAAAGGTAATAAATGTATTTGTGACTAGTAAAGTACGTATAAAAATTACCTGTGAAAAAGTCCACAAAATTGCTTGCTTTAAATAACCATATCATGTCTATTTAATTCCTGTAATGATGTCAGACATTTACTAGGCTTGAAATGATAAAAATGAAGGAATGCATCCTCTTTTCAGAAAGCTAAATCAATTAAGCATCCTTTCCTTCACATCCCAACCAGTAACTTCATGATTGTTATGGCAATGATCTACCTGTTCCAGCAGAAAATTGTAAATCTAAAGCCATTTTTGAAACGTATAATGTAGTCTAGCTGTGTTTACATTTACATACTACTGTACTACTGTACTACTCTTATTCTAGCCAGAAAGTATAAAACCAATTTTATATGCATATTTGCACATACCAGCAATGGCCACGTTTTGAACCAGACCACCAAAGCAAAGTTCAGGTCTTTTTTCGATCATGAAAAAATATATGATGTAATTCCAAATCATGCTGAGACTTGTCATAAACAAACAAGCACACAAGTTCAAAGGGACTATCTGTTTGCTTGGAGCAAGGCATAGCAATGCGAGATAAGAGCATGGCCATTTGCAGATGTATTCTTTCGCTCCATGCAAGGCTGCTCTTTCATGTACAAGGGTAAGGAATGTTTTCATTTGTTTATTTACATCTTCAATTATTTATGTGGGTGATAATGTCCACTTGGGGCAGATCATTGAGATTTTCTTTCAGTGAGTGCGAGAGGAGAAATGAGTGAGTGCGAGAGGAGAAATGAGTGAGTGCGAGAAGAGAAATGAGTGAGTGCGAGAGGAGAAATGAGTGAGTGCGAGAGGAGAAATGTCTGGTCTGTACCTGTACTAGGGCAGACTAAACGTATCCATAATGGTGAACTACTGTAAAGCACATTTTCTCAGAGGCCTGTGTCACTTTTTCCTGAATTTTATGAATCTCCCAGACTGTACAAGACTGTACCTACTATGTCACTTCTGTCTGTACCCTCACACAGAGGCTCAATGGGGTCGGCATGCACGGCAAGCAATGAAGAGGAGCAAGGCTCGGGCCACAGAGAACTGGCATGGTCATGTGATCTCGGGGTGCCCTTGTGTTCTCTTTAGCGGCTGCATGGTCATGTGATCTCGGGGGGGCCCTTGTGTTCTCTTTAGCGGCTGCATGGTCATGTGATCTCGGGGTGCCCTTGTGTTCTCTTTAGCGGCTGCATGGTCATGTGATCTCGGGGTGCCCATATGTTTTTTTTAGCAGCTGCATGGTCATGTGATCTCGGGGTGCCCATGTTTTCTTTAGCGGCGGCTCAGAGTGTAATCAGGGGGCCAGGGTGGGGCAGATTGATTGCAGTGTACAACAGAACACATTACCACAGATCCCTACAGCTGCCTGTGATTTATATGGGACAGTCAGGGGCGGTGGTGCGTCGGGAGGGGGGTTTTTAATGTATGTCTCCACAGACTTCTCAATCTGGGCAATTTGTTTTAATAAGGTGAACCTCAGCAATTTATTTGTGGGCAGATGCTCGGTTGGAACGAGTCGTAATCTCCTTTTATAAATCTTCTTTTCTACCCACTAGCTTTTGTCAGAACAGTCCAGTCTGAGTCAGGCACTGTCGATCGGTTCAAGCCGGCCAAAAGTCTGTGAATTGCCTTGACAGGTGGTTACTGTTTAAGCTATCTGTGGGGAAAAGCCATAATCATTCAATCTGCTTTCCGTTGTTTCAGTTGTTGTTTTGAGAAACAACATTTTTTTCAAGGATAGAATGGGGATTTTACAAACCAAATGGATTATTAAGCCAACCCAGTGACAAATGGGTGGGTTGTTTACACATGGCTGTACACTAAACCCCAGTAAATGTTTATACTCTACAAGGTGAACTGGGAGTTGTAATTACACCACTGAACATGCAATTATATTCATATTAATTAACTGTTTGGACCAAAATTCAATGCAACATATATTGACATATAAACAAAAAAAAACCATGATTTGTTTTAAAGTGCTCTGGAAAAAATTTAAATAAGCAAATACTGTATGTTTATTTTTTAAAGCTGTTTGGAGATCATACACTTGCGCGTCTTCTCCTCCAGGGCAAGATTTACTTGCTCATAGCCACAGACCTGACTCAATCTTGGCATCACCTCTGTTAAATTTACCAGCTGCAATGAGGTGATTGATAGGCATTGACTAGCCAATCAGAGCTCATTAACTCCCCTTTGAAGGAAACATGCCAATGTGAATTCAAACATAGACAAAAAAGCCATTCAAACCCATTCTCTGATGTTACTGGAGGCGTGAACATTATACCCCTTTTGCAACATGTTATTCTCCTAGTGTGTCCAGTGTGTAGTGGCAGGAGGGACCCATAAATAAATGTTGACAGTTCCACAGAAATGAAATCCAAAGCAGATTCTGCCTTTCAGAGCAAAGTGAATCTTAACGATGCATGGCTTTACTGTCAGGTAAATCAGTGTGTGCATGTGTGCGTGCGTGCGTGTGTGTGTGTGTCTGTGTGCATCTGCATGTATATGTGGGTGTGCATACATGTGTGAGTGTGTGTGTGTGCCAATAACTCCTCAAGGCAGCTGGCCCCAAACATGAACACAGGGCCCGTGTGTGCTTTTCCTGCCCTGAATGATGTAACAGAAAGATACTGAGATGGAGGTTGAGAGTGAGGTTGGAAATGGAGGTTGAGTGTTACTTGCACACAGGCGGCCATTGCGTAATTTCCCTGTCAGAACAAATATGTGGCTTAGGAATTACTGTAGCCATTGAGATGAAATTTAAAAGATAAACACAAATAGGATTTATGTAAAGGAGGTTTGTTGTTTTAAACATCCCCAAAAGAATATATAACATATTAGAGGCTAGGAGAGTGACCAAATATTTTAAATTGCTCAAATGAATTACTGTCTATTCTGAGGTGAAGATTGCCAAAGCAAATGTAAATGTAAATGTTTTACTTGTGAAGTACAAGCAGATACACTTTAGAATCAGAGTATTATTATAAGTCAGACTTGCATATTAATAATACACCCCCCATTTCCTGCCATGTTTACTGAACATTATATCATAGGCTACAAAACTGTGTAGAGATGGATTCAACAAGCACGTCAATCAGGACTGCAGCTCATAACCAGCCCCATAAAACAAGGAAGCCGCCTTTATGTGCAACATTTAAACGGGGATTAGCAAATAAGTCGTAAAATTTTACACATACCATCAACTAAAATAAATCAAACATACAGCATGACTTAAGGACTATAACCATGGCCAAATACAAGAGCAGCAATTTCCCATGTGAATGCATGAGATACATGTGATAATATCTTTCCAATACCCTGTTTTCCACGATAAATTACCAGCAATATGTGTAACTCAGACATTGTTGCTTGTCCTTTTAAAAATGCGTGAAGTGTGTCCAAACAGGCATGAAAATCACATGGATATCACATGGGAAGTGAAGCATGGACAGCGTCGTTAAATGTGCATTGTCGCTTGAAAATGTCCCTGGTCAACAGTACTCCTCTTATAGTATTTCCAGTGATTGTGCAATTATTTATTTATTTATTTACTGAAGTGCTGCCAGACAACATTAATCTTAAAGGTGCTGAAAGAATAAAACAGTTGATTGAGACGTAAGGCCGCGGAGACCAGTCTTCCACTGGCAAACAGCGTTCTCTAAAAACGTGTTTGAGAGGATTACCCACACCCTAGGGGCTGCCTCTCATGCAGATTTGAACAAAATGTTACTAAAATGCGTATGTCAATGTTTATTCAGTCCCACATTATTGTGTGCGGTAAAGGTTCCAATGAATGACATGGTTAGCCAGAGAATGCACAGGTCAAACATCTGTGATTTTATTAAGCTACACCTCCAGAACAAAAACAGATGCGCTGTAGTTTTTCTTCTTTTGTAATAAAAAAAGAAAATAAGCAGGTTGGCCTCATTAAATATTAACTCAAAAATACCAACATACTGGAATATATAAACAATTACCTTCAAACTTATAAAGTAATGTGCAAAACCTGTTATGACAATGCAAAGTAACATATTTCCCAAACATTATCCACCATGCTTGTCCTCGTAAATAGGCATTTTCCTTTTCTTGAAGTAGCAGCATTAAAAAAATTATTTAAAAATAAATATGTGAGAAATAACTTAATCTGGAAGAATTTACAAGATTGCCACACAATAGGTTAACTAATCCATAATCAGGAGTTGAAATAAGTGTACCCAAGTACACGTACGCAGCAAAAATAACAAAATGTGCGCCAATTTTGTGTCATAACGGCGCAAATGTGTATCTATTTTCAGTTATAAAATTGCAGTGCATTTAATTATTTTTGCTGCACACGTGTACCAGAGGAGTTGTATTTGTTGGATTTGATCCGGTCAGTGCAATGCATCACTACAGTGAGAACAAGTGCCTTAGCTGGACTGGCCACCCAGGGACTGGCGCTATACACTGTTTAATAAGAGACCCTCTCAGTGTGAAATTAACATTAACACCTGCTTTGTCACAGGTTCGTCTCAAGACAGTCAAGGTGGGTGTCGCGTTTCATTTGGAATGCCAACAATCCCAGTTATGCCCCTCCATTATGGTGTGCAAAGGAAAGGAAAAAGCGGAGATCTTTTCGACACGGTCAAACCTGCATGAAAACATAAAAATGTCCCTGCTGCGAATCAGGAATGCTCTTCCTAGAGCAACCTCTCCTCCGGCGTTCCTGAGGTCCCTGGGTATATCTGTCATGGCACACAAGGCATGCCTGTAAAACACAAGGAACGTCAAGGGCTTCGGACTCGAGGGCTACTGCAGCGTTAAGGCTGCCAGGGAACGATAAAATGTCAGCCTGTGAATTCTCCTGAAAATGAGCTGTTACGTTTCTGGCTGCTTGGAAAAGTAGACAGTGAAAGACAAAGACAGAGATCGTGGGGGGGTGACTGGTAAAAGTTTATATATACAGTATAGTTTGGCCTATAATCCCCAAATGCAGAGAACTAGGAAATGTCGCTATCTAAGTTGTGGAGAGTTATTGAAATCATTCACAGACGACCATTGAAGTTGAACCATAAGTTCAGTGGTTTGAATGGTCCCCTGTAACGCCCCTTTCTTCGAAGCCCCACCTTGATGGGCAGCTTTGACATTTTTCATTTTCAGTTTGGAATTGTGGCCAGGTTTTTGCGTGACCATGCGGAAATGATAATGTAAACGGATGCAGTGCCATTGCATTTGAATTATGTCACCACAAAAGCATAAAAACGATATGTTAAATGGTGAATTGAATTATCCTTTACTTTTTGTCATGGATCATGCGATTACAATAATAAACTGCTAATGCAAATGTAGTTTTTCATTTTAATTTAAATTATGGCAGGGTTATGTCGTAGAGGGCGAGAAAAATTTAATGTGAAATGGATTTGCATTAGCATTTTCAAATTGTCAGATAATGTGTGTACATTAACTTGAAAAGTAAAACGCAAAGTGACCTTTTGCATTTTCATTTGAATTTTGGTGCGGATATGCTTCCATACTTAACAATACCCGCCTTGCCTTGTCAAATCTTCCCCACTGGCTGCATACAGCTGTCCAGGCTGAGCTAGGCTTGCCTAGTCTTGTTACTTAGCAGGTGCAGTACTGAAAATGATGTGCACTTATGAATGATAATTATGAATAATTATCTATACTTATTAAGAGCCACTAGACAATACTAAGTGGAGGATTTAATTTACATTTTGCTTCAATTCATGCGGAAAGAGGTTTCCAAAGATATCTCTTGCCATTTTAATCATGTTTCTTGGCCTGCCTGCCAGATATCAGTAGCTGGATAGCTATGAGGTTTCAAGTTACATCAGGGCTACTCAACTGGCAGCCCAGGGGCCAAACTTGTCCCACGATAGACTTACTCTTGGCCATTTTGTCACCGAGAAACAAAATATTTATTTTTATGTACTAATAATTTTGATTATGTCAAAGTGTACATCTGCACAATGTGACAGCATACCTCCCACTAGTGCAAGACTAATTAACAAAATATGAATAACATATTTTAAGAAGGCATCTACTTTATTTACACATGAAGTACCTTTGGCATATTTGCCCCCAAAAAAAGAATCTGACCCCCAGAATGAGTAGTTAGTAAACTTAATAGTAAACATATATAGTAAACTGTAAGGTACTAACTTAAGAATAGATGTATTGCTCACTACCTGGATAATTTAATAAGATATAATTGTGGCATGATATTAATAAGAATAGTTAACCGATATAATTCAACATCTGTGCTAACCATTCACCATTCAGTTGCTTCACTAAGCTATCCATTATCCATTTCTCTCTAACTAAACCTTATTACTTGATGAATATCACAAAACTGTCTATGCATTGGGAGCTCAACCTGCTGTTGGAAAAGGTGGACTGGTTATACTACTTCAAATGTTCCAGAAATTACTGCATATAAAACATTGCTTTCTGACTAAGGAGTATGGATGAGACAACTACAGGCATTTGTTAAGGTCGCCATATTTATTTATGCATTCATTTATCAGATTCAGAATAAATATAGAGCACACACAAATTCTTACAGATGTGTGCTTATTCCCCCAGTCACAATGTCAGAAGACCATGGCTGTGACTTATGCGATTAGTAGTAATGTGACTCTCCTCTGACTGCATGGTTAATTGTACATTTTTTCTTTGCATAAACCAGGACCTTTGTACTGAGCGTATGAATGATTATACATGTCCTGGGATGATCTGTGAAGCTGAAGCCGAGCTGTGCATGGCTCCAGTGAGACGGGGTAATGATGCTCTTTCCTAACTTGGTGGGTGACGACTGACTTGCCTAGTTCCGTTGAGTCACTCCCTCTAATAGGACAAAGGTAGTAATTTCTATAGAATATTTTAACCTGCTACTTGAATTAAGCGATCTGCCAAACAGTTGTGAGACAGTAGAATCTGTTTTTTCTTTATCTCTGCATTTCAATGTAGAAGACTCACAAAATGGAAGAAAGCTAAAAGAATCAGCCACTCAAAAGTACTTTTCATACTGTAATGGGCAAATTGTAATATTTTTCTACCGTTGTTCTCCTTATCTAAACATCAGAGAGAAAGAGAGAGAAAGAGAGTGAGAGAGAGAGAGTGAGAGTGAGAGAGAGAGAGAGAAAGAGAGAGGGAGAGAGAGAGAGAGAGAGAGAGAGGTGGTATTTTAGTGGTAGGGAAATCAACATGAAGGCTCGTCCAAGAATAACATAGAAAAACAAGTTTCCACAATGTGAGAATAGTGTCTGTCAGCCATTCAAAGCTAACTGGATAATTACAGTATACTTGTTCACTGTGGTGTACAGTGGTGGGCATGGTGACAAAGAGCATAAACATCAAATTGAATTCATTTGTACTTTATTTACAGTAAAGTAGAAAAAACTGGTTTCCAACCTGTAACAATTTTGACAATAAGATAATAAGCATATAGATAAAACAAAACTCTAGACTCAAGGGACCATCTGCTAATTACTCAACAAGCTACTTTTTAAAGAGCTTGTTCAAGTATTCACTTCTCACTGAATACTAAAAAGTCCTGACCATGTCTGTGTCTATTATTTATATATAATTTCTGGAATTTATCTATTATATTCCCCATTAGTTTGTACTCATCTTATAACATAGTTCTTGTCGAAAAGGTCTTGATACACAGTAGATAGAATATCTGGGCCAATTTTTATTTCTGTCTTGTTTTCATTTTTCCTGGAGGAACCATATTTTTGCATTTTAAACATAAAAGTGCACCGCACATGCAACCGCAAACTGGAAATGTAAATGAGAGCCCACGGCTCCAGGAAAAGGTCACATCCCCACTGTCTCCTAAATCCCAAAACATGCAAATTCAAAGCAAATAGCTAGTGTTCTGTGTACGCTGCACGATGTGTCTCAAAATATCAGTGTTCCCTCCCAGAGGGAGCTTTAATGGAATAATGTTTATCTCCTTTATTTATTTCATTTAGTTGTGGATGATAAATATTTGACCATTGTATAAATTAGTGTCTAATCTTCTAAAAAGAATAATAACTGAAGAATAATTTTCATCCAAAGAAGGACAGGGAGTCTGGTGAAATCTAGTGTTTTATTGACACTTGTTATCATACAAATATTTGTGTTTGTGAAAGGGGTTTCTTTGGAATTAAGTAATGATATGGGTAGATACAGTTGAAGGTGAAAGTTTACATACACTTAGGTTGAAGTAATTAAAACTCATTTTTAACAACTCCACAGATTTCATGTTAGCAAACTATAGTATTGGCAAGTCAGTTAGTCTACTTTGTGCATGACACAAGTAATTTTTCCAACAATTGTTTACAGACAGATTATTTCACTTTTATTTCACTATATCACAATTCCAGTGGGTCAGAAGTTTACATACACGAAGTTGTGTTCAACCACCGTAAACTACATGACTTTATTAGGTAATTCGTTAAAAAAGATTTTTAAATCATCAATTGAAGCTATTATCATTTTATCAATGAGATGTATTAATACGTTCACTGCATGTCTATACCCTGTCACGCAAAAGCAACTACGATGCGCAAAGGCAGAATTTTTCAAAAGACAAATGCGGTTATTAAAGGCACTGTCACTGACACGTTGAAAACGCATAACCCCACAAACATTTTAATAGATACCTGGCAACCCGGGGGGCAGGTACAAGAAACAGGTAATTAGAATATCATGCCCTGTACCACCCACATTTTGAGATAAGCACCTACGCAAAACAAGTTAGAATACGGCGTAAGTCAGCTCGTGTTAAATCCGCGCAGGATTTAAGTTGGCCATCTCTGAATCCGGCCCTAAGTATCCCAAGTCTTTCCTCATAACTATTATCTTTCATACCAGCAACAAATTTAGTTGCCCTTCTTTGAACCTTTTCCAGAGCCTCTATATCGTTTTTGTGATATGGTGCCCAGAACTGCACACAGTAGGCTACTCTATGTTTAGTCTGACAAGGGTATTGTATAAAATAAGTATACAACTCCCTTAGATTTACTGTATATTCAATACTTTTGGTTATATATCCCAGCATCCTGTTAGCCTTATTTTTACTGCTACAGCACAATGCCTAGAACCTGAAAGTCTTTGATCAACTACTACTCCTAAGTCTTTTTCAAATTTACCACATTCCAATTTTGTTTCTCCCATAAAGTAGTCCTGCCTTATGTTTTTTACTTTCCACATGTAGAACTTTACATTTACCTATATTGAATTTCATTTGCCAGAATTTCATCCACTTCTAGATTCTGTTTAAATCTTCTTGAAATACTTCAGTAAATTCCAACCTGTTGGCTAAACCTCCCAGTTTTGTATCATACGCAGATTTAATTAATGTATGAATGTATTTAACTAGTGTATGTGTGTGTTCAGTGTATGTATTTGTTCAGTGTGTGTGTGTTCAGTGTATGTGTGTGTGAGCCAAAATGTAGACTGCGGTGTGATAAGTGACAGCTGGCATCATATATGCATTTCCAAAATTGATAGCAGAGCTTGCAGTACTGAGCACTCCTGATTAATACAATTGGGGATTCTAAATTGGGGAGAAAAGCAGAAAAAGGCATTTAAAAGGCCTTGCGCCCACCTTTAAGCTGCAAGAGAACTGTGGTACTGTGGTTCCTGTTATAATGTATGCTGCTGAACAACGGCAGTTGGCACAGAACAATCGTAAATGTTTATTTATTGTGTGGCAGCTTCTGAGCTGGAATCAGGTGTCAATGCACAACCAGCACAGCCAATAGGCTATGAGAACAGTAGTGAATCAGTAGAGCAAGAGAGGGTACATGAGCCAGTGAGTACACAGGTGTATCAACCAATACGTGACAAATTATCGTGATCTTGGCAGAATGAGGGTAACGGAAGTGCTTGGTTGTTTGAAACATAATAAACAGGCTGCAGGCAGCTCACTCCCATTGTTTACTTAGCTTGATAAATGACACACACCGTCATTAAGGCCAGCAAGAGCGAAATGAGACACCGGAGCTACAATGGAGCTCCTGTGAATGGAAATAATGAGGCAAGGCTGGGAAACCTTTGATCTGACTAGACCTTTGGCCTTCATTAGAAATCAGTGGGGGTGACCCACATAGAAACAAAGGGATGTGTGTGTGTGTGTGTATGCGCACATGTGTGTGTTTATGTGTGTATGGGTGTGTGTGTGTATGCGTGTGTGTGTCTGTGTGTGTGTATGCGCACGAGTGTGTGTTTGTGTGTGTATGAGTGTGTGTATGCGCATGTGTGTGTGTTTGTGCGTGCATAAGTGTGTGTGTCTGTGTGTAGGCATATTTGAGGTGGTGCAGGCTAACACTGCTGTTGCCAGAAGCAGTGAGCTCTTATGAAGGTGATGAAGCAACCAAGGTGGTACACAGGCACATTCTGAGTGGCTTTAAATAAAGCTGCGTAATACAAATCCCAGCATTCCTCAAGATTAATATATGAAAATATAAATTAATTTTTTAAAATACCACTCCTATTTATAGGTATTATTTAGAATGAAATTCAAATCAGGTCATACCTGACAATTGGCATAGCCTACTGTGATCTATTGCTGTCTGTGTGTTAGCACATGCTAATGATGGATGCTAGTCCCAGTGGGGCCTTCATCATTTTCTTACACACAGCAGGGGTTAAGAGGTTTAATCAGAGGGTAAGTGACCAGTGCCACAAAAATCACACCATTTCCCTGAAGCCTGTGGATCCCAAGTGGAACCCTTTAGCCACTGTTACTGCTGGATACAACACCGTAGGTCTGTAGGTCATGTGAATACAGACATGAGCCTGTACTGCCAGACATGCATATAGTTTTGTTCTATGGAAACTCTAATGTATGTATCAGGTAAGCACATTCACATCATTAGGAATTACCATACTCACACGCCCATTTTATTAACTATATTTGTAACGTGATAACGTGCAACGTGATAGAAGATGCGACTGTGACTTGATTCGTCAAGATCTCTATCACGACGCTTGCGACGTTCATTAGATCTTCGAAGATAATAAAACTAGATCGGACTTATAGAAAGAAAATATTAACAGTTTTGAGTCCTACATGCAACATGACTGGCATAATTATTTTCATATGGCTGTCTACAATACATACTTATACAGAGGCTATTCCTGATGTAATCATTTTAACCGGCTTCTGTTTCATTCTATTTAGGTTGCACAATAGCGATTAAACTAATAGTGATTAAAAATCAACTTACTATTTTTGACAATTAGCCTACACAATGTAAGTCTACAGCCACAACAAGTCAAGTCTTTTTTAAAATATTGCCCAGATGCATTAACTGCTTTTAATATTTTCATAAATTAAATGACTTGGACGTGCCATTTTCATGATAAGCTACTTATCTAAGGCGAATATGATTTTAAAGCTCACATAACCTAAGTTTTTCAAAGAGCACCTTTTTGTTTAAATCACCTGTTGACTCCACAGTGCTCTTAACAAAAGTTATTTGCTTTCATTATAGGCTGCACTATTCACTATTACCTTGCTGTTCATTGCATGCAATGTCGCTGCCTCGCCTCTGGGAAAAGCATACGCAAAGTCGAGAGCTGTCGTGAGATTTCATCGTACCGTACACCCACGTTAATTTTAATAAATCCGGAAATTTTTCTAAAAATGGCTGTAGGCTCACTTTATGATCAGATTTGAACGTACGCCTGAATGATAAATGAGGCCCAATGCCTTTCATGCTTGATATAAGCTAATTGTTTACCTGTAGCAAAACTTCTGAGGTGTGCAAAAAAAGTTTAGTATAGTTGCAGTGAGAAATAAAACGATGGGAAGCTTTCAATGAGATCATTGTGGACTGCATGTGTGGTGCGAATGCTTAAATGTGATGCCTCCCCTTCGGAGCGGTCACACCGATAGTCGAAGAGCGAGGGATTAAGAGGGCACCTAGCCGTGAAGATCTGTCCAGAGGGGTCACAGCGGGGGTCACCCAGGGAGCTTCGGACAACTGAAGCTTCCAGGGCTCGCTTCAAATTAAACTTTAATTGAAGGTCAAAGGGCAGAGGGGGAGCTCATTCTACACAAATGAGTGAATGGAGCATGAAGGGCCAGGAGTCATGGAGTCATGGAGTCATGGAAACCCCAACTCCACAGAGCAGCTTTCACACCAGGTCTGAGAAGCCCCCCCCCTCCATCATGTTGTGATGCTCTCTTCTGCTGCCTGCCTTTTCACAAAGAGGTTCTTGCTTTCTCTGTCTGTTTCTTAAACCTCGGGACGCTCACACCAGAGATCTGTGCCCATTGTCCCTGTTCTGCTTAGCCTATAAGAGAAGAATGGCTACCCCTTCACCCCAAGCATACAACATGCTTGAGAGGCACAAGTGAAAATTCCATATTTGGAGAAAAGAAGTTGGTGGGGAGGCACTTGCTAAAATGCATTATTGTCAAAGTTGAGGACAAAGCAGATTGCGTTTAGAATAAAAAATGGCGAGTGTTTAGGACATTAATTCAATGTGCATCTTAACACCAAATGATTTCTTGATTCGATCTTATTCTTGTTAAGGACAGATTCATCTAGGAAGACGAACATGTATCATGGCACACAGGTCAGAAATATGGATACAATGATAAAACACCGTACTGTACCGGCACTGAACATATTACATTGCATTATATTCATTTAGGAGACGCTCGTATCCAGAGCAGGTTACAATGCAAGAGAACAGCAGTGCATCTGCTGAGTTATGTGAGCAATAGCGCCAAACCCAGCAAACAGCCTTTACAAGCCAGCAAGTGCATGAGCAACATAATTAAGGCAATAAATGTAAGTTATTCTTTTTCCAGCCTATAAACAGAATAGAATAGAAATCATTCATTCATATAAAACCATAAAACAAGCTATAATGATCCTGAAGTAATTACATAAGAACGGAAAAACACAGAAAACTAAAAAAAAGTGGGTAGGCTACAATGCCACAATTGTAAGGAGGCCTCGGCCCTTTGGACCCTGCTACATATCACTTGCTTCAGCCCCGGCAGGTCTTTTCACATGCAAAAAGACACACTGGAGAAGTACAGTTACCCAGAGAGCCCTGATTCATTAGGGGTGTCTGAAAAGGTCCCGTTTCATTAATGTCGATAATCCTTCAGCAGGAGCTTATAGTTTTTTTTTTGTTACGCAGGTGCGCCCCTGTTTGTTCAGACTCCTGCAGGGGACAGTGGGGTAATTAAACATCTAAAGCCCGTTACATTACACAGTGGCTCATTCACTGTGGCTGCCAAAAAAGCCTCCCCACGTTCAAATCATTCGGGCTTTAAAGAGCACTGATTTATTTAGAAACAGCTGAGCTGCTCACTATTGCTCAGCAGTCATTCGCTGCTTGGCCGACACCTCTTAGATCTCTTCACACAGCCCTGCCAAAGAGCAGCCGGTTAAATTTTAAATCCACCCCTTGGAAAATAAATGAGTTTGCCAGTAACTCAGACTCATGTGCACATTGTTAAAAGGAATTCTTAAGCTGCTGCTGGGGGCATCTATGAAAAGGATTTGGTTCTTTTGCCCGCGCGTCAGTGTTTGAAACTGTAGATGCAGTGTGAGATGTTTGCCGTTTTGTCTACTGCACCTATGTAAACAGTAGATATCCCAATCCAAGCTACACCACCTTCAACAGCAGCAAGCTCTGAACTGGCAGTTACATTGAAGACACATGAGAGGAGTAGAACACTGGAACTGAAGTCCAGTTTTATTTTAAAAATGCACAATGAAGACTACAGCAAAACTCTTCACTTTTCCCTCATCTCTTCACATAAACACTTTTCTTAATAAGATGGTCGCTGCCATTCAATATATATTTTTTAATCAGGTTATGAAAGACCCACACAGTTCTATACAGCCTTCTGCCAATGGAAACTAAGATATAATACACCTGTGGACGCAGACACACGTATACACACACACACACACGCACACACACACACACAAATGTATGTGAGACTGAATAAACATTGACATAAGCAGTACAGGAGAAGATTCAGTTCCTCAATGAGGCTGAAAGGTTTTTATTGTTAAATAAAGTATTCACTTGCGTGGCTTCTCCCAAATCTACAAACACCTCCTTTCTCCCCTACCTGTACATGGACAGCTGGCCACTCACACAGCTGCAGAAGGTTTTTTTACAGCTGGTTAAATTACCTCATTAATTAATTGCGAACAGCAGTGAAGCAGGTTTAACACAAAAAATGGTTTGTCACCCCTGTGACACCTACACATAAAGAAAAAGAAAGAATGAAATTATAGTTTCATGTAGCATGAACACATTAGTGGTGAATTAAAAATGGAAACCATGATGTGCAGCTGAAGCAGGAATAATGCAGGGGGTGATATGCATGTGCAGCTGATGCAGGGATAATGCAGGGGGTGATATGCATGTGCAGCTGATGCAGGAATAATGCAGGGGGTGATATGCATGTGCAGCTGTTGCAGGGAGTGATACCCATGTGCAGCTGATGGAGGGATAATGCAAGGGGTGATATGCATGTGCAGCTGATGCATGGATAATGCAGGGGGTGATATGCATGTGCAGCTGATGCAGGAATAATGCAGGGAGTGATATGCATGTGCAGCTGATGCAGGGATAATGCAGGGGGTGATATGCATGTGCAGCTGATGCAGGGATAATGCAGGGAGTGATACCCATGTGCAGCTGATGCAGGGATAATGCAGGGGGTGATATGCATGTGCAGCTGATGCAGGGATAATGCAGGGGGTGATATGCATGTGCAGCTGATGCAGGAATAATGCAGAGAGTGATATGCATGTGCAGCTGATGCAGGGATAATGCAGGGAGTGATATGCATGTGCAGCTGATGCAGGAATAATGCAGAGAGTGATATGCATGTGCAGCTGATGCAGGGATAATGCAGAGAGTGATATGCATGTGCAGCTGATGCAGGGATAATGCAGGGAGTGATATGCATGTGCAGCTGATGCAGGGATAATGCAGAGAGTGATATGCATGTGCAGCTGATGCAGGGATAATGCAGGGAGTGATATGCATGTGCAGCTGATGCAGGAATAATGCAGAGAGTGATATGCATGTGCAGCTGATGCAGGGATAATGCAGAGAGTGATATGCATGTGCAGCTGATGCAGGGATAATGCAGGGAGTGATATGCATGTGCAGCTGATGCAGGGATAATGCAGGGAGTGATATGCATGTGCAGCTGACGCAGGAATAATGCAGGGGGTGATATGCATGTGCAGCTGATGCAGGAATAATGCAGTGGGTGATACCCATGTGCAGCTGATGCAGGAATAATGCAGGGGGCGGTAGGAAAGGCTGTGCTAAGGCACAAAAATCCTGCTGATTGAAGCCTTCTCTCCCTGGCTGATGCTGTGGCCCAGTTATGCACCGACTCACGGGACTAACCTGCCACACACAGCACACTATGGACATAACCTGACACACCCTCAAACAGTTGAATTTGATGTCTGTCTAATTTAAGACCATAGTGCACTTGAGGAATTCCAAAAGGACGTAATTATTTTAGTTTCGCTTTTCTGTTGGAAACTGGATTCTTATTGGAGCAGCATCCTTCCTGTCCAAGTAGCCTAAGGGAACATATTTATTTAACATCCTCCAGGCAAAATTGACTTGCCTTATTGACTTGGCTTATGGCATAAGGGTGAATTGCACATATGAGCAGGTATTTTTATACAACCCTGTCTTGTTTCATTTGTTTTTGTTTCAAACCAAATTGACTGTTCCACTTCAATAAATGCAATAAAAAACACATTTTGCACAAATCTCTTGTAAAACACTGATGCTACGTTCTGTCCATTTAGTTCCTATTTTACACATAAATGCACCTTTCATTGACTTTTGCTAGGAGGCACATCGGCATTTGCAGTTCATTTTCCGCAAAAGGGATAAAGTACATTCTGTAACAGCACTCAGTCTGAGCCCATAGAGAGATACGAGACAATTTTGATAATAACTGGAGGGTCGACATTTAACCACTTTTATGAACCAGAGAAAGAAGGATACTTGAGACCATATCATAAGATTTGGCTGTGGTTTCAGCAGAATAAGAAATAACAGGCCGCCCTTCTACCTACCTGTCAGCAGCCCATTAAATCTGAGAAGATTAAGTGCAGCCCTAAGGTATACAACAAAAACGAAATTATACCCTCAATCAGAATTCCTAGATATATCGTATCTGGATGAAGACCCCGAAATATTACAGCACAACAATTATGGCTCGCATGAGTATTTTTTTCACTGCAAGTTTTCCTTTGTATAAATGGTATTGTTTGAAAAAGAGCTGCTCCGGTCTCCCATCTGGATTTGTCTGTGAAATGTGCAGGAAATGATGATGGATGGCCGAAGCTCCGCTGCTGAAACAGCAGGCAGCTGTTACGAAGGAGACACTTTAGAGCAGCAGGCTGCGTTGTTATCTCAATTTGAATTTAATATTCATGAGGACATAGAATAGCATGTGTGCTTGTTGCTTGTCGTCAAAACAGAAAAAGAGTCAACATTTATAAAGCGATTGGGAGCTGTTTAAATCCGATCCCTTGGGGGAGCAGTTAGCCATCTTTCCCAGCCCATTTTATGACACTAACAAATCTCAAAAATAAAGAAGGCTCTTTTGCTGGATTTCATATTCAAATGCCTGGTCGGAATGATGCTGTGGAATGATACTTTTCCTTGGCTGCAAAATGTGTCAACCCCCACAAGTTCATTTGAAGCCAGAAATTACCAATATCTTTACATATTTTTTCATTCAAATGGTGATTCCTAACCTAACTCTGCTCCCTAAAGTTCTAAAATATGATTAGTAGTATAATAACACACAAATAGTACAGTTTAAAGATAAGAGGCAACAGCATGTAATTCAGAAAGAATGTATTCACCAAATGAACATTGGTTTCTGGTGTTACTGAATGACCTGCACTGTAATCAGAAAATTTTCGTTCAAAATATACTGCACGTAGGCTTAAAAAAATGTGTCAAAAATAAGTGTCTAACCCAAAAGGCAATTAAAATACAAATCAGAACACAAGACAGCTTCAATGCCTGCTGTTTTCAAAAGATGTAAATACAAGGCAATTTCAGTCCATATGATGTTTATTCATTATTTCTGAAGAGCATAATTGATTTAAACATATGACCTTTAGATGAGCTTTAGTAGGATGTGTACACACTATGGAAACCTATGAGTGACACTACTCTCTACTTTCCTCTAGAATGCAGTAAATAAAACTCAATACTTGAGTCATTTTTTGTGGTATTTTATATAACATCAATCAAAGGTTTTTCAGTCTGAATGGAACACAAACAAAAAGTTAATCTCAGTAAAAACTGACCTTTTTTTCTTCCCAGCGGCAATGAGTTCATTTAATTAGTTATTTCTGGTGTAAATTACATTTTCTTTCAGAGGAGCTGAAAACAAATGATTTGGAAACTATTGTGTAGAATTCAATTATAACATTAAAAGCACTGCTGATCATTTACAACCCTGAATAACTTTGAATATTACAGACAGCAGCCATTTCTGTCAACAAATTTAAGTTTGCGCACTCTAAGGGATTACAGCAATACTATTATGGGATTAATGATCCTGTTATTCTTTCTAGTGTTTGTGACAAACTTTTGTTTATGATTTGTAATTATACTTCATGTATAAGTATCTCTGGCTTTATGTTCTTGGTGTCATATAAAATTTCTATCTGCCTTTCACACACATTCTAAATTGGACCTTTAGCCATTTCCTTAACCTCCATATCATATTGGTCACCTCTTTGGAGAATTATCTTCTCTTGACAATCTGTTTAAAATCTCTTTCCTTGTTTGTTTATATCAAAATGACATTCATACTGCTAGAGTAAATTATGAAAACCAGTCTAGCAAGAGACATATCTTATTTTCTGGTACTCCTACAAGCGATACTATAACCTCTCTGCATTTTAATGGATCTCTATGGGAATTTGGGGGTGGGCTGTTTTAGCTGTAAATTACACTGGAACAGTATGGAACACATGGTTGGCTAAATGGCTCTTAGTCAGCAAGGGTCTGACGTATCAAACAAGCCTTAAACCATCACTTTGTTTGCATATCTACAGTAGATATGGATGAATAACTTGAAGGGTTTCTTCTCCTGACTTATTTTTTCATAGAGTTCAATAAGAAAATTTGGGAGAAACAACCCTTAAAGTGATCCATCCATATCTACTGCATATCTGGCAGCCGACTGATGGTTTGTGGCTTGTTTGATACCTCAGACCCTTGATGGCTTACAGCCATTTTACCAACCATGTATTCCATACTATTCCAGCATAATTTACAGCTAAATCTAGTCCCATCCCCCAATTCCCATAGAGATCCATTCAAATGCAGAGATGTTATAGTATCGCCAGGAAGTCATGGCATGCAAAGGATATGTGACCAAATATTTTAAATGATTACTTTATTCTATATATAAATGCAGGTGTGCCAATAATTGTGGCACACGTGGTTTTGTTAAAAATTATAATTTCTTGATGAGGGATTTTTTTTCTCATAATAGATTTTTTTAATTTTTTCAGTATGAGATTAAGCTAATTCACCAAACGGTGAATTTTCTATAACCCTTTTTACTCATTTTTACCAGGGGTGGCAATAATAGTGGAGGGCACTGTAATTTGTGTAGCCAATCTTTTCACGTATAAACAGTTTTAAATGAACTTGAAACAAGAGCAGAGCCAAAGTTGGCAAACATCTGTGTTTGTCCACACATTAAAAAATGAAAGCTGCTCCTCATCACATTTTATAGTGGAGAGAGAAAACAGAGCCCACCCCAACTTTTTTGGCTTCCATGTGATCAGCAACACTTTTCTTCTCCCGTTCATCTAGGCTTCAAAAAGCCTGCTCATATGTTTTCTGGAACAACAAATTAGATATGGGGACATAGACGAGAGGAGGGGGGATCTACAAAGAGCAAATCTCCATTTGGAACTCACATTTTAGCGTAAAAATAGATTACCCTGGCTGAGCCCTGACATTTTTATCTACATATAAAGAGGAAGAATATATCTGCTTAGCATCCTGTCAGCCAGGTTGTTGTGCACGGGGTGAAAAGGCCACTGAAATATGTAATGTTGTAGCATTGCTCAAGCCCCTTGTGTGGCGAAATCCTCTTAGCTTCAAAATGGATTGAGGAAAGAAACGCAGGGGAGAAAAAAAGCTCCTTTGGTCCAAGACCTGCTCAAACACTTAGTCTTGCCCAAAAAATGTGTCACATAGAAAAATATATACTTTAATTCTTATACTTCAAATTATTTAACTTGTAATAATCATTGCCCTGTGTAAGAGTACAACCCCAGCCCACTTTCTGCCCCCGCACTTCATTGACGCATTCACTATGACTCAAGCCCATATTCAGCCCAACTTGAAATGTACACCAACCTTGCTTTTGAATAACAAATTTAAGCAAGTTTTACATTCTTCCTTTTTTTTCAAAACACGCCCTCTCTCCAAGTCAGGGACAGAGTGAGAGAGTAAAAAAGAAAACAGTAATGAAAACAGGAACACTCACTAAATAGTTCAGTTCAGTTTAAAGGGCAAAGCTCATTGCCATTACATTGAATCAGCCTCAGTGTACTATTACTGTATGACGCCCACATGGTCTTTTTCAACTACACCAAATGGAAAAGTATACAGAGTGCATCAATCCATCTAAAGCACTTGGTTTATTGAGAGGCATATCCTGCCTGAATACATTGCCTGAGAGGTCATGTTCTTATTGGTGAAATAGCCTTCCCCTGAATGCCTGCACTCCCTTACATGATTTGGCATTTGTTCTACCTACATTCCTCCAAGGTAACAGGTCTCTTCTCTGCACAGCTTCTCCCTGTCAACACATACAATGGGGGAAATAAGTATTGGACACGTCAATGACCTTAATGGAGTGTGTCAGTTTCTTCTGTCCAGACAGTTTTGTGAGATAACTGTTTCATGCAACATATGACTACCAATACATACAATGGGGGAAATAAGTATTGGACACGTCAACAATTTTATTATCAAACATATTTCCAATGTAGCTATTCACATGAGATTTTGACCAGACATTGGTATTAACTCAATAAAACTAAATAGCTAAAGAAATTGTAACGTTCCAATTCTTTAAAAAAGTTATGTGCAATAAAGTGAAATGACACAGGAAAAAAGTATTGAACACACTAAATTAAATGTATATAATACTTGGTAGAAAAGCCATATTTTTTATATTTGGTTGCATATCCTTTGCATGCCATGACTTTATGATGTCTGTGATCCAACAACATCAAAAGGCTCTTGATATCTTATTTGCTGGTACTCTTACAAGCGATACTATAACAGCTCTGCATTTGAATGGATCTCTATGGGAATTGGGGGGTGAGACAAGATTTAGCTGTAAATTACACTGGAACAGTATAGAACACATGGTTGGCTAAGTGGCTATAAGTCATCAAGGGTCTGATGTATTAAACAAGCCTTTAACCATCACTCTGCTGCCAAAAATACAGTAGATATGGAAGGATCACTTTAAGGGTTGTTTCTCCTGACAGATTTTCCTATTGAACTCTATGGAAAAATAAGTCAGGAGAAGAAACCCTTTAAGAAACCCCCCCAATTCCCATAGAGATCCATTCAAATGCAGAGCTGTTATAGTATCGCTTGTAAGAGTACCAGCCTTTTGATGTTGTTGGGTCACAGACATCATAAAGTCACGGCATGCAAAGAATATGCAACCAAATATAAAAAATATGGCTTTTCTACCAAGTATTAAATACATTTAATGAAGTGTGTTCAATACTTTTTTCCTGTGTCATTTCACTTTATTGCACATAACTTTTTTTAAGGATTGGAACCTTACAATTTCTTTAGCTGCGTAGTTTTATTGAGTTAATACCAATGTCTGGTCAAAATCTCATGTGAATAGCTACATTGGAAATATGTTTGATAATAAAATTGTTGACGTGTCCAATACTTATTTCCCCCATTGTATATCTGCCTTTCCCACACACATACATCTGCCATTCCCACACACATATATATGACATTCCCACACTGTCATTCCCACACACATATATCTGCCATTCCCATACACATATATCTGCCATATATCTGCCATTCCCATACACATATACCTGCCATTCCCACACACAAACAGTACCAGTCAAAAGTCTGGACACAGTTGATTGAATGTATCGTTGTCATTATTAGACATTTTGATCTAGAGGCATATGCTTAAATGCTTAGGGGGGGGGGGGGGGGCTGATGGTGTGGGGTTGCTTTGCTGGTGACACCATTGGACGAGTTATCTAGAATTGAAGAAACACTTAACCAGCATGCTTACCACAGCATTCTGCAGTGACACGCTTTCCCATCTGGCTTGGCCCTCATTTGATTTTCAACAGGACAATGACCCAAAACACACCTCCAGGCTGTGTAAGAGCTATTGGACAAAGAAGGAGAGTGATAGAGTGCTGCATCAGATGACCTAATCTAACATCCAACCTAGACCCAATAGAGATGGTTTGGGATGTGTTGGACCGGAGAGTGAAGGAAAAGCAGTCAAGTGCTCAGCATATGTGATTTTTTTCAAGACTGTTGGAAAAGCATCCCAGGTGGCTACCTCATGAAGTTGGTTGAGAGAATGCCAAAAGGGCAAAGCTGCCATTCCCACACACATATATTTGTCATTCTCATACACGTGTATCTGCCATTCCTACACTGTCATTACCACACACATATATGCCATTCCCATACACATATATCTGCCATTCCCACACACATATCTGCCATTCCCACACAGATATATTTGCCATTCCCATACACATATATCAGTCATTCACACACTATCATTACCACATACATATATCTGCCATTCCCACACACATATCTGCCATTCCCACACACATATATTTGCCCTTCCCATACACATATATCTGCCATTCCCACAATGTCATTCCTACATACATATATCTTCCATTCCCACACACATATATCTTCCATTACCACACATATATATGTCATTACCACACACATATATCTGCCATTACCACATACATACTGTAATATCTGCAATTCCCATACACATATACACATATATCTATTATTACCACACACATATATCTTCCATTACCACACATATATCTGCCATTCCTACACGCATATATCTGCCATTACCACACACACATATATCTGCCATTCCCACACACATATATTTGCCATTTCCATACACATATAGCTGCCATTCCCACAATGTCATTCCTACACACATATATCTTCCATTACCACACACATATATTTGCCATTCCCACACACATATATTTACCATTCCCATACACATATATCTGCCATTCCCACAATGTCATTTCTACACACATATCTTCCATTCCCACACACATATATTTGCCATTCCCATACACATATATCTGTCATTCACACACTATCATTACCACACACATATGTCTGCCATTTTCACCACACACATAAATGTATATCTGCCATTCCCACACACATATATTTGCCATTACCACACAAATATCTGCCATTTCCACACACATATATCTGCCATTACCATACACATACTGTATATCTGCCATTCCCATACACATATAGCTATTATTACCACACACATATATCTTCCATTACCACACATACATATGTCATTACCACACACATATATCTGCCATTTTTACATGCATATATCTGCCATTACCACACACACATATATCTGCCATTCCCACACACATATATTTGCCATTTTCAAACACATATATCTGCCATCCCCACAATGTCATTACCACACACATATATTTTTTATTACCACACATATATCTGCCATTACCATACAAATAGATGCGATTGCCACATGGATACATCTGCCATTCCCACATAAATATCTGCCATTCCCACACACATATATCTGCCATTACCACATACATACTGTATATCTGCCATTCCCATACACATATACATATATATCTGTTATTACCACACACATATATATTCCATTACCACACATATATATGTCATTGCCACACACATATATCTTCCATTCCTACACACATATATTGCCATTCCCATACACATATATTTGCCATTCCCATACTGTCATTACCACACACATATATCTGCCATTCCCACACACATACATGTATATCTGCCATTACCACACATATATATTTGCCATTGCCACACAAATATCTGCCATTCCCACACACATATATCTGCCATTACCACATACATACTGTATATCTGCCATTCCCATACACATATACACATATATCTATTATTACCACACACATATATCTTCTATTACCACACATATATCTGCCATTACCATACAAATATATGCCATTGCCACATGGATACATCTGCCATTCCCACACAAATATCTGCCATTCCCACACACATATATCTGCCATTACCACATACATACTGTATATCTGCCATTCCCATACACATATACACATATATCTATTATTACCACACACATATATCTTCTATTACCACACATATATCTGCCATTACCATACAAATATATGCCATTGCCACATGGATACATCTGCCATTCCCACATAAATATATCTACCATTCCCACACACACATATTTGCCATTTCCACACATCCATATCTCATGCTGCTTTAGTGACATCATCAATGTCTATTCTTCATCCCCCCATCTGTTTTATTCTTATTGTGCATCTAGGTTGACAGCAGGTTGTTATTCTACCCATTGTTGGGACAAACATGTTTCTGGCAGAACATCATTGGCAATAATAAACTGTTATTCCTTCAAGCAGCCAGTGGAGTGGCACGGATGCACCAGGCAAAGTCACTCAATAGGACATATAGCCCTAAATATTACAAGAAGAAGTTCTACCTTGTGCTGGAAGATAAGAATTCGATTGATTGTAGTGCCACAGTAGGCAGTACACAGGGGACATAAATCTGCCTCTCTCTCAAAACAGGCAGACAACAATCTAAAATTAGGTTTTGGTTAAATAAGAATTGACATTATTCCAGGTGTATATATGATTTATAACAAGCTCACAGTTACGGTGGACTGGACATTTATGGACATAAAACATAATTTAAAAGTATGCATAATATGGCTAGACTCATAGACGGGATGAGAAAGGTTCAAGATGATGTACTGAAAGCTGTGTGCAATTGCTTGCTGTTTATGAATGTCAGTTAATCTGCTTATTTGGGACTTGACCAATTACTGTCTTCAGTTATTGACACAACACAACAGGCACTATATCAATAGGCAGGAGTATGGTAATCAAGAGAATGGAACATTAAAATACAGTTAATATTAAATATTTAATGGGAAACACATTTTCGCAAGGATTTAGATATGGATGTGCACCTATCTTGATCTTTGGTAATTTGATCCCATTTAGCCTTTGATGATCTCACCCTGTCTACTCTACAATCAAATCCAGATATCCTATGACCTGAGACGGTGGAATTCCAGAAAAAGTTGAGACAACCAGAAGGAATTTAATGCAATGAAAATCAATTGCATTGCATACAATTGAATTGTATCATCTGACCAGATTTTCCGTGACTAAAAACCTATGTGAATCAGCTCACGACAACATTCCGCTTGCACACAACTGAAAACCAGTACCATTATGGGTCTCATGACCTTGCATGTGCAATCTGTTCCCAATATAATGGATGTGTGTTCATGTGCCTGTATTTACCCAGCTGAAGGTTTGAGAAAGTGCTTAATCTGCATTGGTTCTGCATGAATCGCAGGATTTCCCAGGATGCATAGCGGGTTTTTGATAAGATGTTTGCATCAGAGGTGTGTTTCCTGCAGGAGCGGGTGTGGCACTGTCCAAACTCTTTTAGATATTCAGTGAGAATTAGGGCAGGAAATGCACCTTGTCATACAAGCACATCTACTATATATACAAACTAAGAGTTTCCTACAGCAAGCCTGAGACAGGGCAAGCTGAATATGTCTCAAGCTCACAAATCTAAAAAATCAACAAGCACAGGAGTACGTCTGATTTTTTTTTTAAATTAATGGATAAGTTGTTAACAATTTTTTTTGTATTTGGTTCTTCATTTCATTAGGTACTTGAATGACTTCAGTAAAATGTGTTAGTATCTAAAATGTAAAAATGCCAACTGTAGCAGCCCCAATATAAATACATACACACAAACATATACACTGTTTTCCCACTTCAGTAATTTATCTTATGATGTATTATCTGGTCCATCATTTTTACATGGTATTTTGTTGTATGGATTAGGATAGATGGAAGAAGTCTGTGTGTCATCAGGCATCATGTAATTCACCTTGCATCAACAAATGAAGGAGAAAAAGCTCCACTGACTTCAATGGGGAAAACACCAATTAAATAATTAATTTGTAGTACATCAGTGACAATAAAATTGGTCAGGATACTATATGTAAGAAGTGGATCAGTAATGCTAACCATGGCCCCAACTTCAGTATCCTAGTGTTCCGTGTCAGGATATATTGCTGGTGAGAGATATACTTCTATTTAAATTAGTGCTGATCATCTCATAGTACTGTGAGGCCTCCAGGCTGCAAAATATTCTCTGGCTTGTGGGCGAAAGCACTGGAGTGCTCATTGTGTGGATGTGGGTGGCACAGCAATAACTCCAGAGGCACAATTGGTTATTCCAAATTCGGGTGGGAAAATAGTTCCAAAAAAGCCCAACAGCAATTCTCTTTGATCTATTGCAGCAATAACATGTATTCTGACTCTCCTACGGTCAAAGCACTGCTATAAATTATGCATGCATGTGTGCAATAGAAAAACATGCAGCAGTGCTGCTGATTCCTACATCTCTCATTCAGCACACAAAAAAGATCAGTCTCTCTCTCTCTCTCTCTCTCTCTCTCTCTCTCTCTCACATGATCACATAACTAACGTATTTCTAATTTTATCAATGACTCCTCAGCAGATGACACCATTAAACTGAGTGTGAAAGGATGTGTGATTCTGTTCATTCAATCCTTTACTTGTCTAGTTATACTTATTGCATTCCATAATTGTGTAGTCTGTGAACATGCAATAGCATTCTGCAGAATTCTGCAAATGTGTGTGCATGTGGGTGTAATATATATCGTGTAAATACTGTTTTTCAGTTATTTTAGGTAAATAAAACCATAGCATTTAGGAATGTCCCTTGTTCTAAAAGGTACGCTATGTTCAGTGTTACTTACCCCAAGACTAAAACTTATTTAAACATGGTCACTCCAGCTGCACTTGCAGAACCTCAAAAAGAAATAACTGAGAAAAACACGAATGTGATCTGATAATCCCGCCCACTGCAAAATTCTGCATCCCATTAAAAAGAAGCACTGATTCATAATTTTTGAGGTGAATCACAGGTGGAACATCAGCGTGGGCTGCATCTCTCCCAACATCCCCACCCACGCGCCTCTGCGCTTCCAGCAAGCGTGGCTCCACTTTAACCATCACAACCTACCTGCCAATCAAGAGCACCTGCAAGGGCTGCATGTTCGGCGGAGGACAACAGTTTGCCATTGCCGCAATGCGTCATTAAACAATACTTTTGCTGTGAATTTAAATTGTGCGCCATGTCTTTCATCAAGGGAATGCAGTTCGCCTTTTTTTTAAAAAGGCCTGTGGTCTACGCAATTGCATGTAATTAATTTCGTTTAAGCAGTATGAGGTAATAAAAAAATAATATACGTTTAATTAGAATGGCCCTTATTGGCTATCTAAACCAAAGTGGCCAACCCTGTATAAAAACTAATGGGGTGCATAGATTTAATGTGGTTCCATAGCATTGATTATATGGACCTGTTTTATTCTGCAGTGGCTGGCTTTATTACAGAGTGATGCTGAACCATCAGAAAGGAAGGCATGCCACCATCCCCATGGTTCAACAAACAATTGTGCATTTTTTTGTGAACTGCGTGACTTCAGATCCAAAGAAACCTTTACAGCGATACTTTGCTGTTCTTACAGGAGACTATATTACTCTCACCCTGGATGAGGAAACCAAAATCTTACAAGGATTCTGACAAGCAAGCTGACACAAGATGACTGCATTATCACCACAATTTAATACATTCAAACCATTTCACTACATTGTTGATTTAAAATATACTATGATACTGCTTACTATTACATTATGAAAAAAATATCTCTATCTCTGTAGGAATGTATTGCATTACTACTGTAATCATATCGCCAGCTTGATTTTTTACAACATGTCCAAAAGTGTGGGCTCTACTTTGTAGACTGCTGTATGTTTTTTACTTGCAGCTCTTCTTTTGATTTAAAGATGGAAAATTGCTTTATGAAACTGAATAGAGTTTTACCCGTTACCTCTTTTGGTACAGGTCCTTGTTTGGCTGTGTTTAATCAAATGTGAATTTTAGGGTCAGGAGGTTTGGAGGCCTGATGTTCTAAAACCAACTCTTTTTGTTCTGTAAAATAATGTAAGCAGAACAACAGGAATTAAGAAGAGGTAGCTCAGGTAGCTTTACCACACAAATGTTCAGTCTTCTTCTTTCACCTTTAAAATATTTACAGTGCTGGAATGTAACCATTTGAGCATATAAAGCCCAGGTTTGATGTAAAAAATGCTTACCCCTGTATGCCTCAGTTAATTTATTTAGCTGTTTTCAGTATTGCAGTCTGCAGTCTTAGGGCCGGATTCAGAAATAGCCAATTTAAGTCATGCGCTTAAGTGCCTTTCCTGCGTGGATTTAACGCGGGATGAGATATGTCGTATTCTAACCTGCGCTACGCGGGTGAGTTTCTCAAACTATGGGTGGAACAGGGCAAGATATTCTAATGATAAGTTTCTTGTACCTGCCCCCTGGGTTGCCAGCTTTCAACTAAAAAAATGTGTCTGGGGGTATACATAACATTGCCTTTAATGACCACATTTGCCTTTGTAAAATCCTACCTTTGTGCATAGTAGTTGCTCTTGCGTGATGGGGAAGGCAGTGAACGTATTAATCCGTCACATTGATAAAATGATCATAGCTCCTATTGATGACTTGGATATACCCATCACACAATCAAAAGAAGTAATCGCTGGACAGTGGTTACACGCAATATTATTAAGTAAACAAAAAAATCGTTGGATTTTTTTTTAACGATTTACCTAATAAAGTAATGTAGTCTACGGTGGTTGAACACAATAATCTATATGCGATGTCTTCAACTTTTGAGAAGCTGTGCTGACACAAGTAGGCTACAAAATAATTTCTCTGTCAAAGTGAATCTGATCCAGACACGGTCTATCCATTAATCCATCGAATATTGGCCTACTTTTACATATTTATTTTTTTCTGACAGGTCTTTGATCATTGCAAGTTAGCTATCCAATGAAAATATGACCAATATTATGTTCAAATAACATGTACTCATTCTAATATTTATGTATGCGAAAGATGCTGTATTTTTCATAATAATCTATTGGTGGCGCTAGACAAATACCACCTTTTTTTCCGAACAAACTTGTGCAGAAAAAATTATTAAGTGAAAGCTCTGAATACGCGTATCTTGCAGACATGCCTCATTTTCATCAAATCTCCACCCCGATCGTGAAATGCCGCATACTGTATATACTGGAGAGACGCTTAAAACAGTGGATAAGTCAAATGTCTGAATCACAAATAGCTTAAGCTAAGCGGAATTTCGGAAGTAAGTCCCATTTGCACGTGCTTATCTCAACTCTGAATCTGGCCCTAAGTCCCATTTGCACATGCTTATCTCAATTCTGAATCTGGTCCTAAGGCTTTTACAACCATAAGCAAAGACTAATTCACTGTGATAATTCATAAAATTTAAGATTTGAAGATGGAGAGAAAAAAACTTCATTTAATTAAAGCGAAAAACAATTGATCAGACCTAAAGCCATGCTTGGGCATTTGTCCAAAACACCAGCTGTTGTGAGTGGCACACAATATTTTATGACCACTGGATTCCAGAACTTCAGTTTTATACCTCATCCCAAAGACAGAACCTCTTACATTACAGTGTCCCTGTGGCTGAATTACATAACAATCACTTAGCAGCCACGCTTATCCACAGCAACTATCATTAACAAAAAGTATCAGTGTTTCTCTCACGTATATAAAATGTGATACCACCAATAAGGCACAGAGGCCCATTTATAATCATGTGTAATGTTAACCTACAAACAACAATTTGTATTGCAACAAAAGCATACCACTGGACAGATAGCCTATACAGCTATACACCTATAACATAACCCAAAAATAAATCCAAGGAAAGAAAATATAGCTATAAGGGGTCAGTCATGTAGCAATCTCAAGAGCAATCTTCAGTTTGTGTCAGAAGATGGGCAGAGTTTATGCTGTCCTCACTGTAGTGGGAGGCTGTATATTCATGAATATTACTACAAACTAGAATGGCGACACAACTTCTCATCTACGCACAGCTATCGAGGAACTATCTGACTACGGCAAAACCAAACCAAAATTTCGAGTTGACTGTGGAAAAACTGGGTGCAAACAAGATAAAATATTAAAGATGACTGATTGCAGATCCTCTTTTTGGGAAGATGCAGTAATTCTCTCCCTGTAATGATGGCATCCTGAGCTTTACACATACCATCATTCTCTCAGCTTGGCATCCTATGGTGTAGATAACTCAGATGTAATATGTTTGGAAATAGGATTACGGATTTTATTGAACAGGTTTGGGACACCCTGCTGTTATTTCCCAGCTAGAAAACAACACGTCTCAGTCTATCTCTGGGAGCTGTTTGGAGACAGACCCCATAAATGCCCCACCCAGCCTCCTGTTGCTGTTTCAGCTGTGAAAACGAGATGACACGGTAACACAAAAATGCTGACACAATGTATAGGAGGTGGGATCCCCTGGCAGGAATGTTCCGGACTCCTCAACCCAAGCATAAAGAGAGAACCATGTCTAATTAGAGCTAGTGTCTTTTATAAACTAATTATGGTGCACATAATTTATTACTATGTTCCCTATAGGGCAGTACTGTGTGAGGAAGCCAACACACAATTCTAAAAGAATGGTCTTCCAGGAGGTGATGTGTCTCCAGAGCCTGCATCTTGTACATAACATGGATAGTTTTATATTATTTCCCCCCTCTTTTCTCCTCAATTTAGAATCATATTGCCATTGCTATACCCTCCACTATTGATTTGTGAGAGCACAGACGAGCATGCGCTCACTTCCAAAGCATGTAATGTCAGCCAATGTTTGTTATCACACTGCAGTTTTCAAGTTGTGTTCATACAGAAAGACAGTCACTTCATCTTCATGCCCAGCTCAACTGGTGAACTTGCTGGCTCCCAAATGACAGAGGACAGAGGTTCACTGGTGCATGATGAGATGCTGTAACCCTGCTGAAAGCATAACACCTCACGCTGTTTACACTTGTATACATACATGTATCGCTCTGCCTTGCTGCACATCCTGATGTACAAATCAATGCAGGATCAGCATGATACATTTTCCAGTCTCAAATGTAATTATCTTCAAACTAGCCGCTGCCCAGGTTTTACAGCGCAAGATTCTTAGCGGGTTCGTAAAGTCATGGCAGGGTTGCAATGGTAATGAGGCTGTGCTAATGCTTCAGGAATTACCTCACTTCCATCCCTTTTGACCTACTTGATAAATACATTGTTTCTCAGGAGGGACTTGTGTCTTAGTGGAGCTCATCTCTCTTACAGTCATCGTTAAGGAGCCTCAACTGACACAGACCACAACAATGAGTCAGCTGTGATGATGTCATCCACTTTGTGGAGTGAGTCAATGTTTATGCTGTGCCAACAGCAAGAAAAATAAAATAATTTGACTCTAGGGTCTGGCCAATGACAGCATAATTATTTTGAAAGCACAACAGATAAAAATCTTTGGAGGTACGTAGAACAGGTTTATTTCAAAACAAGAAAAAATGTTCATACTGTGTAGTATAATCTAACTTAACAAGACTAAGATATCACATACTCAGATGTTTACAGACTGCTCAGATTTGTTTAATATAATTTTTATAAAGAATTGACAGCAGTGTTTTTTTAAAAGATATTATTTTAAAGGGCCACTCAGTAATTGCGGTTGCTAATCGACAAAGATTACGTGGTACCTCGGTGGATCATGGTTCTCATAGTTTCTTTTTTTTACTGTAACCAGCCACTGAACAATACGACAAAACCATTTCCAAGGCATGGTTTATTTGTCAAAATGTTAGCTAACTATTCTTTTCAATATATTATCTAACGAGTAAGTACTAAGTAAAAATGATGAGTGAGTTCATTTCCATGGTGATGAGCTGTGCAAGGACTACATAAAATATGAGATATTAAAAATAAAGAAGAAGAATGAAATGTGGAAGATGGCCCTCACAAATATATAGTCCTTCTGGCAAATTTTCTTCAAAACTCAAATATTTTTTAAATGCTTTTCATGAGGATCTTTATCGTTATTTTTAATAGGACAATAATTCTATACTGTAGTACTTCTATGTCTTTGTCCTTTTTCTTGTTGTAAGCGATTAGCATTTTATTAGCAACCAAAATTACTGGGTGGGCCTTTAACTCTGTTCTGCTGATATGAGGAAATGCACAATGTAAACATTGTTACGCTCTCCGTTCCCTCTCAGTCCCCATCCCTGTTTGTGCTTCGTGTTTTCCCCTTTTCTTCAGGTCTCTTGTCATGTTTTACGTTTTCCTGTCTGTTTTTCATGTTGTGCAGGTTGGCGTGGTTTTCCTTCTCGTTTGCCCATTTCTCCCTCACTAATTCTCCAGCCAATTACATTATTTTCCCGTTTGCATTCCTCATGCCCTTGTTACCGCTCAATCACTCTCGCATACATTCTCATGCTGCAATCACTCATTATCTCATTTACCTCACTATATATTTTAATTCAATATTTCAATTTGGCAATATTGTGTTTTCACAGTTTAATGTTCTTTTTGAGTTAGTTATTTTTAAAGACAAACTTTAATGCTTCAATAAAACCACTCTTAGGATAGGATTATCTTTTCCACTGAAGTTAAAGTATTATTCAAATAATATTGTTCTCACTTTTTCAGGACCATAATAATGTGTATGACAGCAAAGGCCATCACCCAAATGTCAAAACAATACAAATTATTCCTGTTATTATTATTATTATTATTATTATTATTTTTATTTATTTATTATCAGTCATGCCTTTACAGTTCCTGTATGAGATTGTTGGAATAATTCTTAAAATTCATTGAACACATTTATAACAACTTAAGATATTACATAATATGTACTCTATCACAGCTTTTCCATTTAGATGCTAATAATAAATAGTGAGATGTAAAGAGTCTCTGCATGTTTTATGTCTCTGTCATTGATGTCCCCTAGCCTCAGTTGTGTGAGGCATTGAATTAATGTACATGTTGATTATTCTTTAATGCACCGCCTTCCATTTCCTTTCTGAAATGGCTTTTTCTGTGATCTTTCCACCTTCTGTACAGGGCTTAGGTCACATGTCTTATCTTTGTTATGTCTATTTCATCATAAGGTTGTTAGGTTATTACTGCAGAGTGCTGGGTATGGAGAGTAACTGAAAGATGTGTTCTAACTTGAGAGATTTAAGCACTCCAGAAAGGTTTTATAGATCCCATTAATTCCGCCTCTTGGTCCTTTCACTGGCTTTTATGTGACTCTGCCAGGTCAGCTTCCTGGTCTGTGAATGAGAGACTGTTTATGTAGCAGCATATTAGCTTTACTTGTGAACCACATCAAATGGTAAAAGAAAACATTCTCCCACACAGCAAATACAATGAATGTGTTATATACACACTTTCAAAGTAACCAATAATGCTAAATCAATACATACAATTTCATAATAGTAATCCTGTCAAATTTATCTTCACAAATAAAATCTAGATTTAATAATGTAAAAGTGGGCTTACATCGAACGTCTTGTCTTTTTGTCACTGTCAGTGTCTTGTTACAACAGCAATATCCCCAAAATAAAAACTAAACCAATAATTGAATCTGAAATGCACAATTTCAGCAAAATGGTTTTCCTTCTGTTGTATATGATTGCATTTTCTGCTTTTGAAAATTAATGGATTCTCTTTAAGAGCAAACGTTCCGTATATTAAATATTGAGTTTTTTCAACAAAAAAAAAAAAAAAGAGAAAAAAAAGGAGCAATCCTGGCAGTTTGACAGATATTGCTTTGGCACATCAAAGCAATAAAAAATCCTCCGCTGGGAATTGGATTGGGTTAATCTAATGTAGGTAAACACCAACTCAGCCCTCTTGCCCTCCCTCAATTGTATTAAGCCCACACACCAATCGCTTTCACCGCGCGTGCCTTTGTGCGGAGACCGTCAATGCCAGGAGACGTGAGATTTAGATGTTGAGGAATGGCTTTCAGGAGGGCAGCACTTCTGAGTGCTGGAATGGCAGGCTGATAGCAAGCTCAATGGTCCCATTTGCAAGGATTTACCTTCACTGGGGCATTGATCCCCTGTAAATCAGCTGGAGTGGCAGACAGAGTCCTTAACCCTTTCCAGACGGACTGACGGGAGAATGTGTGCAGTAATTAAGATCCCACCTGCCTGCTCCTCCTCCTGAAGCCCGAGGAGATTACTATGCTACTACAAAAAGAGCAAACATGTCTTCCTATCTCGTGAGGAGTCAATCTTGCTTTCGCAATTTCTTGCGCTGCAATATGTAATAAATAGCTATGGTATGGCTTGATCAAAGATAGATTTAGAGGTGAATGTTAGGGCTACTGTCACAGCAAGATTGATGAATGTGAAAAAGTGCCCAGAATACAATAGCATTCATGACACCGGAAATTGGATTATTAATCTGTTTAATTCACCTGGTGGCCCTAAGTATCAGTGGTTCAATCTTTCTGCGAAGTGGTGCCATACCAAAAAATGAGAAGTCAGCTGTTCAAGGCTATGAAAGACAAACATTCCTAGCATTTCTTTGGATACACCTCAATCAATACATTTCCTGCAAAACTTATATCTCCCATACCAGAATATAGTCTAAAGCATGACTGCCTGTGCTTGCTTATGGATTTAGCGCTGAATGTTTTCCAAATACATTTGGTGTGAGAAGGCTATGGAAACTAAGGAGAACTTAAGCAAGCTCATTAATGACATTTTTTTCTTCCAAGATTTTGGGGACAATCTGACACTACATATTTAATGCCATTTTTTGTCTCACATTGTAGGGGTTCTCTGTGCCAGAGACACAGAGAAAATATTGGAGGTCCAGTTGCGACAGATACGGACTCTTTAAGTGTTCAATGAACACCACTGAAACGGACAATAATCCGTAGTGGAGAGGAGAGATGAATGAGAACACAAAAAAAAAAAAAAAAAAAAAAGGCGAACTACTCGATAAAAAAAAAAAAAGCAAAATCAGCGCTTATCTATCTTTTTTTTGTGGAGCGAACTAAAAAAAACAAAAAAAAAAAAAAAAAAAATTTTCTGGGGGACCACGCAGTTAGTAGCGCTTAAGAAAGAAAAAAAAAAGCGGACATAATTATCCAACCATCTTTGTGGAGTGACGAAACAAACAAAATAAAAAAAAAAAAAATATCCTTATACTGGGACTATTAGCATTAGAGCGCTCGAAAAAAAAAAAAAAAAAAAAAGAGGAAACGCTTATCTAACATGTTTTGTGGAGCGAACGAACAAAAAAAAAAAAAAAAAATAATAAACCTTTATATCCCTATAAGCAGTTATGCGCAGTTAAAAAAAAAAAAGGAAAAAAGCGGACACGCTTAAACTAACCACGACGTTTGTGGACGAACAAACAAAAAAAAAAAAAAAAAAAAAGAAAAACTATTCTGGACCAAAGCAGTTAAAAAAGAAAGAGAAGAGAAGAGTAAAAAAAAAAGGGAAAAAGCAGAACACGCTTATCTTACATTTGTGGAGGAAAACGAAAAAAAAAAAAAAGAAAGAAAAAAAAAAAAAAAGAAAAAAAAAAAGAAAAAAAAAAATGAGAGCGAAAAAGAAAGAAATTTTTTTCTTTTAAAACTTTTTTTTTTTTTTTTTTCTTTTTTTTTAGCTACTTTACTATAACTATCTACTTTTTTACTTTTTTTTACCGAATGTTAAGTGAAGAAAAATGAAGAGCAGAAAGAGAGGAGGAGAGAATAGGAAAATAATAAATCAACGGACGAAATTAAAAACAAATGAAACTAATGAACCAAACACGAAACAAAAAAAAAAAAAAAAAACACAAAAAAAAATAAAAAGAAAAAAACGAAAAAAAAGAACGTAAAAGAGAGGGAAGGAAGAGGAAGATCAAGGGAAGGGGACACATAACACTATACGGGCGATTTCAAGTGGGGTTTTCAGTCCTTTAGTTTAATTTACATGGATTTAAAAGTTAACCCTTGCTGTGTAACACATGGCATAAAATGTGATATGTATACACTTAAAATATTTAATGTTAATATATCTAGTACCCAAATATTGATCAGTAAAGAGAAGTGAGCCCTGAAAAACCTGCAGCTGTGAGATCGCTGGTGGCTTAGTGGCATGAAAGCATTTTATAAAGTATTTGGAACTTGTTTGTTGAGCTTACAACCTGCCACAACCCTTTAAAAATCACTACAGTTTATTTATGAAAATGTATTCAAAAAATAACCAGAGCATAACATAGTGGCAGCTAGCAAACCCAGAAATCAAGCTGAATTACAACGCATTTGTATAAGGCTCTCGTGCAGAGTATAGCAATGCGCCAATGGTCTACACTGAATACAGGTAATGGCAGTCCAAATGGCAATTGTGTAGAATTTTGAAAAACTAGCCACAGCATCACCCCATATATATGTCCTCAATAGTTTCTGTGGTTAATCAAGGGACTGAAATCCAGCTGACTGACTACCTTGTAAGTTGTGCGACTTGTAGAGCCTGGCTAGCCATCAGCATGGAGCCAATCAGATTGCAGAAGGGTACATACCCGCTATGCTTTCTAATGAAGTAAGGAAGCATGTAGCATGAAACGATACAGGCAGTTCCATCACCATTCTGTATCTAAAAACATAGAGATGCCAGGGTGAACTATTCTAACAATCGATAAATCAAACTTAGACAGACTTAAATAAAGACGCAAACACATAAGCTAGTATTGTGCAAGATACTGACATTTTTTTATATAAGTGCATTTCAAATTATACTGTTAAAATTACTTCCAAATCTTTTTTTGAGTAGTCAACACTGTGCTAATACTGCCATTACATCTGTTCTTTGTAGAGAGCATATGGGTAAATTTTGATTGGAAACTTTTACACTGGGTTATGAAGAGGAGTGAAAATCTGCTTCAGTGTCCAAAATGTTTATTTTATTCTCCTCACTCCCACAATCAGGCAATCAGAGGAAGGCTGTCTGTTCTCTGTTTTATAATGCATCATGTGCTGTAAAGAATTGTTTAGTTCACAAGAACAGTCTGTCTTGGCTGTTCCAGGGCTGTGAGGTCACTATGGCCCAAAACTGGGGTTTGAAAAAGGGCCAGAACTCACCCGGATCAAGAGTTTATTTTAATATCTGGCCCAAATCAGGTCCAGATACAGATCTGCGTAATGTGTATTGTGGACGTGTCCCGGCTCCGATCCGGAGACGCAGAATGGACATGACCTTCTCTGGGTGGAGGCAGGCGGAGTTGGCTGCTATGTGAGAAGTGAGCAGACACAGGACACCAAACCCTGATGCCATTTTGTTTATTCTTCGGTTCATAAAATTTCTATCGCTGTCAATTTCATTCAACTGTTTGTCCAAGGCCTAGCCCTTTTTATATTTTTTATGACAAACCACAACTTGTTAATTTGTCATCATGTAATTATTTTAAGATGAAACGTGCAGGAAGCATTACATTATCCTTGTATACAAGATAGCCCAGCCATGCTAGACTACAGACAATTTTTTTCTCCACAATATCAACAAATTCACCCTCACGGTTCTACGAGAATCTTAGTGCACTGCCCTGCAATATTATCTTCAGATGACGCAACCCTCACTGAGCTTTCATTGGCTGATCAAGGCACAGTACAAATATCTACCACCCCTCATAACAAGCTCGACTAGAATGCCCACAGATTTACTAGGCATATAGGCACTTTATAGGCTGCACTTTACGCGAAAAGGTATTTGTAATGCACAAATAATGATGCTGCCAGTCATAGTGTCCTAATAATCAAAGTGCAATCCTGTTGAAGAGCTCTCTATTCAAATGAAAGATAAATTATGCAGGACATTCAAGATTGGGGCGAATGGGGCTCGTGTGTTTCCTAGGACTATGAATCTATTTCATGAGCAGCACATACCAAACCACTAACCTCTCAATGAAAATAAAAGCATCCCATTAATACTTGTTTTTCAGGAAAACCAAGAGAACCATCAGCCCTTTAATTCAGTTGAGCAGTCAAAACAATTGTACAATGTGCGATTTTTAATCCCGTGGCTAGTTCTTCAGCTTGTTGACATTGCCCATGCTTAAACCACTTAATTTGTTAAAGGCGACAGTGCACCATCCCATATACAGTGAGCACCATCATTCATTGGACAGTGACATATTTTTTCTTATTTTGGTTCTGTACTCTAGCACTTAGAGTTTGAAAAGATACAATGACAAAGTGCAGACTACCTGCTTTAATTTGAGAATATTTTTATCCATATCGGATGAACCATTTAGAAATTATATAACCTTTCGTAACAATTTCGCAAATTTTCCTATTGAACTCTATGGAAAAATAAGTCAGGAGAAGAAACCCTTCAAGTTATCCATCCATATCTACTGCATATCTGGCAGCAGAGTGATGCTTTAAGGCTTGTTTGATACGTCAGACCCTGGATGACCAAGAGCCATTTAGCCAACCATGTGTTCCATACTGTTCCAGTGTAATTTACAGCTAAATCTAGTCCCACCCCCCAATTCCCAAAGAGATCAATTCAAATGCAGTGAGTTATAGTATCGCTTGTAGGAGTACCAGAAAATAAGATGTCAAGAGTTTTTTTATATTGAAAGTGTGCAAAAAATATGTGACCAAATATAAAAAATGTTTACTTTATTCTACATTATGTTAAACTGTCAAATATTTTTTGATGCCTGAAAATGAGGGAGACTATGTACAAAAATTTCTATAATTTCTAACGGTTCATCCGATATGGATAAACATACCCTCAAATTAAAGCTGATAGTCTGCACTTCAACCCCATTGTCATTGTATCCTTTCAAACTCAAAGTGCTAGAGTACAGAACCAAAATAACAAAAAATGGGTCCAATTAATTATGGTGCTCACTGTATATCAAGACACTCATTCAGAATCCAGCCTTACTGTGACATCCGCTGCAACTTGTCTCAATTTGCATAATTCGTTTGAGTAAATGCCTGGATAAACTGAGAACAGTGAGTGTTCACAAGAATGTGTGTCTTCTCATTTTTGCCTTCATCAATTATCTCCTATGAGTAAGAATTATGCATATGCAAAAATAAATCTCAATACTAGAGTAAGTGAAGTGTGAAGAATTTTGATTATGTGCAAATTATTATCCCATACCTGAGTTCTGAATATGCAACCAATTCCTGTCTGTCATGGTTCGTGGGTTTTGTTTTTTTTGTCTGCTGCGATTCTCGTCCTGTTTCCCGATTGAGAATCTATCAGATTTTTTTCACGTTCCGGTCCTGGGTTTTGCTTTCCCATGCTCGTTATTCATTTCACCTGTGCTTTTACCATCGGGGTATATTTAAGTTCCTCACTTCCGCTTCCCCGGTGCTTCTTTGTCATTCATTTGTACATTGAGCCAGATATAGCCAGGTTTAAGCGACCTCTTGATATTAACTTTGTTATGTTCACGAGGGACTTGCTTTTAGCTTATTCAGGTATAGGATTGTGTTTCCTCCTGTTAGCGTTCTGCGCTATTTATTTCCGTGCTGTTCTCTACGAGACAGTGTTTTTTTTTGGTGGTTTTGTTTAGTTTCACCTGTTATAGGTTGTTGTAGAGTTACGTTCCGAGGGTGTTTTCTTTGTGTTTCTAATTTCCTATTTTTAGCTCTAGTATTGAGTTCGGGAGATTTAGATTTGTGTTTTACTCGTTTTATTCGAGTTCGCCCTATTTTCGTGGGTAGATTTTGTTTGGCTGTCAGAAATTAGTTTCTGTTTTTTCTTTTCTTTTGTTCTTGTTATATCTCCCTTATTGGTTCTCACCTATGTGGGTGACTTGTCTGATCTTCTTCACCTCTGCGTTTGAATATCCGCTACAAAATCCATCACACTATCAATGGCAAATGCACGTCATTCCAATCTTTTCTATGAACATACCTAGCTTTCTTTTAAACAATGCAAATTGCCCTTATTCACACAGTACATTATTCTGAAAATAAGTGTTTCAGAGGCCTGTTTGTATTAACACATTTGGAAATTTGTAAATGTTAGGTAACATGGAAGTTTTATAACAGATGATAAGGAGACACCTAAAGCTCTCTTGAAGCTCTCGAGTCCTGCTCCCTTACACACAAAGTATGACCTCCAAATGTTTATTTCCAGTTAAATTTGGCTGCAATGCAGCAAATCTCATTGCAGAGATATGTTGTCTGATCCGAAAGAAGCACTAACATATTGTGCAACTAATAAAATCTGCTCATCCAAGCACAGAATAAATTGATGTAGGCAAACGTCAACGGCTGGCCAAAAAAATAGCCTCTTACGAGACCTGACAGTTTTCAATCTGGTACATTTGTATAAATGGCCTGCGATGATGAGACCGTCACTGTTCTTTACTGACCCTGTGTTTATCAACCCAGTAGTGCTGCTATAAGCGGATCAAATATAAATGCACAAAATGGTACTCCCCGTCTGTGAGGTTCAGCAGTCTGCATAAATAACAAGAGCATCGTAACAACAACACATTCTAACTTAATGTTGCATATAACATATCCTCCTATGACCCCACAATGAATTTTTGTCCCCTGTAGGGGATATGCGTTTCTGGTCTTAATCTCAAGAACCACGTATTCTACTATGTTGAAACCTACACAACAAGGGACATTCACAATAAAAATAAAACAAATAATATAAAAGTATTTTCACTGCAATGTGTTTTTGTAATTCGAGAAACATGTAGTTAAAATTAGTTGTGCAAAGGACCCACACAAACATACAGACAAAAACTATTTTTTCTAAAAAGATTTATCCATTCGCCTAATCTCTTGCAAAAGTTGGACATTTTGTAATAACATGGATGCAAATATAATTCCAATGAGTCAAAAGAGTTTATTTGTTGAAAATTTTATCTCCTGAATTACTGTAATGCACAATTATCCATTTTGGATAGATGTTTGGACACCAAGGTACATTTAATCAATTTGCCTCAGGAACTTGAGCAGTAAAACATATCCATTTCATATTTTGTACACATGCAGACAGGAGTGCAATAACACTCACACAGGCTGCTCAGTACAGTGCCCTCCACAATTATTGGCACCCCTGGTAAAAAATGAGTAAAAAGGGTTATAAAAAATTGACCGTTTGGTGAATTCGCTTAATCCCACACTGAAAAAATTTGAAAAATCCAACCTTTAATTGAAGTAAATTTATAAGTATTTAAAGTATACCTCATCAAGAAATAATTATTTTTAACAAAACCACAATGCTTTTTGCATCCTACAAAAACAATGCATTTGGGTCTGTGAGACATCCTGTGGCCATACCAGTGCCAATATGGCTGTCAGCCCAGCATCACATCGCATACATTGGCGAGAGTAGGTTTCCGTCAATGGAATTGGTCCTATCTCGATGCTTTCATGCTCCGCTGGTCAATTGGGTACCTGCAGTCTTTAGAAACACCACATGGATTCCTCTGACCAAGTGTACAGACAGCCAATAAAAAGCCAGTAAAAATGTATAACTTACTTTTTCCATTAGCCAGAATTCTATCACAATCTGATGGACATCAATGTTTGATAGAAGTAACCAGCACATTCGCTTGGTGAATCTTTGAATTGCATTTGCCGGCAATCAAATATTTGGGTCACCCTTGAATCTAATTCAGTAGCCCTCACCCTCAAAATAGCAAAGACCACAAATTCTTAATAGATTTTTTCTAGCTTCATAAAACTATCAATTTGGCTAAAATAAAGCGAAAAAATATAAAGTGCACTTTTCCATTCAATTTGTCAGTAAAGAATGTCATTAATGTTGCCAACCATGACTCTAATTTTGGCCAAAGCCCCAATAATATAGATAATAATGAGTTTGGTAACCCAATAAAAACAGTACTAATGAATAATAAGGTCACACAAAAACCTTCATGTGAGGGGAGATGCTTCTGGGCCCAAAAGACAGATGAGGCCTGCCACTCAGTTCTTCTTATCATTGTTTGGAAGAATAACCCCTTTCTATTACAGCACTTGAAACCCCTTTGTGGTTTTGCTCTGTTCTTTCCTCTGGATCTCTGACTTTCGGGGAAGGGGTGGGTTAAGACCCTCACAAACGAAGAGGCAGGGATAGCATGGGGGAGGTTAACAAGCAAATGAACATTTCTATCACAGGGCAACGAGGTTTGAAGCAGGCGTCATAATCCCCCGCTGAATTATGGCACAGTGGAAAAACACCTTAGGCATGTGTGTTTTAAATGGATCTCAGAGGAATCATATCACAAAGAAATGCAAAAAAGAGCAGAACATCCCTGGAAAAGCTTCCATACTAGATCTTGCTGAATCTTTGCTGGTAGTTACAGGTTTATCCATCAATAGTTTCAGTAGTGTTGTTCATATTCAATGTGCTGTTCTCATTCACTTTGCTGTCCATATTCACAGTTGTTCACACAGAGGACTGTATTCACCAGCCATGTTATAGCAGGATGAGTCTAAACAGTTTGGAAGGCTTTACATATTGGACTGATATATATATATATATATATTTCTTTTTACAATTCAAAAAACAACTTGGTTGACCTCAGCTATTGTTGCATTTATACGAGTATATTTTACATTTGCAGTTGACAATTGTATTCTGCACATTGCATTTTTTTCAGAATATTTATACAGAAGTGAGCTCACAGGCATTGTTTGTTGTCCAGTAAACAATTTTGTTTCCTTTTTTCATAACAGCAAAAACAATGCGTAATGAATAAAAATGTTTTGGTCACTTTATTAATATAATTTAGGTTGAATTGAGGGGATGTGCTTGAGGCATATCTCCATTCTCCAGCAGCTATTAAAATTCAACATGGGTTTTGAGTTTGTCTCAACAACAAAGAATCCAATTAAAAATGAAAAAGCGAGAATAGAAATCATGTTAGCAATGGTGGAATTCTATGGTTTTTTTCTACTCTCTCTTTCTGGAAAACAAACATCTTGATCGTAATCAACATATAAATAGTCTAAAACTATTCCTTCTCTCCTGTGAAATTAACCCCTGCAAGCTTTCATTTTAATTTCCACCATGCAGATCCAAACCTGAATTGCAGGGGGCAAACCAGCACCACAGCCTCCACACAAATTGTCCTGACACTACCCATAATGCACTTGACCGTTTTTCTGAAATATGAATATATTAACAATATTAACAGAAACATAAACACTTATATTTATAGCTTTAATAATATATGTATTGGTATTGTTTCTATATGTCTATTCAGGATGAAACATTTCTTCACCCGGTGAGTATGTATATTATTTTGGTACTTCCAAAATGATTTTATATGAGTTTGTCTTTATTTTGTCTCATATTTCGTATATTTAATGTATAGCTTAGGATCAACTGTTTTGTTTGCTGAGCCAGGAACTAGCTTGGCTCAGTTGTTAGGTTGCTTTCCAATGAGGAGAACAGCATCCAATAGAAAGTCTCAATTTGCATAAGGTCCCTTGAGGGAACTGTCTCAACCATGGCTTGTTTGGGTGTTTCAGGACTTTGGAAGTTGTCCTAGATAATAGCAGAATCTGTGCCATTACCAGCCAGAGAGATGGGGAAAAAAAGACAGCTCCCACTACCAGACTTCGCATTCGGTTGTGCTGGAAAGGAATGTGCACTTTTGTCCCAAATAGCCTGCCACTCGCTGCATTTCCCCCATATTCCAGCTTCAAGTTCTGTCAAGAATCTGCTGCTAAAAATCTGAATATGCTGCTAAAAAAGCAAGATGCAACTAGATCACTTTCTCCACCTGCGGTCTTTGTTCTTTTTAATGCGCAAATAAATGCTCTCTTGTCTGTTGCCATATGCAATTAATTTCTGCCAAACAATAACTTTCCATTAATGGTGTGTCCTTCAGCAAAAATGTAAGTAAATGAAAGGGAAGTTGTGAAAGGCAAGATGTGCTTAAGCTGCACACGTGATCACTCGGTTAAGCAAGACGTGGAACCAATTTGTTTTACAATTTGCAATATACAATTTAATAATTTAGCAGGCACTTTTAACGAAAGCGACTTACAAAAGAGAATGGTGCTTCCATCATTGGGGTATGAGGGCAGAGAAGAGCCGGGGCCAGCAGCTGCCTGGTGCTCAAAGGGATGGGTCAGCCAGCTGGCGAGAGGAGGCTGAATGGAGAGGTCTGCTTGGAGTGTGTGGTGTGATCATTGTATAAAGACAGGAAGGGGTGGTACCATTCACAGCTTGGTATGCCAGTGTGAATGTTTTGAATTGAATGCGGACAGCCATCGGAAGCCAGTTAGGGGTGCTTGGCATGGTTTGTGTGAATTTGGCCTGGTTAAAAACCAGGCAGACTGCAGCATTTTGTACCAGCTGCACTGGCTTGACGGCACAGGTAAACTGGCCAGCAAGGTGTCACAATAATCCAGAAGAGAGATTAAGAGGGTTTGTACTAGTAACTTTGTAGATTTTTGCGTGAGGAATGGTTATTTTACTACTTAAATATGTTGCATGTTTATAGATTTGTTTTTTATTCTTCATCTGGTAACCTGGTAAGAAAATAGAAGCTTCAATCTATTTTAAAGCCTACAGTGATAGCCTTGATTTCTCTAAATTATGGGCCTCCTCACTTCAATGTACAAATTATACATTAATTCCAAATTATGAGCTGCAAGAGCTACATGAATCAGTTACACACACTAATAAAACACAAAAAACCATGGGAAATTAAATGTCAGGGAAAAGTCTAGAGAAATATTGTACACAATGTAAAGGGGGTGGTATTAATGCGACCAGCCACATATCATTCCGTTCTCTCCTGTTTTACTCTTGGAAATTTTCCTCATAGTAATTTCTGCCTTTTCTAAATTTCCACCACCTGTGGAAGTGAGACCATTAAAGCTGTTTAATGGGTACAAGCATGGGTGAACAGCCGTAGGCCATGTATCTCAGGAAAAACACTGTGGTCTATGGAACCATTAACATTCCTTTATGTCACACACATGCACTCAAAACCTCCAGTTGAGTTTAAGATCAGGAAAGATCAGCAAATAGCATCAAAATAGGTCAATGCCACTATGATTTATATATATCCAACAGTTCTGAAGTTCATTACTTTCTCAGAGAAGTGGTGAACATTGTACATTTTAATGAAAAAAATATTAGATTTTACTTTTTATTCCAGATGTGGCTGCTCTTATCCAATGGACAGTGGGCGTACAAAAAACAGGACTGTGCCTCATCATTATGAAAGCAATTGACCTAATACGGCACAGCTGGTACAACTGGACCCAGTCCCATGTAATTACACACAAGATTACAAAACAGAAAAGCAGCAGAGAACAGTCACAGTGTTTCAGGCCAGAGACAAGTGATCCTAGACACCATTGGCTGAGAGACCTTCCCCAAAGGAACTACGTGGCCTACAGTAGAACAAGTACACAGTGTTCAGTGTTAATTCAACTCCAACAGATTTCCTTAGCGATATAATGTACTCTTTCAGTGTAAAATGTTTGTTATCTGAATTTATGAAGCACTGTTTCTGTGTTCACTTCCTGGGCAGAACAGACTGTGGATAATAGGCTGATTACTCACATGTTGTACATGAACATTTATAGGTATGGGTCACTATGGGTCACCACCACAGTGTTTTTTTTTTATTGTGAGCATGGCCATTGGTTACTCCAGGATGAAGGTCAGCATAACAAGGGCTTAATCAGGAGAAACACATTTCTGATTTGAAGAGTCTGAGAATTAGTTGGTGAGTCATCAAGAAGACATTTTTTGATGTTAATTATTATTAAAGTTAATGTTATTGTTTTTTGCTGTGCATGAGTGCCTCCTGTTTCAACTGCAGCTTCACTGATGAAATCCATAAAATTACAATATACAAGGTGTTATATAATTTCACGTCTATCTTATCATAATTTTTAGAAGAAGAATTTATTTACTACAAGAGGCAAACAATGTGGGAACAGAACTATGCTGTTTGGTAGAAAGGCGGCACAATGCCATTGAAGGGCCAGGGATAGCAACACTTTTACCATGGCATTCGGAGGCCAGGGTCCAACAGTATGACATGAGTGAATGGGTTGTAAGGTGAGATAGTCTTTAATAGAGGTGGCTCATGGATTGAACCACAATCAGTTTTAGTCCACTTCTGTAATGCATATCATCATATTCTCTTCCACAAGCACCTTTAAGACCATAGGTTGAAGTGCCATAGGTTGAAGTGCATTGCAGGATAGCTTCTAGGATGTGTGTCTACAAGCCATTTTCCTTTGTTTTCCAATCCATATATTAGAGCCATGCTGCAGGCAGCCTCCACGTTTTTGACTTATTAAAAAAGAGCTTATCGCAAGTATTCTGTTATTCTCCCTTTATATTCATGACTTCTTTTGACATTTTCAGGGGACCTGTGTTTTGTCCACCTTTCTTTTCTGGATCCACTGCCAGTAAACACAAAAGCTTCTCTTCTGATTTTGTGTTTATGGAACAGAGAATTAACCTTTGTCTATGGTGGTCTCTTTGTATGGCAGCTTGCTTTAATATATGATCATTATACTTTCCCACTTAGCTTTCAGAGAATATCAGAAAACCAGAGAAGACTTACATAGAGTTGTGCTCACCATGTGTGAGAAATGCATCTGGCTAGAGGAGTATTTTTAGTGTAAGAGCAAGAGAACCGGACTCATATGTACTGACAGTGACGACATCAATGGGGTTTAAATAAAGCCAGTGAACTGGAATTCATTATTGAAACAACCTCTGCTTCCAAGTCAAGGGTTTTCATTATAGCCAGAGTAGCAATGATGGCATATATATTGGCTTGAAGTAAGTGAGTTTGTACATAATGTCCCCATGGTCATTGACTAAGCTTCAAAGCAATTTTAATAGTTTCATGAAATAGTACTTGTAGGGAGATTCTGAAACTTTTTCAACTGAAATTGGATAACACAGTTCATTTAAAAATAATTAAATAAGTTAAAGCCCAAATATATGTAGGATGTTACAAGACTTCGATAACAGTTACTTAATTCTTTCACTGGAGATAAATGAATCGAATTGCAATCAGTTCTCCACTTGGTTGTTTCTGTTAGAAAAATAAAATAGAGTAAATTCCAGTTTTATCAGTTGGTTTAAATATTGAAGTTTTGTAATGAATAATTTTATTTAGTTTGTGATCATACAAAGTCATCTATCTACATCTCCAGTTGTTGATGAATACATTTGGGAGTTTCCCATCCACATTTGAAATGATTTGACATGCGGGAAGAAAATCTGTCCAATGGGGCCTTGTGAATTTTTGAAGTGATAGCTTGTCTCGGGCCGATGGAGCAGACAGGGTCACGCGTGAAATCCCCTGTCGCCTTTACTTACGGCCGTAATTCATTCAGGGTGACAGTGAGGGATAGCTCCCAATATCTGGCCTTGAACTTCGGAGCAGTGATGACACCATTGCACATCAGGATTGATGGTACATTTCCAGCAAACTTCACACAGCATGGAACCGAGGTCAAACATCCCATTATACAAATGCCAATGCAATTATCAGCGTGAATATATAGGAGTAACATTTACATTTGATTGCGTGTTTTGACTATCAATGACCTATTGTTGTTAGGGGTTTGAAGCTCTCCCAGGAAAGGCTACCATTTCATAAACCAGTGATATGACTCACCCTTGTGAGTGGGGAGGTGAGCCTGTCCCAGTTCAAAGAGAGCCAGTGTGCTCATTAAACTGTTGCCATGGTCACTATCTGCCACCCCCCCAACCACCCACCCCCACCCCTACCCCTTTAGTCAGGCTTCTTTGAACAAGAAATGACAAGGTCTCATCGTCTGACCCTGCCTCAGTTCAATTATGAGGCAAAAAACCCCAACGGTCAATGTCAAGAGGAGTAATTAATGAGTGGGAGGGTTACAGTGGGAACGTTGATAAGAATAGTACACAAAGATAGGTCTTCCTCTGTGTCTTTGTAAGCTCTGCTTAGCATCTGCTGCTTCAGAAGAAGGGCAACATCATACAATACAAAGCATGTAATGTGGAAGGTCACAGAGGTCAGTTACCTTGTTTACTTCTACACTGTCAGCAGATAGTAGCTTTGTAAAATACGGCCTCAGCTTTGACGTGTGAGCAAACATAGAATAATGGTTTCATGATAATATACACGAATCATGCACACTGAACTGTAGAATAATGCTCTTCATGATAATATACATACAGTATACTCACTGAACTGTAGAATAATGCTCTTCATAATAATATACATGCAGTATACTCACTGAACTGTAGAATAATGCTCTTCATGATAATATACATGCAGTATACTCACTGAACTGTAGAATAATGCTCTTCATGATAATATACATGCAGTATACTCACTGAACTGTAGAATAATGCTCTTCATGATAATATACATGCAGTATACTCACTGAACTGTAGAATAATGCTCTTCATGATAATATACATGCAGTATACTCACTGAACTGTAGAATAATGCTCTTCATGATAATATACATGCAGTATACTCACTGAACTGTAGAATAATGCTCTTCATGATAATATACATGCAGTATACTCACTGAACTGTAGAATAATGCTCTGCATAATAATATACATGGAGTATACTCACTGAACTGTAGAATAATGCTCTTCATAATAATATACATGCAGTATACTCACTGAACTGTAGAATAATGCTCTTCATGATAATATACATGCAGTATACTCACTGAACTGTAGAATAATGCTCTTCATGATAATATACATGCAGTATACTCACTGAACTGTAGAATAATGCTCTTCATGATAATATACATGCAGTATACTCACTGAACTGTAGAATAATGCTCTTCATGATAATATACATGCAGTATACTCACTGAACTGTAGAATAATGCTCTTCATGATAATATACATGCAGTATACTCACTGAACTGTAGAATAATGCTCTTCATGATAATATACATGCAGTATACTCACTGAACTGTAGAATAATGCTCTTCATGATAATATACATGCAGTATACTCACTGAACTGTAGAATAATGCTCTTCATGATAATATACATGCAGTATACTCACTGAACTGTAGAATAATGCTCTTCATGATAATATACATGGAGTATACTCACTGAACTGTAGAATAATGCTCTGCATAATAATATACATGCAGTATACTCACTGAACTGTAGAATAATGCTCTTCATGATAATATACATGCAGTATACTCACTGAACTGTAGAATAATGCTCTTCATGATAATATACATGCAGTATACTCACTGAACTGTAGAATAATGCTCTTCATGATAATATACATGCAGTATACTCACTGAACTGTAGAATAATGCTCTTCATGATAATATACATGCAGTATACTCACTGAACTGTAGAATAATGCTCTTCATGATAATATACATGCAGTATACTCACTGAACTGTAGAATAATGCTCTTCATGATAATATACATGCAGTATACTCACTGAACTGTAGAATAATGCTCTTCATGATAATATACATGCAGTATACTCACTGAACTGTAGAATAATGCTCTTCATGATAATATACATAGAGTATACTCACTGAACTGTAGAATAATGCTCTTCATAATAATATACATGCAGTATACTCACTGAACTGTAGAATAATGCTCTTCATGATAATATACATGCAGTATACTCACTGAACTGTAGAATAATGCTCTTCATGATAATATACATGCAGTATACTCACTGAACTGTAGAATAATGCTCTTCATGATAATATACATGCAGTATACTCACTGAACTGTAGAATAATGCTCTGCATAATAATATACATGGAGTATACTCACTGAACTGTAGAATAATGCTCTTCATGATAATATACATGCAGTATACTCACTGAACTGTAGAATAATGCTCTTCATGATAATATACATGCAGTATACTCACTGAACTGTAGAATAATGCTCTTCATGATAATATACATGCAGTATACTCACTGAACTGTAGAATAATGCTCTTCATGATAATATACATGCAGTATACTCACTGAACTGTAGAATAATGCTCTTCATGATAATATACATGCAGTATACTCACTGAACTGTAGAATAATGCTCTTCATGATAATATACATGCAGTATACTCACTGAACTGTAGAATAATGCTCTTCATGATAATATACATGGAGTATACTCACTGAACTGTAGAATAATGCTCTTCATGATAATATACATGCAGTATACTCACTGAACTGTAGAATAATGCTCTTCATGATAATATACATGCAGTATACTCACTGAACTGTAGAATAATGCTCTTCATGATAATATACATGCAGTATACTCACTGAACTGTAGAATAATGCTCTTCATGATAATATACATGCAGTATACTCACTGAACTGTAGAATAATGCTCTTCATGATAATATACATGCAGTATACTCACTGAACTGTAGAATAATGCTCTTCATGATAATATACATGCAGTATACTCACTGAACTGTAGAATAATGCTCTTCATGATAATATACATGCAGTATACTCACTGAACTGTAGAATAATGCTCTTCATGATAATATACATGCAGTATACTCACTGAACTGTAGAATAATGCTCTTCATGATAATATACATGCAGTATACTCACTGAACTGTAGAATAATGCTCTTCATGATAATATACATGCAGTATACTCACTGAACTGTAGAATAATGCTCTTCATAATAATATACATGCAGTATACTCACTGAACTGTAGAATAATGCTCTTCATAATAATATACATGCAGTATACTCACTGAACTGTAGAATAATGCTCTTCATGATAATATACATGCAGTATACTCACTGAACTGTAGAATAATGCTCTTCATGATAATATACATGCAGTATACTCACTGAACTGTAGAATAATGCTCTTCATAATAATATACATGGAGTATACTCACTGAACTGTAGAATAATGCTCTTCATAATAATATACATGGAGTATACTCACTGAACTGTAGAATAATGCTCTTCATGGTAATATATGTTCATGAAGTATACTCACTGAACTGTTGCTGATCCAGTGCGTATGTGATTTACATAATCTCCATGTCATATTTTACCAGTGCAACGAAGTATATGGCTAAATTAACAGGGGAACATGAACATATTCTGGTACAAAGAGAAGAGAAATTTACATTATGGGAAACATTCTTCCAGGATGATCCAGGAGAAGCTCAAATAAAGGTCATCACATAGATGTCCACAGATGTCCAGGGGGAGGGAAACTTAAGTAATTATATTTTCACAAAGTGCACTACAGTACAAAGGGAAAGAGAAGTGACTGATAAAATTAGGGAGGGTCTAGGGCCCCCTCAAGTGATTAATGGTGATGCACTGCATATCGCGATGACAGATGTGCGTATTATGAGTTTTTCCCAGTGTCTTGAGTGAGGGGGGAGATTTGGCAAATGCATTTTTGGGTGGTGTACATGACTTCCAAGGAGCTATAAGTCAGACAAGAGTCAAAATCCATCTGTGATCTTTTTATGGGAGAGAGACATAAAACAGGAATATGGCTCCACTAGGATACTGAGAAACATTAGTAAAATGAATGGAAAAATAGACATCCCTGAGGATGTCATTTAACTGCATGACTGTATAAAGGTGTGATTTGGTTCCAGATTGCCTGCTGGATCTGTAGTCTTGTGTTGCTAATGGAGTTTGAGGGTCCAGCACAGCATGATCAATGTTGAGCACTTCAGTTTGAAGTGAGCTCACCATGGTGTAAATGAATGTAGTGCACATCAATCACTTTTCAGACAGGATACATGTTAGGCCTTCTGTATGTGTCTAGCAATTAAAGTAAACTACAATTCATTATGCGGACACAGCACAAAACATTTGTTAAGTTTATGATTTTAATAATATATTTAGTTCAAGTAATCTCAAAGAAAAGCAGCTAGCAAAGCCTTCTCACAGCTGTCAAGCATGCTGGAAGTTAACAGGTTTCCACAAAGAAGAACTACTGTATGTGTTTGTGTTACAGCATCCCTGCACCACCCCGGTAACTGAGAAAACACTCCCACATGTTCTGCCAAATCACATGACTACAAAGTCCAGATAACCAAATAAAAGAGAAGAAGAACGTAATAAGAAGTACATTATAATAAGAAGACTATAAACTATATTTAAAATCTAACAGTTAATCACCTGGATATTGTTTTTATTTTGGGTTAATGACCTTCCAGTATAGTCCCTACACAGTTGTATAAATCCATGTCATAATAGGTAGCAATTTTGTTTTGTTATTGCTGATTGTATCAATACATGTAACCCAATACATATTAAAAAACGAAATTTCTTTGCTTGTTTATTTGTTTTTCATATTTCCATTAACTCATGTTTAATCCCATGACTCAAAGGTGGAAAAGTTACAAGTAAGCAGCAGCAGCCGCAGCAGCACTGAGATTATATGAATGAGGGGCCTCAGACTACTGGGATCATATGAATGAGGGGCCTCAGACTACTGGGATAATATGAATGAGGGGCCTCAGACTACTGGGATAATATGAATGAGGGGCCTCAGACTACTGGGATTATATGAATGAGGGGCCTCAGACTACTGGGATTATATGAATGAGGGGCCTCAGACTACTGGGATAATATGAATGAGGGGCCTCAGACTACTGGGATAATATGAATGAGGGGCCTCAGACTACTGGGATAATATGAATGAGGGGCCTCAGACTACTGGGATAATATGAATGAGGGGCCTCAGACTACTGGGATTATGTGAATGAGGGGCCAACCCAGGATTCAGTTCCTATCCCCTTTTCTCCTTTGAGAGTATTATTGTATTAATAAACGTTCCCAGTGAGCTTATTGTGAGTTCTGTGTCTTGAGTCGTGCATTTGAGTCCAGTTTCGATCCAGAACCTTAACATCTTTGCTGACATCACTATTATCCAATGTGATCAAAAAACGTGCACTGAAAGTGTACGCAGATGTGTTGAGTTTTTTTTTTTTTTTTAAATCAACAAATATGAATTCCTATTTGCTGATTACCACAGAGATTTGGTAATCAGCAAAATCTATTTACTTTGTGTGAAAGTAAAATAAGTACATTTACTCTGTCCGAGAGAAACCATTCAAGGCACATACTGTTGTACACAGGATAAGAGCTTTGCTTGATCAGCCTGCTGCACTTGCAAACCTCCATATTCTGGGGGAGAATGTAGCCTATGATAAACAAATGGGGGGATTGTGCATATCCTTTGATGAATCAGCTAAAAAAAGGATTTAAAATTAAAATGAGCTCAACTATCCATTTTCTTTTATTACGATTATCATATTATATCATTTCATATTTTCCTTTATTATTATATAAATCTTTGGACTCACAGCAAAATGCCTTAACCTTTTTTATAGCATCTCTTCTGTCTGGTGAGTGTGCCCATATGCCCACAATCTGGGATCATTGTAGCAGTGCCACAGGAAATGGATGCTCGGCATGGATGGTGAAACAAGTAATTATGTGTTAAATGGCCACAGTGTGTTCTCACTGCGGATGATTTACCAGAGGGGCTGATATCCATATATCCATACAAAATGTCAATTCCACTTTTATCATCACAATTAGAGAAAATTAAGTGTGTTATTAATGTGGTCTAATCAGACAGGCAAGTTTATCATGGATCAACTGTCCTCTCAGAAAATTATCCGGGACTGTTTTGAATATAAACAATTAGTTTAGGACTTAAAACCACAATCAGCCTGAATTTAATGGCAATGGCTAGAATGCAATGTGCAGGTACTCTTCCGAATGCATCTGTAACTAAATAGCTGCAAATGAAACTGCATTTATAGTGTGCAAAACATGTTATCCTCTTATCTATTAGGCGAGAAGAGTTCTGTTTTCCTTTCCCACATCCCAGCGCACGTTATCAAAATCTTATCAGTTCAGTTCATACAGCTTCCCCTTCTGTGATGATATCAGGTGAAACTTTAAACGGCACACTGGAATTATCAGTTAGAGTGCATGCTTATCACTTTTTTTTTAACCGTTAGCATATGCAAGCATACACTTTTTCCCAAGAAATATATTTTATTTATAATACACCAGCTGCTCATTGAAAATTAAGATTGTACTTAACGACACCTGAAACACCTTCAGGTGCTGCATTACAAGATAATACACATGCCAAGTCTTATCTATAAAAGCTGACAACATCAAATATCCTTTCAACAGTGGTTGTGTAAGACAGATATCTGATAATGAAAAACTTAATCATATTTTTGTTACCCCTGGGAACAAAATAGTTCTGTCATGACTTATTATGCTCTGCTATATCTTCTTCTTCAACCAAAAATGTAGAAAAATTGTGGAACTGTAATCTTTAAAAAAAAGAATTCCTCATAATATCCTGGTTTTCTCTATGATTTATATTGCAATGAATTTTGTGCATTAATCAGTGAAAAAATGTTTATTTATTTTCATAATTTGTAACTGCTAATAACTAATAACTGCCAACAAATACGATAAAAAAATATATTTCCTGAAGAATAGTCTGATGAATTTATTTAATATCCCCAAGAGCCTTATTCAGAATCAAAGCAGGTGACATTGAGACGATCTGTAATATCAGTCTTGTCACAAAGTCATGCGAGACAGCCTTTTAAAGAGATACAAGCGGACCCCGTCTGATTAATGTGGCGAGGGGAGCGGAGAGAATGGCTCCTGTGGGGGGATCCATCTGAGAGTCTCCGAGAGTCTGACTGCTGCTGCGAGAGCCTCTGCATCCCTCCGCTCCCATTTCCTCATCCCACCATCTCACAAAGCACTGACGTCTCGCTGGGACATTATTACCCTTTCAACCGCCGCCGTTATTCTGGGAAGAGACAGCGCTGTCTTGTCGCACACCGCGTTCCTCGTGCTTGGCGTGTCCCTCCTGCTCACTTCTCGTAAAAATCCCAGAAGCAAAGCACTGACTCACACATTGCGGGTTATGGGAAGGAGCTGCAATGGCAATTCTGTGTGCTGCTGATGTCCCTTCCTTTAAGTGTCCTCGATTTCATCTGAAGAGGTGTTCCTTCAGGTCTGTTCTCCGTCTACCTTTTTCAAAGGGATCTACATTGATGTTCCTTGTGCGTACTTTTAAAAAAACTGTATTTTTCATAAGCAAAAATGTTATGAAAGCTCTTTACAATCAATTTTTGTTCAATGACTCACAGAATCTATATATCCACCTCTGTGGCTAATAAAGAAATGCACTCCCGTGAATGCAGTAAGTACAGTCACAGTTATAGGTATATGCACTCCCGTGAATGCAGTAAGTACAGTCACAGTTATAGGTATATGCACTCCCGTGAATGCAGTAAGTACAGTCACAGTTATAGGTATATGCTATGGCAGGTATTGACTTCCACAAGGATCCTCATTTTAGCGCTCTCATATATAGGCATGACAGCTGGAATTTGTAAACGTTTCTCACACTCCCAGCCCATCATGAAGTCAACCTGCAACTATTGGGCCTGATGCTGGGCGGATGTGCAGTATAGCAGCACAATCTGCTGCTTTATTGTACAGAGAACCATAGAGACTGCAACCTTCACTCATAAAATATTGTACCTGTAGATGAAGCATTCATGTTCACTGAGTAAATGACTGACCGACTGATCAAACGACTGACTGACTGGCTTTCATATTGACTAGCTCATTGACTGGTTGGCTTTCGCTGATTGACTGGCTCTCACAATGAGTGGCTGACTAGCTTTACAATACAATGTCAAGTTTTAAAAGTGTTAAAAGTGTTTTATTTGTAATTGTTGTATTCTCAGATTTTAGTTGCATAACTGGCTATATATTCTGGATTATTCCTAAAAAAAAAAAATTTTAAACCTGACCAAGACATTTAATTATGATACTTGGTTAAAGACATAAAAATACTATAGTTAAAACAGTTTATAAATCCACATTTCAGTAAACAAATTATTTCAGTTCACTTAGGTTATAGGTTAGTTAGTTTCTAACTCTTCACTTTGGCTCTTTTGCCTTTGACTTTTATCAACAGGACCACTTAATCCCTCTCTGAGGCTTGGAACACATCTATCATAAATCTGAATATTCAGTTGGTCAACTCTCTCACAATTTTTCGATTTGCAGTGTGACATCTGCTTAGACAGTCGGCTAAATTCTGAGCCAAAGCAGAGATAGACCATAGGAGCGAACAAGGTCATGGAACAGCAGTTTTGCATGCCTAGCCTTCTTCTAATTTCCAATTAAAACAGTGATAATTGCTGTTGCCAAGTTCTTTTAAAGCTTGCAGAGGAGAGTGGGAGAAAATACACACTCTGAAATATTGTTTGATGCTCTTAAAGTACCCCAAGGATTGACCTACTTTAAAATCATTCAAACAGCAATCTCAGCTGACACAAAGAGAATTAGTGCAGATTAAGGATCAAGTTTGGAAGATTAACATGCATGAGGAAGGCACTGAAGGCAGTTATAATTATTGGCCCACAGAAGTCAGCTGTATTTTTCACTATGGTAATATGCATTGTGCCTCCACACCAGTGCACACCACCATCTTAATCCTTCTCACGAGTGATGTGGGGTGTGCCATTGTGAGTGTGGTCATGTAATTTAGAACCAAGCAAAACATCTGAGCGGCTTTTGAAGTATGGCCTTACATGAGAGACTGAGCAAAGATCATGTTTGTTTAGCAGCAAAACCTTGAGAGATAGCTCTACAGTCAACTTCCATTTGCACAGAAGACTTGCAAAGATTGTTATTCTAATTCATCAATGCCCAGTCAAAGTGTTTCTCAGAGTCAATCTTGGGGTGTGTGCAGGGGTTGTTGCAACTCTTGTTGTTCTAGGGAAACCAAGAGTAAAGTAAAAGTTAAGGTGGTGGAATATAGATGAAGAGTTATGGCAATTATTCCATGGCAGACACCGATAGAACAGTAAGTTTTATTTTAAACGGGAATATCGAGCCTTGACATGTCTTTTTTTGTCAGAAAAGCAAGTGGTGTGTTTGTTTTTTCTGCTTTTACATACTGTAAATACATCCTACTTACTAAATAATAATATAAAAAGTAGTGATTTACAAAACTAGCAAGCTACAGCCGCTAAATGGTCAGGAAACTAGTGATTAAATGACAGGATTCATTTAGATAAACTTCCTAAGTGTGCTTTCTTTCCCTCTGTTTATCTCTATTCATTATTTATCTCAACTGACTCATTACATTAAAAATTCCTGAACATGCAAGCCACTCATTTTCTTTCAGTTCCTGAACTGGAAATGGCAGTCTTGACTTCACTGTCAATTCCATCAATTCAGGAATCGATTCCTACCCTGTCGTCCTGCCCTAGCATGTCTGCTTGTGAAGACAATGCATCAATAATATTGGCATGAACAGATATTTTAATGCACTTTGGTAGAAAATGGGTTCCAACAATCTATGCGCTGATTGCATAATGGATGCTTTAATGTGCAGTGGAATACCCTTATGCGCAGTGGAATGCCCTTATGCGCAGTGGGTCCTGTAATGCACAGTGGATGCCTTTATGTGCAGTGGATGCCCTTATGCGCAGTGGATGCCCTTATGCGCAGTGGATGCTTTTATGTGCAGGTCCTGTGGTCACATTCCAAAAACCAACCTTTCTGTGATGAAAATAAAGCCCAATACTCTGTGTTGGCAGAACTGTTCTTATTGTTCTTAAAAAGCACAGACCACAAAGAAAGAAAAAAACGACATTCATTTCCATTGATTCTAATATCAATCTTTATTGATCTTCTGTAAAAATCCACATTGGTTTGATACATTGATCATTGAACCTGTCACTGCCAGTCATATTCATGCTGTTTAACCCTTTTGTGCAGAGGCTTAATTTTGCCCATTTTCACCTGTTTTGTACCGTTCTGTTTAAAGCTTGATAATTCCAGATGTCAATGTTAGACAAACACCAATAATGGCTTAAATTATCATTTATTCCCATGTCTTAAATTTACTTATTTTCATAATTCATATACAAATTATTCGCAGCAAATACACAACTCCCGGTGAACGAAATTCCACCACTCTAGTTTACAGTGAACCCCTGAGAGACAATAAGGTAAATAAGGCAAAACCTTTTATTTTCTGGTCAACAAACCTCCTGTCAACAGAAACCGTTTGGGGGGCTGTAGTCCTTTCGACGGTCCAGCTGTGATCCAGGGGTCTTCTATGGACAAAAGCAGAACTGATGGGGCTGCACATCCTCATCACTGATGCCATGTCATCTGTCCTCTGGCTCACTTTTTGGCAGTGCGCGTGGTGAATGAGATCAACCCCTCTTCAGTCTTGTCACAGCAGTCCTGCAGGAATGCACAGCAGCAGGAGTGGGAGTAGGAGCAGGAGTGGCAGCAGAGGGAACAGATGAAGACAGGGAGACAGGAGAAAACTGGTGATTTCCATTTGTTTATTTCCCATTAGCCATGCTGGTGAACCCAACATAATGAATGGCTAGGCCACACATGGAAGCTTCTACTATAGTGTAGTATCAATTCTTAGTACCGCACAGTCCTAACAGATTTAACTCTGTCTTGGGGCTCCCCTTTGTCTGCTGGTTTTCGTTCCAACCACAAATGCTATCCCAGAATAATTTTAACAAGCTGTTAATTTTTCTTAATTATGTGATTTTCATGTGTAGATGGATTATTTATCCTCTGAAACCACATAGTCAGAAATAGCTATGCATGCCATGAAGAATAAAAATCGTGCTATGTTGCAAACAATTGCATAAAAAAGATAACAAAATTATTGATCAAATTAAAGACGGATGTGAATCAATAGGCTCCTACTTAGGTTGTTGAACACATGTAGTTTAGGTTCACATGTAGTTTAGGTAATTTTCTGGCTCATTATCATTGGCTTTGTCTTTGAATTCTTCATTATCTACTGAATGCTTAGCTTTAGAGGCCAGGGGGCACATGTATAAACAATGCTGAGCAGAAAAATGCCCTCAGAAAGCCGTGTAAGCGAGTTTCCACGCAGAACTTCAGATGTATAATATAACACGTGCTGTGAGAATCTGCATGTCTCTGCACATGATGGACACAATACGTTCGCAATATTTTTACTTTTACTCAGTTTTATACATGTGGCCCCAGGTGTCCACACTATGTGTTCACCAATTAGGAGCCTATTGATTCACCTCAATCTTTAATTTGATCAGTAATATTATTTTGTTACCGCTTTTTATGTAATTGTTTGCAATATAGCACAATGTGAACATGGGGCTTTTATTCTTCATGGCCTGCATAGCTATTTCTGCATTAATGTGGCTTTAGAGGGTAAATAACAGCTTGTTAAAATTCTGGCATTGCAATTGTGGTTGGAATAAAACACCTGCATATACAGGGAGGGGCCCAGGACCTGCTATAAGCTAAACTTGAATAAGGCTAGCTAGCTAGCTATACTACAAACAATACAACACAAACACACACACAACAACAACACAACACTTAGGCCTATAGCCCTGCAGCAGAGATAGCTAGCCACCGCTACAGTATGTGTCAGTAATAAAGAACATAGTGAAAGAGGTAAAATATAGGAACATTACATGCACTAGTACTCACATGTTGTCAAAGAGCAAATCTTGAGTTCTACACGCATTGCTCAAACAAAACCATTGTTTGAGCAATGCGCTTTTGTGCACAAAAATGTTGCATGCATGATGATAGCGTTGTTCCGATTCAGCTTGCAATACACAGATTTTCAGATCTGACTCCCAGCTGTCCAATCACAAATTTTTTGTATCTTTGGAAAGCTGAGCAAGAGCTCTTTTTGGATAATAAGGCTGTCAATCAATTACAATTAGTTTCAAGATATTACTATTGGCCATTTGAATTGCGAACTGTTACGCAGACGTATATTTGAGATTTTGCCCGTGTTGAAATTTACACTGTACACCACATATAGACAGAAAAGGCAGAAAATAACTACAGAATCTTAGAAAGAACATGTCTGGCTTAATAATGTAGGTAAGGTTATGACTTTATTCCATACTTTACGTGAAATTTTCATAGGAGAAGGAAATTATGTGATGATGACAGAAATTTACTTTAATACGCGAGCAGAAAAAATTACATTTAATTTAATTGACCTATATTCAGGACCTTAGATAGTATTTGTTGATGGTGAGAGAAGAACTGTAGACAACCCCTAAATATATTTAAATGTCCGGTATCTTCAACCCGATTCCCTCTCACGTAGATCACACTGTAGAGTGGTCAAGATACTTTTATAAAATACAGCACAACGGTGGCACATAAAAACTTAATATTTAGCTTGATAATAGCCCAACTAGCGCTGATGAAGATGATATGCAGTTTTCCATAATACCATGCTTTCTGACGTGGTACAGTGGGATGTTTGTCCACTAGGAAGCCAGAGCAATTCATCCAAAAGTGTGTCACATATTGCATTGTGTTTGATCTTGATTCATTTTCAAAAACCCATTATCTTTTCCCACAAATTAATTTAAAACTCCACTATTTACACATTAAATCATATTAAGATACATGACTGAAAATGTGTCAGAGATGTTTCAGAGATATCACGATTACAAAATATTTTTGCTCATATTTGCTAAGTAATAACATTTTAAAACTTCAAAAAGTCAGTAACAGTATGAAATAAGGATTGATGTTTTCAAAGAATCACTTACATTTTTTTGGATTGTTTTCTGTGATTGTGATAGTTACTTTTTAATTATTTCAGTCATATATATGTAAAGGTTTCAGGTCTTTTTGAAGATTAGTGCGTAATGTTTACTTTGATTGTTTGCACTGAAACTGTTGTCCTATGGTGCAATTAGCTTCTTATCATAGCCTAGCCTTTTCATCTCTGCAGTGCACATCTTTGAACACTTTTTCAGCCTGTGTGGCCCTAGACAGCAGAATACTACAAAGACACACGATGGCTTAGTTAATGTACTTTTGGCAGGAATGTGGAACTTGATTTACTGAGTGTGTCTTTCATCTTGACCTCTGTCCATTAACACTTTGTGTGGACACATGTGGTTGGTCTGATCTTAATTAATGCTAAAGTTCTGCTAGCTTTTGCACCAAGAGGTTTTACTTACAACAAAAATGAGACTCAGTAAATTCCTGGGGTCAACTTCAATAGTATCTCTTTGAGATACAGCAAACAACAAGCATACAACTCAAAATCAAAAGCAGCTGTTGGCCGTCCTAAATCTAGCTAATTAGAAACTCCTCTAGCATCTACAGCAGTTTCTGATCATGTGGCTCTTTATTAGTAACTGTCATAATTGACTGATGTACAAAAATTCAAGTCATTCAAATTAGAATTTTTCATGTTCAGTTGCATTTAGATTCTACATGGCTTTATTATTTAAAGATAGGCAATCTAATCAGGTTAATACTAACTTGATGTTAAATACTATGTGACACAGATTAGAGTGATTTCAGGTAAAAATTTACTTTTTAAATTGTTTTATTTTGTAACCTTTGATGATTTCTAAAAACAGGGATTTGTGCATGCTTATATTTATGGTAAAGTAGGCAAACAACAAAAACTCCACTAACTTAACATGTCTGAAGGTGACGCAGATCCTTATGCATTGTTTCTTGGCATTGACTCATGGGTAATATGCTGAAGCCTGAGAGAGACCCCCCTGCCCCTTCCAACACTGAGCTGAAGCACCTCCCAAAAAGGATCCCATTGTGCGAGACTCATTACTCCTGAGCAAGACTTCTTACTCCTGAGTGAGACTCTGCTCCTGAGCAAATGCATTCAGGGAGCTGTCCTCTCTCTCCCCAGCTCAGGACCTCCACAGGAGTGTCACAGACCACAAGAACCACTTAAATTGTTTCAAAGGAGGGGTCACTGACCTTTAGCGTGGGGTTGTCAGGGCACTGCCCAGCTCCGTGTGTTGAGTGCTTCTTCTTTTTTTTTTGAAGATAGCAAAGCATTAAGCACCACAGCACACCAAATATTCAACGCATCGCACCACATATTCACCAACCAAACTATTGTTAAATTATGAACTCAAAAAACCTCTAAAATGCCATCGGAAATCTCAAACACTACTATCTACTGTATATAATCCTCTTATAAATTCAACATTTTTCTTCTGAGATAATGGTATATGCATAGTGTCGAAAGAAGAGCTTTACTGAGAAACTCTCAAAGAGAAATAGAAAGGAAAGAGACAACACAAAACCACAGCTAGAGGAGGATTTACATATATTATATTGCTCATATTTTAAAGGCTCTTGGTTGCAGGTAATTATTTTACATTCAGTCAGGGGGTAGAAACAAAATATCCAGCATTTTGAAATGAGGGTTCCCCAGTTAAATGGTCAGATTTTGTCTGTAAAACAAATCTGAGAAAATCTGTATTTTATTTGTCAAACAGTATTGGGGTCCATTATTTCTTGCCACATTCCAGTTTGTTTTCCATTTGATAAATACCCTGCCCTTTATGAATTGAGATGTTAGAGTTACAAAACTCAGCTTGGTGAGTGTAGTGACTGCTAAACTGCCAAACTGTGCTTCTGAAGAAAGAAAATGCAGATTTGCCTTCTGTTGAGAGCAAATATTGATTGAATCCAGGTCAATTTTATTTCCCTTGGAGTAGCTTAATTAAATGAGAATACAACATAAAATTACACTAATTATACAGTTAGCTATTGAAGGATGCAAACAACTTACTTTTATTCTAGAATTCAATTTGATCAGTGACCTTAATGTGTGTCAGTTTCTTCTGTCCAGACATTTTTGTGAGAGAACTGTTTCATGCAACATATGACTACCAATACATATGTATAGATATTCAGCACATTATAAAGACATTTTAAAATATATATATTTAATGGCTATATACTGGTAATCCATGACATCTGCAGAACAATGTGTGTGGAATATCTAATTCCAACTAAGCAAATATTTGTAGTTTAATTAGGTGGATATTTTCTCAATAGATATGGTAGAAATTGTTTTCATAACAGTAGATAGTTACTGGCTTGTCATGTACATTCAGCTCCCAAACAACCTGTATTTACATGATTTTGTTTTGCTTTACATGCAAAGGTTATAAGAACTCATTGTCCAGATGACAGTGGAAATTATTATCTTATGACGTAAGGGTCAGATGACAGCATAACCCTATGCAAGGCCATATCTCTCACAGTGAACATATTACTAGGAATGTCCTCCCTATTTCCAAATCAATGCCATAAGCAGTTTAATATATTTGCTTTATATCTTTTAAGATCAACGTTTACTTGTTAACCATATACAGGTGACCCAACACCCATTCAGTTAAAATTTCTGTTCATGATATTTATATATTTTGCACCCCAATTGCATCTGATATATAAAGTAATACTTTCAAACTGTTCATTCAAAGCAGTTGAAAAGTTTTTGGTTGAGAGGCTCTAACATTTTTATGACTTATGTGAAAAAGGATCCATGTTACCATACAGTGAATCACCTCCATTAAACACATCCTCTTGTACCTGTCCTAAAGGTGGGGAGCAATTCAGAAATAATGAGTAATGTGAAATATGAGTAACAGAACTGCCCTGTCACGCTACAGCTTTTTTTTAAATATGGCCTGCAGCCTGACACCTTCCTTGTAGTCTGCCAGACAGGATGACTGGTCTGGAGTCAAAAACCAAGTCCACCCATGAAGAGTCTAAACTTAACCTGGGTACCTTACTTCTAAAAGAAAGACTTCTGGCAGAAGAGACGGACATCTCTTTTCTTTCTTTCCTGTCAGAGGCTCCTTTTCTGTCTCCTTCCGTTTTGGGTTGTGTTATCTTCTGATGCCAAGCAGGTGGCCTTGGGAAGCTCTCCAGTTCCTTCTCAAGTAACAACACGGGAAAAGATTCCCAGCCAATGAAATAGCCATTGAATACTGCATGAGGCTGGGAATGGGAGTGTGTATGAGGGAGGAAACCTTTGTACACAGATAAGAACTCAGAAAGTACTTATTTATTCAAACAATTTATTCACTCACAGTAAACTTATTGTAAAATCAAATTAATTGACAGGACTTTCTATTTCAATATTGTGTTAATAATCAATAGATAAGATTTGGCTTCATTGGGAATAATCACATTTAAAAAATCAAAAGCATGTTTTTCTTTAAATTTTGTCTTCATGTTTGATTCAAACCACTCATAGAATTGCACACACACACACACACACACACACACACACAAACACACACATATACACACTTTCTTGAATTGCTTCTTTTAAATAATATTTTGTAGGTAAATAATCTTTCACATGGTATGAATGCATTTGGAGGTAAGTGTACATATTATTATATAATATATTAATATTCCAGGGAGGCACTGTGAAACCATCATGCCATAATGCATGTCCACCTTTCTCACCATCAGTGGAATTAAGGCGATGGAAACAATGAAACCAACGGACACATTTCCAAACCATACTCCTGGGGCCAGACAATTTCACTGCCAACTATATATAAAAAAATTGTCTATGAATAATAAAAATAGGGCTGAAATTTTATAGCATAACAAGGTTCATTTTTGCAGTTTGCTGTAAATTACAGTGTCTGTGCCAGGTACACGGTGGCTTGAGCAACTCTGGTATCATCTCAGTGTGCTACAGGGAGAGAAGAGCTCATCTCAGATACAAGGAGAGAAGAGTGCATCTCTGTGTGCTACAGGGAGAGAGGAGCTCATCTCAGATACAGGGAGAGAAGAGCTCATCTCAGCGACAGGGAGAAAGGAGCTCATCTCTATGTGCTACAGGGAGAGAGGAGCTCATCTCAGTGTACTACAGGAAGAGAGGAGCTCATCTCAGCGACAGAGAGAGGAGCTCATCTCAGCTACAGAGAGAAAAGAGCTCATCTCTGTGTGCAAACAGGGGGGGAAAAGTTCATCTCAGCTACAAAGAGAAAGAAGCTCATATCAGTTACAGGGAGATAGGAGTTCACCTCAGCTACAGTGAGAAAAAAGCTCATCTCAGCTACAGGAGAGAGGAGCTCATCTCAGCTACAGGGAGAAAGGAGCTCATATCAGCTACAGGGAGAAAGCAGCTCACCTCAGCTACAGGGAGAGATGAGCTCACATCAGCTACAGGGAGAAGGAGCTCATATCAGCTACAGGGAAAAATGAGCTCGCCTCAGCTACAAGGAGAAGGAGCTCATATCAGCTACAAAGAGAAAGAAGCTCATCTCAGCTACAGGGAGAAAGAAGTGCATCTCAGCTACAGGGAGAAAGGAGCTCATATCAGCTACAGGGAGAACGCAGCTCACCTCAGCTACAGGGAGAGATGAGCTCACATCAGCTACAGGGAGAAGGAGCTCATATCAGGTACAGAGAGAAAGGAGCTCACCTCAGCTACAGGGGAAAATGAGTTAACCTCAGCTACAGGGAGAAGGAGCTCATCTCAGCTACAGGGAGAAAGAAGTGCATCTCAGCTACAGGGAGAAAGGAGCTAATCTCAGCTACACGGAGAAAGGAGCTAATCTCAGCTACAGGGAAAAAAGAGCTCATGAAAGAAGTTCAAAGTTGTGGTACTTTTTGTTAAACTTGACATGTATGCTGTCTTCACTGATTTTCAGAACCACAATTATATCAAGGTCACAAAGGCTTCTTATACTGCATATTTTTGGATCTCAGCCACATGTTCATTGATTTTAAATAAAATTTACACAAGCCAGTCCTCATGTGAAAGGGTCAAGGTTACTCTGCCGCAACTGTACATCTACTTTCCACTACTTTCTTCTACTGATATTCATGTCTGTCCATTATGAATCTTTGGAAAGCCTTTATTTAAATATTTATTTTATGCTTTGCCCCCATTTTCTCCCCAATTTGGAATGTCCAATTGTATTGTCCGTGCCCATGATGCAGTCTCCATGCGGGAGTGTGAACAAGCACCTATACTCTCCTCAGCAGGGTGTGACGTTGCCAGTTCCTTCCTCTCACACTGCAGCCCACAAGGCAAGCTTGCACACACACAATTAGGAGGAACGCACTTTAGGCCTGATGTACTAAGACCTTTTAGCACATGCAAAACCAATAACATGACAAATGATTGCATTTATTTTGCACCAATAATTAGTTGTGTTATTAAAAGTTTTTGCACACACTTAAGGTCTTAGTAAATCCAACTCTTTATGTGCAGCATTGACAAGTAGACAGTGGGCATCCAATCAACAGTGGGGGGTTACCACAATGCAATAAAATGTGCAACTTTGCTAACTGAACCCTAGGTGATTTTACCGCTAATTATCCATCTCCCTGCAGGGCTGCCCAATAAGGTCCTGACTGGTACAGTCAGGATTCAACCCCCTGTATGTGGAGCTCATCCATGCACTGGAATAGTGCCTTATTAGGACGAGCCACCCAATAGCCACCTTGCAATGTCTTAATACAGTAGTCATCACTGCGACAGATTATATAATTTACCTGCTCACAAATCTTTGTTCTCCGTTTTATGAAAATTTGATATTTATATAAAATTCCTTGAATGCATGCAAAGCAATTCATTCATTCAATACGCATGGTCATATTGTGATGTTGATTCAGGCTACTGGGGACAGCTTCATACATCTGTAGAATAAATCCAGTCTGTTCATTCACTTTGCATCTTCTTTTCTTTCTCTCTCTCTGCTGAATCTTGTCTGACAGGTTTGATTAAGTGTTGGTTCCAATGAATGTGACACAGAGGAGAAGGTCATTTTGAAAAGGTGACTGCTTGGCATATTTTGCTACATATTCCATCGCCTGACTGGTTCCCACCAACATGGTGTTATTGACCCCCTTTTGTTGCCAGGCAGCAAAAACCAAGGTGATCAGGCTAATTAAGCAGAAGTTACCTGCTTCTTTAATAAGAACTTTTGTCAATTTTTATAAGAAGAAGTTAAATAACCAAAGTAGTCTAAATGTATGAGAGATACATAAAACATGTAAGATAGTTATTTCAATATTCTTAGTACAATCAGTACTGGAACAGCTCAGATTCAGCACATAATGTATTTTTAAACTTTATGAGCTGTGTTGCTTTGGGACGGTGGTTCGTGAGAAATCATACTGTACAGCAGAACTTGGATATGTTTACTCATGAATGTGTTGGAAATCAAATGCAACTGTATTCTTCTGTATTTATGCATCGTGTTCTCTTGCTTGGTAGATAATCATGGTGGATGAGGAGACTTAACCAAAATTTCATGTCTGTTGTCTATTTTTAAGCTTTTTTTTTGTTTGTTGCAAAAATGGATAAATTCCATATTTATCTAATGACAACTATTTGAGTTCTGAAAAACAAACAGAAGATGCGACCACAGACCGTTGGTTCCCCACTGAGTGCTGTTCCAGTTGGAGATCTGTGATACTTGTGTGTTTCTTCTCCCTGTAACATGCTCGATTGGCTGAAAACAGACACTGTGGAATATGCTTTTCAGTATTACAGTTTATGCCACTGCAGCTAAATGGCTAAGTACAAGTTTGTTAACCAACCAGGCAGGCAGGAAATTCCACTTCCTGAAGAAGCTCATTGATCTTAAAAACAATAGCATAGCAGGCCTATTCAAAAGAACTACACCATTTACTAAATCAAGAAGCACTTGGCTTTTCTTGGCAAGCAAGTGATTATGTTGGTTTTAAGAGACTCGTTAGAACCAAATATTTCTCATAGTTATTAATTCTAATCATAAAATTTTCAAGAATTCTAAAGGTTTTCTTAAAGGATTTGGGGAAATAAGCAATTTATCGGTCATGGGGTATGTACAGTCATTTAAATAGAAAATTACTGATATCGAGTAAAAAATAAGAGCATTGATGATCATAGACCAAGTTGATGGAAAGAAAAATAAATATAAAAAAATTCAAAACATTATGCTTTCTGCGGCACAGACCACTTAGGCTACATAAGGCATAAAAACACAACCCAGTCATGCAGAAATAGAATCCTGCTCTTTCACTAGTTGTTCTTCCATACTCACCAGTGCATTAGCATTTGCCAGCTTTTGTGAGTATGGAAGTACTAATATTATTGTTTTAACGGTATGTGTCAGTCAGAAAAGTAGGCCTAGATTGTCATAGAAAGTTACAAAAGGCAAATTTTTTACTTCAAAACATTTATTGTCATCGTCAACAAAAGAAATGTTGCGCAAACAAGATTCCTGTGGGTTGCTCTGGTTTCGAGGACTCCAAAAACATGCTTGAATAGACTTTTAATAAGTAAAGCAGCTTTTTAATTACTGTCATCAGAAATGTTTACTCACATTAACTTATTCTTTTCGCTGTTTCCTAAGTCTGTTTTTTTCTTCCTACATACTGCTACATGCTACATAACTAAAATAACTTAATGTTCCCACGCAAAAAAAATGGAAACCTGCTTGTACTATGCCCCTTTCTGTATTTGAAATCTGATTTGACTAAAATCTATACAAGTAACACCAAAACCATTCAATCTATTCAGGCAGTGTGTGCCTGTGAGTCACAGATTACTGTACAGTTTCAATTTCACTATGAGAAAAGAAGTGTAATCCAGAGCTGATAGAGATACACTTTTTTTCTGAAGAGATGATGCAGCATTTTTTAAGCTTGTGTCACCATGCTCCGCTGTTTGTCTTTGAGAGAGGAGCTCTACGGGTTGACCTGGGGAGCAAGTTAAACTGGTGTCTCTTTGTAATAAATATTCACCGCAATCATGTTACTGTGTAGAGGCACAGGAAATGGTTCACCACAGTCTTGTGCTTCTGGGACCCCAGGAACAACAGGGGGCAATTGTGCTTGGAACAGATGTACATGTAGGAACTTAAGACACAGGGACTCTGGTCACGATGGTAACATGTTTTGTTTTTTTTTGTACTTTTTACAAGCGTTTGCTTTAGGAAATAGTTTATTTTGAGGAAGTCTGAAGAGTGGAATTGTGCAAGAACAATAATCATGATACTTGGAATCATTCAAATATCAAACAGAACTCACATCTTGAACTAATTTTGAGGCCTGCGTGGATAGGCAGGAAATGATGTGTCCAACTGGGAAATACCTACTCTGAATCATTTCATTACTCATTCAAAATGTTTACAGATTTTAGGTATCATCAATAAGGTTTTGTTCTTTTGTTACAAAAGTGAAAAAAGAACCGAAATCGTACAATGAAGAGAAAAACTCTTGTTTATTAGCCATGATTTCACACTGTGAAAAAAATCCACTAGAGTACAAAATGTTTAACTGCAGTAGTCAAAAAAAAAAACATGATCCAAACAAAATGAGAACAATCCCACATTGATGCATCATCATGATTCGTGCAATAAACATATTTTAATGACTGTACAGCATGTTGAACCCTCAGGGGCAGGGCACTAGCACTATAATAATTTCCAATCAGTTGAATTCAAGCAAGTGTCAGACTTCAGCCATAGAGACAGTCCACAATGACATTAGGACTGGAAACTGGGGCTGTATCCGAATCAGAACCCCATCTACCGTGTCCCGTCTCCTGTGTAGTGTACTGGCAGATGTGTGCTGTTTAATGTGCGCTGTTTAGTACGCAACGTGCAGTGCGCAAAAAACATCCTCCATACTATTTTCCAACTGTACTGTGGAAGTGTCGTAAGATATCCCACCCTTGCGTGGCCATGTCACGTATTGTTTTTGTTGTTAGTGAAGAAAAATGTCAGCGAAGCTGATGCTGCACGTCATATTTATGCGACCAAAATGTTTGTGTACTTCTTGAAAAGTATACCACACTTAGAAAATAAATTTGCCTAAACGACTTCCTCGTCCTGTCTACTCAACAAGCCTACCTAATAGTATGGAAGGGTGCTGATTCGGACACAACCTGGCTCTTTGTTGGGTGTTACCATGGCAACCATTGGGCTGAAAGGGAAGTACTCCTTATCTGATTCCGAGATTCTGAAGTGCAGTGTCCGGGGAACTGTGTTAGGGGGGGAAATTAGGGGCTGTACAACATGCCAGAATTCCCATCTATTATTATTATTTTTATACCACACAGGGATCCTTTACAATCCCAGAAAGAAGAGCCGTCCACAGACAGTGTAGTGCAGTGCAAACACCGCAGAAGAAAATTGTACAAATTCAAGCACTCAGTTTAGGGTCAGTTCTTTCTGACCTTAAATATCACAATGTCCACATCATGCATATCCTGCTAGAAAATAAGCATCAATTACAGAGGCTGACAACCCCAAATGCTTGATACACGTACAGGTTTTCTTCTGATACTTTTCTCCACGTAACACAGTTCTTTACATGAATGACACTCAGCAGAAATAGCTGAAGCTGAATTTACCTTAGATAAGCAAACACAGCCAGATCAAACCAGGCAAGGATCCGGCAAGCATACAAGACACTATGAGACACAGAGGAAAGACAACAGTGACACTGAAGCAGATGGAGCCATTGGCATACTACAGCTGCTCACCGAGATATCAGTTTCTTTACATTTCTCAGATTACACACACAGGCCTCCTACTTGGGTATGCGTTTGCTGCCTGCAGTCATGTGCTGACCAATCCTGATCAAGTAAGGTTCAGGCCAATGATGTGCCGAATCCAGTATTCTGATGAAAAACTTTATTCAGCACTCGGCCAGAAATGGGGAGAAAAAAGAAAACGCCCTAAACGCGTGTTGCACAGGATAACGCAAACACCAGTGGCAGCGAGTTAAATGTTGATCTGGTAAAGATGGTGATTTTAGTATTCAAACTTCATGAATATTCAAAACTCCATCGTGTGATGGTAAAAAAGAGAAATTCTATGCAATGTTGCCATTAATAGAAGGTCTGTATCTGACAAATAAGCTCCAGTATGATATTTGTACTGCCAGTAGACAGCCCATTAAAATTAATCAATGACGGGAGAAAATTTCTCCTGCCAGAGAAAGGCCACTGAACTCCAAGCAATGATACTAGGCTTGCTGTGTGACAGAAAAACTGGTCTTTGTAGAACCCTCAGGATAAAAAGCTTCCTGCAGCAATTGGCAAGTGAGAGGTAATGGAGTTGTGACCTCAATGGTGTGAAAGATGTGCGATTAGCACATCAGACAACTGAATGAACCAAGATAAATAAAACGTTTTTAATCCCATGCTTATTTGATTAGCATACATGTTTGACATATGGACATCACAACATACTTGTTTTTAATTTAAAAAACCTGTCTGTCATCTTTGAAATTTAAAGATCAATTTCAATAATTTTCACATTATTAATATGTGGAGGTGACTGAAGTAGTTATGCAATCATTTTAGACAGATGCACTGAAAACACAATACAATTGTTTACCATTACACACTTCACCAGGGAAAAGCAAATGAATCCAAAGGCTTGAAAATACTGGCTGTCATTCAAAATTACACACAAGGACATCACTGCCAATAAGACTGATGGCAAGGCTGGAAAAGTACTGGCCAGGTGGCAAACCTAACATCAGCACCAGCAGCTTCATAATGGAATGACTATGATTACATCAGCAGCAGAGCATTTTTACAGTGTCAAGCACACAATGTGATGCATTTCTGACTCTATATTCAAAATATTTTTTTTTTAATGGATGTATATTTTTAGCAGGACTCAAAACCGAATTAAGCCTGTTGTGCTAGATTTGGCATTTATCAGAACCCAACCTTATGAACATAGATAGGTGCATCCCTGGTTGAGATTCCCTTTTTAAAAACACTGAAAAAACTGGAGGGTCATCAAGGGCCCTTTGTTTGTAAAATTATAATCCTTCCATGTCAATCTGGAGTCTGGACCAATCCCAAGACACCCCTGCAGCCAGAGGCCCGCCTTCTCAAACAGGAGGCTGAAAAATGTTTCTACAGCAGAGAAACGCGTAATGTGCAAAGACAGCCGCCCAATTAAAACAAGCAGTAAGTACAAAACAGCTAGCCATGCATGGTACAATAAATATTGTTCATCCCCCCCAACGCAAATATTCTTTGAATAAACAAAGCGCATTTTCATTATAAATAAAGACTAGAACACACATTAAAGCAAAGTTTTAAGACTTAAGACCATTTCTTGCATTTATCGCTATTTTTTTTTTTTACCATTGACAGGAAGTACTCTCCAATCAGAGCCTTTTTCTCTTCCTGTTAGTGGCTGCAAAGGTCGAGCTGCATGTTTGCTCTAAATTACATGTCAAGACATGATTCAGCTCTCGCCCAGTACAGCTGCTGCTGGGCCTTCCAAATGGTCGCAGCATGGGATGACGGCCATTTAAAATCTCCCTCCAGTCCGCTCAACCTGAGGTGAGAAAGGCCTGCTCACATACGCCCCATTCCATTAATGAGAACTGTCCTCTGTTAATCTGGCATGGGCCCCCAGCACCCATCCTCAATTAGAAAAAACTTTACCTCCAGCGGAGTTCTTCCTCACTGGTATTACGAGCAATGCCTTGAGAATGCCAAGCAATAAAAGCATGGAAGAGGGGTCAGTCCTTCATGTTCTCCCGGGAGCACAGACAAAACCGCACTGCAGTCCCATCATCTCCGGCGCGCAGCCCATCGTCTTCATCAGGCGGAAACAACCCCCCAGTTTCAACAGTTTATCCTTCATGCCAAAAATTAAAGTGTGCTTCTTCACAGTTGTATTGCGAAAACAAAAAGGGGAAATCTGTAGAGAGAAAACCAAACACATTTTGGATTACGTTCAGAGCATCACTCATGTAAAGCAAAATATCTGACATTTTTTTCGACCCAGAAGTGTCGATTAAATTCACATAACCAATGGAGATGTTGAATTAAGGGTGATTTCAAAGGATTGTGGCATATGTCAAAAAGTTGTACAGCAGGGCACAGGTATGACGTTGCATTATGGTTTCTCCAGAATTAGACATAAGCGGAGACACATGCCAACCTGTGGATATGCAGTGAAATCTGAGTGCAGGCAGTGTATTTTCTTGACAAATGTTTTGACCAAAGGGCATCTTAACATCACACACTGGCACTATAATATGACAGGAAAAACTCTGACACTTCCAGAGTTGCATGATTTTTTTTTCTACAAAATAGCTTGCACCTGGTACACCAGAGGCGGGTGTTTGAGATGTAAACATACTAATGGGGCCTTTGTGTAGATTACTGGAAGTGTTTCCTGTTGTTTTGTTTTTTTTAAATATTGTGCTTGTATTAAAATTCCGGCTCTGACCCAATTAAAGCAAAATCTCTCTCACTCTCTGTGTAACAGTCTTAAGTGGGCCTCTCTGCCACACTTGTGCTATGGCAGGATTTTGAGAAGTCTGCTTATAGCAGGTCTAACATAAATGGATTATCCTCCCCTGTGGTCTGTGCGCTGCCTCCTTCAGCACAATAATGGGCCCGCTTCCTCTGAGTGCCTCCCACTCCGCCTCCCTCAAGCTCCCTTTAATTTGGGGGTAATAAAACTGATTTGTTATCTCTGCCTAAAGCTTCTGTGTCTGTCCTGAATTCACAACGGAAGAATAGCAATTAGCAAACAATTTCCATCACCCTCCTCCGTAAAAAACTAAAAAGATTCCCCCTCCCTTCCCTTCTACGGTTTCTCTCATCCTGGCTCACACACACCAGCGTTTCCTAAATAAAATGCGCACTCTTCATGGCACACCTCAAAACAAACAGCGTCAATGTGCGTTTCTCCTCCATAGGATTAATTAAATACCATGACCCCATTCGTTAACTGCAAGTCAAAGGCTGTGCTTTTCTCTGAACATGTGACAAAAATCTAGTTTCTGATTCGGTTTGCCCCACCATCACCTCTGCGTTTGTGATTTGCGACGAGCAGTTAAGGTGCAAATTTTCATCAAAACGATTTCTTTCTAGCAATCAATATGAAACCTCAGACTCAGAAACAAATAAGTAGTTTCATTTTCTAATGGAGAAAGCAGCATTTCATCAGACACACTTCCACACCAATTTTCACATAGAAGATTTTATTGAAGTGCTTCACATACTGTCCTTGCTACATCTATGTAATGTTCCCTCCACTGCGCAATATCGCCCAGCCCAGGTCGATTTCTTAGCAATTTCTACACAACTAGAGAAGTCCATCAACATTCACAGATGAACCCAAGGAGCCAGTCTTCAGCTACACTATAATAAAATGGATGCAGTGTCACAGTCAACACTGCCATAAACATGTTGTTGTAAGTCAGCAGCAGAGGCCTGGGGAAAAGCAGCTAAGGGTGGGAGGTGAGGAGGTGTGAAGTCAACAAAGTTCTCAGGACCAGATAGCAACAGAACATAAAACAGAAAAGAAAGCAGAAACCATGGGAGCGATTTCCCTTTCCTCTGCCCTCCCACTGACCTGAGCAGGGCAGTATAATGACATTGTTCATGGGCTCCACTAAAACTGTTCCTGACTCTTTTAAACCGGTCTCAGCGGGACCTCCACTTTCAAATTTATTGCCCAACTTAGGTGGGCAACATTTCATATGCAAATTCAGGTTGCGACGGAATTCCTGCTCTTGGCTTTAAAAACATGTTTGGGACTGAGACGATATATTCATGGATGTCACCACTAAACTTACCACAACTGGCCTGATTTTATTGGAAGCTTTAGTAATTTATCACATTTGTTTTGTGTTAAATTTGTAGGAAACTCTTATCAGAAATTTTCAGGAGGCTAATAGGAGAAAATGGATTTGAAAAAATAAATAAATAAAATTAAAAAACACTATCTGAGATGATTACATTTTGACAAATGTATTTAATTTCAGAGTCTATGCATCAAAATAATTTCTGTTTATTGTACCGAGACCCTCTTTCTGTCAGAGAAATAAGAACGGATAAATTTACAAAACATTAAGCCTATAGCCTTATTCCACCCAATTACTACTGAAGCATTTGGTGACAATAGGGAAAGTTTTCTTCCCATTGTTCTTCCTAATTATACTGCTGTAGACTTTGCAAAAGCTCTGTTAGACAGCGCTGTGTCCTCCCTTTGATGAAAGCAGCTGGCTTTTATAGGAGGCCGAACATGAAAAGGCTGCTAGCATGTCGTCCATCAGGTCTGGTTATCATCATCAAATAGCATAATGTAAGTTTGAGCACACAGAGGTGGGTGGAGAGATAGGAGCTTGCAGAGAACTTCTTGCCCTGGGAGTACCCATTCTCCGTTTTCTGTCAGTGCAGGCTGTCGCAGTGTAGGGTGCCTCTTCATATCTGCTAAATCCTGTCCACACATCCTGCATGCTCTTTAAGGAAAATGGACTGCTGAACGGATTTCAAAGCCAAGCACATGAGACGTGCATCAGCCCGTGCATGACCGGTCAACAGCACTCATTCTACCCAGATAGGCTCAAGAACAGGCAACTAGTACTTTTATTGCTACTCTAACAAATTACAAGTAATTGCCATTGTATTATTCCCCTTTCAAGTAGCTGCTTCCTCTTGGTCTGTTTCTGATCTAAATGGCACTCAAATTATCTCCTGCCTCCTGACAAGTAGATGTGCGTTAGTTCACTTGGATTACGATGAGCCAATGGCATGCAGAGCTGATGTTTTGTTGCAGAATGTGCTAGTTTTGCTTTGTTATGCATGAAACGTATCCACTGCAAACATTACAGCTATGCATGGTAGAGGTCCCTGGGCGTGAGACCCTACATAACTGTTAAATTCAGAACGGGCCTCTCTGCAGCTTAACATTCTATCTTTTCACACTTTCCTTTGAAATTGTAATCCCAGCTACATAATCCTTCAATTACCACACACACAAGATCACGTTACTGCAGTTCTGCACAGTTCCACAGGGCAGGATTAAGGTTCATACCTCCTTGGTTGAGCGTGGCTTCTACGCAGGAAGATGTTTCCAGGTGCTGACAAAGGCAGTGGGGATGAGTGAGTATGGCACAGTTGTGATACTATTCCACGTGTCTAACGTTGGGTCGTAACAATCCAAAGTTTTACACCGCTGCGTGCCGAAATAGCCACCTACGACATAGAGTTTATTCCCAGAAGCCACAGCCTGGCAGCTCATGCGTTTAGCCGTGACGTCCCCCACCTTAGTCCATTGGTAGGTCTCGCTGCTGAACTTGTAGGCAGAGCATGCCGAGAACTCTGTGTCCCCTCCCATAACAAATATCTGGTTTCCCAGCACAGCGGCGGCTGTGTATCGCCAGGGCTGGGGGCAGGTGGCGGGAACGGCCCATCGGTTCTCCAGCGGGTCATAGCATTGTACTTTGGGAAGCTTGTCGTGGCTCACGCTGGTGCCACCAAAGGCGAAGAGCTTTAGTTTGACACTGACCACTGCCGCGTTGCTCACTCCCTCCCGGAGTGGGGCCACCATGGTCCACTTGTTAGTGGCGGGATCATACTGCTCCACCTGTTTCAGCGATACCGACGGGGAGGCCGGGAGGCAGCCCGTGGCGGCAGTGTGCCCGCCTACTACGTAGAGGCAGTTCTTCAGCTCGGCTGAGCCATGACCAAACCTGGCAATGAGCATAGGGGCAGCCTTGGACCACTCCTCGTGCAATGTGTCGTAGACCCAAACATCTTTGGAGACCCCATTCTCAGAGCCTCTGCCCCCTGTCACGTACACCTTGCAGCCGATGGCGCAAGCGCTGAACTCCTTGCGAGGGCTGGGGATGTCGGCCTTGGGGATGATCTCTTTGGCCTTCTGGTCCACCAGGTACAGTTTGTCGCACATGAAGGTCTGGCCACCCAAAAGAAAGAGGGCATGGTTCGTCTTCCTGGGTCGGGCGCACAGGCTTGTGACCACCCCGTCGTTCTGCAAGATCTTTAATTTGCACCGGATGGCCTCGTCCACCAGCTCTTTGCTTTTCACTTGCTTGTTGATGAGCTCCTCGGTGGAGACGTTCTCCATGAGGAAGATGGCGGGCAGGAGGGCCAGCCGGACGGTGCGTAGTAGCTCCGGGAGGTGGCAGTGCCTCCTCTCCAGATCGTAGTTGACCCAGTTGAGGGCCGATTCGTAAACTAGCCTCTCGTCCTCCGTCTCCAGCTCCTCGTGGGACAGCAGCTGCACCAGCATGTCTTTGGGAAGCTGAAGGAAGTCCTCCGTCTTGCAGATAGTGGGGAAGTTGCTCAGGCACATGCCCCAGGAGAGCTCCGACAGCTTAGCGCACTGGTGGGCATCCGACAGCAGCAGCATGCCCAGGCAGTTCGTGGGGTGCAGGTTCCTCTCCAGGAACTCGGCGCAGGCGTCCCGGATGTCCTGGAACTCCAGCATGTCTCCGGCTTCCAGCAGCGACTCGGCGTTCTCCTCGTTGATGATGACCCGGGAGGAGTACGCATAGTCCAGCAGCAGCTCCAGCACCTCGGGGTGGATGGAGTCATGAAAGTTAACCTCACTAGCCTGGCTCTCCCGGAGACCACCGCTGAACATGGCCTCAAAGTAGCGGCTGCAGGCAGCCAGCACAGCCCGATGGCAGGGGAAGGACCGGCTTCCGGCGTGCAGCAGCACGTCAGTGAAGAGCTTCTGCTGCCGTAGCGCATTCAGGTGCATCAGCACGCTGTCGGCGTAAGATGATTTGTGGAACAGATAGATGTTCATAGATCCCGTGCTGGCACGGGACTTGCGGTTCTCGTGGACGTAGACGGACATTTTCATTGAACCCTACAGAGAGAGAGAGAAGGCACAAAAGGATTCTAAACATGCACTTTATACATTGAATTATAAAACACACTTATTTCAATTCAAGAGAAACACAATATCAAGTATTCATATTCCTAAGGGTTTTGATATCAGCAAAAGTATTAGCACAGGTCATCTGGGGGAAAAAATTAAACATGACCGTTACACTGCAGAAACACTGGAAAACTGAGGAATGTCATAGTATAGTGTGATATCATCCTTGATGCATTCCACTGGAATGCTCTACTCATGATACCATGTTCATCTACTCTCAGGTGCTGAGATGATGCAGAAGGGGGAAAACATACATATATCCTATGTAATGACCATGTAATTCCATTCTATTTTACATTTTGACGTTAATCTTAAGGCTTCACTTTTCGGTTATTTCATTTCATGGTCAACTGCATTTCACTATATTTCTACTCTACTGTTAGACAGGGTTACGATGGTATTGGCAGTACTGTGCTATGAACCTGTAAACCATGCTAAGATTAACAGACAACGATAACAAACTTTACTCAAAAGACGTAAAAAATGAGAATAGAAAACTATTGAAACATCCAATACCTGTGTCACAATAGAAGTTACCTATCCAAAATGAAACTTTAAAAAAAATGTTTTGCATATAATTTCTACGTTTCCAGTCATTTGGTGTATCATACGTTTATCTGAGCGCCATATAATTGCATCCCTCCAATGAGGCACGGCAATAATTGTCTTTAATAAAGATACAGAATAAAATGGTGTCTGCAGCATGTACTGTCCCTTAAACGCAACACACTTATTGTATGAAATTGAATAGAATTAATACATCCAGAAAGGACAATGAAAACGATAGGCTACTGCGGTTTTAAGACTTGGGATGCATCTAGTGGTAATTTAGTTTCGTTTTTAAACTAACGTTATACATATAGCCACTTAGACTCAGCTGACCTCAGTTTGTGTGTGTGTGTATGTATATATATATATATAGAGCCTACATCACTGTCATTTCCATGATTTGATGTGTTAGAATTCATGCATCCACATCCACGCATTGCCAATAGAGTGCACACAAAAACTAACCTACTTTTACAGCTGCCAATCATTGCGAGCCATTTCACTTAGAGATTCCGCTAAAGACTAACCGGTTGTTTGATAAGATGCCTTCTCTGCATGTCACCTCACTAGCACTAATAAAGTGTTGTTTCATATGTGTGAATACTAGTAGCCTAGCCTACACTTGATTGGAAGTGATCGTTACGTCCTGAAACGCACACAACATATTCCAGTTCACAAACTAACAGTGATTAACTTGGTCCCCACAGTAAGCTAAATAATGTCGTTTTCATGTAGGTTATATAGCACTATAGTTTTCTATATAACAACACCATTCCTGAAATGTTATGTACCTCTTTGGGTGAAAGCAGGAGTTCAAAGCGATCCGTTTCAGTCCTCGCACATGCCACGCCAGGAAAAGCCACGGTTCTGTTGAAACTGGACACTTCGCAATCCAGTCTCTCGGGTAGCGCAAGAAACAACGCTGAAGTGCTTCACTGTCTTTCTATGCGTGTCGCCTTTCCTTTGTAATACGTTTCCTACTGTCTCCGAATGGCAACGAAATGAATGAGTCAGTGCCTGTCTGAAATCGTATCCCAATGTTTGCTTTTTGAGCTGTTCTTTCAGTGGGCATCGGAATGCACGCTCACGTTTGCGAGATTGTTCATGCTCTTGGGTTCCAGAAGCTCGTCTCCCTGCTTGACTCGACGGGAGGCTGCTTTAACTACCAAGAGGGCGGATCATTCCGAGTATTGAGAAGAAATAGGAGGAGTATGCAAAACAGACAACTTAAAAATTGGGAGTAGCGAAGGGTATGCTAAGAAAGGCGGGACGTGAACTGCCAAGTGTTTTTAAAATTTTATTATTTCTTTCAAAAAATGATTTATACATTGTTTACGTGGTTATCCTCAGGTTTAAGAACGGACAGGTCCATGTGTCGTATATGCTAGCACTAGGTTACATCAAAATAAGCAGAAATCGAAGTTATTATTACTGAAATGTTAAGGTTGATATAATTAGCCTTTTGTGCAATAGATTTGCCTGCAATATATTTACTACCACCTATAATTTTTCAGGTATCTGGCTAAAATTTATTTTCAATTTATCTATATTTGCATGATACAATACAAATGACAAATATCTAACATAGCATACACAAGATACTTTACTTGACAGAGAACGTAGGCAGGAGTAAAGTTAATAGTCTACATGATGTCAGTAGGCCACCTATTCTCACATGGTACTTCAGTCTTCAACCAGGTAGAGGTCGCGATAGGCTCTTTTCCAAGCCACGTTTCAATCCCATTTGCACCACCTCAATAATCTAGGTTGATAAAGTAATTGTCACTCATTAAGTACAGACGATGATTGTCAGCAATGTTTACAAGCGACATTCGTGTTAAAATCATTTTTATTACTTACTACTGTGGACATGCTGCAGTATTTTTAAATGATGTACGGGGGCATGTTAGGTTTTGTTAGAAACAGTGGGCCATTAAAAATATGAGCAGTTATATAACATTTATCTTGCACAAAAAAGTTAAATAAATAAAAAAATTAGTGATTCAACTAATTAACTTCAATCAACACCTTACGTAGAATCAGATGTCTAGTGCTGGTCTAAAACGAAAACCTGCACCCACACTGGCCCTTTTCGGATAAGATTGGACACCCCTGCTTTATATGGATGCTTTTTTCTTTTTACTGCAGTGATACTCAATCCTGCTCCTGGAGAGCCACGGAGTCTGCTGTTTTTTTGTTTTGTTTGTTTTCTTAAGATCAGCGACCGATTCAGACCCAAGAAACCAGGTGACCTGAGTTAACTGTGTGCTACTCAAGTGCTGAGTAACAAAAAAGCCAGCAGACACTGCGGCTCTCCAGGACCAGGAGTGAGTTCATCCCTGACATGCTTTTCATAGCATTTTAACTTCCATGTTCACTTTCCTTCTTGACTCTCCCCATAATAGTTCAACTAATTGCTTTCATAAATGCCTCAATTACAAAACTCAATTGTATGATTAGTCACTTGACTGTACCATTGGAGTGCCTATTGGGACCCCTGAAGAATAACCATTGAAATTTGATTGATACAAATTTAAATCCCTGCAGGTCACATGGTGGAGACAACTGGTGGCCCTAGTCAGTAGTGTTTAGTGTAGACGACAAGACATGTCAATGGTTTGGAAAGTTTGCTGCTCCTTGGGTCGCCGCTGTCATTGGCGAGCACTCAGCATCATTATTCCACAGGCACAAAAATACTCTGGGAAATGCTGTACAGGTGATGTGTGAATGGCATACAATCTCACATGAATAGGTTTGTGTGTGAATATAGATATGCAGCAAATTGTTATATTTATATTTCTGCTGTATTATTCACTTTTGTTCACTCAGATTTTCAACAGACAATAGCATGGCCCTCTCACAGCAGTATCCGTTTTCCTCTCAATATAAATACCAGCTCTTTTTATACAGAATTTGTTGCATTTTTTAATGTCTATTCTTAACCTTACTTAATTGTTCATAGAGAAATATAAAGGAAATAGTTTTTTCCTATCTAATTGCTTGCAGAACAGCAATTAGGTTAAATGACAGAAAAAGTTTATGAATGCCATCTTCTTGGCTTGTAAAAAAGACCCTTATGTACTCATTTAGTGTATGAACATCAAGTTTATTTGACATTTGGCAAAATAAACCAAGCTGATCAACTTAACCTCAATACAGAGTGTAACTTCATTTTCCCACTATGGAAAACGTCATTGAATCTTTGTGTGGCATTCATTGGACTATCCCACGTTCTACACTTAAGCAGGGTAACTTAACTGTGAATGACTTTAGTTTGTTAGAACAGTAGACCCACAGACAGGAGGTCTGGAGAGCAGCTTCAAAAGCGCCCGTCTGTCACGACAGCTGAAATGAAAACACCCACGCTTTTATCTTTCAGCTACTTATCCTGATCGCCGGCCAAACCTGGACTCAAAGAAATGTTTGTCAGAACCCTGCCGTGCACCATGAAGCCTTTGTGCCCGAGTGTTAGGGCCCATACAGAAACCAGGAGCTTGCCTAAATAATATATGCCGAGTCTGGCGTGCAGAATGTTTACTCTCCAGAGGAGGGTCATATGGGAGACTTGTATGACCACAGCAGTCCAGAGGTGAAAGGCTCATCAACAGGGATGGGTGCCCAAATAAAGGTGCGTGTTGGGACCGAAAGTTGGAATCAATTTCAACCTGTTGATTTAGACAGGATAGCTGTCCGATTATTTTTGTGTGTCAGCATTTCTGCTGTTGACTTACCTGATTCAAACCAGGGCAAAGAATGTTATTATGTTATTTCATATCATAATTTACTGGTGTCACATTTATTCTTGTTACACTTTTACCAGCTCTAATAGTGTTACTTATTATTGTATGCATTGCCTAATTTAATTAACGCATGTACTCCTTTTTTTAAGTCACTCTGAATAACTGGATCTACTTGATGGATATGAAGACACCCAATTTGTTTTTTTTAAAATTACTATTAGATACCTTACAAAGCAATGTCCCATCCCAAATTCAAACAAGATCTTCAGTTTAATGCTTTAAAAACAAATTTTCAGAACTGTCCTGACTTAACCATGTCAGAACGCTTATGTAAAGCACGGTATGACTAAGTGGTGAAAATAATAATAATCAGTATCATCATAATTATCTTAAAATGATGTTACAAAACACCATCATCAGTAGATGATACAATAATTGTTGCACTTCGACTGCCAATACCCAAATCACACAATTTAAAACATGCGCAAATATGACTTTTGTGACATTGTAAGCGTAGCAGACAAATTCACCAGTCATAATCCCATGTGGGCCACTGCGGAAACCAAAGTATCAGCGACAGTATTATGTCATTTTGTTTATTTTCTTGGCACATGCCTGTAACAAAATTACTGTCCATATTGTTTTATATCCTAAACATTCAGAAACTCTTATATGGCTGCATTTTTGTTGCAAAATATAGTTACATTTCCTTTATCAAATGTACAACAAAAGAATCCCAGGTTCCAGTGTTCTCCCCATTTCACAGCATGTCATCCAAAAACAACGTACACATCATGAACACTGAATGCATTCGCAATTGCTCCTCAAATGTAGATGGGCTATTTGTTGAGGATTATGGATACATTTCGAAGAATTGGTTTAATATAACAAATTAAGTGCAACTGCCCAGTATTGTGAATGAGCCTTAAAATCCCTAACTTTTCATTGACCTAAATTAAATAAGCTATGGAAAAACTATGGAAGATCAGAGTCTATTGAGACGCTCGTTCTTTGCTTAGTTTCTGGCTCCCCCTAGTGTCAGAGCCTTATCTTTCAAAGAAAAGTGGTGCGCGACCAAAATTATTTAACAGGGAAGAATGATACGATTATCACGAGGAAATAGTTTTTCAGAATTTTACAAGAGACCAATGCAACTAGTCAATAAAATTACAGCTTAGGTGGGACCTGTTATACAAGGATACTGCAACGGGTAGCGCGCTGCATTTTATGTTTCATTTGAATCGCACGTAAATTGTTTTCTGAAACTTTCAGTATGCACATAACATTAATTTCACGCATTGTTTTAGGGGTTACGTGCTGAGTCTCCAAATAAACGCCTGTGTAGGCCTACTGCAATCGAAGGTAGAAATTCTAATTTTAAAAAAATAATATTTTTTAAAAAGGCTACAGTACACACAAACATCACTGTCGTGTCACTGTACGTGTCATGTAGGCCTACCTCATTGGAATGAGTCGACACGCCCCTTCGTGTCCGCAGGGCTAGTTGTCGTGTTGACAAAATTGAAACACCTGTTATCTTACATCTGAAGCATATTTGGTCATCTGCCCAATACTACTTAGCTGTCAAGTTAGAAAAGAACAAAATAGTTCAGTCCAGTCAAGGAAAATAGGATAAGAACACCACAGTCTATGCGCCGGAAGTATGACTTCTGATTACATAACTTGCTCAATCTGTTTTTTTCGTTAAATTGAAACTACCCCCCGTGTCCACCAGGAGGCACCGCCATGTGCGTGTCAAATAAGTGGTGAAAATGATTGTTATGGATTTCATCAAGTTTTATCCCTTACAAAAAAAAAACTGCAGTTGCAATGATAGCAGTAGCTAGCTACTGTAGCATCATACAATATTTTGGACACTAGTTTTTTAATTGCAGCACTACTGCAGCTATAATGCAGTTTCACTATTATGAGGCAGTGAAACTGCATGAGTTCATGCCTACTCATGTAGTAGCCGACTCATCATTGAAGTATAACTCGTAACTGCATTTTAATTATAGTACTTGTAGCTACTTCAGTTAAACTACAGTAGACGTACAACTTCCCGGTAGCTGATGTTATTTTTGTAAGGGTTCGATAGTGAAGTGGAGTGCTCCTTCTATTTATTGTAAACATTACATTAATTTGATTAAATGGCTGCCATACCCCTTTGAGATACGACTGTGTCGGAGTTTCACCGTCATTTGTCACATGGAGGGAGAGCGCACCCACACAGACAACAAAACAAATGAACGAACAGCTTCACACATCACATTTATTTTTCACCAGTTCCGGGCAAAATCTAATTAAAACGACAAAGACAAAACAAACCAAACATAGGATATCGGAAGCTTTTCAGCGCTCCGCTTTCCAGCTCAGTCGCATTAGCTTATCCCGCGGTCTTTAGTTCTGCGCCGCCCAGCCTGACACGCTCTCTTGTCGTGTGCTCTCGGTCTCTCGACCCCGTGCAGTGGGCAGGTTGGTGTTATAGTTATTGAAATGAGTTCTGATGGCAGCATTGCAAACCTTACCGTAACCGTAACGCTAGCCCTAACCCTAATTCTAACCATAACCGTCTCGCTGCTTGGATGGCTGAGACAACCAATCACATGAATGCTGCCCTCAGAACACATTTCAATAAATATAATACCAACCTGCTACTGTGGAGAGAAGCACACTTTTAACCACCTGGGCAGATTAGTAAACACAACCCAGGTACGTGTGCTCTCTCCACCGGTAGGCGTGGCCGAGGCAAATCCGAATCGCCACTGGATCAAATGCCACACAATTCATGTTTTCTACTCTCTGGATTCTCCCTTAAAATATAACTTTTAGGACAGAGGCAGTTCCTTTACCCAAATGATAGTCACTTAACATTTCAAATAATTTATAATTATATAGACTATATAATATATATATATAATTAATAAATATAAATAAATGCTATTTTTTTTTTTTAAAGCTATGCTTTCCTGGGTGCAAGCCTTAGAAACAAACAAAATGCCATTGAGATTTTTCAGGATTATCATATCAGTTATAACTGGATCCCAACCTTTATTGCAGTAGGCCTACTCATTTTAAAAGTGTGGTTTTGGTCATGTGACATACATTGAGGTTAGCCTACTTTGCAGACCTCGGTCTTCGGCTCAACAGCAGCCCAATTTGGACAGGTTTGTTGCCTGCAGAATCTGCACAGACCTCATGCGTAGGCTACTGTATATCCTGCAGAATATCGCAGACCTGTGTTAATGTACATAATATTATACATGGTAGCCTACTACACTGCTAAAAGGTTTTGTTTTGTTTGTTTCCCTTTCAGTAATGCTTTGATTCTAATTATGATAATTTGCTTCAAATGTTTTTGGTTTTTGCAAATGTGTGTATGCAGTCAATAGAAAAAGTTCCCTTCGTCTTCGTTTCAAAAAAAAATTCTCTCAACAACCATTATTTTCCTATTGAACTCTATGGAAAATGAGTCAGGAGAAACAACCCTTAAAGTGATCCATCTGTATCTACTGAATATCTGGCAGCAGATTGATGGTTTGAGGCTTGTTTGATACCTCAGACCCTTGATGACTTACAGCCATTTAACCAACCATGTGTTCCATACTATTCCCATGTAAATTAAATCTTAATTTAGTCCCACCCCCCAATTCACATAGAGATACATTCAAATGCAGATAGATTATAGTACTGCTTGTAAGAGTACCTTAAAATAAGATATCAAGAGTCAAACTCACCAAAGTAGATGCTTCCTGATTGTTATTTTTGTAATTTACTTAAGAAACTACGATGACCCAGAGAGGCAAACGCGCTGCAAAAGGGCGAAGCAAATACATTAACAGCAATGCGCTGCAAATTCAAAAACACATGCATTAACAAAAACGTGCTGCAAAAGGAGAAACGCGCTGCAAATTCAAAAACACATGCATTAACAAAAACGTGCTGCAAAAGTTCACAACTTTTGTATTAGGTTGAAATTAAAACATTGTATCAATGTAACAATAACAACCAAGGCCATCATACTGATGAATAGCATAGATATTTTTTCAGATTAATCAGATTCAGGTGCGCTTTCATTTTCAAATAAAAAAAAACGTTAGAATTATTAATTGCCTGTTTCTGCGGTCGCTGCTGTAGCTACGCTCGTATATAGCTATAGTATGTGTATGTTACGTGGTAAGTCAATTTATTTTTTCTTGGTTAAATTGGTTAAGTTCAAAGTTCTAGTTGCTACGACGAGGGTGACAGTAGGAAAATAAAGAAAATGAGACTTAACAGCAAAACATATTTGTGGTTGATGCTAATGCTGCATTCGTTTATTCATTTCCAACTAGGAATCCAGATATCCGACTAAATGTAGGAAACACCCTTCCAACTAGGAGTTCCAGTCCATGTCGGAAATCAGGGATCGAGAAATCAAACCCGACCTCCCGACTAGGAAGAACTTGACATCACATCATCATGGCAGCTCACACCGCGACCGAACAGTAAACAAACATTATTTTTAGACGAGAAACTTCAACTTTCGTTTTTCAGCATGAAACTATAGCTAGCTATTGCATGTATTGTGTCCATTAAGCAGAGGTTTAAAATCAATAAAGATGTTTGCATTTTTAAAATTGATGTCAGTGTGTTATTAATTTTAGTAGCTATCATTAGCTATGATAGATTGCTACTAAATTGATTTCACATCAGTTACGTTGATTTATATTGTTAACATCAACATTGTTTCAACATTATTTCAATGCAAACTTGATGAGCACCTGGATGCAGAATCAACATCAGAGATCAACATTGAATCAATGCTTCATCTTATGTTAATTCAACATTGATTCAATGTTTCCTTGCTACCTGGGATGTTTGTTTACTGCTCACAATGTGGGTCGCGGTGTGAGCTGCCATGATGATGTGATGTCAAGTTCTTCCTAATTGGGAGGTCGGGGTTGATTTCCCGAACCCTGATTTCAGACATGGAACTTTTAGCTGAAAGGGCGTTCTATTACATTTTTCCTCGTCGGATATGGGGATTCCTATATTCCTATAGTTGGAAATGAATAAACGAATGCAGCATTGGCATCAACCACAAATACGCTTTGCTGTTAAATCTCCTTTTGTTTATTTTCCTACGTCACCCGTAGCTACATAACTCTTTCGCCCCTCATGGAAAAGATTATGTAAAACAAATTCAACCATGTGAAGTATTGTAGCCAATTAAATTAATTTGACAGCTATTCTCACTGATACCGATGTCTCCTATGAAATCTTTTATTTGTTCAGCTAGCTAGCTAGTAAATAAGACATCTAAATGAAAATGATAATTCAAATTGCATGGAGTGCTCTCCTTATTTTAGCTCATATTGTTGTACTTCCTAGTTCCTATCAATGTACGGACCTACCCCTGTGTAATGTAATCTAGCTAGCTAGCTACATGCAATCTGATAGGAGTTTTGTGCAATGACTTTTTTAAAAACTTGCCATCGCAAGATTAGCGTGGGGTTAACTTTACAACCTAAATAAACTCAAAACTCGGTTGTTTTAATTAAATGTACCATGAATCCACTTCTTTAAGATAATGTGCAATTTTGGCCACTTGTTCTAACAGTGGCGCTGATGAGCCGAACACACAAACCGCCGTGTTATGTAGCACCAAAGAAGAAGAAGTTTAGTTTACGAATTGCAAGTTAAGCGAGCGTGAATCGACACGGTGAAAAACAGCGGAATATTTGTCTCAAAATTCTGTCCGTAAATCCAAGCAGATCAAGCGTGTCCTTCGATCGGCAAATGTAGATTCGCCAGTTCGCAAGCCAAGCTTTTGATTTGTACATGTGAACATTGGAAACATATCTGTAAATGTTATTTGCATTTGTGAATATAATTTTTGCATTCATCCAAATGATGATTTACGAAACACAAGTTGAGAGGTGTTTGTGTGTGGATGGAAAACACATACTTGTGGATTATTTTTATGAAACACAAATTGAGAGGCGTGTGTGTGTGGATGGTAAATACAATTGTGGATTATATCTACGAACACAAATTAAGAGGTGTGTGTGTGTGGATGGTAAATACAATTGTGGATTATACTTTTGTGCTTGTTTATTTTTGATAGAAATCTACCTCCATATTTAAGTGTTCTCCGGAAACACTTCCGTTGTGTTGTCAACTTTTGCAGCGTTTTGGTTAATGCATTTGCTTTGGACTTTTGCATGTGTTTTTGAATTTGCAGCGTTTATGAATTTGCAGCGCATTTCTGTTAATGTATTTGCTTTGGCCTTTTGCAGCACGTTTTTGTTAATGCATTTGCTTTGGACTTTTGCATGTGTTTTTGAATTTGCAGCGTTTATGTATTTGCAGCGCATTTATGTTAATGTATTTGCCTCGGCCTTTTGCAGCGCGTTTGCCTCTCTGGGCCACCGTAAATATGATCATGTGAGGTAATTTGTGGAACATTATATTAAAGGTCAGTGAATCTGAACTGATAAAAACATTTTTTAATGAATAAATGCCAGTATCTGACATAGTTACACACTCTTTTTGTAATTAACAAAATTACAAAACACATTAAAAAACAGAATGAGATGCGGGTTCAATAAGAAAAGTCTTTATTTACTACCAGAGATAGTTACAAATCACAGCATTTTTAAAAAGAAAGTTCTGCAAATTTTATCCAAAAATTGATAAACAGTAGTAGAATGTCTACCCTTACCAAAAATGTGTGACCTTAAAAATGGTATACATAGAAAACTAGAGTATGTTTAAGTGGTTTGTAAAATTGGAACAGATATACTGACATTACAACACGATATGGGAAAACATTAACTACAGATAATGAATGAATACAGAAGTTTTATGAGAATTTTTTTATTTCTAGTGGATGTTTAATGAAGCACAATAACCTACAAGTGAAATTATCCCCAACATTTATTTGGGGGATAGCAAAAAAAAAAAAAAAGCATATACAAGGTATAAAAATAAAATGATAAGAAAAAATATTTCAAATATTTCAGAATTTTCCTTAGTGAATGAATGCTGTCCTACTGATTCCTACCAAGTCTATAAACATTATCTTACTGCAAACAAAATCATTTTGGAGTTCTCTGAACGTTTGAAACAATGTTACACATTATTAATTTCTTCCACTTTCCTGTTATATAAGAATGTGCATAATGAGCATCACACATCATTAATTCTTCATTAATAAAGTTATTCTTGCCCATCCTGATTTTGTTTGTCCAAATAATGGCGAGTTGAGAGACTCAGAGTTCTGAATTTAAATCTTCACAATTTAATAGCTGATTTGGATAAGGGAGTAGAAGTAACATGATCATAAAGATGAAAGAGTGTTTGGCGAATCGCATCGTGCTGTGTAGAAAAAATACACTTTTTAAGCAAACATGAAATTATAATATCACCTGAGTACAAGGACATATAAGCACAGGCTTTATTCACACTTTTAGCCAAGATTGATACCAAGACCACAGTTGAAAGGTGGACATGGACAAAAAAACAATATTACTGTTCCCTTTTTAGCAAGGCTGCCATAGTAATATGGGAAATGTCAACACTGTAATCCAGTAGACAATTCATTTGAGAGGTATATTCATTAAATGGAGAAATCATATAAAAACAGCAGGCAGTTAAATTATTTCCCCAATATGTTAATGAGTTCATTTCTCATAAGCGCTGGCCAGGATTCACTTTGTTATTATTATCCCACTTGTGTTATTGTTATTATTAACAGCCATCTTGAGAGTGGCAGGAGTCACTCCATTTTAATTGAAAAAGATGTATACTGCAGGGAATACTGTTCTTTTTTATGAGAAGGCCCCGTCAAAGACAGGGTAATGAATTCTTAGAAGTGTAGCATAGATATATGGGTAATTTAGTGGACTGAGCTACATCCATTTGGAAGAAGCTTCTCTTCTGAGTTATGTGTGAAATCAAATATAAAAAAACAACACTTAAGTACTATTGTACTATTGATATATAAGAAAGAAAAAATACTGTCTAAATGCAAGCATAATATTAATAATTTGCCTTTGCTTCACAAACATGATCAAATCAAGCCTTTCTACATCAATTGTAAGTTAAGGTCATCTCTGATTTTTGCATGGCTCTGTATTTTACATTTAGATTATATTTTATTGGTATGCACGATTGTTGTGAACAATTCTGCAAATAAATGCAACCCTTTTCAGGAGCAGTTACAAATAATCTTGTAAAAAACCATCCTATAGCTGTGCAGAAATGAACTACATTCTACTCACACTGAAAGCCATTAACAGGACACCGTGTGTCATTAAACAGTCGCACACTTAATTCTTAATTTTACAATGATAGCAAGCGATGACACTTAAAGCCATCCCTCTGCCAAACACTCACTAAGAAGCTTAAAACAAATTATGTTGCACATTTTAATGCATAACTTCACACTTCAGAAAGACCTAGGCCGTGTCCGAATCAGCACTCTTCCACACTGTTGAGTAGCCTTGGTGAGCCTTATATATATTCACCAAGGCTACTCAACATTTATTGTGTAACATTTATTTAAAATTTTGCTATTCTGCTATATTTTCACATTTCTTTGAAACATTATTTATTTTTACATAAATAATGACTCCACATATCAATAGTTCTGAATATTAGTAAATGTTCTGGATATTACGTTATATACTTCAGAATGTCATTCTTCAAACAGTACACTTTCAGTGAAACCGATTTGAGTGGAAGCCGTTAATATATTTGGTCTGAAGTACTTTTGTGTTCTGCTTAAATTGACTACTACAGAACAATTGTGAAAATGCCCTTTTCTTAATTTTAGAGACACAGCAGGGCCTAAATCAGTTACCATTAAATACTTTTTTCTGTGGACTGCAATTTCTTCACATTTTTGCTTTCATAACACTGTCCCATTATAGTCCATTATACTCATTGTTACCAACAGGTTGTGTACACTTTCATTCTACTTCTCATTTCACTTAATATCCGAACAAATATCAGAACATATTTTCCAACATTGTTACATATGTGTGTGTGTCTGTGTGTGTTTGTGCGTGTGTGTATGTTTGCATAAACAAATATGATTCACAGACGTTAAAAGTTAGGGTACCTCTAAATGGTCATTATATCCTGTCAGAATTGTTAAGCTTACTACAGACCATATTACAGATATCCTGATGAGATTTGAGTGAGTGAGTTTGAGTCTTTTTTTGGGGGGGCGGGGGGGCTTGCTGTTGCTGCTGGTTTTACGGTTTTGTAGAAACTTAACTCTGATCTCAGTTTCATATTATAAAATTTATAAAATACATATCCCAGCAACATATCATAAAATATAGAATATTTTAAAATCCAATGCTTAAAATCCACATTAAAATCATATGATGATCTATTATTGACTTTTTCAAAATATTTAATATTTATTTTTAGTCTAAAGTTTTTGTTGTAACACCATTTTTAATCAATGTAATTTTTCTTTTTTTTTTGGAAAAATATTTTTTGAAATCTTACAAATAGACAATAAAAAAACCAATCTTTAATGCCCTGCCCCTTATTCACCCATATCACTGTCCTAATCTATATCTTTAAAAAAATTCCAGACTTTCAGTTGCTACATACTTAGGTTTGGCTGCGGCGCTTAGATCTGCGTGGAGGTGTCACGTAATTTATTTTTCTCTTCCTTTTCGGCCATGTTTTTCTCACAGGCCTCTCTGGTACAGCCTCCTCAGAGGATACGGCTTGCTCCTCTTCCTCCTCTTCACTTTCTTGAGTCTTCTCTTCCTCTGACTGGTCTGCCATTTGGTTATCTTTGTAGCCTTTCTGTTGTGGCTTGCTCAGCCGTTTGGATCTACGCCTCTGCGTTGCCGTGCTTGTATTTGATTTTCTCTTCTGAGCTCTCTTCTCCACCACCGGAGACTCATCTTCCTCGTCAGAGCTGGGTAGCAGCAAGAGAGCTTCATTTTCCTCTCTGGCGGTTGAGGCCGTCTCCGCTTCCACGTCTTTATCCCTATCGGCCTCTTCATCCCTTTCTTCCTTCTCTACCTCCTCCACATTTTCTGGTTCATCATCCTTTTTGTTGTTTTCTCCCACGTCTTCCGTATTTTCTTCCTGCTCCACAGTTTCAGGCCCCTCTCCCACATCTCCAGCCACCTCCCCTTCTGTACTGTTATGTTCCACAGCCTCCTCTGACTCTGCTGTGGCTTTCTCCTTTTCTATCGCTTCCTCCTGCTGCTCTCCCTTTTCCACAGCCACTGCTTCCTCTGTGTGTTCCCTTTCCACCTCTGCTGCTTCAGTTTCCTCCACTACCACTGTCTTCTCTCCCTCATCTACTGCCTTTTCCTCCTCCTCTACCACCTTCTCTCCCTCCCCTACTACCTTTTCCTCCTCCTCTACCACATTATCCTCCTGCTCCTCTATTACCCTTCTCCCTTCCTCATCTACCTTTACCTCCTCATCTACCATCTTTTCTTCTGCTGTCTCCACCTCCATCTTTTCCCCTTCTCCCTTAGATGTTTCTTTCTCCTCTACTATCACACCCTCCTCTTCCCCAGCATTTGCTTTTTCTTCTCCCTCCTCCACCACATTGTCCCCCTCATTCTCCACATTTCCCCCCTCCTCCTCGGTCATGCTTTTCTCCTCCACCACTTTTTCCTCTTCTTGCTTTTCTGCTTGCTTCTCCTCCACATTTACCTCTGTTTCCTCAGCCGATTCCCGGTCATTCTTGTCCTCCTTCTGTGGTGTTTTGCATTTATATTTGCGTTTCGGTGTTACTGTGATTATTTTAGTCTTCCTCCTGAGGACTCTTGTTGTTCTCACCAGTGGACGCTCATCTTCTTCTGAGCTCTTTCTCGCTTCTACGGTATCTACTTCCATCTCAATATCATTTTTTTCTCCCTCACTCACACCCTCCTTCCCCTCTACCAAGTGCTCATCTTTTTCTGTCTCCTTTGTAGTCGTTTCGTTTTTTTCTTCTGCCTTCTCCTCTTCTGTATTTTTATCTTGCTCCTCTATCTCCTCCACTGCTGATTGGCTGTTTGTTTTCTCCTTTGGTGGTTGTTTGCTGAGTCGCCTGGATGTACATTTTGGGGGTTCTGTCACTATCAGAACCGAAGACTTATCTGCTGCCGCTGAGCTCTTTTCTGCGGAATCCCCTTCTTCTTTATTCTGTGTGGCATTGTTTTCCTTCTCTCCCTCCTTTTCTTCAACCATTTTCTCCCCTCCCTCCTCCTCTGCTATGTCTACTTGTTTCTCTACATTTCCTGATTTTTTTTCTGAGCTTCCTTCCTCTTTCTCCCCCTCATTTTCCACTGTGCTGTCTTCCTCTTCTTTTTCCTCTTGCTCTTTCCCCTTTCCTTCTGCCATTTCCTCTTCCATATTTTTATATTCTGCCAATAAAGGCTCATATAGTTCTGCTGAGCTCTTTTCTGCAGGCTCTCCAGTATGTTCTTGAACTTTATCTCCTTCTTCTTGAACCATTGCCTCTTTTTCATCTCCAAAACTTTCACCCTCTTCTTCCACCACTGCTTTCTTGTGTTCACCCTCCCTGTCCTCTTCCACCTTTTCCTCTTCCTCCTCTGCTGAGTTCTCTGCTTCTTCTTGGCGTTCCTTGCACTCTATTGCTGGCTGTTTGCTAACTCTTGCGGATCTACGAGCAGATGTCACTGTAATCATTTTAGTCCGCTTCCTCAAAACTCTTTTTTCTACCACCACAGGCTTGTCTTCATCATCCAAACTCTTTTCTCCAACATTTGCTTCCTCTTCAGTAGTCACATCTGTGTTCTTTTCCTCATTTTCCCATTCAGGAATTTCATCAGTCTTTTTCTCTATGTTCTTCTCCTGTGTGATATGTTCAGATTCCTCAATATCATTTTGCTCCATCTCTGCATCTGCTTCATCAATGTTTTCTTTTGATTCTTCTTCCTCCCCAATGTTGTCTTCATTGTCTGTATCTTCTGCCATCTCATTCTTCTCCTCTTCTACCCTTTCCTCTGTAACCTCCTCCATCTCTTGCCCCTCCTCTTCTACCCTTTCCTCTGCATCCATCTCCATCCCATTACCCTCCCCCTCACCTGATCCCTTCTCCTCATCCTTCTCCACCCTTTCCATTGCTTCCGCCTCCATCTTTTCCTCCTCACCCTGCACCTTTGCCCCTTCTTCAGTCATATTTTCTCCCTCATCCTCCACTAGCTTTTCTTCCTCCTCCACTACCTTTTCCTCATCCTGCACTACATTTTCTTGTTCACTCTTATCCTTCTTGCTCATTCGTTTAGACTTGCGTTGAGGTGTTACTGTGACTATTTTAGTCTTCCCCCTCAGAACTCTTGTTTTCACCACCGGTGAGTCATCTTCTTCATCCAGGGTCTTATCTGCTCTTTTCTGTTCTCTTTTCTGTGGTGTGGAATTCTCCATTTCATCATCCTCTTTTTCTTCATCTTTGTCCATCTCTTCTTCCTTGTCTACCATTTCCACTTCTTTTTCTACAGTCACTTCTATTTTTCTTTCAGAGGTTTCTTTTTCTTCCTCAAATCTTTCCTCTGCCTCTTTCTCCTTTTCCTCTGTCATCTCCTCTTCCATAAGTTTATTTTCTTCCACTAAATGCCCACCTTCTTCTGAGTTCTTTTCTGCAGACTCTCCTTCCTCAGTTTCTGTGACATTTTCATCTTCCTCTTTCTGTTTTTCTTCACAAGCATGTTCTTCAACTTTGTCTTCTTCTCCATGCTCATCATCTCCGATTTCATCCCCTTCTTCCTCCACATTTTCCTTCTCTATCAGCTTTTCGCCCTCATCCTCCTTATCCTCTACATTTTCCACCTCCTCTTCCTCCACTAACATCTCAGCCTCATTTTCCTTACCTTCCACATTTTCTTCTTCCACCACCATTTCCTCCTCATCCTCCTTATCATTCATATTCTCCTCCTCCACTGCCTTTTCCCCCTCAGTCTCCATGTTTCTACCCTCTGCCACCTCTTCCTCCGATTCCTCAGCCTTTTCCTCCTCATCCTCTGCTAACTTCTCACGATCATCTTCCTTGTCCTCCACATTTGCTTCTTCCACCTCATTTTTCTCCGAAGCATTTTCTTCAGCTTCTTCCTCTCTCTTCTCAACCCTTTCCTCTCCCTCAATATTTTTATTTTCATCTACTTTTGCCCTTTGCTCCTTCGTCACTACAGGTTCCTCCCTCTGCTCATCAACCCTGTCCTTTTCCACATCCTCCTCAGCCTCCTCGGCTGCTGATTGGACATTCTCATCCTCGTTCAGTTGTCGTTTGCTAAGTCGATGGGATCTACGCATAGATGTTTTTTTTACAGTTCCTTTCTTAATTCTCAGAACATTTTCATGACCATCCATTCTGTCCTCCTCTACCTTTTTGTCTTCTTCTTCATCTGGCTTCTCTACTGATTCTTCTTCTCTCTCGTCCTCCTGTTTTTGTTTGCTAAGTCGTTTGGATCTACGTACAGTTGTTTTTTTGACAGGTGTTTTTGTTCTGTTTCTTAGAACTCTCTTTTCCACTTCATCTTCTGTTTCCTCGTCATCTTCCTTCTCTGCTTCTATTTGTTTATTCTCATCCATCAGAGGTTTGCTACGCTGTTTATACTTGCGTTTTGGTGTTGCTCTACTTGTCGTTGTCTTCACACTTAAAGCTCTTCTGCTTGCATCTGCCTCATCAGCCTTTTTTTCAGCCTTTGCCTTCCTTTTTGCTGTTGCTTTGTCGCAATCATCCGCCAGTACTCCTTTACTGAGGCGTTTGGATCTACGTTTAGGCATGGCTATGACTTTTTCTCTCTTCCTCTGAAGAACAGCCTTGTTCTCTAGTGGTGTTTCATCTGCATTTACCTCCTCTTCCTCCTCATCTCGCACCTCTTTCTCCACTTCAATCTGCTCCAGTATTATCTCCACTTTAGCTTCACTACCCTCCTTTTGTAACTTCCTCTCATCCTGTACTATTTGTTCATTCCCACCTTTTTCAGATAGTTGATAGGAGACCTCCTTTAGACCAACGAGCAGTACAGCATTCTGGCAGAAGTCCATGGGGGCCTGGGTGTCTTCTGTCTCTTCTTCAACTGCCTCTTCTTGTACATCTTCTCCCATTGTGCCAGATTTGTTTTGAGCTTTTGTCTGCTCTGCTTCAGGGCTCTGTGCTTCCTCATTAACTTCCTCTTCCCCTGCTGTTATATTTGAAGGAATTGCTGCAGGTTCGGGTGAGTGGGCTTCCTCCAATGGCACCGCAGCTTCTGTTGGGGGGCACTCCCCTTCTGCAGAGACTTCCTGCTCTGCAGAGTCTTTAGCCACTTCCTCAGGTACTGCATGTACAGTATCCTGAATATCAGAAAGAATAATACTCCATATATATCATAATCACAATTGGTACAAAACGGGAATGGAGTGGCCATATATGCATGTATAGATGGTTAATATCTATAGCCATTTTATATGACATGGCAGATTTTAACATACAGCCAAAAACAACTTTTCCTACATGAATGCCTGTTTATCACTATGTTTATCGAATATGTTTATCACTGCGGTGTAACTGAATGTAAAACAAATTATACATTTAAACAATTCAAAATGACAGCACCTTGCTTCTCTGAAATGCAAATAAATGTCATGTTAACCTTTAAAAGCTGTCAATGCCAGAGACAAAATAGCCCACCTTATGCCATACCTGGACCTCATTTTCCATCTCAATGTCCTCCATGTGAATATCATTTTCGTGCACAGCTGCTGGCTCCTCCAATTCCTGGCTGCCTGCTCCCTCCTCCGTCTCTTCGTTGGTAATCACATTGCTGTCCATGGGCTCTGACTCCATATTTTTTAGAGGCTCAGCTTCCTGTAAAACCACCCAAGCAATTTCTCATTCAAACATAGGCCTCCATCCTCCGGTCATCTTCACACAAAACGTCACAAGGAATTCTGAATTCCTGAATGTGGCTGTCCACAAAAATGGCAAGACAATGAAGGCAACAGCAAATGGTGGAACATATAATTGTAGGTAAGAGAGGAAGGTCTTAGTGAAATATAGCAGTGGTGTCATTTGGGTATGTCCCCCGTGCCCCCCTTTCTCTCAATAAACGCGATTCAGGCGTCGCTTCTCTGCTGTCCTGCTACTCAGCCTAGAGAGAGATGCACGAGTGTCACACGGAATGTTTACATAGCTAATGGGGCGTGAAGACGTGAACAACAATTAGCCCTGTTCACTATGTAAACATTCTAAGAGACATGCAACACCTAGCTTTCAAAACTTGCGCACCTTCCCAATCCCTGTCCCAGTAAAAGTCAGGCAAAATACTAGCAATAGCTTAAGGCATATCCATTATACCACTACTGTTGAAATATTTTGCTCAGAATGGGCATTTTGTTTCTGCTAATCACTTTCGCCAGCACGTTAACCTATCGTGCTAACGCTAGCGAACTGTTAGTTGACCAGCAGCTAGCAGAGAGAAACTTTTTTGCGATGTCAACAATGGATAAAAATATTAAACCCACCATAATAATGTGAAAGTTTATTATAACGACAAAATAGATCCAATATTGAATAGTGGTTGAAATAGCTGACTATCGTCACCGTGAAGTAACGTTACAGAATCATTATGGAAGCTCTTTTCGCCAAAGTTGACACAAGCTGCTTGAACTGCAGCGATTCCTCACCAGGGCTCTCTCCTCCTCTCTGGCCTCTTCCTGTGGGGCCTCAGCCTCCTCCACTTCCTCATCATTGGGGCCTCGTTCCTCTTCCTTCTCTTCTACTGGTTCATCGGCTGCCAGCTCTGCAGCAGGAGCTTCGACTTCAGCTTTGGTTTCCTCCACCCTAAACAACACACATTAGAGGTGGGTGCACAGGCTCATTCCACTCAAAACAGATGGATTTCCTCTGAGCCACTAGGATGAGTAGTGCAGTCCCTCTCTACTCATCTGTTTGGTTTGAGGGAAAACTGGTCACAGCATCCATCCATCCATCCATCCATTGGGGCACAAAAATGACCTTTATAATTTAGGTAATACCTCAATACCTGTTGACTTTCTCTGGCAGGCTTTCTTCAGAAACGTCTACTGTTTTGTCTCTAAATCTCTTGCGCCTGAACTCTCCACTCCTTGTACGTGTTGAGACAGGTGTGTCTTCAATGCCTGAAACAAAATTTTGAGAATCCATTTATAGGCTGTAGGATTTAACCAGGCACACATATTCTACTGGTCACAAATTAATTCAGTTGGTATTTGTCTCAATAGCATTAAAAATAGCTTGTTATAGTAATTTGCTAAATTCAGAGATTTCACCTGTTGTTATTAATTTGAAATACTTGCCTTCTGCCACTTTGATATGCTTATTAATAATCACTTCTTCCTGCAAGGTAAAGGAAATGACCATAACACAATATAATAGCCCCTAATAAATACAACCTTCAGAAAAGAGTTCAAAGTTTTATAACACTGATTTAGGTAATAAAGGGATTTTTTGTGAAAGGGAATTATAATGCAATTCAAATGTCATTATGTAAAGACAAAACTCTGTCAAATGAATGTAATTAGATAATTATTTCAAGCCTACAGAGTGATTGATTGTACTGTGCTACTAATACATTGTCCCCCATTATCATGTCATACATTATCTGTTTCTTCATTGTGTTTAGGAAATAAAAGAAGGAACTTGATGGGTAAAAAAACATACCATGATCTGAATAGATGTTGTCACAGTTCCCTGTATGGTTTCTTCCTTGCTGACAACTTCAGTCTCCATTGATTCTCGAAGCAAAGATGATGACGAATCCTCTGCTGAAAAAAAGAATACAGTATCAGAAAAAGTTGAATCAACTGGAATGATTTGGAAAGCTTTAAGAAAGCGGATGCCCATAAGCAGTACTTCCATAACTGAATTTGGTTGCCTTACCTCTAAATGTCATTGTTTTGATCTTGTTGGCTATTGGAGACTTCTGGAAGGGGCCTCCTACACTCTGGACTTCCCACAGTAGTTCCTTGTCGGCTGGGTATGTTGTCAGATACTGTTCACACACTGTGGAAAGACAATCTTCACTTAGTTATGAAGTTACATATATTTGACATTGTGTATCTGGATGGATGCTTAGCCAGTGCTTTGGGAATCATAATCCCAGTGACTTTAAACACTTCTTGCACAAATACTTTTCAATCTAGCTATCATTCTTACGACATTTTCATTCACTGTAGAAGCCATTTTAGCTAAAATATGATTCCACTCTGGATTCTCACCTCTGTACATGGCTGGTGTGAGAGGGTATCTCAAACCAAGAGCTTCCTCTTTAAAACAATCCACAAAGTCTTCCAGAATGCGAAGACCATATCCATTTCCACGGTGTGCTTTTCTGACAAACAGGGAATCCATGACAGGAAGCTGGTAGCACTGGGTCAAGAAGCTATTGCACAAGCTACCTGTGGGAGAGACAGAAAGACATCATTAAAGAAGACTTCATTAAAGCTGGGAATTTTCCCGCTTTATATAAAAAACACAATTGGGTATACCAGAACATAATGTTGTAGATCACAGTACAATTCAAAAGGTTCTGTTTCTTTGATATTTTCTCACAGGATGTAATGTTCTAATAAAGACAATTATTTTTCTTCAAAAACACCATCAAGTGAAATAAAAAAGAAACTAATGTTGGACACAAGTTTCTTGAAGACAAGTTTCTTGTTTCAGCATGGTTCTAATAAAAACTTTTTAAAAATGAAATGCATTCCAGGACTGTTTAAAGACACTTGAGCCTATTACACTACATTTAAATGGATAGTCAGCAGCAATCATGTGTTGTTATCCAATACCAAAAAAGACAAGTCTTGTAAACCATGGCTAGACACTACTGGATACAATTTTCAACCAACAAATACTTTATATAAATTTCTTTACTTTATGAATTAAATGAAATTCTATAACTAAGAGTACTATCAGCACAATGCTGTAATTCTCTTGCCTTTCAAATCAGAAAAAATATTACTTTTAAAACAAAATTTCTCTCTGAGCAAAGGTATTGGTAACACTTTACAATAAGGGAACACAACTCATGCCTTAACTAATGCATGACTCATCATGATTTAATGCATGAATTAATGCATGATCTATCATGAACTCTGTGTGGCTCAATATTAATAAATGATCAAGGCATTATTAGTTCATGTGATTACTTTACACTTAATGTATCATCAATTAATGAACATTAACTCACAGTTAAGTCAAACATGAAGTAACATGTCATCAAAGTAGCTGCAAACCAGTTAGGTAGACAAAAGCTTCTCAGATTCTTCATCAGTGGTGAATTTATCAATTTGGGAGCCCCCAAAATTCCTCCTGACAGTGTGCTGACAAAGCTATTCGCTTTTAAAACTACTGATAAGTGAAATTCAGATTTTTATAAATCACCCATTTTTATAACAACACCCCCCCCCAATCACATGTTTTATGTTATTTAAATTTCTCTTAGGAAATTTGTCATTATTTTTCAATATTAGCCTATTTGCAATATTCAATAATTCAGACTAATAAGCTGTTGGATGAACCCTACGCCTACTTCTAATATGTTTCTCCTAAAACTATGGCGCTTTAGTCAACCCAGTTATACCATAATACAGAATAATCAATCCGTGATTTTACTTGACACAATAACAAATATATAGTATTGATGTTTTACTTATCGTACAGCCAACAAAAGACTCAAAAAGGTTGGTCAACATATGATCACTCAACATAAAACTCTGATTAGGGAACGGGTACAATAATGATGAATAGCCTACAATTACACGCATGCTAGGACCGTGAAAATAGGAAAAGTTAAGAGTTGAAAAATAAAAATAGGAAGTAAATGATAAATGGAAGAGTAAAATTAATTATTTTTAAATTTATTTTATCAACTGATTGGAGACAAAGGAAATGATTATAAGCGTTTTTATTTTTTACAATCCAGATAACCAGTTTTTGACTTTTGTCGCCTTTAGATTTCCGTATACAAAGACCACAACTGTAAAGTATAGTAGTTCGAACTTCCATGAAAACTGAATCACAGAACCAAAGAGGGTAGGCAGAGCAAGAGGTCCAACTTCGGCGCTGGAATGTCTGCAGTTGGAATCTATTAGACAGACAACAGGCGCTCATTGAATGAATGGAAGTCAATTGAGTTTTTACAAAACAGTTCGCTAAACGGGTCAGACAGACGAAATGAAAAGTCTCCCTTTTCTTTCTAGATTATACATGCCTAGGTTGTCAGGCCCCAGTACTACTACTTACAGCCCGTTATGATTTTTACTATCCAACGAAAACCAACTTTAAATCCGGCTAGCGCCGGGCAGATGCGCTAAGCATACGTTATGCAACTTTAGTTGCTAAGCTAACTGAAAACACTACTGCGCATGCCTGATCACTTCCTCTTGTGCGGACAAAACAACCAATGAGGAAAAGCGTCATTTGCGTATCTTGGCATATATCAAAAATCTTTGACAGAACTCTGTGGTATGGGCCTACTTTCTTCAGGCTATCCATGGTATGGATCCAGCTTGCAAACTTGAATGGGCTGCAGAAGATCATAGACAAAACCGAATGCTTTTAACCCTCTGAAACTACATGAATGTTACTTAAAGTAGTTTATGTAGCTAGTTAGCTCATTGTAAATGCGTTCAATGTTGGCTATGTTTGCAAAAAAAAAATCAACCTAGCAGTGAATCAATCTCAGACACAAATAGATAGCAAGCTAGCTGCTATGAGGCCTACTGTCACTTGTAATTTTGCTTGCTGGCTTGCTGGCTTGCCAATGTCCAATAGTTATATTTATTTAGGCTAGTTCAGTGGCATTAGTATTAGAACACACAAGGATTTGCATATTGTTGCTAACTATAACATTAGCTAGTTAGGCAAATGTTAAATTGCATAATTCCCTTAGAAATTTCGTTTTCAGAGTAAAATTTTTATGTATCTAACGTTACCCTGTCATGTGAGCTCAAGACTGGACTTATTGAAATAATTTTATTTTGCGAGGAGCATGTACAGTACCCTAACTTAGTTATCCTTCAGTTGCCACCAGAAATATGTGTGTGTCTGTGTGTGTGTGTGTGTGTGTGTGTGTGTGTGTGTGTGTGTGTGTGTGTTAAAACGGTCTCTGGTGATAGATTTGATCTTTTGCCTCCTATCTGTGCGTGCATATTCATTGTGCAAGAAAACTCATTAACTTTATTTTGGTGACAAGCAAAATATTGAACTGAATAGATTAGATTCAACTACTTTACGTGATGTCGTAATAAACCTACATATAGTTCAACCTTTTCATACTGATTTCTGTAGGCTATCCGTCAGCTAGTCATCATCACGTGTTCAAGAAGACCAGTTCTGAGACTGGTGAAGACTGCTCCCATTCATCGGAAGACACGTTCGTCGGGGGACCACAATACTAAGTGATCAGTGGCGTTGCCACTGCTGGATACACCCATTTCACTGTTAACCACAGCAGGAGCTTTATTGATCCTAACATTGGGGGACATACACAAAATATAGAGAGGGCTAAAAGGATTTATAAAAATCAGATATGGCGGAAAAGGAAATGGGAGTGAGGTCACAATGTCTTAATAAATTGTGTTCCACATGTATAATGAATAAAACATTGATGTTCTATTTGGATGACTTTTGACTGGTTTATTTTAATATTAGGTTTTTAAGGGTGCAGATATAATTGAGCTATTTATTAAGTAATAGTGATGTGATGATGGGTTAATCATTACTTTATGAAGAAATGTGTGTGACTTTACTTGAAGGGTCACAATTCATTGAACTCATAATTAAGTAATGATTAACTCATGGTTAACAAATGCTTGCCTCCTATCAATGTACATTAAGTAATCATTTACAAATTAGTATCATGCCATGACTTTAGGGACACAACTCAGCCAAGTACTTAGGAAGTAATGGTGATCGCATGTGTGAAATAATGATGAAATTTAATGATAAATGGTGAACTCCTTACAATTTACACTCAGTATTTACTGTATTAGGAATACCTACCTAGTATTATCTAATCTTCTGTTGCTGCAGCTCATCCCTTTCAGGGTTCAACACATGCATTCAGTGATGCCCCTCTGCTCACCACTGTTGTTCTTTTTTTTTTTGTTTGGCCTTTCTGTTAGCTTGAATGTGTCTGGCCATTCTCCTCTGACCTCTCATTAACAAGGTTGTTTCTGCTCTCAGAACTGCCACTTACTGGATGTTTTTGGGGTATCACACTGAACCCGACCCAATTTTTCCAACATATAGCGTATATATTAACCTTGAGTATTGGTAACTATATCATTGACAAATAAGTACAAAGTACTCATTCTCTAAAACAGATGAATGGCTGTCATAATCCACACACATTGACTCCATATTATTTACAAAGATCACCATCAAATCTGTTAAGCGTGATTTTTTATGACACTTTAGAGATAGGCCTACTGTAGGGTTCGCCCATCAGCTACTTTGATGACATGTTACTTCATGTATGACTTAACTGTGAGTTAATGTTCATTAATTGATGATACATTAAGTGAACAGTAATCACATGAATTAATAATGACTTGATCGTTTATTACTATTGAGCCGCACAGAGTTCATGATACATCATGCATTATTTAATTTTTACATTACATTATAGGCATTTAGCAGACGCTCTTATCCAGAGCGACTTACACAACTTCTTATTACATGTATCCATTCATATATACTGGATATATACTGAAGCAATGCAGGTTAAGTACCTTGCTCAAGGGTACACACCGCAGTGTACTACCCCTGGGAATCGAACAACCTTTTTTTTTTTTGGTTACCTCCTTGCTCCTTGACCATTATACTACACTGCCGCTCCTAATGCATTAAATCATGATGATTCATGCATTAGTTAAGGCATGAGGTGTGTTCCCTTATAGCAAAGTGTTACCAAAGTATTTATATGAAACAATATAATTTTGAGCAAAAAATTATTTATATTGTTTATTTGATTTTTACTTGTTTGCCCATTTTTATCAAGGGTGTGAATAATTTTGGCGGTCACTGGATGTAAATCTTAAAACTAGAGAAGATAGAGGGCATTGACCCTGGATGTCATCTTCTCAATTTAAAGTAAAGTGGACAAACCCGATAAATGATTAAAGCAGAAAAAAAATAACTTTATTGTCAACCAACATGACATGTGTCAGTTAGTCAAAGCAACAGAAGAGCAAACATCGGGCATATTTGACAAACCAAATTAGTTTTATCAGGTGGAACTTAAGGCCCATGGTAATAAACTATTAAAGCCGAAACGAAGGAAATAAAAAATGTAACTTCACCCTGACTTCACCCTGAGGTGAAAATGAGGTGACATGAAATACTTTAGATGGCTTTGCTGCGTCTCTACGAATAAACATTTCATCATAACCCAGTGACAGCTTAAAGCAAAGTGAAAGTTTCATTACCTTCAGGTTTGACTGAGTAAAATCCGATAGCCTCACCATCTTTCCAGAGGACTTTGGCATAATCGTTTTCACTGTGGCAGAGAAAAGGTACTTCATTTTTCCCCATTTCCTTGGCTCTGTACACAATGCGGTTGAGAGCATACAGCACTATCCTCTCCCCGAGTGTGCTCACCTAGAAACAGGACAGCACAAAGACTGGTGATGACAGCCATGGGTTTTTTTTTTATCTCGTAAAGGACATCCTCTCTATCATGCAAAATTATACATTCCTACAGGATATGAAAGAATATTTATCAATTTCCTAGAGGGAAAAATAACATGGAAAAAATAAAAAACAGGTGCCCAGAGCTGCTAACTTGGCAAAAACAATTATTTTACCTCAGGGCATTTTAGAGTCCATTTTGTTCTTTTTGGTTTTTGAATGATCCCTGAATTCCTTTTCATACTTTCAATGTCACGTTACCGTGAATGATGAGTGTATGTTATCTATACACAAGGTTCAAAAGCAGGAGCCTCAGCAAACAGAGTGTCTGAAGTAGTAAATTAAAATATACAGAGAAAATCTTTTTGTGTGTCATTCACTCTCACTCTTCAACATTTTTGTGAACAGCCTCGATTCATTTATAGAAGTTAAGAATATAATTCTTAGCTTAATTATATTGAATTGTGTTGGGTTTGGAACAAGTACCTTTTGTAGGCCCTCTCTAGAAGGGTCTGAGGTTTTGAGGATGTCCTCCACAGCCCACCACCTATCCACCAGGTACAGCGCTACAGCTAGACATAGAAAAGGTTGGATTGAAACAACTGGACTCACAATGAGGCAAAAGAAAAACATAATGATGGCTGGCATTGCCAGGGGTCACCTGTGGACTGTTCTTCTGGAGCAAAGAGAGCCAGCACCTTCTGATTGAGGTCAGCTCCATAAAGGGGGACAAACCCTGAGGTGGATACGCTGAGGGGAATCTATTTGAGAGGAAAAAGAGGGAACGAGAATGATACCCCATCAACAAAGGCACTTAAAGGACCGTTAACATCTGGTGATACAACCCAAACCTTGTGAGCGCTTACAGTTAGCCATATACAGACCCAAAGCTTGTGAGCACTTACAGTCTGCTATAGACAGACCCAAAGCTTGTGAGTGCTTACAGTCTGCCATAGACAGACCCAAAGCTTGTGAGTGTTTACAGTCTGCTATAGACAGACCCAAAGCTTGTGAGAGCTTACAGTCTTCCATAGACAAACCCAAAGCTTGTGACCGCTTACAGTCTGCCATAGACAGACCCATAGCTTGTGAGTGCTTACAGTCTGCCATAGACAGACCCAAAACTTGTGAGTGTTTACAGTCTGCTGTAGACTGATCCAAAGCGTGTGAGCACTCACAGTCTGCTATAGACAGAGTCAAAGCTTGTGAGTGCTTACAGTCTGCCATAGACAAACCCAAAGCTTGTGAGTGTTTACAGTCTGCTGTAGACTGATCCAAATCGTGTGAGCACTCACAGTCTGCTATAGACAGACCCAAAGCTTGTGAGTGCTTACAGTCTGCCATAGACAGACCCAAAGCTTGTGAGTGCTTACAGTCTCTGCTATAGACAGGCCCAAAAATTGTGAGCACTTACAGTCTGCTATAGACAGGCCCAAAACTTGTGAGCACTTACAGTCTGCTACAGACAGGCCCAAAACTTTTTAGCACTTACAGTCTGCCATAGACAGACCCAAAGCTTGTGAATGCTTACAGTCTGCCATAGACAGACCCAAATATTGTGAGTGTTTACAGTCTGCTACAGACACACCCAAAGCTTGTGAGTGTTTACAGTCTGCCATAGACAGACCCAAAGCCTGTGAGCACTTACAAGCTGCTTTTGTCAAACCCAAAGCGTCATAGACAGACGCAAAGCTTGTGAGCGCTTATTGTCTGTCATAGACAGAGGTCTGAGGTGTGAATACACTGGCACGAGTACATAAGTACTCCTGGCATCAATCCCGCTTCAAAGGGACTCTGAACTAAAAGACAATGATTTCCATTGTTTTAGGCAGAATAGGCCACTTAGCTTACACACAGATAAACACAGAAAAACAGAGACAGGCTAAAAAAAGAAGCATTCCATTATGACTTTATTAAGTCATTGTACTTTATTAAAAAGTAAAATGACTTGTATGGACGGTCAAGCTGAATGAGAACTATGAGCCAAAACCACTTAAATAATATATTTTTGTTCAACAATAATATCATATAAGTAATATTCTTTCCTCCAGATGTCTTATTTACATTCACTATAAAAATTAACTGCAAATTAAGAATTGTCAAGCAGGGGCATTTTGATTCTGGTGTTGGACATCCTGTAGACCACCAAGTGCATTGTCTGAAATGGCTGGCATATGTCCTACCTGTTTGGAGTTGGGCAGTGTGAAATGTTCTGGTCGGTCTGGGTTGCTGTACAGAAGATCTGACATGTAGAGCTCGGCCGAGCGCTGCAAGTCTTCCTGGCTCATGGAGCCCAGGACATCCACAGGGAAGTCCATCCCTACGACACAAGACAATAATGGGTGACTTTACTTAAACTGTATGCCATAAACCCCACCTATAAGCCAAAAAAACATACCTACAGCAGCGTTAGGGAGACTTTATGGAGTATTTTTAAAGTAAATAATATCACAATAGACAGATATTCTTTTTTCTTCTCTTTTGTTTTATGCTGCAGCCTATAGATCAGCACCTACCCAATAGTCCACACAGTCACACAGAGCCCGTGGGGTTTTTGCATGTCATTTGGAGGAAATAAAGTGTCAGTAGCCCAAGGTTGATTTAAACTCCTGATGGGAAAAGCTGATGACCAAGGCTGAGGCTGAAATCTACAGCTATAGGGCCCCAGCTATGTATGCGCACAGCACACAGAATTATATTTTAAAGGCATTCATTAAATGCTGTATGTCCGTACAGTCTGTAGAACTGGGTATTTTGTGAGGGTCTGATTTTTACTGTGTGTCACGACCTGTGTGAGGCCTCGAAAATGCACGTGCACGGAGCTGATCCACCTGCTAAAGCCACACTGGTTTCCCCCAGATGAAAAAAAAGAAGTAAAGACTTCAATTATCAGTCAACATTACACACATGGTTCTCAATGACAAAAGGATTTTGAGATGCCAAAGAAGATTGTGGACAACATGCAGCAATAAAGCAGTAACTACTGTAGATTCCACAGGTTTATTTGTTCAATGGGTTCTCTTGCACAATGTTTAGCAGCACCAACCTGCAGACAGAAATACAGTATGTTTCTATATGTTAGCAAGTCCAGACGTACACTGTATTACGCAGTACACCGATGAGCATGGTGTATTTTGTAAAGCAGAACTCAGCATTAGATCAGAAGAACAGCATTAAATACATTTAACAATAATGCCCATGAATCAAATTCCATTAGTGACTTAATTTGTTAATTTGGGATTTAGCCTAGCTGAATATTTAAGTAAAACAAATTCTTATCCAATACATTAATTTCTTTGTTTGCCATATTGGCATATGGCCAGCCATTCATTTCAGTCTGATCATTTGAGTACAATGACACCCTTCAGACAATTTGACAAAATACCAAAGACTAATTAATAAATGGTCTGCCAGCTTAGTTATCTAGTTTGATTTATGTGAGGAGGCTTTGTTCAAAAACATTCCATAAGGCGGTTATCATAAAATAATTAAACGGGAATTGGATGAAGAGTGAAGGTAGGTGGATTTACTTGAAAATACATTGTTTGGAATTAGGTCGAGAGTCAACCTAGTAAATAAAAATAAAATGCTTTTGTCTGTAACATTTTTTGTATTGCCTTGTTCTAGTGCAGTATTTCTGGGATTGCACCTTCGATTTGATTTAAATGATTTCTGTTTACTATGAACAACTAATAAAATTTTGTCACCATGTGAAGTCAATTCTTCCCATTCGTATATTTCAGATAGAATGCTTTTATACTAGACCAGCACATTATATTCCAAATTGTGAGGGCACTGTTTCTGTGAAAATGTGGATCTTGAGCTGCTTATCTCAGTTTGACTTCCCAATTTCTTGTTCTAGTAAATGCCTCCTGCAGAACTCTCTGTGTAAATGTAATGGCAAAAAGGCCTTGTAACCACACCATTAAGGCAGCTCATAAAAATGTATGTGAAAAACCACTTAGTACAGTCAAAATTAATATTCTGATAACATTGCAAATTCATGTTATTTGTGAGAAGAGGCTCAATTAATGGTCATGTGAAAAGGTTTCTGCAACCATGATTTCTGTTTCTGAGTAAAAAATAAAGAATAAAGAACTGCTAGTCTCCAGTCTTTTAACAGCCACGCGTCACCTAATGTTTTAAAACAGGCTTGAGGCTGTGCACTGAACACAAATGAGCACCAGGTGGTAATAAACTCAATGTATTGCTAGCTTGGAGCCAGAGTATTAATCCTCTCACCTCTTCAATAAACTTCCTTTCATCCGCACAAGTAAATTCCCAAGTAGTGAGGCATGAGTAGTTCATATTTTAATTTACCATAATCTAACACATGAATATTGCTAGAGAATTCTGAATGTTATCAACTTATTTTTCAACTAATAACATCAAGTTACTTTTAATTATTGGCCGTTTTCTTAGCGATAATCATCAGCCTTGACTGACGTGTAACTAATTAACGAAACTGGAGTCCATGACAGTTTCTCATGCTTCACTCTCCTTCAAGAATTTAACATGTTTGACAGAAGCACACCTGTGGAGGCTTATGTGTATGTTCACCTAGGTGATTTAAATTGTGAATGCCGCTGAGTAGCTTTGCTAGAACATGTCATGCTTAAGCAGAAATATGACATCACATAAAACAAAAATCTTCAGGAAGATTTTTTAGAAAATTAAATTCAGGTGTTTGATTAAATTTTCTTTGCTGAGCAGCAGAATTGATGTCTAGCATAGATGTTTTTATTTTCATCATTAGTCCATAGAGATGTGTGGTTGTGGAAGTGATTCACATACTTCAGTAACCCCATGGCAAGTGCGATAGTGAAACCTGAGTTTGTAAGATCCGCTGTTTACTTCCAGTCCACCTTCCTTTCGTTTCTCATGTTTTCCCATTCCTCTTGTTTCATGTTTTTTTTTTTTGTTCACCCTGTCTGTCTTGTTCCATGTGTGTGCAGGCTAGGCGTGGTTTCCCGTTTTGTTCCTCATTTTCACCCCGTATCATTTAGCCTATCACTCTCCCCCTCTGCTGACATTCCGCACGCACTCTAATTATTTCATCAGTACTCTCACCTGTTCCTCACTCTATTTAAACTCCCCAGTTTCATTCACCCACTGCCAGTTTGTTGTTTGTCTCAGCCCCGTCTAGACATTCCCTGGCCATTCTGTCTGTTTTGCATTCTGCCTAACCTGTTTGTTTCTCTGTTCCTCGCTCCAGCCCGTCCAGCTTGCTTCCCGTCCTGTTCGCTCCTGCCCCGTCTCCTGCCCAGCCCTGTTAGTTTCGCCAACCCTGTTTCCAGTCCGTCACCTAGCCTTCCCTGTTCCTCTGTCTTGTTGTTTGCAGATTCTGCCAAGAAATTATAGTCCTTGAGGAGTTTTTGCCTGAGTTTGCTTCTGAGTTCTGCATTTGGGTCCATACCAGTGTTCTAAACCATAACAAAGTTGGCTTTACTGGACCCTGATCTCTGCTGAAATTCTCATATTTGCATGTCCTTTTATATTTATTATTCAATATCACAATACACAAACTGCAGACTGTAGGCATACTATCAACCAGAGCAGTCCCTGGGGTACAAATCTGTTAACTGTTACTCTCCATCCTGTGTGACATGACAGCTCATTCTGTACCACCCTGTGGAGAATCCAGGCCAGGAAGGGTCAAAGAGTCAATACAACTCTGTGAAGGTATGTGTGTACATGCACAAACCCAGTGTTTTGGATGGATGAGCCTGTCAGATGCCCCAAATTTAGTGATGAAAACTAAATAAGAATATATAATTTAACTATTATTTTTGTATTCATTTACAAGTGTTCTCTTGTTTGATTTTTCAATCAGTGTAACAAAAGCTAACACTGAGGTGCTGTCTTGGGTAGCTAATCAAACAAGATAATGCAATAACTCAGCACATAGTTCTGATAGTTCATAACTATGTCAACATGCAAGATACAGTGATGTGCCAAAAGTAAACAAAGCAAGATTCAACAACATGAATTAATCTCAGCACAGACAGACATAGGCAACATAAGGCCTTGACTCTGGGTAATAATTCCTGTTTTATCACATATTATTCACATATAACAATCTTTCCAAAGTGTAGACAATTTCCTGAACGCACCCTCAAGGCCACACTGAACATTAACTACCCCACAATGCATTTAAATGATTATAAATGCAGCCTCAAATGACAAATTAACAATCACTGTTAATTTTGTCAATAGTAAAAAGAATATGAAGAATTTGGAGGGAAACATGGCATCATTATATACTGGCGCTTACAGGAGAACAGTTTTTCTGTTCCAGTGCTGAAGCACAGTTAACAATGAAGTTCTTCAATCCTCCCCACAACTATTATTCATATCTCCATATAGTGGAATAACTGCCCCTTAAACATCCTCTGTTGTTGTGCATGGGTTTGTCTGTTGTTATGAATAAATGGGGCCAGTCAGGACAGAGAACCCTCACGGACATGTTGATGCTGTATACATCAGCAGCAGTCCTCCCCATACATCCGAGAGGTTATAATTACAACAATTTCCCAGAATACAACTGCTAGCATGACAGTGAGCTGCTTAGCTGAACAGTCTGCTGCTAGCTCTAAGCCTGGTTTCCCTGCAAGTGCACACCTGTCACATATAATCTATGTCACATGCCCCGCCTACGGCGCAGTGCAAGAGACACGGAGGGCACAGAGTTCGATTGAGGCAGGCAGCCTGCACATGAGCAGTACAGTCAGCTGCCAGCAAGAAGATGTTCAAATGGAGGGAGACGTTATAGTAACTGTCTCTGATTCCTTGCATAAAGAGTTCTCTGTCTATGGTAAATACCATGAAGAGAAATATTGTGTGGGTTTGGGCATAGATCTGGAGCTCCATCTCACCCCTTCTCTGGGTGTGGCTAACTGTAAGGCACTGACAGCCCATCCTCTAATTAAAACAAACATCAAAAATGTGAGTTCCTGGGCTTAGTAAAGAGGGTCTAATGAAGGTGTTACATGAACAACAACTCGCTTTCACAGGCTCCTTCAACAGAACACACCAAAATTAAGATAATTTCTTCAACTCATTCTCTTCTTCATTGGCCAACTAGATTTCATATTTTATTCCTTCATTCTGAATTTTCTGTGACATTTCCTCCAAAAGTCCATAAAGTAAGAGTTCTTCTCCACACAAAAATACAAATAATCCCAACGTATGTAAAAAAGTTCTACATTGTTATTAGCATTACTGTTATGTTCTGAGATTCTGTCTGTCTGTTTTGTATTTTTTACTTGTTTATTTATTCTGATTATGTATTTATGTTTTTGATTATTTGTGGTTTCACTGTTCTGTGTTTTGTATTACTGTCACTCCCTGTCTTCGTCACACTTTTCGGGAGTCTGTGGGGATTTCGGTTTTATCTGTATTTCCTCTGTCATGCGCTTCCTTCATTACTAATTACTTAATTGTAAATAATACTAATTAACTAACAACCACTAACATCTTATAATTAGTGTCTACTAATCTACTAATGACTAACTTGTATATAATACTAATCTACTAACGCCATAGAATCAGGGTTTTCTATTAACTTACTAACTTGCATCTACTTCTTTCCTCGCTGCAGCTGTCACTGCCTGTTCTATCACTAATTATCTTTCTTTGGTTCCTCTTAACTACAGCTGACTCTCGTTTCCACTTTCCTGTCCCTTATTGTGTGCACTTCCCTTATTGGAGTCCATGTCATGTTATCTCATGTTATCTCGTTCGTGTCATTCTGTATCTGTTTTTGTTATCCCTCGTCCTTTTCCGTTGGTTTTTTTTGTTGCTGTCTTCTTTTCTCTTGTTTTCCCATTACACCTCCCTGGTTTTGACTCCTGCCTGTGTTTTCGCGACCCTGTTTTTGTACCGTTGCCCTGTCTCTCCGGTGTTCGACCCTGCCTGTTTCATTACGGATTGCTGCCCTGTCCCTCATTAAACTTCGGTTTTTGTACTCCCTGCCTGCTACTGGGTCCCTATTTCCACCTAACCTAACATACTAGCTCAGTTTGAATGTGCAAAATGAATTAGTTATGTCAACAGAATATTAAAATGGTCTGATTTCACATTAACCTTTTGGTAACACTGACTCATATATTTCACTACAAACACAAAATAATTTGCATTAAAAATAAATTATTTGCAAATATAAATTAGAAGAAAATCTTGTTTTTTCTGATTATCTATAAGTGGTGTAAATGAACTAAGAAAGAGTGTTTTTACATAATGTATTACCCTTGAGCAAAGGACACTTCACAAAGGAATTAAAAACACAGGCCATTCTTTTGGACATCCATTTTTTTTCTTTTGACGACACCTGTGTGACATGCCCCTCCCCCCTGCTCTAACTCAACATTCCTGGAGTGGAGACTCCACCTCATGTCAAAGGGGAAACATTCAGTTAAATGTTTGGTACAGTACTTCACTGTGAAGGGTGAGCGGAGCAGGAGCTCTTTCATTATCTTCATATAGGAGCCAACAGGACTGCTGTTGACTGCAGATGGATAGCTATAGCATACATTCAGTTCGTGCAACATGAGGTGTTAGTTACACCTCCCACATACACACCTATGTAGTTTTAATCGTTTTTAACTTTGCGTGAAAATTCTAAAACTGGCTTTCACTACTGAAGTAAAGCACAGTCTATTTCCTGCTCCTACAGAAGTTAATGAGTTATTTTTTATGGTGGTCTTTTCACTTTGAACTTGGAAATACCCCTTGGGGTGCAACATGTTTTCATTCTATATGTTGAGTAGAAACATTGGATTTCACTGACTATTCATTTTTAATGCACACACAACTTCTAATAATGTGTCTGTATAATTATGATATACCAAATGGAAATGTGCCTGGCCTTTTAAAATATTGACAGTACTGCTAGATTTCCATTTGTAACTTGACACACATACAGTATAAAATGTTTTTTTCTCTCTTGCTAGAGAACTACATGTAAATTAGCTTGCAACTAACTCTCGTGTAATGAATCTAAGTTAATTTTCTGAATCTTTATGTCAAATATTTCACATTTTACCTTTTAAATAAACTAAACTAAAAGCAAACTATATTACAGGGTTTGAATAGTTTCTAATTCACCACAACCTGCCATACTCAGGAAACAATGCAGATGTATTTATGGGTCCAAATTCAAAGCAAAGAATTGAAAGAAAGAAAGAACAGTCACACATTCTTCCATCACTGTAGTCATGTCCAGACAAGGATATCCCCTTTGTCTGCCTGGTCTTCCCCAACCATTGGATTGGACAAAAATCAAGACGGCCTCAATTGCTCAAGGGTGCTAATGTAGTGTCAAAAAATTTCAAATGGTAAAAACACTTGCCAAACCCAATCACCTCTTTTAGTTGCCAAAGGATGGAAATAACCCTCCGAAGGCATAGATCGTTGAGCCAGATCAGATATTATAATATGCAGGATTTACCTGCTTCAAGTAAAATATGGGCTCATCCAACTATGCATTAGGACGGCCCCTCCTTCTATGCTGCACATGCAATAAGTGAAGTACAGTGAGTACAGTAAGTGAATCTGCTCAAATGCACCTGGCAACTGAGAGTACCAGTGGATGTGTGTACAGTTCATGATATGGACTAGGTTGCATTCTTTGATTGTATCTTGGTGAGGTTCAGGTGCTGCTTGATTTGTTTGACACACCCCCTCCACCTTTCATTGTGGTGTTTCAATGTTTCAATTACGGTACACCACAAAAAAAAAGTTTCCTCAGGAACACAAACTCCATCCTCATTACCATATTGAAACAGGCTTGTTGGTCGCAAGATGGAGTGTCACGTGTGCCCTGCCCTGCCATTGGTAGGAAAATAAACAGTGGTGTAAGTGTGAGGCAACGGATTTGACACACTCCCCTGAGAAATACCTGGCTGTGAGGAACAGGCTGAGCAAGATTTTATTTCATGTCATGTAACTGAACATCGTTAGCATGTGCTCCCTCCCCTAATGCTCTTTTATGGGTATGCTAATGCTCCCAGCTAGTCTGCTAGCTGCCAGGAAAATAAAAACAAGCAGTCACTTGCTTGGAAGCCTCTGTGTGCTACTCTACTTTTTACTCTACATTTCCAATCTTTATTTTGCTTACCTTCCAGCCCACTTTCCTGCCATGAAGACTGACTAAGGCTCCAGAAGGCCAGTGTGGCACAGTGTGAACACATCTACATCACACAACCAACAAACTTTTTAAATCTGTGTAAAACCGCACTAAAATGCACCGTTCATTTAATTCAACTGAAGATGGCTACAATTAAATTTTCTAATTGGTTTGATAATTGTTACTATATTTAGACTTGCATCTGTAATAAACCTGAACTGTTACTCAGCAGGTGGTCCTATAGAGGTTCTCACATTGGCCAAAACAATAACCAATCAGGGCAACGAAAGGAACCATTTGTGGAGAGACTTGTGGGGGCTCTGGTCTGGATCGATGCCAATGTCACCACAATCTCTGAGCCATTTTGCTTTCAGTTCTATGGAGATGAGGGACAGACGTGGATAGAAGCATACCAAGGAGACTCTAAGAACATGTATTCTTATACAGTGGCTTTCCATTTGGGGCCATTGGGGGATGAGCATGATGGTGTTATGACGACTAAAAGATCAGCATCAAATCTTCAAAACACCCTGTACCACTGCTTACAAAGAGAGAAAACATTTCTAAATATGTAAACAAATGTATTAAACAGCTTTATCAGCAATGATGTCGGGATCTCTTCCAAAAAGCAAAATGCACGCCTATTAAAAATATTACAATTTTATAACAATAAAATATTCATGTAACCCATTGAACTGTATGAGATTAAAATAAAATCTGTTTTAAGAAACTGTTCAATAACCACTCATTAATTTGAGGTTGTAAAATATTGCAGCTTCCAAAGTTGCACAAATGTTAGTTAGTTTAGTTTAAGTAGGTTTTCAAAGTTAAATCATTCACAGGAAAGGTCTCTGATCACTCACAGACACAAACGGGGCCGCATTGCCCGCAGATTCATACACGTCTCAGTTACTGCACATAATATGGGACTTTAGAAAGCAACATTTCAGTGGAGCTGTTGGATTTGGTTGGACTGTGCCTTTGGGGAAAAAACATTTGATAGTTAGTAAACTTGTTTTGGTTAGGGTTAGTAAACTTGTTTTGCCAGCTCTCCATACACTGAATGTCACACGGTCTGCAAGAAACGTGAGCAGAAAGAATCCTTCCAGACCCCAAAAAATGTAAAATCCTCCACAAAGTGTATGTTTTTTGAAACCACTCAACAGAACTCAAAAGAACATATTATGTAACTCTATAAGTGGCTGTGCAGGAAACACAGGGTTAACACCCTGGCCGGGGCCCCTTGCTTGTGGGATCAGAGCACGTATAGAAGCTGACGTCACTGGTGCAGTTCCATAGTACACACAGCCGTCTCTGTTACACACCTCCATTTTCCCCCAGTGTCAGCCTGAATTTACGCAGGCAATAAAGTTGCATGCAGAGGCAGACCCTTGCTAGCTTCCTCAACCACACGCGCTGAGAAAATGTCCTCCTATGCACCAGACTTATTCAATCCATATGTTTAAACACCATTAGCCTTCCTTAGCACCACAATCTATGGAACAGAACGCAGTCTCCACACTCTACAGAACCGCACACAATCCCACATTCTATAGAACCGCATACAATCCCACTCGCTACAAAACCGCACACAGTACCACACTCTACAGAACTGCACACAGTCCACACACTCTACAGTACTGCAAACAATCCCACATTCTACAGAACTGCAAACAATCCCACATTCTACAGAACCGCACACAATCCCACATTCTACAAAACCGCACACAATCCCCACACTATACAGAACTGCACACAGTACCCATACTCTACAGAACCGCACACAGTCCACACACTCTACAGTACTGCAAACAATCCCACATTCTACAGAACTGCAAACAATCCCACAATCTACAGAACCGCACACAATCCCATACTCTACAAAACCCTCTTTGGCTATAAAGACAGGTAAGTGAGAAAAAGAGTCCATTATCATACAGCCCAAATGTTCCACTATCAGGTGTTTTTAGTGCAGGCAGCAATAAGAAAAGCACGTCTGATCACGTTTTTGAAGAGATTTGAAAGTCAGCCCCGGCCAGAGCAGTAAGTTCAGAGCGTCAACTTTGGATATTGAGCTGGGAGCTGATGCACAGCCTGTGCAATATACAAGTGTGGAAGGCTTTAATGTGGACAGGCTCAGAACCACTCTAAACCCCATTATCTTGGTGCGCTGTAGCAGGCGCTGACACACACACACACACACACACACACACACACACACACACACACACACCTGTCAGGCGGGATTACAAGCCAAGCAGAAACTGGGCTAATGCACAGCTCACACTGGAACCAGCTGAACTCTACTGCGCTCCACTGTCTGTGCCTCCGCCCCTCCCCCAGCCAAGAGCTCTGTGTGCTCCACTGTCTCTGCCACACCCCCCCCCCAGCCAAGAGCTCTGCACATCAGAGAGAGGTCCACTCCTCAGTCCTCACAAAGCAGCAGTTCTGCCAGAATTCAGCACACACTGACGGGAGAGAGTCGGGAAGACAAACGTCCTGCTCAAAAGTAACCTTCCGTGCCACTCATTTTGCTGGAACAGACCGCAACTTTAACGCTGTAGGAACTTTGCCGGTCCTGTTCTGGGACTTTTTTTGGGGGGTGTCTCCTTTCTTCCTTCACCTTTTCTGTTCTGAAAATGATACTGGAGATTACTGACTTTTTCTTTTTGGGACTGAACTGATGAGCAGTCTTTGCCTTTGAAGTTAAACAGTGTACTAATAGTAGAGTGGCCCATTATGGAACATGCATAAGGACTTTGAACCGGCTAGCTGAAGGTGGTAAGTTCTCATAGGGGATGGAGCACTGTAATTGTACCCTTGGGCAAGGTGCTTGCTCTTGACTGTTTGAATATGCAGAGTAATTATACACGTTTGCATATTGATTATGGCAACAGTGGCCTTTTTCCCGCTGAGAAATCTAGTCTGAGAAGATACAATTTGACAGGAAGCCAATAAACTTTGAAATGTCACATGCTTTTTCTAAAGTGATGGAGATCAAACCTACAATCCCATTTTTATATATTATCATTCCATACACAATATTAAACATACAGTCACAACTTAAATAAACAACAAGACAAAACATTCCTGGCACAAACAAGTCCTGTGTGGTCTCATTTTAGATATTTCTTTACAAAACATTAACTATTTTTGTCTTGCTTATCTGCTGTAATGTCAGTATATAAACCGCCCTTCACCAATCAAAATTATAACTTTATTACAAGACATATTTATCAAGACTTACAATGATGGCATTTGTATATTACATAACATATAAATTTACATTAAAAAATCAATTAACTAGCTGGAGTTAATGTTCAATAACAGTGCCCTACTTATGGATTTGAGCTCCAGTTACCAAAAGGGTTTTACATGTTACTCCACACTGAATACTCCATACATTATTTTAAAGCATATATTTTTAAAAACATAACTTAAAAACACCAATCCCATCCTTTAACAGCATATTTGTCTGGGGTCACCCACCAGATTCATGTAAAATTGATAAATCCAAAATTAGAAGTAAACCCAGCGGACCTAAGCAGTAAGGTTCAAAGGTTCAAATGACAAGCTTCGGTTGTTTTTACAGTTTGTGGGAGGGGTTTATGTATGGCTGGTCTGATTACATGCAAGACAACACACACAAAAAACGAAGAAAATTTCACAACCATCAACATGCCTTGCACGAATGTAATCCTACCACAATGCTAAGTGATATTGCTTAATTGAATTTAATGCAATTTAAGAGGAGCAGACTCAAAAAAAAAAAAAACTATGCAAGAGTGTAGACCTTTAGCTTAGAAAAGAAAACCCAAAGCCCATTAGTTTAACAGTGTGCAATATCCCCATTGTACACAAATAAACACTTCATTCTGCAAAGGGTCTCCATGCACATTTAAGCAGGAATTTGAGGCAAACTGACAAAAGACGGCAGCCAGTAGTAACCAACCCTAAAGAGTGACTTTGGCAATGTTTGATCAAGTCAACCCAAAAAATGGCCTCACACACAGGAACAAAGGCCCAAGAACACATGTGGGACTGAAGAAATGCATGTGAAGGCAGGGGGCCATTGCTGAGCACAAAGGGTGGGTGTGTGCAGAGAACTACCCGCCATACTTCAGCAGCACAGTCATTGGATCCAAACACAAGCACCCACAGCAATCAAAATAAGTCACATCAAAACTGTTGATAATTATTAAAGAAAATTGATGGTGTTAAGACTCAGATCCTGTTTTGTGTGTGTGTGTGTGTGTGTGTTTGTGTGTGCCATCTCACAAATAAATCCACACAAAATGAGAAGCAGGCTTAGTTTACTTAGCCTAGTACTGCAATATTTACATTTGCAGAACAACACTATAAAGCCTATGACCAAGAATGCATGTCTCAATGCCTTGCTTTAACAAATCATTTCTTTACATTATGAATTAATTATTGTACACTGGAACACGTCTCCACTCGTCAACTTTTACTCTGTTTGCAGTAGTGCAGGTTTTTAAAAATCGGAAAGAATTAGTTTTTAAGATTTAACTGGTGTAATTGTAGGCTGTTTTCAATGTATGTAATAAAGCGCGTCTTTTCGGAAACGAATGCATTAAAATGGTCTATTATTCATGTGCATTTGTCTTTACACAGAATTGCCTGATGTAATCAAAACAATGTCTACACATTCTTTGGCGCGCAATGTCCGCATTACCACGGTGTTGCAAGGAAATATTTCCTAATTAATGTTGAGGAAAGAAATCCTTTTGTCAAGTCTAACACTACGTATTACATTCGCAGAGGAAAGCTGGGAATGACTGGATTTAACCAGCAATCCCTAATCCACTGTTGGTGATGCTTTTTCGACTCATTGCGCCATACTACTACAGAAAAATTCGTTCTACAATATACACAGCACAATTTGAAACACTCCAAACGACTTTTAAAGGGCGCATCGCAGTCAATTGAAGAAAAAAAAGAATCGGAAACTCACCTTTGTTTTGTTGTAGAGTCTTTTCTTCCAGATATGTTTATTTATTTAATTTTAATTCCGTAAACCCCTTTGATAGTAGTATTACGTGTTCGTACTCTGCGCTCGCTCTGACGCACGCTCCCTCAACATTGCCCGCGGCCAGTTAGAAGAGGAGACTGTGCACAGTCGTGTTACATAACCTTATCCAAGGCAAAACACTCTCGGAAATCGTTTCAGAACAGGCTACATCGTCTAAAACAACGCAATTAATCAAAATTCATATTGGCTGCAGTTAACGTTAAAAAAAATTTTTAAAACATGATCCTATTCGAGCCTAGAAAATACACGGTTTTTTGTTCCTACTCTTTTCCTACGGTTTCTCTCGAACCAATCAGCATCACAGTGTGCATTCAAAAGAATTTCAGATGTGAATAGTGGAGTGTATATTATTATGCTTACGCTAATTGGCAAGGAAAATATTTAATCGGAATAGATTCGACTGTATCTCTTGAAAATAAGCAACAAAGATCTGATAAATCGTAATGTCTCAATTGTTTCACTGTTCCACAATGTCTTTTGTTCTATCAATTTGGTTAGAACATTGCTGTTATGTTTTCACGTGTTATTTTATTATGTATAAGCAGATGTTGCTATTAAAATACGTCTGACACACCCACATGCCCCACCCCCTCCCGTCGCAACCCTCAATTTCCCCTAACCCATAAGCCCATTACTATAGGCTAATGTCAAAGATTATTACAGTTGAAACGGTTCAACGTCAAGGAGGCTATTGAATCCCTACCCCCTGACAAATCTTTCAAGCTCCGGACTGCGGTCAACGTTGGCTTAACTTTTATTGCGTTTGTCACTCACGTTTTTATAATTAACACGTTAATTCAGTCCATAACATGCATGCATATAGTTACAATATATTTTACGAAGTTTGTGAAATATTATTACCATATACGTGCAATGACACGTGGCAATCCACGTGGGTAGTGTACTGTATAAATCGCTTTGACACTGTTAGAGGCTATATTCGCAGGTCAAACTCTGCCTAAGTCAAAAGCAAATTAATTTGGGTTTAAACACATGAACCGATTCAAAACTGCATCAACAAATAAATACATAATTGGTCATTCTTATATAATTATACATTCATTAACTCATTGTTATTTTTCCTGTTTGTTTATTGTTATTTGCCAACATGCTAATTACAGCTATCAATAAGATCCCCAGTTGGTGATTGGGTAAATCATTTTCATATCTATATGGCCTCTGGTATGTGATATTGAGGACTGTCAGCAATGTCTGACACTTTAAAGACAAAAATAGTCATAAGCTGTATCTGCTACATGCTATATATACTGTAGTAAGCTGAGAAGTATACACATGTAGCCCACACTTTACCTTAGCTATGCACAAAATGAAATACATTCTGTACAATCAATGCCGGTGCATTCATTACACTGCTTACAGCAAGCTAAGAAGCTGGTGAAATGTGATTAGTGAAGATTGCTTTGCATTAAAATTTAGGACTGACCAAATATTCACATTACATAACATTTTCTATTATTACTTTATCCCATACTGTAGAAAGCTGATCAATACAGAAAAGCCTTTGCACAATGAACGTGCATTATGTTAACTTCCAACATTGTATTTTATAAAGTAAGAAAAATAATAAGATGAAAAAATGTATTCTATTTAAATTTCCTCACATACAGTAGAAGATGGTGACAAGCTGAACTGTTTTTGAAGACAATTTTATAATGAGTGTGCTTTGTGTGGAGATGACCTAATCATAATTAGACTAAAATTGTTTTTAAATGATGTTGCTTTAACGACTATAATTAGAAGAAAATAGAGTTGTGTGCTTTTACGATACTATTGCTCTCAAAAAAGTAACATGAAAAAAAAGATATTGATACACAACAGGCGTCAACTCAGGAGTCGAGTTTTACCACTGAAATCACTTTTATAAAGGATTTTGATCGATAATAGCAAATTATCAAAAAAGCTTTAAAAAAATAACAAGCTTTGCTTTAAAAAAAATAACAATTAAATGTTGATTTATTCTTTGTGTGTTTAGCTGTATGTTTGTTTGTGGTACATACCCAAGAGTACAAAGTACATCAAACTAAATCTTAATAACAGTGTAGTATTGTACACTACATAGCTTGCATTTTACATGGTTTGTGTGTCCGTTGAAATTCAGTGTATAAACATGAGAAATGAGTAAAAGGGAAATATTACATGACATTTTTCTTGACATTTGTTTCCATAGTGTGTGTGCACATGCACTAATACATGCTGAAACCTTTTTTATTCCGTTTATACATGGGTTTACTTATAATGGGTTACAATCATATGAACAAAATTACATCATGGCATTTTCACAATATATGTATTGTAATTTATTGTTGACCCAGTCTACACTTATTTCTTTGGGGTAGATGGCTTTAGTTGGCTTTAGTCCTTTATCAAGTACAATTCAAGTTAAAGTAAAAATGTGTGAAGTATGAAACAAAAATTATGCCCATTATTCATAGTTATATCATATGAAACAAACCTATATGTTTATAATACATAATAAACTTCAAATAAGACCTAATACGCTCTGTTAAACCTTCTGGACTGTCTTTTTGGTAAATTTCCTTTAAATCCCAACAGAGGGCAGTGTTTAATAACAGTTCATTAGTCACTCTTATTGATTCTATTGTAGTGAGGTTAGGTCAGTTTTATTCAGAATTAATTAAGTTCAACACTCAATTAGAATTCTATACGTCAGTTGAGCCCAATTTAGTGAAATGACACGAAAATAATTTGGAAAAATGACATGTTTTATTGGCTACAATTATGAATAACAGAAACAATACTTTGTATAATATTCTATGACTTAATCTTAATCAGAGGAATTTATAATTACGCGATGGCTAAATATAGAAGCTAAGAGTCCATTAACGAGGATTAGTTCGTGTTATGGGTTCGTGATACGCGAAACTATATTTTGTGGTAAGTTTGTTTTATCAGTCTCATAAATATAAAGTTTTATAAGTGTAAAACTACAAGGTCAGGGAAATGGACTATTCCGACCAAACACGCACAGCAAAACAAAATACAAACAACAATAGGAACCAGCAGTAAAATGACCTCAACTGGGTCCAAGCTAACAAAGTTAGGTCCCCGGGACGTCCCCTGAACGTGTCGAAATGTCATCAGGATGTCGCCTTGACGTCTTTTCATAGGGTTTTCAAATTTTACGTGGATGTCACAGAAAACGTTCCCCAGACATTCATTATATGACGTTATATTGTAACCAGTAACAGACGTTGCAGGAACGTCCCCGTATGTCCCATGAATGTTATGAGCACAACGTCATATCAGAGCCGAATAGGGACGTGCTTGAACGTCCCCGAAAAATGTAAATTAAATGTCATATTGTAACCAAACAGTGACGTTATAAGATTTTAATAACGTCTTAGTAATGTTTTTAGAACATTCCTAGGGAACGTCACATCATAATTTGAAGAGGACTAAAATGGTACATCCCTAGGACATCCACTGTTTGCTGGGGTATTACAATTTTTATGCTAGCCTATCAATTGATGTCAGCGCTAAATAAAATGTGTTTCAATACTTAACAGTAACAAAAGGAGGCCAGTCTTGATTCCATAAGTGATATAAGCTCGTCGGCTGGTCCAAGGTCTCGGCAGGTGTGTGCCCTAACCTTATGTTTTCATCTAGAAAGCATTGCCATTCAATATGGAAAACTCCACTCATTACAACTTAATTCAAGTATCGCACAGGCCTCAAGGTGCAAACACTAACACACTAAATTGATCAATCAACAATCATAACATCTGGATGAATAAAAAGGGCTTCAGTTGAGTTAATTTGTTTTGGAACAATGCATACCAATAATGAAGAAAGAGCTAGAGGAAGAGGAACATTGTGAATGAGAGGAAGTGGACAAAAAAAATAAGAACATTATTGGCCACCATGCCATTGTGAATGTTCCTGGCCTTTGTGGAAGCAACATCACTCTTTGTACAGCTATCAGCCATCATGGGGTCCACCACCGCCATCCCACCCTGGGTCCATATAGCACCGGACTGCTCACATTCCTTGATGGTTTTTGGAAAGCTCTATACCAGCAGGAGTAGAGTGAGCCAGGGCAGCCAGAACGTCAATGCTACATCATCATTTGGGACAATATCAGTTTCTACCGCACTGTTCCGGTACGCAACTGATTCACTGACAACCCAAGATCTTTCTTCCACCGTACTCCCAATTCCATGAGTTTATTTTAGCATGGTGGTGGAAGGGGTATGACCAAAATCCCTATGAGTGGAAAAACCTTCTTCAGGCTATGGAGAAGGCTTGGGGGACATAGCTTTGGAGTCTTGACAGGGTTGGATTAGGCATACCAGGGGGTATTTCCCCCGCTGCCTGGCCAGGGAAAACATTGCCTGTGATATAGATGAAATCCTCTGGCCTGATTCCGCCCAGAGACAGGATGGTGAGGCAGTGTAAATGACTTTTCCTTCTTCTACAACAATAAAATGTTTTTTTCTGTTTTATATCCTGTATTTTAGTTGAATAGTTTGGAATTATTTTTGCTTTAATAAAATTTTCCCTCAACTTTTGCTGTCTGCTAGAAAATACAAATAAAATGATGTGAATTTTACACTCACATTTACTGTACATAATTGATGTAGATTATAGTAGCATGTTGTTGCAAGATGTATGGAGGTTATGAAAAAGCATGTGGTTACTGATTCATTACAGTTTTTCTCGATTGCCTAAACACAAAAATTGGTTTCTGTAGCACAAAAACCCATACCCTTACGTCATTCCCAAAAACACACACACATTCCCATAACCGTAAACACTATTCACCTGTTTCCACACATGTTTCAATATTCAAAACATTTTCTGCAAAACCTTACACAAAAGTGGCCAAATAAATCATTCATTGCACTATAAGTTCATTCAGCAAACACATGCTCTGAATATAATTAACTCTAGTCATCACAACCTAAACTCAAAGACCACACCTTTCTCCAGGTGCTAACACTAATCAGAACAAACAGACAGAATTGCAGGGTCAATAAATAGGGCCTAGATAGGCATGTACATGTGGTTTGGAACAATGGATCCTAATAATGCTGAAGTTGCTAGACAACAGAGAAGACGAGGACGAGAACGAGGACAGGGACGGGGACGAGGACGAGGACACAAACGAGGTCGAGAACGAGAATGGGGACGAGGACGAGGACGTCGACCACGACAACAAAAACAAAGGCAAGTAATCTGAGATGAAATCTGTGCTACCCTAGTTCATCATGTGCTCATACATGGGAGGAGTATGAGAGAAGCTGGACAGCTAGTGCAACCCAACCTAAGTCGTTACATGGTTGCATCCATTGCCCGTACTTTCAGAAGGGAAAACAGGTCATTTGCCTTGTTGTTACTGTGATACATGTAATGTTGTCGTGCATGTAGACTGAATCTCCACTTTGTTCTCAGTGTAGTTTTGACTGTACCACAGTAATGGATGACCATAGGTCAGTACAGTAACGGACAAAGTTCATTTTTGCAGAACTGAGAGGCGGCTATCTAATGGAAGTAGGCGGAGACTTCTCACAGCTGAGCAGGAGACTGCCCTGGTGAATATGATGATTGCCAATAATGCCATCCGTTTGAGGGAAATTCAAATCCAAATAGTTGAAGACCAGGTAGTCTTCCAAGAAATTGACAGCATCAGCATTTCCACCATTGACCGGATCATTCAGAGGAACCACATAAAGACAAAGCCTTTTGAAAGAAATTCAAACCGAGTTAAAGAGCAATGATTCCAATATGTGCAGGTAATTGCTATACTGTACAGAATTTTTACAGTATGTAGAGTATGGCCCATATCTCTCCAGCATATCAATACAGTACTGTATAGTACTGTAATGTGTTACAGTAACTGCAGTACACAATCTTTCATTCCAGTACAGTAGTACACCACAGTACTGTATTTGTAATAAAATGTGTGTGTTTTTTTACTTTTGTAGAGAATCTTTGAGCTGGATGTCATGGCTGACCCACATGAGTAGATCTTCATCAATGAGGCAGGGTTCAACCTAACAAAAAGGCGCAAAAGGAGGCGCAACCTCATTGGTCACCGTGCCATCATACAAGTTCCGGGCAACGTCACCCTATGTGCAGCCATCAGCAATCGTGGTGTCTTCCACCGCCATGTCATACTGGGTCCATACAATACGGCACAACTCCTTCAATTTCTAAATCAGCTGCACAATAACATTCTTCAACAGGAAGGCGAGCCAGGGCAACCAGAGCAAGCCCAACATGTTGTCATTTGGGATAACGTGAGTTTCCATCGGGCTGCTCTGGTTCGCGTCTGGTTCAATGACCACCCCAGGTTCACCGTTCTTTTTTTGCCAGCATATTCCCCATTTCTAAATCCGATTGAGGAATTCTTCTCAGCATGGCGGTGGAGAGTGTATGACCGCAACCCCTACGCACAGCAAAACCTCCTGGAGGCAATGGTGGACGCCTGTGGTGATGCGTCTGTGGAGTCTATCCAGGGTTGGATAAGGCACACAAGGGCATTTTCCCCACACTGCCTGGCAAGAGCAAACATAATTTGTGACATTGATGAGATATTATGGCCTGACCCAGACCTGAGACGAGATGATGAGAACGCTGACGCTGATGCTGAGGAACCTGTACATTTTCTGCATTTAGAAATACTGTAAAGCTTTTGGAAATTGGGTATTTTACTGTGCATGGACTCTTTACTGTGCATGGTCAGGTTTTTGACCAAAACGGCATATACAGTAGTATTCCCTTATCCACTAATGTAAGAGGGATTTATTACAGTACTGTTTTGAATCTCTCTCGCCAGGGTGTTCCTGAAAGGGTTATCTGGATAGTCAGTGCTGTGATTTTACAAAGTTCCAAATAAAACGTATTCTAAACATTTTGGTAGCAAGTGTTTTGAATATATCCCTCCAGTGTGTAACAAACAGTCATGTAGTCTGTGTTTTTGACAGCTTGTGTGTGCTGTCTGAGGGCTGAATTGGGACCCAGAAGTTAGATGTTTGTACCGTTGGGTGTGAGTTTTTAAAATTGTGTGTGAAGATTTTATAAAATGGTGAGTTGTTCCAGGAATCGTGTCTAAGCAATTGAGAAACTGTAACTAATAGTAATGTTTTAAATTTATCTCACCAGTGTGTAATGGATATTCAGTAGTGTCTATTGTATTTGATGACTTGTGTGTGCCATCTGAAGGCAAAGTTTAATTTCTATGAAAGATGAGATGTTTTTGAGTGTTTCGTTTTGTCTGAGGTTTGGCCAGAGCACTATGAGGTTTTGTGTTTATAGAATGGAGCCTAATTTCAGGAAATGTGTCTTAGTTTAGGAAAAACTGCAAATCCAATAGAGGACTTTTTTTCAGAGTGGCAGTGGAAGGTATACGACCACAACCCCCATAACGAGTGCCTCGACTCCAAGCAGGCATGTGGAGATATACAGGCACAGTCATGCCAGAGGTGGCTGCATCATTCCAGAAGATATTGCCCCCACTGCTTGGCCAGGGAAAATATAATGTGTGATATAGATGAGACTATATGGCCTGATAAAGAGCAGAGACAGAACCCAGAATTATTTATTTTTAGTTGTTTTACATTTTTTGTTTACTTCCATTCCAATAGTTTATTTGATCTTTTTATCCCGTTTTTTGTTTCTTTTACATTGTATTTCTCCAAATTACAGTAATGTAGGTAGTAGACAATCTCTCTGTTCATTTATATTTAAGTACACTCAAACAACAGTTTACTTTATGTAAATTCACATTAAATTGCTGAAAAAGCAAAAGCATACTGATCCCTAAATAATATAATAATAATAGTGAAGCTATGCAGAAAGATTTGAATGTTTTGTGTTTGTGTTTACAGTTTTGAGCAATGAGGTATAGTTTCAGGAAATGTGTCTAAACAAAACTAAAAACACACATATTCTGTTGTTTGGTATGTGTAATAATCTAGTTAAGTTCAACATTACAGAAATATCTTATTTTCCTATTTATTGCAACCTAAAGCTTGCAGGTTTCATTCCCAGGTAGGGCACTGCTGTTGCATCCTTGAGCACCCGTAACCTGCATTGCTTCAGTATATATCCAGCTGAGGTGTAAAATCTAGGGGTTAGAAAGTAAACGTCCTGTCATGTGTTTCTTCCACTCAGTAACTCAGCCAGCTGATTTCACTAATTAGTTCTACCTCCTGGCTGAATAATTGTGCTAATTAACATTTAAATTACATTTTTGTGCAGAAAAACAGACAAAATGGTATTGCTTCAAACAGACAAGCAATGCCTATCATTCCATGACAGTACATGCTGCATGTATACAAAACTCAAAATCAAAAAAATGTATACTGCACTTTGGGTTGCATGTTAAGGGCAATTTGTTATTGCTATGCAGAAGGTATTTATATAATACAAGAATTGTCATTTTTGCTGTTGCATTATTGATAGTTTCACAGCGGTTCATTAAAAAAGGAAGAAAATTAAGTAAATATAAAGAAAGTGCTGTCTCTAAAGTTGATTGACATGTTTTCCTTTCCAACCAAAGAACCATTTGCTCACATGTTATTACCATAACTTGTAGTAGTATGCTCATCTTAGAAACAAAAGTGCAGGGATAACAATACTAAGACTATCTGGTAATTTTTACATTTTAATTCAGGTTTTAGTCAAGGATTAGGCCCTACCCCCATTCATTATTATTAATGGCTGGTATGTAAAACATTTTATTAAATATTCTGTAAATTCGGTAGCCGATTAAGTTCAGTAAACTTGAAAAAATGATTTAAAAAATAATAAAGCATTAAAAATCATCTGTAAACTCACAGAAATAGCTCAGTCCAATTTTGTCATGAAATTCAAGTCAGCTTTGGTTTAGAGTTCAGAAATAAAATAGATAAAATGTAATTATTTTCATTCATAGTATTTGGGAGTCACGTTCACATTTCATATTAAACCAAGTGCCTGCAGTTAATTTCAGGGTTTTTTTTAACTAAAAGAAGAAGTTTTAACTAAATTTACTTCAAATGGATATGAGGAGTCAGGGATGTGCACAGTTCTTTTCAGACTGATTACTGACTACAAGTGAGTGCTTTCAGAAGTTGATTACATTTAAACTAAAAATGACTAAATACTAAAATAGAGAGGTATCAAAGGTAGATCTCTTCTTTATTTAAAAATTGTGTCACACAGTAAAACATTAACTTCAGGTATATTCATTTCAGGTAAATTCTTATCTGAAGTGACTCCAAGTCACAAAGGCAATATCACAATGGCATATAACAGTACCTCTGGCATGCAAACTGATGAAAATCTGTTTTTTTATGTGTTGTGTATGGTTATATTAGATATTGTTTTATGGTTAGATTAGATTGTACTTTTCAACACTAGGTGGCAGACAAACACAATTTCACCAAAATACAAGATTTCTTAACTCTCTCATGGCATATCTTTCTATTACAAATTTGGCTGCCAGGAAGAACCTTTCTTGTGATGCATATATTAGCACAATCAATTGAGGTAAATATTTGTTTCCTGACACTAGTTCAGTGCCTAGGATTGTTTTTCTATGTGGCATGAGACATTAGAAACAATGACATTACAAACAATGCCAACATAATTACAGTTTGAACTCATAATTATTCAGGCCAAAATATTGCTGTTGTCAATCCCACATAAGTATACTGACCTGGAACTCTTTAACGTTTGAAAATTATTCCCTGACTTTAGCTATCACAAAAAAACAAAAACAAAAGGGAGGCTTTTAAATTGAAATAGCCACTTAAGTAGGGATTGATTATGGCTAAATACATAAGTTGAGAATGAATGAGATGTATCAAGATGAGCTAGATCATACTTTTACTGATTAGCTCTCAATGCTGACCCAGAGCGCTGATGACATCATCAGATCATGTCTCTCGCCCTGTGCTTGAGCACTCCATAGGAAATGCAAATTTTCTTCTTATTTGAATTATTCATAATTCAACTTTTTAGATGTTTAAATGGCAACAATTCAGAATTCCCATGGCCCTCGACAATCCTTGCAAACATGTTTTTCCTGAAAAGTAAAAAAAAAATGTCTGGAAAAGTGGGGGAAATTCATGTAACATCCAAGATTTTTTAAAAGTGAATGAGTCGTATATTTATCCTTAAATTTCATTTAGAATTGCAAAGCATCTATTTCATATTGGATTTATTTTCATGTAAAGAACTGCAGTTTAAATTATCCGTGGCAGTAAATATTGCCATATTGCCGTATGTCCACATGATGCAGAATCAGCATATCATATATGTCATGGGGAAATTAATATTGCAATATCATCTATGCCTTTCTCCACTAGGAATATGTTCATTACTTTACAGTGTACATAATATATAACAAGAAATCTGGTTTTATTTCAGCTTAGTAGACAGACATTAACATTGTGAAGAGCAAAAGGGCTTGAACTCATATGATATTGATCGAAACGTCAATGATATTTATGGAATGATTGAGATGGCCTGTTATTGAAAATGTTGCCTAAGGTATTTCACTGGGGATATATTAAATTATGCACAATAGACAGGCACAGCACTCCTCAACAAGCTATACACATAATTATGGCTGAGACAGACCATGCCTTAACTGGATTAGACAAGCTATACACATAATTATGGCTGAGACAGATCAGGCCTTAACTGGATTAAATGATCACGCAAATAGTCAGGGGTGAGTTGGTTTGAGAAGGGCCAAACAGAAAACGGGGATATAGCATAACAGGGATATAGCATAGCGGGGATATAGCATAACGGGGATATAGCATAACAGGGATATAGCATAACAGGGATATAGCATAACAGGGATATAGCATAGCGGGGATATAGCATAACAGGGATATAGCATAACAGGGATATAGCATAGCGGGGATATAGCATAACAGGGATATAGCATAACAGGGATATAGCATAGCGGGGATATAGCATAACGGGGATATAGCATAGCGGGGATATAGCATAACGGGGATATAGCATAACGGGGGATATAGAATAACGGGGATATAGCATAACGGGGATATAGCATAACGGGGATATAGCATAACAGGGATATAGCATAACAGGAATATAGCATAGCGGGGATATAGCATAACGGGGATGTAGCATAACAGGGATATAGCATAACGGGGATATAGCATAACGGGGATTTAGCATAATGGGAATATAGCATAACAGGGATATAGAATAACGGGGATATAGCATAACGGGGATTTAGCATAATGGGAATATAGCATAACAGGGATATAGCATAACAGGAATATAGCATAGCGGGGATATAGCATAACAGGGATATAGCATAACGGGGGGATATAGCATAACAGGGATATAGCATAGCAGGGATATAGCATAACAGGGATATAGCATAACGGGGGGATATAGCATAACAGGGATATAGAATAACGGGGATATAGCATAACGGGGATTTAGCATAATGGGAATATAGCATAACAGGGATATAGCATAACAGGAATATAGCATAGCGGGGATATAGCATAACGGGGGGATATAGCATAACGGGGGGATATAGCATAGCAGGGATATAGCATAACAGGGATATAGCATAACGGGGGGATATAGCATAACAGGGATATAGCATAACAGGGATGTAGCATAACAGGGATATAGCATAACGGGGGGATATAGCATAACAGGGATATAGCATAACAGGGATATAGCATAACGGGGGGATATAGCATAACAGGGATATAGCATAGCAGGGATATAGCATAACGGGGGGATATAGCATAACAGGGATATAGCATAACGGGGGGATATAGCATAACAGGGATATAGCATAACAGGGATATAGCATAACGGGGGGATATAGCATAACAGGGATATAGCATAACAGGGATATAGCATAACGGGGGGATATAGCATAGCGGGGATATAGCATTCAAATTATCCTTCCCTGAAAACACAGATATTATTTTCTACCAGTAGTCATAATTGATTGAGAGGGACTTGAAAAACAAGCGTTGAGAGCTGACTGCCCGCCCCCCACCAACACCAAAAAATTTTAATAAATAAATAACTGCCTAGTTTAAATGGAAACAGATGTGTTTTCCCAGGACAGCGGTGAATGTACACTGCAATGGGGTAATGATTAAAACAAACTTAGCAGTGTGTAAAAATCTGAGCACACATTCACTGCTCTAGTTTCACATAGTTCCCTGCTTAATTGCCTTTATTCAGACTTGAGCTTAGATAGTTTAAAAACTGTATGGCTGTTATTGTCATTTTTAGATTTCTTTAATCCCCTTCCCAGACATCATAACATTTTCACCCATTTACACTTCTCACGTTTTTGTGTTAGTATTAATATGTTCATATTTTTTTACTACACAATGTAATTCACTGCAAACATCATCCATTTTAATTATAGGAAATGATGGTTATGGTCATGATTGTACGGTGGTGATCATACATCATGACGTTAAAATTCAAAGAAATTATGATGATGAGGACGAGTGGTGATGACAATTATGATGATGATGCTGATGAAAAAAATAAACAAAATATTTATGAGAAAGACTGCATCGATTAGTAGAAACATTGTGCCTGTCTGCTTAAATCTTTTCTTGAATGTTTCAGCACATTTCCTGAAACTATATCTAATTTCTCAAAACTATAAACACAAAACAGACAACAGATAAATGGACAAAATTAAGCACTATGTTCAAAACTATGTACTCTCTGCCCAAAATGAAATTTGTTCTCCAAATCATAAACACGAGTCAACAAATGAATTAACAAATGATATGAATACAAATTACACAGTGGTGTGATAAATTAAAGACCATTACCATTATACAGTTTGTATCGATTGTTTACACACTAAAATTGGTGCTATGAACCCAATTAACAAAATTTAACAATCATGTGCAAAAAAAAATATTTATTTTTAACTACAAGCACATTTCAGTTGTTTTCATTGAACCAGTTATGGACCAGAAACTCACATTGACCCATATGACAACGCATGTGAGCTGCTCTGGTCTAGCTTGTTCTCTGGGATTACAGTTTTTTTCGATTGCTTAAGCACGGTTTTGAAAACGGGGCTCATTTTGTCAAAACACTACACTTTTGCAAAATAAAACACTTCCTTCAAAACTATACAATAATTTATAAAAACCCAATTTTGTCACTGTATGGCACACACATGCTTCATACGATCTGATTCTGTTTGAACCAGTTACACACTGCTGTGCTCAATCTAAAACACTTTCAACACTTCTAATTTTCTAATGATATAGTCTGGGTTTGATTTTTTCAGAGATATTGTTAGAGTAAAGTACATGAATATATAAACACACAAGACCAGTACTGCACACTGATGAAAATACTTATTTCTCTCCACATTGTAAAATCAGTCAATACATCCATGCATTTCCAAAGGTTGCATTTTGTAGAACATATTCTAAATAGAATATAGTACAAACGTAAACACAGCAAAAACATTGTGGGTGCTGATGAAACCAGTTTTGGACCAGAGAAGATCGGTAGAAAAATACATTGTCCCAGATGACAATGTATCTCATCTGCTCTGCATCCATTTGGTCTCCTGCTGTGACGATGTTGTGTAGTGACAGTCTGTCTAAAAATGTTGTAAGGACCTAAGTAGGCATGGCAGCGGAGGACCCCATTCTGTGAGATTGCAGCGCACATTGTGATGTTACCACCATGTTGGCCCAGGCCAGCTCTGTGGCCAATGATGTTTCTCTCTCTTCTTCTTGCTTTTGTCAGGTTAAACCCAGCCTCATCTATGAAGATAAATTCATGCAGGATTGCATCAGCATCCATTTGAAAAACTCTCTGAAAAAAAGACAACATTGTGTAGTTCAATACAGGCCTACTATACAGTAAATGTACTGTACATGTAAAAAGGTTCTGTGTGCCGTGCACAATACTGAAGTGTACTTACCTCCACATATTCATGTCGCAGAACTTTTACTCTCTCAGAATTCTTTTCAAATGGCACTCGGTAGAGTTGTTTTTTAAGGATTCGCCCCAGTGTTGATAGAGAGGCCTGATGGACATTATTGAAAACTGTGTGGTCATTCAGGATGTTTGTTTGAATTTCTCTGAGGCGTATCGCGTTATCAGCCAAAACCATGATAGCTCTCTCTTGTTCTTCTGAGAATATGGGGCCCCTTCTTCCTTGACGTTCTCGACCCTCAATCCTATGTAGACCAATCAAAATACATGTAAAATGTCACAGGACAGTGTACAAGGCATTGTTTCAAACATGTAATACAGTGAATGGGTACCAAAAAGTACTGGTGTAGTACAGATAGTAGTCTATACATTGTATTGATTTTACTGTAGTCAGGACAGAAAAGTGGATTTTCACCAGTGCTCTTGTCGAAATGTCCAAATTACTGTTGCAACAGTATACCTGCTGAGGTTGGGCTGAACTCTCTGTCCACCTTTCTCAATGTCAATCCATGGTTGACGACATGTTCAACCAATGGTCAACCAATGTTGCTCGAATGTCATCTGATACATTTGATCCTCATCTTCTTTGTCCACGTCCTTCTCCTGGTCTACTTCTACTTCTTCCTCTTCCTCTCCCTACCCCTCTTCTTCTGCGGGCTCCCCCTCTCATCCTCACTTTCCCTCTTCCTCTTACTGCAACGTTGCCTTCCATTTTAGTTGAAGACAGGTACTCTCACCTGTTGCCTTTTACAGTAAGTGCTTACGCCTGGTGGTGAGTTTACAATTAACGGTCGTGTTTGATCAATTGGTTCATGGGTGTGGTATTTTGAAAGGCGGTGTCTTGAAATGGCAAAGAAGTGACATCATGTTAGATTTCTGTGTCTAATATAGAGAAGTGTGTTTAGTGTTTTGCAAAACACTGTGTAGTGTTTTGCAAAAAGTGTGAGGCTGAGAATGTGCTTATAGTTGTGCAGATCTGGGCTGAGGTTTTGCTCTTTGAGTGTCAGGTTTCACTAACTGTGTGTTATTTTGAATTTTAGTGTGTAAACAATAAAAAAAAACTAAGTGGGATTCGAACATTGTGGAGATTGTCTAAAAAAAATTAGGGGATGTGCAGTATTGTATGAAGCAAAAGTGACATGGCGATGGAGGACCCCCTGGTTGCTGTTTTCAGTTTCCTGTTCTGCAGTGAAATGGTTGTCTATCCCCACCATGAGGTCATATTTCAATTCTGTAAAATGAATAAATGCAGTATTGACAACAAATAAACACAATTTAGATTTTTTTACACGATACATAAAACATTGGTACCGTGGTTCCCTTGTAGTAATATACATTTGGTATATGCTACAGTAGAGTAATCACTGAGTATTGTATTGATATGTTACAGTAAATAGCATTAGAGCAGACCTACCTGTTCTCATTTCTAAATGTTCATATAGTGGCTGAGATTTGGCTGGACTCTCTGCCCAGCTTTGCTTAGGGTCAAACAACGGTTGATCACATGGTCAACAAAAGTTACCCGGATCTCTTCCAAGATATTTGCCCTTCATGATCTTCCTTGTCCTCTTCCTCCACCTGTTCCTCCTCTCATTCTAACTCATTGTCTTCCAATCCAGGAAGGACATTTTTTCCTTTTATTTGTGCTAAAGCTCTGATTGCTGATTGAATAATTAAAGCAACTAGTGACCGGTGAAGAGTGGGTGTGTTTAGTTGACAATTGGAGTTTATCATTTTGAATGCTAGTGTTTTCTACATGAGATATACCTATATACAGTATATAACACAAGATATATACTTTATGAAAATTGTGCCTAAAGAGGAGAATAGTTTGTAGTGTATTGGAAAAGTGTTAGACTGAAATTTGTGAAAACAAGCGAAATGTGCTTATAGTTTCGAAAAATTCTCTTTCTTTCTCCACGATAACATTTTGTTATTTGGGTTCATAGCATCAATTTTAGTGTGTAAACAATCGAGAAACTGTAAATAAAACTGTTACGTTCGAGTGAAGGACCCAGACGCAGACCACAGGATAAGGCAAAAAGGCGTAGTTTATTACGTTCAGGAGTCAAGCCAGGAGATCAGAAGGAGGTAGGTACAAAAACGGCAGGCAATAGGGCAATGAGGGACAATCCAGAAATCGAAAAACAGGGAATCAGAATGCAGGCAGTACCAAGGGATAAGGCAGGAGAGTAGTCGTAAAACAGGCGTGATCAAAACCGTAAGGCAAACTAGACAGATAAGGGCTAAGCAAAAGAATAGTCGTACAAAGGGTATCTCGGATAATTAAACTGATCTCAGGCTTTAGTAATTCGTAGGCACTGGAAAAGACAATCAACATTCTGACACAGACTGGAGTTAACACAGGGTTTAAGTACACACGGTGCAAATGACACAAAGGGAATCAGGTGTGTGAAGAGGCGGGGATCAAAAACGAGAGACAATTGAAAACAATTGGAACAATGAAACAATCACGGAGACAACTAGGGAAAACGCGGACTGGACTCCATACAGATACACGATAACAGATGACCTGGAGTTTCAGGAAATCGTGCATAGATTAAGAGGACAGGGAGAGAAGATCAGATGCAGCTGAGAATGATTAACAAGGACAGAACAGCGTGAAAATGTGCACTCTAATATGTTAGTGAGATTAGTAACTATACACACCCCTGCCGTTAGTACAATTAGTAAGTATATACAAATTAGTTTGTTAGTGGAGTTAGTAGATCTAATCTATCGTTAGTATAGTGCACAGAGATAGGTGTGAAGCAAGAGGGAACCCGAACACCAATGAGATCATCCGAATGGTACAGAGACGTAAACAGGGAGTGACAGATCAGATGTAAACAAGCAGACACGGGACAACTAGGCAAAACCGGAAAATAAACAAGCCAGATACAAACTAAGAGTAAACAATACATACAAACTGGGAATGAATAACAATACAAAAATAAAATAAGAATACAAATAACACACAAAACTCAGATCCTTACAAAAACAAACTTTTCTCCCCGTCTTCGGTTACATTTTTGCCTTTAGACACAAAAGAATATTCAAACACATTCGGTTGACTACGCTGTTGAGTAAACATGGATCACAGGTTGGCCCCCTTAGTTACCACAGCAAACACATTTGGTGAGTTGGTGAGTCATGATGTGAAATACTCATTTGGAAACAAAAGACTCAGTGAAAACAAAATAATTCCTCTCCAATGTCAGCATTTGCTGTGAACTGTGACTCTGAGTCATTTCTGACTTCGCATTCCATTCATAGGTATAGGTTTCATTTCAATTTTGGGGGAGACACTACTGGACCACCTAGTCTCGCACAGTCTCACAAGCATATTAATATTACTTGCCAGTCTAGCAATTAATTTATGTGGAAATATTGGGGGAGACATGTCTCCTTGTCTACCCCCAAATCTACATGTATGATTCCACTTCAACCATGTGTAGGAATCATTCCAAATGCCATCGTTGGTTTATTGTTCCAAGGGATAGTTAAAATGCACTAATTTCCATTCACTTAGAAACACTAACGTACCTCACAACTATGATATAGTATGTGCATCTAATATTGGTAATACAATTTCTGATACATTTGGACAATGTCAGTTGTTAGTATTTGAAAATGGAAGTGGAAAAACACTTAACAGCCCACACAAGCAGTCCAAGTAAATAGCCATTATAAGAGTATTTCTGAATGCTTTGTGCATGTACACATACAGTAGCTGTTTTTCTGGATGTTATTCTTTATGTGAATTCCATTGGCCCCTTTTCATAATGGTGCACCAGAACCTAACACAGCACGTGAGCAGTGACTACCACGGATTGACCTTTAACTATTCCTGGCAAAGGCAAATTGTGGATTGAATGGCAAATATGTCTTGTGAAGGTCTTTCAAAATGCGTTGCTAAATGTGCAACGCTAATATGCTGGAAGATAACGCATGAGCAGTTAAATCAATTACAGAGAGAAATTCTTCCAACAAATTCCAGTCGTGAGTAGACTATCTTCAAGGCACTGACGTTGAAGTTAGTATTTGTTAGATCTAAACATCCTTGTGTACTTTCTAACTTCTATATGCTCAGACCTGGATAAGATTACAAGAGATCCTATTTCTGAGCCCCATTAATTATTTACCACATGGTCCAGCATATACGCTGCGTTCACTACTGGGAGAGCGTCCTGTTACAATGAGTGCTAAGATACAACGTCGGAGCAGGTATGCTATTTGTGACCATCAATTACCATTCAACCAAATTGCACTTTAATGCAGTTCATGCGCTCACACCTGGACGTTACACAAGCATGGATGTCAATTATTCACTGAAATGCAATCTGATTGTGCTTATTAATTAATGAGTCCACCAAACAATGTTCCTTAATTACTTCACCATTTGCTAGACAGATGGGGAAAGTATATAAACTGGAGAATATGATACCTTGCCTTAACAATTGCTGCAGTGTGCTATCCACAGCGTATTGCGTATCAAGGCTTTATTGCTCACAGGTAATATATTGGGATATAATATATTACTCTGGAGATATTTATCAGTGTTTCTACCCAGATGAGCTAAGTATTATGAAGGATCAGAGTTATGTCTTAGGCACAAAACACAATCATACTTTCTGCTTGAGCCAGCTAGCTCTGCTTGAAAAAGTACACAGGTGATTTTCAGGTGTGACTGCTGTTTTTTATGACCATGTGAATAGGCAAGTCTGTATTTTTTCACATTTTTTGTGCTTATTTCAACCTTATCTGAATCTGCTAGTATGATATATAGTGTTAATCCTGTTGCACTTCAGCTTTCTTGCATGTACAATGCAGACCATAAGTATTCTGATACATGAACAAATGTTTTGTTGTTTTGGCTCTGTACTCCAGCACATTGGATTTGAAATGGAACAGTGATTATGAGGTTAAAGTGCAGACGTTCATCTTTAATTTGTGTGTTTTTACATCCATATCGGATCAACCGTCTAGCAATTGTAGCCCTTTTTATACATTTTAGGGGACAAAAAGTAATTGGACAAATTAAGAATAAAGTCATCATATTTAATATTTTGTTGCATATACCTTGCATGACTGCATGATGTCTGTGACCCAACAACATAAACAAACTCTTGATATTTTATTTTCAGGCACTTTTACAGTCAATATTATAACCTCTCTGCATTTGAATGGATACAAAAAAGGGCAACACAGGATATGGATGTAAAAACCCTCAAATTGCACTTTACCCTCATAATCAATGTTCCATTTCAAATCCAATATCCTGGAGTACAGAGCCAAAACAACAAAAATTGTGTCACTGTCCAAATACTTATGGACTGCACTGTAATTGTTGGATTATCTTCCTTAAAATTTGTAATTTTCTCTGCCTCTCCCAGTCTCTTCATTAGAAATGCATTCCCTTAATGTGTTGGTTTCTGTGGGGAATGTATTAATATAGGCTACCTAGATGTATTTGATGCTTTTGCAGCAGGCATTCTACAAATAATTTGAATAAACTTATCAGAACTTTCAGTGGGATGGATTCTAAATTAATTAAAATGTCAAGTGATGTAGGCTAATCAGAAAGCGAAATATACACCTGCCTTTCAACTAACGGTTATTTTGCCCCATCTTTAAAAAATGCAGTGATAAGGAACTGGCTATGATTAAAATGTATTGGGAACTGGACCTGTGATGGTATAACAGACTGATAACCCCATAAAATTGTGTGGAGCTCAGAGTGCACCACACTCAGTTCCAGCCCCACAGAGCTTTTTTTTTAAATTAAATAATTACAATCATCAATTTTATTCAATTTAAAATTAATTTGCATCAAAATCAAAGACATGTTGATTGAATCCAGACAATAATTTTCATAACATTTCTTGGTCCCGTACCTATACCGTTAAAGGTTGCCATTGTTTTTTTAATATAATTTCGACAAAATCTCCTCTGACTAGACTCTGGAATGTGTTGTTAAATGGTTTTTCCATCCCAATTACAGATTATTTTGGCTTCTTCAGATACCTTAGTCATTACCCATTAGCACGATGTTCATCCATTAGCACAATGTTCCAATGATTCTATTCGAAAACAACCTGTTCTTTGTGTCCTGCACATTTGCTTGTGTTCCTATTGCGAATACTGAAGATAGTCTATACAGCAGAGTCTGAATAGCAATGGGATTCAAATAATGCACACACACATTGACCGGAGAGGCTGCTTGGCTTTCCAAGTTAACACGCTGTTCTAGTTTATGGATGGACCGCGCAGTCTGGAATCTAATCTGGACTGTGCCAACTGTGGCCGGCGGTCCCACAGGGCGATGCACAATTGGTCCTTGCACCAACCTGGGATGACAGCATCTCATTGATACTAATTTATAATCATTTTGTTGAGGCTCGGTTGGAGAGGCTAGCTTCAATGTTAATGCAAGTGTCTGACCTGCTGATTTTTGGTAGACCCAATTTTTATTTATTTTTATTTTTTTTCCCAAGAAATTTTGTTACAACCCACTTTGCAGATACTTATTTATTAAATGATGATGCTAGCAGTGTTTACAATATGCAAAACATTGAACTCTGCCACCCATGCCACCATGTCATTGCTACTGGTGCACTATAGAAGAACTAATAAAGAGCCATGTGTGCCATTTGAAAGGTCAGGTAAAGATTGAAAGCATGTAGAGCCTATAGAAATGTTACATTTCTCAAACACACACAGTTTCTGTGCACATTTTTTATAGCATGAATATTGAGACTTTTTGTTGCATTATAGTGCTGAGCCATGCTTATTCTGTAGGAAATAAAGTAACACTCTGTTTTGAATGACAAAAGACAATCTTTTTTGTCTTCCTGACCTTTCAGCTCAACTGAGAGGTAGCATTTGCACTGCTGGAGCTAATATTTCATGGACATCAGTATGCCTTAAGAAGCTTTTGCTCTGGACATCCACCCAAGGCACCATTTATGACATCACATACAGTATGTTCAATCATTCACCTGTAGGAACCCATTCAAAGTGTTACGGTTTTGTAGGTTGCCGGCACCTTTCTGCATAAATTTTTCTCGCAGCTTCGGGACGCCGTTCTTACCGTGTTTTTTCATTGTCTCAGCCCTTATTGAGCTCTGCCGGCTTTCTAAACACTGTGTCTTCCGGTCTCTGCACTTTTGTGTCATTACTGCCACAGCACAAAGCTGGTAAGGTATAGGATTCGGGAGACTGTGTTTTTTATTTTGACTATAAGCAAAGCAGGAACTCTTGTTAAAACCGATCTTAGGATCTTTTGTTTCACTTTCTTTTACTCTGTTCTGAGTTCTTTTTTTGTTGTCTTTCCTCTCCGAGGTATTCCTTTGTTTACCTCTCTGTCGGTTGCCTCGTCGTTTTTTTATAGAATAAAGAGCTAGAGGTAATTTATTTTCCGCCTATTTTCACTGCTGGAATCCGCAAGCTTTTCGACCACTTTTTCTGGGTCGTTTTTGGTTTGGCATTTTTTCGTTTTCAAGTTTCCTTTCCCCCTATCAGTGGTTGTCTCACACACCATGGGTAACTTTCAGAGCCCCTCTCAGTCGCGTCTGGTCCTCCGAACCCGACCCCTTACACAAAGACTTTGTACCTTTTTCTCTCTCCACAGCAAAACATGGTGTTTGGTTAAGTTAGTGACACCAATTAAAAGATACTTGATTTTTGACTGCGTTCCAAAAAACACGTGGCAGTTTTAGATTTTTTGGGGTTCATAACACCTCAATCGCCTATCACAAGAGCTAACTAGTTTTACTTAGATAAAAAAAAATGTTTTTCATGTACAGTAAAGTTTTTGTGGTTTTGATGATCCATATAAATGCTTGTTTTTGTCAGACATGTACCTCATGAGTCACTGCGTGATAACCACATCCACACAAAGAATGCTACAGGTAACGTGCATGCCTATGCACACACACATACACATGAACATGCATACACATGAGTCAGTGAATATTTCCCATACTACTGGCCCTACAGGGCAGGCCTTGTAGAGAGCAGAGTGTAGCTGAAACAGGGAGGATTGTTTTGTCCTTATAGAGAGCAGAGTGTAGCTGAAACAGGGAGGATTGTTTTGTCCTTATAGAGAGCAGAGTCTAGCTGCAACAGGGAGGATTGTTTTGTCCTTATAGAGAGCAGAGTCTAGCTGAAACAGGAAGGACTGTTTTGTCCGTATAGAGAGCAGAGTGTAGCTGCAACAGGGAGGATTGTTTTGTCCTTATAGAGAGCAGAGTCTAGCTGAAACAGGGAGGATTGTTTTGTCCTTATAGAGAGCAGAGTGTAGCTGCAACAGGGAGGATTGTTTTGTCCTTATAGAGAGCAGAGTCTAGCTGAAACAGGGAGGATTGTTTTGTCCTCATAGAGAGCAGAGTCTAGCTGAAACAGGGAGGATTGTTTTGTCCTTATAGAGAGCAGAGTCTAGCTGAAACAGGGAGGATTGTTTTGTCCTTATAGAGAGCAGAGTGTAGCTGCAACAGGGAGGATTGTTTTGTCCTTGTAGAGAGCAGAGTCTAGCTGAAACAGGGAGGATTGTTTTGTCCTTATAGAGAGCAGAGTCTAGCTGCAACAGGGAGGATTGTTTTGTCCTTATAGAGAGCAGAGTGTAGCTGAAACAGGGAGGACTGTTTTGTCCTTATAGAGAGCAGAGTCTAGCTGCAACAGGGAGGATTGTTTTGTCCTTATAGAGAGCAGAGTCTAGCTGAAACAGGGAGGATTGTTTTGTCCTTATAGAGAGCAGAGTCTAGCTGAAACAGGGAGGATTGTTTTGTCCTTATAGAGAGCAGAGTCTAGCTGCAACAGGGAGGATTGTTTTGTCCTTATAGAGAGCAGAGTGTAGCTGAAACAGGGAGGACTGTTTTGTCCTTATAGAGAGCAGAGTGTAGCTGCAACAGGGAGGATTGTTTTGTCCTTATAGAGAGCAGAGTCTAGCTGAAACAGGGAGGATTGTTTTGTCCTCATAGAGAGCAGAGTCTAGCTGCAGCAGGGAGGACTGTTTTGTCCTCATAGAAAGCAGAGTCTAGCGGCAGTGAAATGGCATCATGGTGCTGCAGCAGACGTTTGCTTGTGAATACACTGAGAGAGGTCAGAAAGTGAGCTCAGCCAAGCACCACAAGCATAAATATTGTCTTATTGTCACACAAGATGGTAAATTTAGTTGTTGCCTAAACACTGAGCTCACATTTTCCAGGAAAAACCTCAGAATTTGTTTGTCAGATAAACCAGAGAAAGGGAGTTTCCCGAGAAATATTATATATGTATTTACTTTTTATTTATTAAAAATAAATATTTCTGTTTTATTTTATTCCTGTTTTAAATTTTTAAAACTGAGGTTTGCCAACATCAAGAGGGGAAAAAACTATCCCCTCACAAAGATCATTAAGATATTTTGTTTTGAACATTTACTTTGAAGTTTATCTAATCAAATCAATCTAATGCAAATGAAAAAAGGGATTTACATGCCATCTGTTTGACTCAATGAAGCAGGCAAATTATTTTTGTTCAAAAACACATTCATATCACCTGTCATGCTTGTGGAGAGTGAGTTTCTCTGTGAACTCTAGTACTGTAATATCCATATTGCCTAAGGATAGCACAGTTCTAATCAGCTACCGAGCTGCTGTTAGTTTTAATGCATGAGGTTAACATTCCTGAAAGAGACGACAGGCTCAAGAATAACTATTCTTGCATTGTTCTCTAAATTAGCACTTCCTGTCATGTCCCCTAGAGACCAGTTTAAAAGCAGAGGAGATGTTAGGAGCAAGATAGTACACATGCATAAACAACTGTTGTGCTTTTAAAGATGGACTCTGTGGCAGGTATTCTTGTCTGAAATGCACACGTTGTTGAGAAGGTATAACGATTGTGAAAAGGCACTTTCCAGAAGCCATGACTTACCTGATCCCATGTGACTGGGAAATGGGATTCTCTGCTGAACCCCCAGATCATTGGATTATGTTCATAACACAGTTACATTGCAAAAACCAAAAGATAGGTCAATAAGTATTTTAGGGAATTACTGTTGCACTCAACCTTCTGATAGGTTGACCTAATGATTTATTTATGAAGACCAATGTTTGTGTCTTGGGCGTAATCATTCATTTTAAAAAGTACATCTAACACCAATAGCTTTGTTTCCTCAAGACCATATCTATGTTTTCATCACATGTGTTTCCAATTACCTGAGGTCCACCTGACTGTGATTAAGCTGCAGTTTGCTGGGTTTCAGAGGACCTGATCACAGAGTCCTGAGCACAATTAGGCAGGACCCGCACACGCACACAAAAAATGAGGTCAGGGTTAGGTAGGGAAAAAAACATATTTTATGAACCTAAAGAGCGCACGCACAGAATTTTCTGTCAGCGATAAAAGCTGACTATTGACCCAAATACCTCTGTTTACCAGTCAGTTTATAGCAAGCTATATAATAATAAATGCAAATGTCTCGCTTTTTGTATTCCAATTCATTATCAGTTAGTAAATTACATGTTTTTGTGCGATTCATTATGTAACGGGTGAATTATTAATATGTGGACTGCAGCACACACTGCTACTTCTTGGATTATGTAAATAATGTGAAAATGTGTGACCGCATGGATTCAAGAATGTTTGGACGTATGGCTAGATCATGTGCAGACAATTACAATAATCTGTTATGTACTCTGTTTAAGTAAACTGTCATCATTTAATTTTCAGGTTATGATAAGCAAACCTGCTTGCCAACTTTTACATGCATTTAACTTGTGTATAGAAAAAAGTAATATTCATGTTTTTACCATACTTGAATCATGTTTTAGCATACTTGAATAATCTATGTTAATGCTGTGATCCTGAACATATCCAGGGTATTTAAAAGATAATCATTTTGCAATTGCACAGTATAAAAAGAAAGCAGAACAAAATACTTTTGATTTTTTTTAATGAATTATTATGAAATAGCCTTCTTCATCTTTATAAACTTTTTATTCTGAAAATAAATCTACGTCATTTGAATGGTTGAACTACAGAAGGTGAGCCTTTGCATGACAAAGTCAGAAGACTTTTTTCTCATTTTGACTTTGAACTTCTGTGGATTATAACCTTGATGTTAAGTATTTAATATTCAAGTTGCATGACAATCAATGGAAAGTGATAGCTAAACACCTAATATAATGTGTGGTAGCCAGTAAAGTAATCCTGCAACTTTCCCGGGGTCAGGAATAGGTTTGGGAGAAAAAGATGAGTCAAGTTCAAGCCAACATCTTTCAGTCAAACATGATTTAACAGTACAGTTTGGGCATAGTTGTAGTGGTTCGTGGCTGTTTTCTTTTGCGGTTCTCGTCTTGCTTTCACGATTGTGAATCAATCAGATTTTTTCCACGTTCCGTTTAAGGGTTTGCCATCCTCATTATTGTTTTCACCTGTGCTTCTACCGGCAGGGTATTTAGGTTCCTCACTTCCGGTTATCCGGTGCTTGTTTGTCTTTCGACATTGCATTCGTGCCAGGTATAGCCAGGTACTAGCGACCGCCTGATATTAAACTTTGTTTATGTTCACGAGGGACTTGCTATTAGCTATTTAGTCAGATATAAGATTGTTTCCTCCTGTTAGCATTCTGCGCTATTTATTTTGTGCAATGCTGTTCTCTAGGAGACAGTTTTTCTTTGTACATTTGTTTTGGTTTTACACTCTTCCGGCTCTGAGCTAAGGTAGCCGAAGGTGTTTTTTTTGTTTGCTAGATTTCCCGTTCTAGCTCATTACGTGAGCTTGGGAGATTTAGTTGGTACTTCACTAGTTTACTAGTTCGCCCCTTTTTAGTGGGTTCATTTTCGTTTTTGGCTGTTTAGCCTTAAGGAATTATGTTCCTGTTTTTTCTTTCTTTTTTTAAATAAATTATTTTCTCTCCCATTTATTGGTTCTCACGGTAGTGAGCTGACTTGTTCTGATTCCCCCACCTTCACATTTGAACCATTAAAGACCCATTACAATGGTTGAGATACTTATATATACTTATATATACAAATATATACATGTGTTTCTGTGGAAGCAGGGGCTTTTTTTATGCCATCGTCCCACCCCCCTCCTGTAGCAGGTCATGGCCTCTCATTTCTCTGCCCTCTGACTAAAGTCCTTAAGCAGACAGAATGGATTGCAGTGCATGAGGCACATTGAGAAGAAAAGAAGGGCACATTGTTTCCCTGAGGTCCATCTGCCCTGCCAGAGCTGAGGTGACTGATGAGTGACTGGGTTTGTCTCGCTGCTCTCCCCTTCGCCTCGGCAAGGCCCAGAGGCCTCAGTAACTGGGCGGACGGCAGTGATGTTAAATGTGCACAGAGAAAGGCTGCATGCATGCAGAGAAACCAACCTACCAGCATACACACACATGCACACTCACTCACACATACATGAATAAACACTCACTCACACACACATACACTCACACACGCACACACTCACAGACGCACACACATATACCCTCACACACATTCACACACACTCACACACACACACACAAACTGCTCTGAGACCCTGATGGCAGGTAATGAGGGCCTTTTCTGCTTGTGACTCTATCCGTGCCACCTGAGATCTTCCCCAGTGCAGAGCTAGGCTACTATATTATGCTACATCATGTCTGGACAAAGATGAGAATAAAGTGAAAAGATAAGTTACCAAAAAGTCAGGGCAGCACTACCCTTTATTCAAATGTTGTTGGCAAATATTCTTATCTATACATTTTCTTTTTTTAAAATAATAACAATGCCTTGCCTTTGTATAGCACCATTCTCACACTCAAAGTGCTTTACAATGACGAGGGGCAAACTCGCCTCAACCACCTCAGACATGTAGTACTCACCTGGGTACAATGGCAGCCAGAATGCTCTCCGCACATCAGCTGAGTTGGAGAGGGAGAGAACAATTTTTGCCAATTATACTAGGGGACGATTACATAGCAGAATGAAAGAGCGAGGTTGGGAAGTTAGCCAGTACACCCGTACTCTTTGTGACAAGTATCATGGGATTCTTAATGACCACAGTGAGTCAGGGCCTCGGTTTAACTTCTCATCCAAAACACAGCTTCTCCTACAGCATAGTGGCATTGTGGTTTATTTGACCAGAGGGAAGATTGACTCCTACAGGCCCAGCAACATCATTTCCAGCAGAAACTTAGTTTCCCCATCCAAGTACTAACCAAGTGTCATGGGTAGTGGCTGTCTCTTTTTGTTTTCTACCATTGTTTTACGTTTGGCGTCGTCTGAAGCTCTATCGGATTTTTTCTTCCTCCGTCCCGGTGTTTGGATCTCTCCAGGTCATTATCTCCTACACCTGTGTTTGGTTTCCGTCGGCTATAAATAGAGCTTGACTTCCGCTTTCCGGTGCTTCTAGATTGACGTTGCAGTAGGACTAGAAAGCCGGTATAGGGTTTTATAAAAAAAGAAAGAAAACAAAGAGAGCTGTAGTTACAGGCTTGCTATTTTGGTTCGTTTCTTTTCACTTCTCGACCTCTGATACACGCAGATCAATTAGTGCGTGAGGTCATTTCTTTTGTTGTTAGTTTCTCGCTGTTTAAGCGAATCTCCGCCTCCGTTTGAGGTTGTTTTGTGTTAGCCTTGTGCTAGGGAAGTTTTGTTTCTGCTTTTGCATTTCCCTTCTACTAGTGCGGTTTAATTCCGCTTCTGTGGCGTATCTATAACTAGATACGCTTTCTGTATCTTTATCTTTCGCGTTTCGTTCTCTATTTTCTAAACCTAAACCTGACAGAATCTAGAAGCCTTACAAACATGGAGGAATCAGCGTTAGATAAGGATTATGATCAAGCACAAGCCAGTCAGGGCGCTATGGGGGTTACTATGGAGCAAGCACTCCTCTCCATGCAGATTCAACAGGGTCAGCTGTGGGAACAGTTGCGTAGCCAGGGAGAGTGCCTCCAACGTTTGACAGAGAGCCTGCATAGACTTTCTGTGGCAAATAACCCTCCTCCAGTTGCACAAGCACCCACACATCCCATACCCGCTCCACGTACCATAAAAGAGCCTAAATTACAATTACCGGATCGCTATGGTGGGGAATCGGGTAAATGCCGACCATTTCTAACCCAGTGTCTGATATTTTTTCAGGCACAACCCTCTCGTTTCTCCATACCTGAATCCCGGGTAGCATTTATTTTATCTTTATTAAATGGCCAGGCTCTTGCGTGGGCGGATCCTCTCATTCGAGCCAATGCACCTGTCATTCGTGATCCAGTTAAACTTATGGACGAAATGCAACTGGTTTTCGATCACGAGGTTTCAGGAGAGGAGGCGGCAAGGAGACTCACCAGCTTACGCCAAGGCACTAAAACTGTAGCTGAGTTCTCCATTACATTTCGAGCGCTAGCCGGGGAGACGGGATGGTCAGACGGCCCGTTAAAATCCCTTTTCATTCAAGCATTATCCAATTCCATCAAGGATGCGTTGGCTATGCTAGAACCACCCGCTACACTAAATAAATTAATAACTTCTGCTATAACGTCTCGATAACCGGATTAGAGAACGTGAACGTGAACGTGCGATTAAAGATCAGTCGCCCCGTTTAAGATCCGTGTTAAGAGACATTCCGCCTACTGTGCCCACATACCTCTCTGTTGATCAGGAAGAGCCTATGCAGGTGGATGGCTCGTCCCTCCATCAAAATAAGAGAGCGAGACCGCAGAGGTACTGGTGCCAGCATTGTAAGCGTAACGGTCATACTAAAGATCGATGCTATAAGTTGGTGGGAAACGAAGGGTCTCACTAGGGAGGTCGGGGTCCCTAGTGAGACAAGATTGTATTAACTCCCGGACCCTCATACCTGTCCGACTGTTTTGGGAGGGACGTTCGGCAAACGTTACCGCTTTTATTGATTCAGGGGCCGTGGAGTCTTTTATTGACGCTAAATGGGCTAGGAATTTACAAATCCCTACCAATCCCTTAATTAGTCCTCGCCAAGTTACTGCCCTGGATGGTCGTCCTTTGGGTTCTGGACTCATTAAACTAAAGACGAATCCAATTGAGATGCGCATTCCTCTCCAGGGGCACTCGGAGAGAATATAATTTTTTAAAATAAACTCTCTGTCGTATCCTTTAGTACTGGGACATTCATGGTTAGGGCTACATAACCTGCATATCTGTTGGGGTAGGAATATGAATCCTATTCGTCAGTGGGGTCCCCACTGTTTATCGCATTGTTATCCTGCTGTTTACTCTGTTCCAAACGCTACCTTTGATCTGTCCGAACTTAATTCCGAGAGTGATTCGGAGGAGGCAGACTCTTATCCGGACCGAGATACTTCCTCCTTCCTCACGGGGAGTGGTGAGGAGAGTCTGTCTTGGGATCCCTTTGCGGAGGGGCTTCTCACAGAGGAGGACGAACATTCCACCTCCGATTTTGAGTGGGATAGCTCGTCTGACAGATCCTCCGGTACTCCGGAGGTGGTAGGGGCGCTTGAGTCGAATCTACCCGCGGGGGTGCCTATCGATTATTCAGACCTCGCAGAGGTTTTTAGTAAACAGCGTGCTGCCAAATTACCACCTCACAGACCATACGATTGTGCCATTGAGCTGTACCCTGGTACTGTGCCTCCCAGAGGCTCTTTGTACTCCTTGTCAGCTCCTGAGAGCACTGCTATGAAGCAGTACATTGAGGAGTCCTTAGCCAATGGGTTTATCACGCCGTCCACGTCACCAGCCTGTGCGGGGTTTTTTTTTTGTTAAAAAGAAAGACGGAGGGCTAAGACCCTGTATAGATTACCGGGGTCTCAATGCTATTACCATTAAGAACAGGTACCCTCTTCCCCTCATGAATTCCGCATTTGAGCGTTTACAGGGGGCGTCGGTTTTTAGTAAACTCGACCTACGTAGCGCATACAATCTCGTGCGCATTCGTGAGGGGGATGAGTGGAAGACCGCTTTTAACACGCATCACGGACACTACGAATACCGGGTGATGCCGTTCGGCCTCACTAGCGCCCCCTCTGTTTTTCAGGCGCTAGTGAACGATGTCTTGAGAGAGATGCTGGAGAGATTCGTCTTTGTTTACTTAGATGATATTTTAATTTTTTCTCCGGATCTTCCCTCTCACATCAGACACGTTAGACAGGTGTTGGAGGCACTTCTTAAGGCCCAACTATTTGTTAAGGCTGAAAAGTGTTCTTTCCACACCAGTTCCGTCTCCTTTTTAGGCTTCATTATTGCTGACGGTAAAGTCCTGATGGATCCAAATAAAGTTGCAGCAGTTAAGAATTGGCCCACCCCTACTTCTCTGAAGCAGGTGCAGCGCTTCTTGGGTTTCACTAATTTTTATAGGAGATTTATCCACAATTTTAGCTCAGTAGCGGCTCCTATCACAGCCCTCCCAAAAAAAAAGGATTTCCTGCTCGGTTTCAGTGGAACTCCAGGGCGGAGACCGCTTTTACTGAACTAAAAAGGAGGTTCTGCTGCGAGCCCATTCTTGCTACTCCCAATCCCTCCCTTCCCTTTGTGGTGGAGGTCGACGCTTCGGAGCTGGGGGTTGGGGCCATTCTGTCTCAGCATTCTCCGGTGGACCGCAAGCTACACCCATGTGCATATTTTTCTCGTAGCCTTACACCTGCCGAGAGAAACTACGACAGCGGTGATCTTGAACTGTTGGCGGTCAAATTGGCGCTGGAGGAGTGGCGTCATTGGTTGGAAGGAGCTGAGCACCCTTTTACAGTCTGGACTGACCATAAGAATTTGCAGTATATTCAACAGGCCAAAACGCGCAATTCGCGACAAGCCCGTTGGGCCTTGTTTTTTACCAGATTTCATTTTATCCTTACCTATCGCCCCGGGTCAAAAAATATTAAACCTGATGCGTTATCACGCATTTATGACCGGTCGGATAAGGAGTCACGTCCCAAATCTGTGGTCCCTAGTTCTAGTATTGTGGCCCCTGTTATGTGGGCCATTGAGGCAGCTGTGCAGAAGGCCCTGCGTTCCGATCCCGGCCCAGGGGGGGGTCCGCTTCACTGCTTGTTTGTTCCCCCTCGATTGAGGTCGCGTGTCCTTCAGTGGGGTCACACTTCCCAGTTAGCGGCTCATCCGGGCATGCACCGGACTAAGGAGTTTGTCTTACGTTGGTTTTGGTGGCCCAAGCTCGAGAGTGATGTGCTATTTGCGCCCGTAATAAGGGTTCACGGCTTCTCCCTTCGGGTCTCTTGCGTCCCCTGCCCATTCCCAGGCGCCCCTGGAGTCACATCGCCCTCGACTTCGTTACAGGCCTGCCACCTTCGCATGGGAATATGGTCATCTTAGTTATAGTTGACCGTTTTTCCAAAGCAGCTAATTTTGTCGCTCTGCCTAAACTGCCATCGGCACCTGAGACGGCCCAGCTAATGATAGACCATGTGTTTAGGGTGCACGGTTTACCTCTGGACGTGGTGTCGGATCGCGGGCCCCAAATCACCGCTAGATTCTGGCGTTCATTTTGTGCTCTGTTGGGGGCATCTGTCAGTCTTTCTTCCGGCTTTCACCCGGAGACTAACGGCTAGACAGAGCGCACCAATCAGAGTATGGAGAGTACTCTCCGGTGTCTGGCCGCGGCAAATCCTAGCTCCTGGAGTCGTTTTCTTGCCTGGGCAGAATACGCGCATAATACCCTGCGCAACGCGTCCACGGGAATCTCTCCTTTTGAGGCTCAGCTGGGATACCTACCTCCCTTGTTCCCTGAGCTGGAGCGAGATGCAGAAGTACCCTCCGCCGGATTCTTCGTGCGTAGGTGTCGAGCGGTCTGGAAGCGCGTACGTGCATCGTTACTGCGCGCTTCAGCTAAACAGAAAGCGGTGGCTGACAGGCACCATCGTCCGGCCCCCTTCTACCGGGTGGGTCAACGGGTGTGGCTTTCCACACGGGACCTGCCTTTGCGAGTTGAGTCCCGCAAACTCGCGCCTCGATTCGTGGGTCCCTTTAAGATCGTGCGGAAACTCAACCCGGTCACGGTACGTCTTCAGTTACCATCTTCCATGCGCATCCACCCTACCTTTCATGTCTCACGCTTGAAACCGGTACTTGTGAGCGCTCTCGCTCCGGCTGACAAGCCGCCTCCTCCTCCTCGATTCTTGGAGGGAGGTACGGTGTACACCGTTCGGCGCATTTTGGCCGAGAGACGGGTGGGCAGAGGGTACCAGCTCCTGGTGGACTGGGAGGGGTATGGCCCGAGGAGCGCTGCTGGGTTTCGTCCAAGAATATTTTGGACCCCACTCTCATTAGGGACTTCCGAGACAGCAAAGCTTAGGGATCGTCTGGTACCGTCCCTTAGTTGGGGGGTACTGTCATGGGTAGTGGCTGTCTCTTTTTGTTTTCTACCATTGTTTTCCGTTTGGCGTCGTCTGAAGCTCTATCGGATTTTTTCTTCCTCCGTCCCGGTGTTTGGATCTCTCCAGGTCATTATCTCCTACACCTGTGTTTGGTTTCCGTCGGCTATAAATAGAGCTTGACTTCCGCTTTCCGGTGCTTCTAGATTGACGTTGCAGTAGGACTAGAAAGTCGGTATAGGGTTTTATAAAAAAATAAAGAAAACAAAGAGATCTGTAGTTACAGGCTTGCTATTTTGGTTCGTTTCTTTTCACTTCTCGACCTCTGATACACGCAGATCAATTAGTGCATGAGGTCATTTCTTTTGTTGTTAGTTTCTCGCTGTTTAAGCGAATCTCCGCCTCCGTTTGAGGTTGTTTTGTGTTAGCCTTGTGCTAGGGAAGTTTTGTTTCCGCTTTTGCGTTTCCCTTCTACTAGTGCGGTTTAATTCCGCTTCTGTGGCGTATCTATAACTAGATATGCTTTCTGTATCTTTATCTTTCGCGTTTGGTTCTCTATTTTCTAAACCTAAACCTGACACCAAGCCCGCACCTGTGTAGCTTCAGCCATTCAGCAGGGGCAGAGTGCATGGTCACTATCACCTGTAAACATGGGCAGAACAGATCATTTATTGTGTTAGGTTGAGTTAGGGTTGGGCTAGGGCTGACATCACAAGCTGCCTTGTTTTTAAGCACCCACAGAAGCACTTAATGTAGATTAATCTGGGTTCCATAGCAACATAACTGGAACAGAGGTGTGAACATTTAATTTATTCTCAAGGAACAATAAAGTCAGCCATATTGAATTTTCTGCTAATTAGCACTTTTTGTAAAACACTTAAAATGCTACTCCTCCTACAGAATTTGACCAATTTGCACATAACTTGGTGTGTGCACTCAGCTTCACTGGCCTTCCTTAGGTCAAGAAATGGCCAAATGACTCATAGACATCACAAAAATGCTAATAATTCCAAAACCATTTGACAAAAAGTTATGAAACTTGGTAGGTCTCTTAAGAATAACATTAGGACTTGAGAGCTCTGCAGTTACAATTCAATAAAGGCACATGGTGGCGCTATAGAGATCCAAATATTAAAAAATCTTTTAAAGTTCACTAAAAATCATTGACACGCCCACTGCCGACGCGCCGTTTAATCTAGAGTCACAAAATTTGGTGTACGCGTCTCGCTGTTCATGCCCAACAAATTTACTTTTAAGAAACCATGAAGTCTGACATCTTTGATTTTTCACTAATTAAAACACTTAAAATGCTACTCCTCCTACAGAATTTGACCAATTTGCACAAATCCTGTTCGAGGGACTCAGCCCACACCCCTTCATACATGCTGTTTGACATAAAGTTCTGAAACTTGGTGGGCTGATTGAGAGTTAGATCAAGACTTGAGCCCTCCACTTTTAACCCAATCAATCCATGTGGTGGCGCTATAAAAATACAAATGTTGGGATGGCAGGTATGCCATCCACCAAGTACACTATCTATGCTTAACAGGCTGTCTATCTGCCATAGACCTTAAGGCATTGTACTACCGTGTAGTAGGTTGGTGGTTCCATCCCTACCTATTCTTATTTTTTGAGGCACACAATCATGCTAAGAATGTTTTTTTTAACATAAAACAAGTTATTTTTAAAGTAAAGTTAATGTTAATGTTAAAGTTAATGTTTGGCAAAACTATTGTGCAAATGCTATGCTTTTTCTAATGTTGTTTTCAAATAAAAAAAAACACCTTTTTATTGCAAAGTTTTAAAAATTTAACAATATTAACTGTTTGAATTATGAAGTCAGTAAGCCAACACAATCTGATACTGCAACACAAAAGTTTTATTTGGCCAGCACATTCTTGTTGACATGCTTTGGCCTAGTGGTTACAATCTTGGCTTTCCATACATGAGGTCAGTGGTTCAATTCCTGTTTGGTACCAATGGCTAAGTTAATTTTTGGCAAAATTATTGTGCAAATGCTATGCTTCTTTTAATGTTCTTTTCACAGCAACGAACGTCTTTTCATTGCAAAGGTTAATAAATTTAACAGTATTAACTGTTCACTTGTACTTAAAAGACGTAAAAGGCCACCGACATGGTCCAGTAGCTTACGATACTACCGACCAACAAAAGATTTACCGCAGGTCATGTTCATGCAGTTGGCTATGGGAACAAGTATCCATTTGTCAAACACATAAAATAGTTTTCACGCAAAATATAATCTGGTACAGAGAGTGTTGTTAGAGTAATGTAAAAAATCAATTCATAACTGTGCCATTGGCTACATGTTTTGAACTAAAATGTATTTTCAAACATCGTCACTAGTCTCACACACAAGCCGACAAAAACATCGGTCAATGTGTAGGCCTAGCTATGTTGTCCTGTTGTGGTTTAGCGGGCAAGATTTCTTGAGTCATTTGCAACAAAAAAAAATGCACTTCAGCTCTGTTCGGGTTACAGTTCACACATAACACAATGTCACCATAAAAATGAAATAGGCTACTAGGAAAATAAAAGATTTACGATAATACGCAATCGGGTATCTTACGGGATCGGGTTTAGATACCATCAAGAATGGCAAAAGCCCTGATTAGAAACAAATATTCGCTTTTTGGGTCAACCCTGTCTACCATTTTGCAGTCTGTGTTTGACAAATGCCGCTCGGTCCCCGGGAATCGCTGCTTGCAGCTATATTTATATGTATCACTTTTCTCATGCTATGCCATTGTTCCCTTGATTAACCTAGTGTTACTTTTTTTTTGCTTTTTATGTTATGATCTATATTTCTTCTAAGATTGATTGCTATGTGATTCTATTCACTGATTCTTTGTTGAACATCTGCACAACTCTATATAACTGTTCAATCTTTCATTCCTAATCCCCATCTCATAAAAAACATCCTGTACATCTTTAAACACAGCTTGTGAATGTCCAAAACATGTGTTGTCACATTATATTTTGATAAATGTATTTACCTTTTATCTTTACTTATCTCTTCAATAATTTAAATGATATATTGTAACCAACCATTTTTTTGCTTTAGTAGTTAGTTTTTGACCATTTTTGATATTGTGTATTTGAATATGACTTTTAAAAGCTTGCATATTAATTGGGAATCCATTTTATATTTATTGTTGACTCACTTTTAATTGAATCCTGAAAATATAACACTGTTACTAACATAACACAGTAAACATTTAAAATGACAGGTGGTGTGCAATAACATTGCTATCAATGCCCAGCCCCACCCTCTTTTTTTGAAAATCTGTTTGCCTGCACCTTAAGGAAAGAGGGTGTTGTTTAAAGATGTTTCCAATGGCAAGGTGACAGAGGCTTTATTTGGTTGTGAATATGCACTTCAGAAAACACACAGTGCCTGGAAATGATAGCAAACGCCAGACATTTCCACATCTAAACACTGAGAACTAAGCTCCAGCAGCCATAAAGCAGACCTTTTAAACCTCGCAGATCCTCTCCATTAAGACTCACATCAGTAGGCTATAAAAACAGGCTAACAAGTTACGAGCTAAAGGTCACCTTCTCCTCAGAGAGCGCTGCGCTCCCTCCTGGTTTGATGGGATTATACAGTTGAGCACCAGAGTACAAGAGCATAAGCCTTTGAGCGTAAATGTCAGATACTTCCACAAAGAGCAACAGCTCAAGGGGAACACACATCTACTTTCCATTTTTACAGGTCCCACTGTTGCCAAAATAACTTTTTTTGAACACACAGCTTCGACATAGATCAGGCCCTCTCGTCGATCCTACTAAAATGATTCAGGTATGCATTTAGAAAACTTGCTGTACATATTGTGAAACCAGCATGCTCAACAATAAAATACTGGTAACTTCCAAATTATTCACAATTTGACTGTTCGGTCCTCTCTATGACTCTTCTGTTGTCATTCTCTTGCCTCCGACTAACATTAACCAATTTACAGTTAATATACAGTTAATAGCCATAAATATAAAGTCCATAGGGCTATATGCAATATTCAGCTCTTTTAGAATGCAGTTTGGAAGAGCCACATTTAAAAACAGAAACATAACCCCACAAAATTTTTTTTAGTAGATACCTGGCAACCCGGGGGGCAGGTACAAAAAACAGGTAATTAGAATATGCCCTGTACAACCCACATTTTGAGATCAGCACCTGCGCAACACAGAATACGGTGTAAGTGAGCTCACGTTAAATCCGTGCAGGAGAGGCACTTAAGCACATGACTTAAGTTGGCCATCTTTGAATCCGGCCTTTAGTGATGATGAAAAAAAACATCTTAAGTACCTGAGCTAAAAGAAATGGCCAAACAGATACATGGCTTCCAAAACAGTGGTTGAACATGAATGACTTGGCTGAGAAAATGGCTGAAGATACCTCGGGAACAACAGACACCTCCAATAACCTGAGAAACCACAGAATCTCTGAATCACCTGAGAGACTCTTCACTCACATGCACACCAGACACAATGATCATATACAATCTGAATCTGGATTTTAAAAAATAAATACCCAATGTATGATTATTCCTGTGTGACCCTATTGTGTTCCCTTCAATGACAGCTTGGCCTGTGCACAACCTTATCCCTCAGCTGAGCCTGGATGCCAAACCTCACACTTTGCCCTTTTCTGTTCTTGAAATCTCTGAAAATACAAAAAAAAAAAACATAGAAGTGTTTTCATTCCACACAGAAAGAGCAGTGTACTTATACAGTATACAGATTATTCAGTGGTAAAGTTATCAAGAACCGTTGTAAATCCATTAATTCTAACATACGAGTACAATTGAATTTAACAGGAAACTCCACAACCTCATAATACACTAATGAGGAACGCAGCTTTCAAACTATTCTGCAGGTGGGGAATGTAACCTTATAAGTTGACTGTACATGTACGGTAAATTTTTTTTATTGATTTACAAATTTATTAAAATGTTGGTCACACAAGCACGACTGACAGAGGCTGTGCCCGTCAGTGGGTTCCCTTTCTCTCCCCGTATCTCCCTCTCTTAAATCTGCCGGACAAAGCCGACCCCTCCCGCAGGTAAGCGTGCCTACCCACACACACACACCACACAATGCATACTATCAATCACACCACTCATAGACACACTGTGCTCTTTATAAATATTTAGGCTATTGGCAAATGGGCACACACACACTCGTGATCACACCCTCAATAGCCCACCTCGGGGGCTGCCGGCCGCCCGGCCCCGCAATGCTCACGAGGGAAAAGCCCACTCAAACAGATACGGTGGCATTCACACTCTTACAATAACCAAACTCTGTCATTCCATGCCACAAACAAGCAACATTAAACACGCAGGAAAAACTGTCATGGAGTCCTGCCCACACCACAACCCTGAGAGGACTGCCACAAATAAAAATTAAAAAACACGAGCCGTCCGGCCAAAAATAATCAAACACACAATGGGACAGCTTTGCCACCCTCGGTGGTCGCAAACGAAGATTCAGACTGTCCACCACTCGGGCGAATCGCGGGACACAGGCCTTCACTGCAAACCATCGCCCTCATCACACTCGCCGGTCTGGACGCGGGACACCAACTCTGGCAGTGGAGAAAAGGGCACACCCACTTGCGTCTGAGACCCAAACACACACTGCGTTTCTATGTACGGCACAAACACGTTCCTTACGGTCGGGGGGGAAGTCAGTTCCCCCAGCAACAGCTCATCACAGTATCTCCCGGCACACTGGCTCCGTCGCACCGATCAGCTCTGCAGTCCGCCTTCGTTGCTGGCCGTCAGTTCCGGGTGTAATTAAACGTCGTTATTGTTGTTCTTGCTCTGCAGTTGTTGGCCGCTTCAGCTCGCTTCCAGCTGCTCGCCGCACCCAGGTAAGTTCATGCCATACACAAAACACACACTTCACAACCACACATAAAATAAACTTAACCGAACTAAACAAGAAGAAAAGAAAACAACACCACCACACACTCAGAAGCTTAGAGGCAATCTACCCTTTCCTGCCTGCCTTCCGTCAGATCTCCTGTTTAACCCAGGTGCGCTCATTATATCCCCTCAGGAAACCCAGTCCTTGCATTCCCCTTACAATCACCCAATTACCCAATGAGTACCGTCCATTCATCCAATCGCTCAATCTTCCAATCGTTTAATCATTCACTCAGCCTTCCACTCATTCAATCCAGCTCCGCAATGATCTCATCTACTAACACAGAAACCTCACACATTCCCTCCTCACTGAGGGAGACCGCAAACATGTTACAATTACAACACCGTTCAAGCCAAGATACAAAAGAATATCAAATAGACTTTTTGTCTATAAAAGCCAGACTTGATTTAACCCCTTCTCTAGCACAACATTTTTTAAACAAAAGTCCCAAAAAAATGGTTACTGTTCTTGAACCTCTTGGACGACAGGCATAATCCCGGTCTCTTCTGTAAGGTAACCCTTAGGAGTTTATTTTCAGACACAGCATTATTGTAAGTAGGCCTATTACTGAAACAAAGAAACAGAAGCTCAAACACAGCGGAAGTTTTTTCTGGACTGAAAGATTTATGTTGTTTTGCCGCGATAAGGATGCCGACTTTGTGGAATCGTCGTTTTGATAGAGCCTGTTTTGTGTCATGCTACAAAATAACAAACCGTTGTCCCTATTGGAATCAAAAAATAATGTATAGGGATAACTATAGAGCTTTAACGCTTTCAAACAGTATATTGTGTTACCCAAGTGATTTAAAATTTCCCTGTACAAAAAAATGAAAATAAACCACTTCCGACAGATGCTAGTTAAGGGGGTAGGACTGTGTTATAGTGCTATATGGTGTTATGTGGAGACATTGACAGGCTCCACTGTGGCTAAAAGCGTGTGTTGTCCAATAGATATAGTAAGGGTGTGCAGTCTGCATCAGCCTAGAAATGAGAACCAAGCCCACCTATGCCCTATGTCTTTCCGGCCCAACCAGAACCAGCCCGACAATCTCTCGCAAAATTTGAAGCCTGAGCCCAATCGCTAAAATAACAAGCCAACAATACCATACAGCACAATAGAAAAGCTAATTCTGCAAATAATGTTTCCTGCATGAAAGCTGCTAATGATGGTGCTTGTCACTGTGGAGATGGTTATTTTGTATTTTTATTGCGATATAGGGGGGGCGGGGGTTGCAATCACAGTCTGAAATGTGTCTCATCCATCATATAGCTAAACTACGACACGATGTACAAATAAGTTCTTGGATAATAGTCCCATACCTGATCTAACACAAAGTCACAGAGCTAAAAATAGGCCCTATAGCCTATGTGACAAAATAACAGCATACCTTTGGGCCCCGTTGGGCGCAATGAGAATACAAACCTCTAGTGCAGACCCTGCTATAGTTTTTGTGTTTATCTTGTGTATTACCTGCATCATCAAAATTCAACATTGACAATGGTCAGAAAGTAAACAAAAAGACAGTGAAATCTGGTTCTAACTGTCATGATACATTGAGCCGATATTTTTTATTTGTCGTTTGCTTACAGTTTGAATTATATAGCCTACTGTGAATAGTTCTATTGTGCGATGCTTTATAGCCTCACGTAAATTGCTGACGAGAACATTTTGTGCCACAGCCAGGTATTGTTGTTAATAGATGTTGCTGCATCGTCAGCAGTGTTTTCTGAAAGCAGACTTATTTCATGCGCAAACTGAGCTACAGAGCTTCCAATCAAACCCACTCCATATAAAAGTGCCCTTACAGGACATGGAAGACTTCTCAGTATACAATTTCCCCCTAGTCACGGTTTTCATCCTGGTTTACATTCCAGACCCTTCTCATTACTGTGCCCCGCATCATTTAGCTCATTGGATTGCTTTCACATGACAAACAACCCATGGATTCCCAGGGAGAAACTGGTGAGTAAGAACACAGCTCTGATTTAATATAAGAGTGTAGTAACATGCACTGGAATGTCTGGTTTCAACATTGACATACGGCTTAAAGGAACTTCCTCCCCTTTTCAGCACCCAAACATGAAGAGACAGGCTAATTGATTCAGCAGCAGCAAAGATACAGGGTGCTGTGCTGGTCATACAAATGGAGATAATTCATGGCAACAGACCTGTCCGGACAAACGTTAATTTTACTCACTAATGTATGTCTATAAATACTTCCCCAGGAATTGATAGAACCTTCAGAATACATGATTTTGCTTGATAGACCAAACTACAAATGTGCCGATTCAACTTATATGAAAGAAAACAAAGGTCTGAAAAGTAATGAACTTTAACATTACAATAATACAAACGGCCTAAGATTCATTCCATTTGTTTCTTTAAAATTTTGAGAGGTGTGTTAGTCATAACTTTGCACAACTATAAGAGCGAGACAACAGGTAGTAACTGTGTTCAAATGTTAACAGAAAAAAATAGCAGGAAATGCTTTTAGCAAGTTATCCCATGCGACTCCCATCCTGGAGAGCCAGGTTCTCTCTGGTTTTCGGTCCACCTACCTCAGAGACACTGTGGAATGCAATGTAATTCTGCAAAGCATTGAATGGAGATCATTGTCTGCTACAAACACACTGGTCTCCTTCCTTCAGTAACTATTTGCAAATGCAAATAATATGGTAGACACATGGGTCCTGCCATGTTTGCTGTAGCTTATGTTTCAGTTTTCCTCAAATATCCATTTTTTGGGGGGTTGGGACTAAAAAATAAACCACCAAGTGAGCTTTAAGCTTGACCATGCTGAGGTAACTGTGAGGATTCACACATGTTCGCCTCCTGTTAAGTGAATTCATAATTCAACTTCTTGACTCAATGCTCTTACTGTCCATTTAGAAATGCAAATAATTCCCAGGAAACAAATCAGTTAATATCACCCTGGGGCTGATTAATATTGTTCAATCAATCTTCCACTAATCACAATCAATAGTCGGATGAGCCAGTCATTCATTTTTAAATATAGCACATGCCAACTGGCTTTTGTAGAACTGTTGTTAGTTATTTATGATTTTTTGAGAACTCACCACCAGAGTGCAGTCCAATAAACCACTACCATTCCCTTCTGGTTATGCTTCCAGTTTGTACGAAAACACGAGCTTCTTCTGTGTCACTCTACCAAAGTATCACAGTGCAGTTTGGACGTGAACTCACTCCTCTGCTTTTCAATGATGACTACAGGTCAAGAGGTAACCGTCTATCACTTCTTGGTAAATTACACATTTGTGAAGATACCCGATTAATTTATGTTGGTTCTGAAAACACAGCTGATCAAAAATGTACACCAATAAGGTATAAGCCACGCAGCAGAAATCAGAAAATTCACAGAGCTTCAATTTTAGAACCTCTCATAGTTGTCATGCAACTAGCATTAGTAAGTAGTTCATGCTCAAATGGGTGATCGCCGTTGTTGAATTGGTTCTACAAAATGTCCAGGTGTACAAATGGATAATGTATATAAAACATGAGCTATACAAGTTTTCCAGGCCAAGGCGGTCTGCTAAGCTAACACATGCTAATATAAAGGGTAGTATTCTAAAACAGACTGATATAAACAACACTGCTCAGACAGTCAATAGCTTATCTGTTTTTGCATGGCTTAGACAGCCAAGTCCATTGTTTTAAAATTCATGCCTTACATGCCATTCTGCCACATCCATTGGACACCATTTTCCCATTTGTAAATTGTTCTGAATGCCATATGGTTGAAACAAGACCTTTTTGTTCCTCTTTGGCTGACACAGAGAACACACAAATGCCAGTTCCAACAATGTATACTGATGGGCATGTAGTTCTGATGTACTGTATAGCCTACTGTGCATATCAAGGCAATGAATAAAGGTGGCTGGCTGTTGGGGGTTGAAGTGGCTGTTGATAGGAGCATTGTGGGTAGTGGTTTGTGTGAAATGTTAAGCATTCACATTCCATCGTATGCTCTAATCTGTCGGCACAAAGAATTTAAAATGGGAGCATTGGTTTTCTATCCTGGGCCCACCATGACACACATGTACCCAGCTCCTTATAGCACTGCTATGGACACATACAGACAAAATAGACCACTGGATTGCTGGAAGTGCTAAAGAATCAAAGGCACTTTTGCATGGTGATGAAGAAAATGACACAGAAGTTCAGAAAGAATGTTAAAGTTTAGTGAACTTATCATAATAAAAACAACTATAATATAATAAAAATGCAAAAATTCTGCATATAACTATGGGGATTCAGTAACCATATTTGTAATATTGGAGATATTGTATTGTAAAATTGTAAATGACATGTTGCCATTGCAATAGGTTTACTCATTTACATTTATGTGAGGCTATTGCAATTGAGATTCTGACATTTGCGTGTAAGCAAAGTGTGATAACTGAGTTTAGCACTACCCTTAGCATGCCCAGGTGAAGCACAAGTATTTTCATTTGTCTAGAAGGAAAAAAAATTAGTCATTACTTTGCCTGTCAGAAGTTAGTTCACTGGTATTGAATTTAATGCATAATTGTGTCTCTAATAAATATGATTTTGATGCATATTTGCTCAGCAAGCCACCAGCACTTTGGAAACAAGCCTATTCCTACCAGGAAATGCTGTGGAGCTAGCACCCAGAATTGCTTATGTATGAAAAAGTAGCTTCAAGAGAGTCCAAAGACTGACAGTGAGGAAAGAGGTGTTGCAAACTACAAAATAAGTCATCCAGAAACAATCAAGACACTAAAGTTATCAAAAACCAGAGGCTCTCAGCATTTATACAGTATAGACCAAGAGGCTCTCTCACTGTTTGTGCATGTATACAGTATATTGATAAAAAATGATAATGAAGTGCTCTGCAGTATTCATCCAAAGTAAAACTATTACATGTTAAATTTCTACAGGTGCCTTAACTGTAATTCAGAGAAACATCATTTCAGTCTGTACTTCTGCGTAAGGAAAATCCCCTCCATACCAAAGTCAAAGTAGTGGCTGTTGTGCTTTTATGGTCAGAAAGGATTGTATTTCCAGCCACATGGTCCAATAAAAGGATATGGTGTCAAGACAATAAAGCCCTTTGTAAACGAGACATCCAAACTAAATGTTTGATGTTCATAAAAAGGGATATGCTACTTTTGTTGTATTATGAAATCTAAACTGAAATGGTTTTACGGGATTTGTTTGCTGCAAGCTATTTTATATCTCTGTGCTATCTATATAATGTTGTGATTTGTCCCGCATTGTAATTCACTATTGGCCTATGTTAAAGCACAACTAGAACTTGTCTAGTTATGTAGTTACCTGGCCATGATAACATGTATACAAATGCGAACAAAGCAGATTCAATACAAACCATAACCAGTCCTCGTACGTATTAATTTCCGTGTAATTGAAATGACTTATAAAAGTACTATTTTCTTCAGTGTTGTTAGCAAGCTACCAGAAAAGACTAGCAAAATGTCAGCAGGTCGGTTTGTTTACCATAGATACTACCAGAAACGCTCGCTTCCATGGAAATTTGGACCAATGAGTGGTTTCTGAGGCATCAACGCTGCTTCTGGCGCAATAATTGCCTACCGAATCTACGTTCCAAATAAAATACAAAAAAAACTGTAAAAGGCCATTTAATTAAAAAATATATATACAGTATGTACGAGGACTGGTTATTGTTTGTATTGACATAATCCGCTTAGTTCACGTTCGTATATGTACTAGAAGTGTCATTTTGAGACCGTTTTAGGTGCCCTATAGAAGTGAATGGAGAGCGACAAATACCCTATTTTGAATTATTACCCCAGGGGAGCACAGAGCAACTAATAAACATATTTCGTCACCATTTTGACTCATATCATGGCCAGGTAACTACAAAACCCAAAGTTCTACCAAAGTTCAGTTGTGCTTTAAGCCTTCCTTTGAGATGTGTACACAAATCACCAATATCCAATATGGTGCCTTACACTCCACACACCTTCCCTGTTCTAGTTATGGACTGTACAATCAGCTTCTTAATGTATGCCGATTTTTAAATAATCTTCAAGAAAATATCTGTACAGTAACTGTTTTAAATGGCAAGAAAAAACATATAAGCAAATATGCCATGTGAAAATGGTAGCAATTTGGTTTCATAAGCAGAAAAACAGTATGCTTTTCCTATTTAAAAGAATACTTTTGAGCAGATAGCAAAAAAGAACAGTGATGTTGAATGAAGTGAACATGATACAGCAGAGGTAGATACAGCATTGGTGTGTGCTCATCCATGGTGCCCTCTCTTAAACAACCTTCTATCAATGAAATGATATTAGGTCTATATTTATAAATGTAGCATGTTTTAGAAGAATGTGATGTGATGTGAAATAACATTTAAGATATTAGTAATAGCGTATGGTCAATTACTGTAAAATATGCACAGACAGGTGTGGACTGTTTTCATATCCTGTCCTTATGAAACAATTCTCCAACTGTATTTGGCAAGGTCAGGTGGATATTAGCCATTTCAAATATTTTTAGCTCAGGCATCTTTGAAAGTACACAAGTAACAATCCTTCAATTTACTCCCTGTGCACAAACTAACAAATTAATAAAAAACATTCTATCTACAATAGTTGAGCTTTGACATTTGGTGTTAAGCTTCTAAATACAAGCAATGATATTGTATTACCTTCAAAAGATATTTGCTATTTACTTTAGTGACTGTGGCAGTTACAGTAATAACCTTGTTCAAAGAACATGCAAAGTTAAATTTCGCCTTATAGTTTGAAGTGTATTCTCTGTCACCAGTTAGTTATAAATGATCAGACCTATTAATGAACTAAACATTTGAAGAATACAGATAAAAGATACATTTCCACAGACCTCATTAGAGATCAACAATGATCACAGGAACTAAGGGATGCAATGAAAATCCAGTCTTTATTATTCAGTTATTCATACAGCTTCACTATGATCTGCACTCTCAGGCTACATTGAGAAAAATTTGATTTCTGTGACTGTGAGAAATGTGCAGACAGAATATAAATGGAGGCTCACATACTCACCATTTAATTGTATATCTTAGTGTATTTAAGGCTTTAAGTTTTAGGAAGTGTAATATATTATTGATGTTTACACATTATTACATGTCATGACAAACAAAATACATTGACTAAAGAAAACAACAAAAAAAGTTTTTTTCAGTTAAACATATTGGCTTTGGTGGTTTTGGCCCCTGTCAGTCCAAACATGTATTTATGTTATATTAAAACAAAACTCTCAACCATATGCAATTAATTATTGCAATAAAAAACGAGTCCTCCATATCCTCTATATCCCAAGTAGTTAAAAGACAATGGCTGAATCCCATTTTTGGACTTGCAGACTCGTGGACTCAAATGCACATTCTCATCAAGTCCATGCGTGCTTAGGGCTGTCCCATTGTGAAAACAGCGTTTGTGGCAAGTGCTCTTATGCGGACTTTACCCGCATCAATGCTGACTTACCTGCCCCCGGAAATATGCCATTAAAGTCTGCAAGTCCACAGTCCACGAGGGCTCAGTTTGGGATTCAGCCAATCCCTCTTAATGCACACTGTTAACACAACTGAGAAATGTCTCATAAAGGATAGTGCAATTTCAGAGTAAAATTGAATCTCAAACGCATCAATATATCTTGTCCCTGTAAAGAAGGCACAATGTTAAAAATTACTTGAAAAAAATAAAAAAATTTAACAGAACCAAGCAATACAATGCACAAAAGGGGTAGACAATCACACAATGTAATTTATTGCAATGTGTCAAAATAGGTATTTATTGCAGTCATTACCAAACATTGCATTAGGTTTCCTTGTACTTTAAACTAAACTGTGACCTCTTATCGGTTCTTCTCATGATATCTTTATATGATAAGATGATATGACTTTATGACTTATATTTATATGTTGAAAGCGAAAATGTACGACAGGTTTCCTCAGTAAAAAAAAGGACTGAGACTAAGGCCTGAAGCAGGTCATTTGATTGATTGGAAAATAAATCTGGAACATAAAGTGCATCAGTTTATTCTGTTTGAAAATGTCTCATCACAGACAACAAGCATAATTTATATATTCAATCTCTCCACAAACTAAGATATTAAATCCAAAATGCCTCACCTCCCCTCCTCAAAAAATGTCATTTTGTCATTCTAACCCCAAATTAACCCAGTGTCGCTGTTTTTCTTCAAGTTTCTGCTCCAAGCACTTAATGAGTACAGGATCTACTTTGGGATCAAACTTGTTGGCAAACCAATGGCCATAATTGAGGAGCCAGCGCAGTTCTGCAGCCCCATAGATGCACACGCTGCGCAGGTGAGAACCAGTACAAGATGGATACAGGGACCCCTCCAGGTAGCTCCACTTCACCAGCCGAGTCTTACTCATCAGGTCTGTCATGTCAGGATTGGACCGCGGGATCTCTCCGGGCACCCCCGGCACCCGCACCAGAGAGGCCCAAAAGTGCTCGTCCGGGGAGTACGTGTCCTCAGACCAGAACAAGAAGTCCTTCATCAACTGGCTGTCAAAGACGTAGCTCACAAACTCACGCGACAAGACGAAATAGGCACTTCCAATGAACATCTCGATGCCGTGTGGGGGTAGGTCTTTGGTCTGAGCGGTCTTGACGGGCAGTTTCTGGTACTCAAAAGGTGCGGCTTTAAGCAGGTGCTGGAACATGAAGCGCTGTTTCTTCAGCTCGCTGGGCCGGCTTGTCTCCAGCATGTTAGCGCCATTCAGCTTCTTCAGCTCCGACACCAGCTCAAAGTTGGACCTGAGGGGGAAATCCTGGCCGCACAGGTTGATAACGTACTTCCACTTGACTGTGGACTTGAGGAGGTCCGAGAGGCAGTTAAGGTCAGCCTTAAGTCTTGTGATGTGGGCATAATGTACCCACTCCAACTTGGACGCCACAAAGACGTTGGGAAAACACTTGGACAGGTTCTCCATAGCGGCGATGAAGTTTTTGGAAGATTTTTGGTCATAGTGAATGCAGTAAATGTTGTGAGGCACATAGATTGCCCGTAACATCCGCTCCACCATATAAGCATCCTTATGCACAACCAATGAATAAGCAAGTGGAAACTGTCGCTCCTCACTCGATACGGAGATATCCACATATCCCCTCAACACAATGTACCTCTGACATTCTGAAGTCATAGATAAAATATCCTCATCCTCCAAAACAACAATTTCTTTCTTCCTTGTTTCTAAAGCCTTCCCGATCTCAATTGGATCCAATTGGTAAATAGCAGTGCAATTAATGTGAGATTTGTGTGCTTGATTTGTGGTAGCACCTCCAACAATTCCATAAAACTCAAAGAAGAAACTGTTTTTCTCAGTCACTTTTATATAGACAAGCTTCAACAGACATACAAGTAGTAGTGACAGGGAAATTAAGTAACACCTGTACTGCAGCTTACGTAGATAGGTACATATTATTTTCATTCTGTAGAGTAGAATAAAAAACAAGTTTCAAAAAACATGTTTTATATATACAGCACACAATTCAATTCCCATTAAAAAGCAAAAAAAGTAATAAAAGAATGCATAGGATGGCAATAACCCCTGACTGCGTACTGTTCACTAATGTGGCTAGCAACTGTCACACAGCTAAATTAAATGGTGTAATTAACAGGAACTGATAGAGACACAGCTAGAATTTAATTATTTTGTTTCCATTTTTTGCAAGGTTTGTACTGACATTAAACTAATTCTGGCACCACAGTGGCAAAGCAAACAAAATTGAATGTCTAAAGCTTATGCCAGATATTTTTAAAAGTACATTCACAAGACATTAAACAATTGTTTCAATTTTGTTCTACAGGATCACCTCACAAGTCTGCCATGATCAATATTTCATATCTTAATATTAACAGGTTCAAAGTCTGTTTTATATTAATTCCTAACCTTGCTAAAAGGATTCAAGAACTACAGTAACGTTCCCACAGTTTGTTATGCTTTGTTTCAGCTTATCCTCAAGGAAACTAGCCCCATCGATGCATTTTTCATTTCTCACTCTGTTAAAATGATGACCTGAAATAGATAATTCCACAATGCTTACCTTGCACAATAACAGTTTTGAGGTTCTTCTTTGTGCCATTAAAAGTGTTCTCGTTCTCACGGGACATACTGAAAAACAGTTACAGGGTACTCTAAATGAAAACAGCTGTACAATCACTACTTAAACAAAGAGGTATTAAAAGAGCTCTCTAAAAGGTAGAACATAGTCTGTACAACAAACGCACGTTGGGAAATTTTGAAAAGACATAGAAAGCAATAGGCTACATTATAATCATATAAGACTACAAGTTAAAAATTATAAAAATTATTTATATTTTCATTACGAGATAATTATAAGAACATAGCTATTCGATAACAGAAACGTAGACTATACAGACGCTTATGTTGATTTAGCTAACCAACTGCACATATATCAAACTTCAAACAGTGTTCCCAAAGTTTCTCTGTCACATTTGCGAAATGGAAAATGAAAATTACTATTGTGCAGAATTACTATCGCAAACTCGCATAATGTCGTTACACACATCCTTTATACGTCAGTATAGCCTATTCGAATTTATTTTGGGACGCGCACAATCTGTTTATGGTGGAACTATAGGCAAATAAAACCTTCCGAAATAAATAGATAAATAGCTTGAGAACACGGACACTAGCCTACTACACAATACATAGCCTACATGCGAACCGGGTTATTTATGTTTCAACATTCTAATTTGTTTCTCTGATATAAAATGTATGAAAACTAGCCGACAGAAGTTCACTTCTATCTACCTCCTCTACTAATAGCCGACAGAAGTTCACTTCTATGCACGGATCCCAACAGTCTCACTGAAAATGAACATACCGTGCTTACTTCCCTGAAGATCACGGCTCTCTATGCAGGTCTGACAACTTGGAATGGTAATGAGTTTTATGATTGCTGGTTTACGTTTCGCTGAAGCTAACAGGAAGGGGGGTGAGAAGTAGGTGTGGCAAAACCATGCAACGCTAGCGCGTGAGAACTAAATGCTGTCGGCGGGCTGCCGGTGTGCGCGGGACATGGCCAAACATTAGCGCTGAGATTAATTTACCGTACGCACTGACATACAAAGTGTAAACGACAATCTCACCCAAAAATGCCAAATTACTCACGCATAGCCTACAAAGCACTGTCTGTAAATCCTTAATTCCAGTTTGCAAAAACTAGGCCTGCCTTTAAAAGTATTGATATCTAAATGTGGCCAAGTTACAACTAACAATATTGCCTATTGTAGCTCACACTAATGTGAAGAGATTGTGGTCATTCAAACGTTAAATGTCAAATAACAAAAATGGCCTCATGGAACAACATATCATTTCAATTCATGTTTTAAACAGTTGAGAAATAATTGCACTCCAGAAAGGATATGTTTATACTTTGTTGTAAAGTTAATTTAGAAAATGAAATGTACAGGTTTTAAAATGTTTGCTGCTGCTACAGATTTCTCTACAATTCACAAACAGACATTTACACCAAGAACAATAATTTACAATAGAGAAAGGGGGATGAATAAATAAATGCAGATAAAAAATAGAAATATGTTGACGTTGAAAATAGCCTACATATAGCATTTTTACAAACCTATCCAGACATGTTCGCCCTGTCAATGTTGCCTACTGTATGTTTGTGGGTCAGATGATGCCAAATAAGTAATAGTACTAATTTGTTAACATTACATTACATTACAGGCATTTAGCAGACACTCTTATCCAGAGCGACTTACACAACTTCTTATTACATGTATCCATTCATACAGCTGGATATATACTGAAGCAACTCAGGTTAAGTACCTTGCTCAAGGGTACAACGGCAGTGTCCTACCTGGGAATCGAACCTGCAACCTTTTGGTTACAAGTCCAGTTTCTTAACTTATTAAACAACTTATCAAATTTGATTAACCATTACCTGGAGGCATTTATGAGTTATGTGCATAGTGTCAACTGGTTGAACACAGTAGGTAAATACAGTAAGCATTGGTCGAATATTCTTAGTTTAGCTTCCTTTAGGCTACTTAGGAAAATAAAGCAGTTTTTTCATGAAATGTAATACACTGTAACTTAGCCTACCCGAGACTCGCTTGATTAGCAAAGGGGTAATCTGTGTTCAATTTCATAAAGCAGGCTACATACAAATGCAGGTTCATAGCTATAACTGGTGGGTCCTCGCATTGGCCCGGGGTTTGCGAGGAAACTTGCTTTCCGAAGCAAAAGCTTGACGAAATTAGCTAAAGTAACTAAGGATAGCTGGACTTGGGTGCGGCTTGACAAAGAGGCAATATTTTATGACCAATCAGCTTTCACTTCCCATGTGAGTCAATATGTTGTAGTACCCTGCACTCTGTTCAGAGTTAGGATATCATCCCGTTACAATGTGATTTCTATATTTTCGACAGTAGCTAACAGATTATCACCAGTTATTGCTATAATTTATTGGATTGAGTATTGGATACAATAGAAATTGTTGTAATTATTTTTCTATTGATGTCTTTCTTGTTAGGCACTGTGTTCAGATTTTGTGCAGAAAATGTATTGTCCCTAGGCCTTACTTTGTTTACTTTCCCGGTAATAACATTTTGATTTTTGTAGGCTATGTTGAAATCATAAGTAATGTGATTGGTTAAACAGTTTCTAGCAGCTATGAGGCCTACACTTCTTTTTATCTGATGGTATGCTCACATTTAGTTCATCCTCACATTTAATTCACATTTTGCATTGAATACTTAATACTGGCTTGTCTAAGTGTATGGTATACTATAGTACATTGTGTTACATTGTTACTCTACTTTGCCGATTCTGTTGGGCACACATGTATGTTGTGGGGGGGGGGGGGGGCATTTTGGGGTGCTGATGCCCAGGGGCACTAGAGTCCGGCCCTGCAGAGGCTATTGTAAAAAATGTATATTAATATTGTGTTATAATATTAATATTAATATAAAGACATAATAAATAAATCTTGGCCGAGGCGAGCGTTGAAGCTTAGGTTTCCAGTGAGTCAGACATGACCGCAAGAGCACATTATAAGGCTCCACACAGACAAAATTTTTTGTCACCATTTGTGTGAGATTAAAACATGTAGCCAATGGCAGCTATTTATAGAACTTTTTTTACATTAATGCAACAACGTGATGTTAACCAGGCGTTATTTTGCGTTATAACTGTATTGTCTGTGCCTGAGAAATGGTATAGCCTGTGTTCCTGTAGCCTACTGCATAAATGTGAACCTGCGGTGAACGTTTTGTTGGTAAGATACAAAATAAGATAAAATAAGACAAAATAACTTTTGTGTTGCGGTACCAGAAATTGTGTACCAAAACTAAATGCTAGGATCAGGTGAGAATCGAACCAATAATCTGCTACATGCTAGAGCAGCACTGTAACCACTAAGCAACAAACACTTTAAGTTTGTGTAGTAGGTAGACAGACTCTGAAGCATGTAAATGTGAGATGCCAATTTTAAACAGAGCTTCTGATAGGCGGATTAAAGATGGTTGTCCAATGGGGAGAATTATTCTTTGAGGGTATGGAGGCAGGCAGAAAAAATTAGAAGCAGAAGGAGAAAAACCAGCAAAATAACCCAAGTTTGGGGCTTTATTGTGTGGATGTGTGAAGTTGTATCTGAATGCTGTGTGGTTACATGAGGTCAGAATGTACAGAAGTTAATGTTTTTAAGGGCTGAGAGTCCTTGTGGTTACTTCTGTAGGAAACCTTAAAAAGTGCCAGTCTCAGTGCTGTATAGGTATGGCGCATGCCATAACTGCCATCCCAATTAATAGGGCGTGGAATTGGAGTGATCACACCCAGTAACCGACAGCTGCAGCATTCTGTGTGAACTTATATTGGCTACATTTTAAAATGTAATGTAAAATAGGACCTTAAAATAAACAATGCAAGTGTTTTGTATTTGATATAACCACATTTATTTTTTTGTATTTTGTCCAGCTGTGAGAAATAATCAGAAAACTGTCAAAAGAAAACAAATGCTCATATGACTCCTTTAAATTATGATTTTATTTAAAGTGCATTTACTTCTAGAAAAAGGTGATCAAACTAAAATACCTGCGGTAGAACGGCACCAAAATGCCACCAGATCCTATCAAGATAAATCTATATTTGACAGTGACAATTGATACATAACCTATATTTCTATGATTAAAAATGAGTATGCCTACCCACTGAAACAGTGAGTCAATTGCTGAAATTATATACACCAATTAACATAGCAAAACATCTTAGGTTATTGTTATTAACCTAAGTAGGCTGCCTAGCTTTAAAAAATGGATAATCTTGCTTTATTTTATTTTTTTATTTTAAATTTCCCAGTGTTCACTTTGTGAAAAGACATCCCAGTAATGATCCAACAAGCAGCTGGGCATGAACTCGTCATCGCTGATTAAAAGGATCTTGTTGATTTCCATGAAATTGCTGATGGAGGTCTTTACAGCTTCCTCTGGGAAAACAGAAAGAGGACAATGAGAGAAACTGAAATGCCGCTGCTCTAAAGAACTCACGTAAAGCTTTCCCTCTCTTTATACACAAGCCTTCACTCAAGAGGGGTGATTGCAAGCCAGATGCCAGACTTCAGTCGCTATAGAAGGTAGACCAAGCCCCCCCCCCCCCCCCCCTCCCAACAGTACAGGAAACCCCTCATAGAGCATAATGGAGCTGAAGCTCCACCCACCACCAGAGCACAGGTTTGGTATTTTCCATAAAACATAAATAACCAAAACAGCAGTTTCTATCTGAGAGCACATCTGTGTCATGTATAATGAGACTGCTAAGGATGTACCTTTGTGGTCAGTCACTGTGGGTGTGACATCAGGAATGGAGGCTTGTGATGCTCCCAGGTCAGAACCCACTAAATACATCAACAGTGACTTTGATCTGTAAGTCACCTGTAAAAAGCAGGACAACAAAATATCACTCAAGGAAAACTTTATTGCTCATCTCAAATATAAATTTTAGTGAGAGTTACTATGCTACACTAGACTGCGCAAGCTCCAGCTGACTCTAAACTGCACAGGCTCTCACTATTCCAGGGAATGACATCACCATCTGTAATTATCTCATTATTCCATTTAGCCCCCATATGTGATGTAATAACTGGCAGTGTTGCTTTTCAACAGGTTTTAATGTGGCAGAGTAAGGGAGCCCAGGATATAAACGAGTCGCACTTTTGCCAGGCTCTGCTGTGCATTTTTAAATTATTTACACAAATGTTACCTGCATAGCATCGATGACAACTTATTCTGTACAGGGGGCCACAACGCAGCATTAACAGTGACCTTCAAAACCGCCCACAGAATTATATAACTATATTATGTCAAAAGCATACATTACTGTATGTAAGGTTAGTTAAGTAACCCTGTATTTAATTTCTTTAATCCATTTCAAAGGTTTGAGTATCCATTATTTAAAGTATTTGCAAAGACCTGAAAACAAATATTATTGTAGCATATAATGTAGCTATTGAAAGTGCTGTAAAAAAAGGACAGGAATGCAAAAATCTGTGTTACGTTTCAGAAAGGTTTGCTGATCTTTCTCCTTACTGTTGAAAGTCCCTGTTGGCTTGGACCACAACACTACTTACCACAGAAATTAATTTGGTGATGGATTGTTTACTGATGCTCCACCTGCAGTATGAATGTCTGACTCCAAATGGAGCCCTATCTACACATGCCTATGGTTCATCCAAACAAGTCAACTGATCACTGGATTGGACCCGGGAATAAAGGAAACCCCTGGAAGCTGGATGGATTTATCTCACATCAGAGTGTCTACCTGTGTGTACCCGTCTACCTGCGTCTACCTATGTGTACCTGGTCAGGCTCACTACTGTTAAAAGTTGTAAGCCTAACTCAGAAGCTTCTGCTTTGATAACTTCTATATTTCACCACAGCTCTCTCCCAGTCTTCCAGACAGACTCACATATTATTTACGCCATAAATATTGGCTCAATACCTCACTAACTACTGGGGTGAGCCATACCTCACTAACTACTGGGGTGAGCCATCCCACAAATTGAAAGAGGATGAAAGTTTGAGTAAAATTAAGAATATGGGAGGCAGGGGTGACATTGACACACTGGTGCATGATTCCAATGAGTCATGCTTGGAAGACTACACACTAGTTTTCTGTGTAATATAGTTCTGCAATTCATTGACCATTACCCCAGTTCAACCACCATTAACAAGTAACCAAATAGCAAGACATCTGTTAACATCCTTAGAACATACCGTATTGCAGTCACATTACATTGTTGTTTTTTTACCTTCTTCCAGGCAAATTCTTTAGTGACAGGTATGTTTGGCTCCAGTAAAGACACAATCCATTCCTCTGGACTGAGGAAGAGTTGATCTTTCGTATCTTTAATAGACCCATCATGTAGAAGCGATGCCCTATAGGTACAGCCCTGAAAATTAAAGTAATTAGTGGTCCTTTTCCGTATTACGGATTATTTGGAATTTTGAAGGATAAATACACAAACATTAAATATAAATGAACTATGACCACAATAGAATGCCTGTTTTTTTATGGGGGGGGGTGTTTGTGAAATGGTATGTTGAGTGGGGAGTTCGTGAAATGGTATGTTGGGAGGTGGGGTGTTTGTGAAACGACATGTTGGGGGGGGGGGGGTTTCTGACCCGGTATGTTGGGGCGTGTTTGTGAAACTGTATGTTTGGGGGGGGGGGTCGGGGTGTTTTTGAAACTATGTTGGGGGGTGTTCGTGAAACAGTATGTTGGGAGGGGGGGTCGGCGTGTTTGTGAACTGGTATGTTGGGAGGGGGGGTGTTTGTGAAACGGTATGTTGGGGGGTGTTTGTAAAACAGTATGTTGGGTGGTTGTTTGTAAAACGGGATGTTGATGTACTGTATATCCTTCCTCCATTTTGCTTCTCCACATTTTACAGGAAATAATATGCAAACAATTATTTTTAATTGTTATTTCTACTGGTAAAAACTCAAGGATACAGTTTAAAAACCTGAGATTTGCCCATTTACTTGGGTAACAACCTTTCCATCTTCAAAATGACTGAACTATCTTATTCCTCACAAAAGGCGGCCATTTGTAGATATTACAATTTCTGACTTAATAGGTACAGCCCTGAAAATTAAAGTAATTAGTGGTCCTTTTCTTAACTGTATTACAGATTATTTGGAATTTTGAAGGATAAATACACAAACATTAAATATAAATGAACTATGACCACAATAGAATGCCTGTTTTTTTTATGGGGGGGGGGGATGTTTGTGAAATGGTATGTTGAGTGGGGAGTTCGTGAAATGGTATGTTGGGAGGTGGGGTGTTTGTGAAACGACATGTTGGGGGGGGGGGGGGTTTCTGACCTGGTATGTTGGGGCGTGTTTGTGAAACTGTATGTTTGGGGGGGGGGTCGGGGTGTTTGTGAAACTATGTTGGGGGGTGTTCGTGAAACAGTATGTTGGGAGGGGGGGTCGGCGTGTTTGTGAACTGGTATGTTGGGAGGGGGGGTGTTTGTGAAACGGTATGTTGGGGGGTGTTTGTAAAACAGTATGTTGGGCGGTTGTTTGTAAAACGGTATGTTGATGTACTGTATATCCTTCCTCCATTTTGCTTCTCCACATTTTACAGGAAATAATATGCAAACAATTATTTTTAATTGTTATTTCTACTGGTAAAAACTCAAGGATACAGTTTAAAAACCTGAGATTTGCCCATTTACTTGGGTAACAACCTTTCCATCTTCAAAATGACTGAACTATCTTATTCCTCACAAAAGGCGGCCATTTGTAGATATTACAATTTCTGACTTAATAGGTACAGCCCTGAAAATTAGAGTAATTAGTGGTCCTTTTCTTAACTGTATTACGGATTTTTTGGAATTTTGAAGGATAAATACACAAACATTAAATATAAATTAACTATGACCACAATAGAATGCATGTTTTTTTATGGGGATGGGGGGGGTGTTTGTGAAATGGTATGTTGAGTGGGGAGTTCGTGAAACGGTATGTTGGGAGGTGGGGTGTTTGTGAAACGACATGTTGGGGGGGGGGGGTTTCTGACCTGGTATGTTGGGGCGTGTTTGTGAAACTGTATGTTGGGGGGGGTCGGGGTGTTTGTGAACTGGTATGTTGGGAGGGGGGGTGTTTGTGAAACGGTATGTTGGGGGGTGTTTGTAAAACAGTATGTTGGGCGGTTGTTTGTAAAACGGGATGTTGATGTACTGTATATCCTTCCTCCATTTTGCTTCTCCACATTTTACAGGAAATAATATGCAAACAATTATTTTTAATTGTTATTTCTACTGGTAAAAACTCAAGGATACAGTTTAAAAACCTGAGATTTGCCCATTTACTTGGGTAACAACCTTTCCATCTTCAAAATGGCTGAACTATCTTATTCCTCACAAAAGGCGGCCATTTGCAGATATTACAATTTCTGACTAAACGGGGTCAATGAAGGCAGGCCTACAGTTAAAGTGTTACCTTCAGTGTCAGCTTTAAAACGTTGTCTCCAGGCTTGATAACTCCACACTGAATAAGACTGATCACCTTTCTGTTGCCGACTACTGTGTCTCCACTCTGTAGAAGGGTATTACTAACAGCTGCTTCACACGCACTCTTCTGATTATCAGGAGTCAAAGCTGTCCAAGAAGAAGTCATATCGGGGATATGATGGGCAGTAGTGGAATTCATATTCTTCATGGAATGTGTTTCACTGGAGTTACGCTGAACTTGTGTGCTTGCTTGCACTTTATGAGGAAGGACTCTTCCCTGTAAATCATCTCCAGTTCTAGCACCAAATCTCTCTGTACTTACAAGTGTCTGGTGCACATTGAGTGCATTCTGTTTGGCTCTGATCCCAGCCTGTGGCTGACATGGGTTTAGAGTTTGGTGAAGAGACGAGGAAGAAGGCAGGACATTTCCATGAGATGGCGGGGACACGCCGGGCCTTGTGAGACGCATCTGTGAGGTGTGGTGGTTATCTGTGAGGGCTGGTGAGGCAATGCTTGGGGTATTACTGGAGACTGTGAGGAAACCATCCACAAGCTTTTTCTCTGTGAGCTCTGACCTCTGCTCATCATTTCTTGAGCCAATAGCTCGTAGAGATGAGGAAGACAACAGAGACTGATGTCCAGAGATCTTGGATTGCACCAGTCCTGTTTCAGGCCTTCCCCTTTCCAGGTGAAGTATGTTCTGGTGAGGGACGGCATCCTCTGCGTCTCCCACAGCGTCAACCTCAGCCTCAGGTTCCACTGATTCATTATCTGAGGTAATGTGAGTGCAATCGCTGGAGTCATGTAGGACGTTTGCAATTCCAGGGCTTAAGACGGACGGAGAAGAGGGAGTTTCCTCAGTGACTGCACGCTGACAGCTTAAAGGGGCCTCTTGTTCTGTTGTTCTACAGGGCCCTGTGTTAATTCCCCCAGGAATGGCAGCTTCAGGCTGGTTTTCACCTGCAGGTGTGCATGGTGTAGAGGTCTGCCCTGCCAGCAGTCTACAGCTTTGCGTTTGAACACCAAGTTTTAGAACTTTCTGCTTCTGTAGAATGCTCAGGAGGCGTTTCTGTCTTGAGGCCAAGGACACAAGCTGTTCCCTCAGAATGCCTTGCTTGAAAGAATCAGACGCCATCCTGCAATACGAAAAATAGAATTATTATCCCTCACAGGTAGCTGTAAACCACTGGATAAAAGGTGGGTGTGACATTCAGCATATGGAATTTATAAAATCCCCATACCTGTACTTCTGGGTGAGCTCATGATTTTCTGCTTTGTGTTTGTTTAACACGTTATTCAGGACATCCTGGATTTGAGAACATGCCTCTGTAAATTGACCTGTTGTGACACATAGTTATCCTTAGTACAGTACAGTAAACACCCTTTTAATTTCTAGCCACAGCAAATCTACATCAATATTCCAAGTCACCTATATATTCTGGTCCTGTTAGTTCCCAGGTTGATATTTCCTTTTGCTTCTTTTCCATATTCTCTAAAGTTCTGATGGTGGATTCCAACTAATACAAACATACAAACAAATAATGGGTAACCAATATTAGGTTATTCATATATACAGTATGTACATGTATAAACTACATATGTAGTTTCCTTGAGGTCAAACAATCTTGAAAGCTTAACCACATACTTTTTAAAATGCCATGCAATCAAATTGACCTTGTATGCGTCCATCATATTTGTCATTTGTTTTAACTGTATTCATTAGTCATTCTGGCACAAGGTGATACATTGCTTTTATTATTATTCATGTTAGTACTGGACCCACACTGCTGAGGACCACAGAATATGATTAATACTGCATTACACTTACTTTACTGCTGCCATGACTTCCTTTGGTGGGCTGAATTCCACTTCCACTGCAATCATTCTCACAACACAGGCAAGGAGCAGCTGGCTTTCCTCTCACTACAGCTTTACATCGGAAGATAACATATCATACAAAATGTGTTACGTCTAAATGTGAGACGTGAACAGACAGGCAGCCGTCCAACTACAACTAAGATGTGGTACACCAAAATCTATTTTTATTTTGAAGAAATGTATCACACCAAAATAACATTAATTGTAATGTAATTTGAATGTAATGTAGCGTTGCTCTTCTGTATGATTTATACCTGAGGAGGATTTGGAAGAGCCCTCCTGTGGTGATACGAAAGGCCCGTGGAATGTTGAAAGCAACTCTTTGATGCGTTTGTGGCATTCCATGTCCAAGGGGCTCTTCCCAAAGATGTTTTGGTCATTAGGATTTGAGCCGTACTGAAGCAGGAGCTTGACAGTCTGTTTAAAAATGTAAGATTTTTTTTTGAGGAAACAGTTCAACTGATTCAATCATCTGGACACATCTACAGCCTAAGACAAGCTGAAATGAAAACCAAATCCACGTAGCTCTCTCTCTCTCTCTCTCATATATATACACAGACTGTATATACAGACGGGGGACAAATTAAAGGAAAAACCAATATAAAGTGTCTTAGTAAGATGTTGGGCACCACAAGCTGCCAGAACAGCTTTAATGCGGCTTGGCATAGACTCAACCTCTAGTAGGTTCTAGTCTCTGGAACTCTACTGGAGGTCTGAAACTAGGCTTGGGCGATATGACGATATTATTGTGCAACACGATATTGGATGGCCATGATATATCATCCATAGTTAAAAGAACGTTATCCGTGATTATTTGCTCAGGGGCCCAACTCTTATTTTGAAATTAGTTTGCCATGTCGGGCTGGCAGCAGTCAGTTGTTGGTAGCAATAATAAACAAGATGGTACCCCAAAAACTCTTGGGGCAAGCCACATTAAAATGGTGTATTCTAAGACCACTACAGACATTTAATTCAATAAAATATTGTTTCATAAAAATTTTAAGTGAAATGTTACAATAATAAGAAATGTTTTTTCTTTAAGAGGCAATGCCCAGAACTCCTTGTCGTAGGCTAGGCTACTTGTAAAATAGCGTGCCCCTGAACTGGAGCGTCAAAGTCACAGATCAACCGTCTCGGCTACGTGTCCAATCAATCCAACTGCCGGGCTGGACAAAGAGAACAACACTAGCTAGCTATTAGCTAACAATAACCCACCAAAGATGTGAACGCAAACTCTAACCTTAGCTTCTAACAATAAAAACAGTTGTAGACTTATTTTAACAATTCATTAAAAGTTTTTTTAGAATTTGTTTTTGAGGATTTTTTCCCCAGTAGTTTCTTGTAGGCTGACATGGAAAGCAATAACCACGAAGCGGAGCTTGCGTTCGCTTTCACATTCGGTTACAACTTGCAGGAACTTTGCAATATTAGTAGAAATATTATAAACGCGAGTCTGCATTACCATGCTTAGCCCAATCTTGGCATTTGCATTTTGCAAAGGATTAATAGCCTTGAGGGGTATACTACGAAACAGGATTACAGAACGGAGTAAAACCCCAGACCTTAGAAAACCAAAACCTCCCAAATCTGGAACATGGATTTAAGTAAAGGGAACTTCTGGGTTATCCAGCTAACTCAGTAATCCTGCACCGTAGTTCAGTGGTCGTAGTTTACTGTTAGACTGTTTTCTAATTAGTTTTCTCCAGCTTGTTTAAGTTTTTGCGTGTGCGTCTCGATCTTACATTTTCGAATACTGATGCTTGGAAACATAACCTATATGGGAAAGTACCCTACATTAAGGGAACGGTTTTATTTACCTCTCTTTTGAACTATAAAAGGAAAATGGAACCTTTTGCACACGTCAACTATTTTTAAAGTGTTTTCTGAAGAAACGGCGGAAGCAGCCAATTAGACTAACAGCTGTTACGTTACAATTAATTTTTATATTTTCTCGAGACAACCGAATGCCAGCTCTAAACAAGGCGATGTTTTCGTTTTGTTTGCCGGTGATTACAACCATTACGACACAATTTATACCTCCGTAGGGGTAGGTGTAAATATAGTAGCTACTAAGTTCAACGTAACAACCAGTTTGGTGCAACCCATTTTGATTGAGCAATATGTAAACCTTAATTGTGTCATGGTTCCTCAGCCTGCTCTTCCCTTTTTGGCCACTTCTCTGTGGAGCGCCCGTGTAGCGTCCTCTTTCTTTTGGTTTTCTTTATCCGTCCCGTGTTTTGGTTTGTCTTGCTACTCAGTGTTTTCACCTGTCCCGCATTTCCGCTCATTATTTAAACCTCACATCTTCTTTGTTCTAAGCTTCCATATTGCCAATTGTTTGGCAAGGAATGCCGGTAACCTACGGTATAGGAATGACAGTTCGAATCGACCGCATTCTCAACTTGTTGAAGTAACACAGGACTTGTTTCGGGTGTCTTTAGAGTTAGCTAGAAATCGTAGCTTTGTTTACTCTCTGCCCTTTGTTATTTCCCTCTCTGGACTTCACTGTCTCCCTGTCCTAGACAGTTCTGTCTTCGTCGTTTCGGTTTACCTGTTTGTTTTTCCGGCTCTCATTTGTGTGAACGAGAGTTCTTTCTGTTGTTTACATTGTACTAAGCTCTCGTTTGAGAGTCTTTCGCCCTATACGGCTCGCTTTCAGTTTGGTAGCGGTTACTCTCATCTTTAAGGAGAGTTTATTATTTTTCTCGTTGTTTAATTCCATTTCTTGCGGGTTTCCCTCCCGCTTTTGTGGTGTTAATTTGTGAGAACTTTGAGAAGCCCACTCGCGTTTGGGCCTTCGTTCTATACGCTACCCTGACAAATTGAGTAAACACTTAACATTAACTAGCCTACGTTTGATCTTGTAGGCTATAGCTGGTGCAACCGGCCAAAAACCAGACTTGTTGTTGTTAGAAACAACCCTTAAAGTGATCCATCCATATCTACTGCATATCTGGCAGCAGAGTGATGGTTTGAGGCTCGTTTGATACCTCAGACCCTTGATGACTTACAGCCATTTTACCAATCATGTATTCCATACTGTTTCAGCATAATTTACAGCTAAATATAGTCCCACCCCCCCATTCTCATAGAGATCCATTCAAATGCAGAGACGTTATAGTATCGCTTGTAAGAGTACCAGAAAATAAGATATCAAGAGTCTTTTGATGTTGTTGGGTCACAGACATCAGAAAGTCATGGAATGCAAAAGATATGCGACCAAATATAAAAAAATTAAAGGCACAGTCAACTTAGTGTATGTAAACTTCTGACCCACTGGAATTGTGATATAGTGAATTATAGTCTGTAAACAATTGTTGGAAAAATGACTTGTGTCATGCACAAAGTAGATGTCCTAACTGACATGCCAACACTATAGTTTGCTAACATGAAATCTGTGGAGTGGTTAAAAATGAGTTTTAATTACTTCAACCTAAGTGTATGTAAACTTCCAACTTCAACTGTACACATTCATGTTATTTTGTTTTATTTTTGATATAACATGTTACATTAACGGTGTTCATAGTGTGAGGGAAAAAATAAATCTATGCATTACTCAATGATTAAAGCTATTAAATAGAGGTGTTTATTATCCAAAATGTATGATCCCATGTTTGCTGGAAGGTTTTGACACAACCAGACAAAACCTGTTAGTCATAAAGGGAGGTCTGGTGAAAGGAGATTGAAGGCTTATGCATGTGAAACTAAAGAACGGAAAGTGGGTTTTGAGTCACAATGCCTGTTCAGTAAACAGAATGTTGCAAAAAGCACATTCTGTAGATAAAGGAATGGAGGAGTATTGAGACATTATTCGCTTATGATTGGATGGTTTTTGCTGCATTAAGAAGAATATAACTACAGGAGGGCTGTATTCTTTTGTTAGAGTGTATGCTACGCAGCTGTATGTGATACATCTCTCCTTGTTTGTTGCTGCAGTAATAAAGCTTGTAAAAGGAAAACTTCCTTGCTGTTTGAAGGACTCTCAGTTTGTACTTTGTATGAAACTAGAACCATAACGGGATACTTTGCAAGAAGTTCACAAACCCACAAGATAGAAGGGAAATTCCCTGACAATAATTTGGCGTAGTCGGCAGGATCTCTAACTCGTTTCTCTCGTCCAGAAGAAGGGGCAGTCCCCTAGAAACGGTCTGGGAGCAGAAGGGAAAAAGACGCCTTCGCGGGACTTGAGGAGCGATACGAGATCCGAATAAAAGTGGGAGGACGAACTGAGCGGTATCCCGGACAGCAACGAAGGTGGATTTTTGAACGGACTGTGGGATACACAGGGCGCGTTTATGCCCTGACGAGGGTGACGGTCAGGGACCTGAAAATCCACAAGGAACACGTGACTAAGAGGAAAAGTAAGTATAGAAAAAATCTAACCTAGTTGTAAAATGGGAAACAGTTGTGGTAAGTTCCGTAATAAAACGGATAAGGCCAAATGGAAAATAAAGGGACGGAAAGTTTACGGTCTGTGGGTGGGAGCACTTACAGGAAAACCTTTCCTACCCCTAAGTCTGGTTCCATATTATTTAAAGTTGACACATGGGAAGACACGTGTGTCAAAAGGAGGGATGGTAACAATGATGGAACAGGACTGGGATCTAGGGACATGCTCATACACAACTCAACACAAATTTTTGTTCTAGGTGTGTTATTTGTGCCTGCAATAACCCTGGAGTACCCGTGAAAACTACTGCTGGCGCTCAGCCAGCGGCACAGGCACAATTTGAGTACTTAATGATGGATTTCATTGAACTAACGCCGTGTAGAGGACAGAAGTATTGTTTGGTAATAATAGACATGTTCTCTAAGTGGATAGAGGTTTTTCCCTGCAAGCATGCGGACGCAGCGGCAGTAGCAAAGATACTAATCAGAGAAATTATCCCACGATGGGGGATACCAAAAAGATTATCTTCTGACCAAGGGTCACATTTTAAGAATAATCTGATGAAAGCACTGACCGCATTCTACTCCATGGACATGCATTTCCACTGTGCGTATCACTCGGCCAGTGCTGGTGCAGTGGAACGAGCAAATGGAGTGGTCAAAAACAAATTGGTTAAAGCAGGATTGGAGACAGGTTTGGATTGGGTGACCGTCCTCCCTATCGTGCTTATGTCAATGAGGTCCACACAAGATAGAGTAACTGGTTTATCTCCCCATGAGATTTTAACAGGCAGACTAATGAAGACTGGAGTGGGGGCACCGGCAGGCATCACCGATCTCACCATGGTAGAAGAAAGCATGCTGCAATATTGTGTTGAATTGAGAAAAGCACTGCAATCTGTTTCCAAACAGGTACAAGCAGCCCAACCAGTAGGCGAGACGACACCACATCATCAGCTGAAGCCAGGTGATTGGGTGGTGGTGAAGGATTTCCAGCGGAAGAAGTGGTCCAAGCCCCGATACAGAGGACCGTACCAGATACTACTAACTACGACGACTGCTGTGCGAGTAGCAGAGCGCTCTTCCTGGGTCCACGCGAGCCACTGCAAGCTGTTCAAAAGAAGAGAAGATGCAACTTAAATTCCAGCTGAGGGGCCGGTCAATGGGTGGCCGTCAGATTCCGGGACCATTTGGTCCGGGAGACAAGTGCCGCATTTTCTTCTGGATTATGTCTGCACTAGTAATAGTAGTAATAGCAGTAACAGCATACAACACGAGAGATAAAAGTGACAGCGTTACTAATCACACTCAGCGATCGAGCCCCGAGTCACTGTGGGACCGAGCATCTGACAACCAGTGGTGGCTGTGGGCGAACCACAATGCAATGAGGGAGACCAAGGGGCAAGGTGACTGCGTCATATGTGCAGGACACCAACCGGATTTCTGGATTGTCCCCCTCCCATACAACTCTACAACCTGTTCAAAGTGGTATGGGACAACAAATGAACAGTGTGAAAAGAACTGTAGTGTGAAAAACGTCACGGCAGAGTGTGGTACCATTGTAAATAGAATAATACTGTTAAATATGACAAAGACTGGAAATTGTTCATGTATACTAAACTACTAATAAAGTAGGAATGTGTCCATTCACCTGCATATTGGCTCAGGGAGCAATGCAGTACAATACCACTAAGGTGTGCAGTAGGGAAAATATTTGGCCCACAACAAATGTACAGGAAACCATCGTGAGATGGGTTTTTGGAACAGAAAAGGTAGAATGTTACAACAAAAATGGAACAAATGAGCGAGCTGCCAGATTCGCCCTATGATGATGCAGAGGAAGCTTATGCTGATGTGGCACATGTTTGAAGGTTTTTTTTCTTTGTATATTTATCACTAAAGGTGATAAAAGGAGGGATTGTGAGGGAAAAAATAAATCTATGCATTACTCAATGATTAAAGCTATTAAATAGAGGTGTTTATTATCCAAAATGTATGATCCCATGTTTGCTGGAAGGTTTTGACACAACCAAGACAAAACCTGTTAGTCATAAAGGGATGTCTGGTGAAAGGAGATTGAAGGCTTATGCATGTGAAACTAAAGAACGGAAAGTGGGTTTTGAGTCACGATGCCTGTGCAGTAAACAGAATGTTGCAAAAAGCACATTCTGTAGATAAAGGAATGGAGGAGTATTGAGACATTATTTGCTTATGATTGGATGGTTTTTGCTGCATTAAGAAGAATATAACTACAGGAGGGCTGTATTCTTTTGTTAGAGTGTATGCTACGTAGCTGTATGTGATACATCTCTCCTTGTTTGTTGCTGCAGTAATAAAGCTCGTAAAAGGAAAACCTCCTTGCTGTTTGAAGGACTCTCAGTTTGTACTTTGTACGAAACTAGAACCATAACGGGATACTTTGCAAGAAGTTCACAAACCCACAAGATAGAAGGGAAATTCCCTGACAATAGATACTGTATTTTTGAATAGCCTAATACAAAGACGATAGATTGATCTGTTTTATTGATCTCAGCTGATGGCTATCGCCTATGTAAAATATCGCTTAATGGTGCCACATTTTGGCCACTTATGGGTATTGCAACATATGATTCTATAGATTTTTTTTGGAGGATAATATCAAATATAGTCGTTTTTCTTAAAGCAATATCGTTTGCAGGGGAATTTCAATATCGCCCAAGCCTAGATGGAACGCCGTTCTTCCAAAATATATTCCGTCATTTGGTGTTTTAATGATGGTGGTGGAGAGCGCTGTCGAACACGTCGGTCCAAAATCTCCCATAGGTGTTCAATTGGGTTGAGATCTGGTGACTGTGAAGGCCATAACATATGTTTCACATCATTTCCATACTCATCAAACCATTTAGTGACCCCTCATGCTCTGCGGATGGGGGTATTGTCATGCTGGAAGAGACCACTCCCATCAGGATAGAAATGTTTCATCATAGGATAAAAGTGACCACTCAAAATAACTTTGCATTGATTGATTTGATCTCGTAATGGTGTGATATTGTATTGACCTTGTACCTCATAATGGTGTGATATTGCATTGACTGTGTACCCCATAATGGTCTGATATTGTAATGACAGCATACCTCATAATGGTGTGATATTGTAATGACAGCGTACCTCATAATGGTGTGATATTACATTGACTGTGTACCCCATAATGGTGTGATATTGCATTGACTGTGTACCCCATATTGCTGTGATATTACATTGACTGTGTACCCCATACTGGTGTGATATTGTAATGACAGCGTACCTCATAATGGTTTGAGGTGACAGCATCGTGCAGAGGTGTGAGTCCCTCTAGTCCTCTGCTGCTGACATTAGCTCCGGACAGCAGCAGCTCCTGCACCACGGCTGTGTATCCCTGGGCACTGGCTTCATGCAGCGCTGTCCAACCTAAGGGTAAGGCATACCACACCATTTTTAACATGGCACCTCAAATGCATACAGCTGCAATGTAAAAAATGCTTTACGTGTAGTATTTTTTTTAGGGAAAGCATGTTACATGCATGACTATGATCCCTCCAGAAAGAATGGAAAGGAACTTCTTGCTAAACCTTCTTGCTTGCAACTGTGAACAACATACCTGTAGAAGCAAGTGGCTAGCTCTCAAAGAGGATCAACTCCAACTGGTGAACCACTAGCTAGCTGGCTAACCAGCTATACACTTGATATTGTGGGGACTTAGACTTTCAATAGTGTTACGACCCCGGCTCAAAGGGCCACAACACAAAAGATTTCAAACACAAAAAGAACAGCTACAAAATTAGTATTAAAATATCACTAAAGAGAAATGAAAAAAAACAGACACACAACAAAAACTGGTTTTTACAGACCAACAGACGGCCGGCAGTTTTGTACTAGGAAGCTTTGGAACCACTGTATCCAACCTCCCTGAAATGAGAACATCATGAAAAGTTCTCCCCATGAGAAGGACACAAAGTTCTCCACAAAACAAAACCCTGGTTAAATGTGCCTGTCCTTTGCCTGTGGACCTCCTCAGTTGTCGCAAATCTCGGTGTTTACACAAGTCCGGGTATCACACCCGTAAAGCACAGACAAAAGTAGTACAAGTAGTTTACACAAAAGACAGACTACAACACAGTAAAGTAGCCACAAACTAGCAGCTTACTACCGAAATGTTCCTTCTGGAAACAAATAGTTTGTCAACTATTTACATAACAAAGCGGCATAAAAGACGTGAATATGCTCGCATAAAGCAAATCCAAACGGGGAATCACGCAGATATACAGTCAAGCCGGACTGCACACCCCTTTCACCTTCTCCACGTTACAGACTTATACTACAATAGATTGAGTTCATTTTTTGCCTCAAACATCTACACACAATAGCCAATAATGACGAAGTGAAAACAGGTTTTTGAAAATATGCTATTTTATTTTACTGACAAAAATTGGTTATTTATGGGTTACATATCTGTACACACCCTTAGCCTAATACTTGGTTGCTGCACCTTTGGCAGCGATTACAGCTTCAAGGCGTCTTGGGAAAGAAGACATTTTCGCACATTCCTCTTGGCATATCCTTGCAAGCTCTGTCAGGTTGGATGGGAAGCGTCGGTACACAGCCATTTTCAGCTCTTTCCACAGATGTTCAATTGGATTCAGTTCTGGGATCTGGCTGGGCCACTCAAAGACATGCACAGACTTTCTCCGAAGCCACTCCTTTGTTCTCTTGGCTGTGTGCTTCTGGTCGTTGTCATGTTGGAAGGTAAACCTTCACCCCAGTCTGAGGTCCAGAGCGCTCTGGAGCAGGTTTCTTCAAGGATCTCGGTGTACTTAGCTGCATTCATCTTTCCCTCTATCAGGACGAGTCGCCCCGTTCCCGCTGCTGAAAAACATCCCCACATCATGATGCTGTTCCGCCATGCTTCACTGTAGGGATGGTATTAGCCAGGTGATGAGCGGTGGTGCCTGGTTTCCTCCAGACTTGACGCTTGGTATTTAGGCCAAAAAGTTCAATTTTGGTTTCATCAGACCAGAGAATCTTGATTCCTATGGTTTGAGAGTCCTCTAGGTGCCTTTTTGGCAAACTCCAAGCAGGCTGTGATGTGCCTTTTACTAAGGAGGGGCTTCCGTCTGGCCACTCTACCATAAAGGCCTGATTGGTGGAGTGCTGCCTGGATGGTTGATCTTCTGAAAGGTTCTCCCATCTCCACAAGAATACGCTGGAGCTCTGTCAGAGTGACCCTCGGGTTTTTGCTCACCTCCCTGGCTAAGGCCCGTCTTCCCCGATTGCTCAGTTTGGCCGGGCGGCCAGATCTAGGAAGATTCTTGGTGGTTCCAAATTTCTTCCATTTACGAATGTGCTCTTTGGGACCTGTAAAGCTGCAAAGATTTTTCCGTACCCTTCTCCAGATCTATGCCTTGACACAATCCTGTTTCTGAGGTCTGCAGATAATTCCTTTGACCTCATGGCTTGGAGTTTGCTCTGACATGCACTGTCAACTGTGGGACCTTATATAGGCAGGTGCAATCCCCAATCATGTCCAATCAATTGAATTTATCACAGGTGGACTCCAATTAAGTTGTAGAAACATCTCAAGCAGTATCAGTGGAAACAAAATTCACCTCAGCTCACAAAGGGTGTGCACACTTGTGTACATATGATATTTTACATTTAGATTTTTATAAATTAGCACAAATGTCTAAAAACCTGTCTTCACTTTGTCATTATGGGCTATTTTGTGCAGAATTTTGAGACCAAAAAAGAACTCAATCTATTGTAGAATATGTCTGTAACGTAATAAAATATGTCTGTAACGTAAAAATTATTTTTAAAAGAAGGTGAAAGGGGTGTGCAGACTTTCCGGCTTGACTGTACCATGAGCAAATGTGCACCCCTACAGCACAGCAACAACCACGACAAACTACAATATATAGTAAGCACTGCATACAACCTGAAATGAATGCGGGCGGCAGTGTGGCATAATGGTTAAGGAACTGGGTTTGTAACCGAAAGGTTGCAGGTTCGATTCCCAGGTCAGACGCTGCCGTTGTACCCTTGAGCAAGGTACTTCACCTGCATTGCTTCAGTATATATCCAGCTGTATTAATGGATACTATGTATAAATGCAAAAAGAAATGCTGTGTAAGTCGCTCTGGATAAGAGCGTCTGCTAAATGCCTATAATGTAATGTAATGTAATGCCACAATCCTGTTTAAAAATAAGCTTCAGCACGGCTGCAAGCTGGCAACGTGCACGTGCTTACGAAAGCGAACCAACCTCAAGCTAGAAAACGCCGCAAATACAACAGGTGTTGGCAATTTCCAATCAAGACAGGTGAGTCAAAGAAAACTCGTTAGCATACAAATTAATTAAAGGGGCGCACTCACGAGGCAGCATAGGGACATAACAATGTCAGTGTCATCCTAAATATATATACAATATATACTTTATATTACAAAAAGCTAATGTAAAGAGTAATCAACAATTGTTTTAGAAACAAACTAAGCTAACCCTGAAACAGATAATTGACGCTGAGTTACGTGTAGCTCCTTTCTTTTTGTTAATTTGTCAAAAAATTTACTTATTTAAAGAAAGAAGAATAGAAGACAGCAGCCTATTTATGTTAATAAGCAATGATGAAACTCAACTCTATAAAATAGCCACGGAATTATTTTGATGAAAAATAATAACGCAATAACATGAACCAAAGTTTGCGTTATAATGAGTTACACTAATCATTTTCTTAATTATAAGTGATAATACCCAAACAACATCTAGCATCTGTAGTCCAAGATATCAGTGTGAAGCTTTCTATCTGACCTTAAGGCTGTCAAAGGTAGTTCTCTTCATGCTGAACAATGATGAATAACTGCAAAATTAAGTGTTTGTAACCTGCATAATCTGCTTGGTTGACATTAATTCCGGCCTCTATCAGGGCTGTGACAAGAGCAAGATCCCCTCTCTTGGAAGCTAAATGAAGCTGCGATTCTCCTCTGCTGTTTTTCTTATTGATGTTTCGATTTGGTAACTTCAAGGTCGGCTGTGAACCTGTGGGGGAAGTCAGATGCAAAGAAATGCAGAAATGATGCAGTTAAAAAGTGGGAAATAACTACACATCACAAGTGCTATTCATCAAATTCCCATTGATAATGTACAATCAAATCCATACTTTTTATTCTTCAATTAATTTTATTAAAAAGTGAAAAAAGGTGCATGTGTAAATGAGTGTACACTTTTGTGCAAAAGCACATACGTGGAATGAGAGAAGATTTTCCAGTACCTGTGTAAGATGTGGCAGCAGCACAGAAAGTACATACTTTCTTATTTCTTGCTGGATACTTCGTTGATGAGAAATTGTGCTTACGCTTATGCTGAATCAAGTCCTCTTTTTTACAACTCTTGGTATTTTTGGTTTTGCTGATTTTGTTTTTTTTACTTTCTTGGCCAGAGAAATTGCTGAGGACATAATCTTTGTTTTGGTGCTTTGCATCTACATAATTTCCCACGTTGCTCGTCCAATCCACTGTGCTGGCCGAGTTTTGTTCTACAGAAGAGGTATGGTTTCCCTTGCGATTTTCAGTGCAATTCTCTACGCTTTTCCCAAATGCCTTTTCAAAGCTACGCTTTCCGTTGTCCTTGAATTGACTCTTCGTGGGACCCAATGTTAGATCTGGATTTAGACAGGCATTTTCTAAAGCTGAACCAAAATGGTTGCCTTTCATGTAATTAGATTCTGAGATCATAGTGCAGTCGGAGTCATACGAGCTGTTTGTTTGCGCTATGTCTTCTCTGACAGTTGCTTCATTCACGTCAAGGTCAAAGCTTCCCTCTGTACTGTAGGCCAGTTCCATGTCTTTAGAGATACTTGTGCTTAATGAATTAATTTCATTACTTTTGGGTACAAGTCTTTCTTTGCCATTCCTAGACTCTGTTTCTTGTACATAACATTCAGTCACTAAGGTCTTATCCATCTTATCCTGGATGGCTGAGGTAACTTGAGTTTCTGAACAACTAAAAGTGATGGATACTGAGTTATACAAGAGGGTTTCTTTTAAAAGCTGTTCTCCACACTTTAAGCTGGCGGGCCTTTCAGGAGCTATTTTGAGGATTTTGTCCATGTGATTCCCTTCCATCTCTCTTCCCCGGACACTATTTCCAGATGTACTTGGTGAATCTGCTTGGCTGCAAGTCATCAACAAACATCCCTCTTCCAGGAATCTTCCACTAGTCCTGTCAGTGTTCTCACAACTGAGAGTAAAATGTGTGTCATTGGTCTCCGTCAAACCTGATATCTGCTCTACTGTGTGCAAGTGCTTTGCAACAATATGGTTTTTTAGAGCTTTATTCTGGTGCTCACTCTCACTGTTGTGTAAAACAGCTGATAAATATTGCACATGACTGCTTGCGCCTGTCATTTGCACAGGTTCAGTCATTGTTCTTGATTTTAGTCTACGCAGATTATTCTGATGTTTCTCCATGCTGCATGTGAGACTGCAGTCTTTAACGTTTGAATCAGGAGCCTCTAGCTGCATCAAAACGTTTGCGAATAGGGTCTTACTCTCAGGATCGATGACTTCTGAAACTTTGTTTGATGTGCTGTGGTCACAGTTTTCACTTACATTGGAGGCAACATGCAGTCTGTCATTGTAACCCACATGCAGTTCACTGGGCGAAAGCTCTTCGCTCTTATTTAGGTTTTCCAAAAGCAAGGATGGAGTACTGCTGTCTGATTGGAGCGTCAGTGCCTCTTTTGATGCATCTGATTGTGCGTTCTCCTGCCCATCATCCTTGCTGGTCAGACCCTGTTGAACAGTCATGCCTCTTAACACATCTGAACGAGGTTTGAGTAATGAAATGCTAAATTCTTCTGAATGTTCTTCCACACGTCTTCCTGGGCTGTGACAAACAATCCCGGATTCCCCTGACACGTTAGCTGAGAGGTCAGAATCTCTTAAAATAGGCAGGACAGGACCCACACTTCCCTCTGGAGAGTCACTATTGTTTTCATGTCTGTTGTCCCTTTCAATACTGTGGATATTCTGTAACAAATCACTTGTGTTGGCATTTATTACTGGGTCTCCATTGATTCCTGGAATCAGGTCAAAAGTGGTTTCTTTGAATCTAGGTTTATCTTCCAACGGCAGTGCAGGCAGTGTGTTCTGGAATACTGTACCTTCCATAGGCAGTGTGTTCTGGGATACTGTACCTTCCATAGGCAGTGTGTTCTGGGATACTGTACCTTCCATAGGCAGTGTGTTCTGGGATACTGTACCTTCCATAGGCAGTGTGTTCTGGGATACTGTACCTTCCATAGGCAGTGTGTTCTGGGTATCATCCCTTAAGACAGTTTCACACCCAACTGTCTGGGGCACCTTTGTCCCGGTCTTATTTTGGGCCCCCATGCTGCCTGCTAAATGAGGGCTTCTGCTATTATGTAAATCATCCTGTTGGGTACCTTTGGCACAACACTGCTCTCCTGTTTCATCAAAAACTTTACATACGTGGCAGGGAATCATATTAGATTCTGGTATTTTCTCCCCCAAATCATAATCAAGAAATCCACTTCTGATTTTGGCAAGTGAAAAATAACTATCGCGCAGGTTCATGCCAGTGTCCGTCTGGACATCTTGTTGAGAACAATGACGTGCAGCGGCACTCTTCCTGTCCTCTGATTTCACGGGTTTACAGGGTTCACCCCTGTCAGGGCCAGGCTGCCATGCTGTACTCTCACCATCCTGCTCTGTGGCCTGTACGGCTTGTCTTTCTGCAGATATTTCTCCACTTCCTGCGTTACACAATACACTGCTGAGAGGAAACAAATGCAGATTGCTGTCACTCCTGCTTTTCCTGTCTCCAGGACTTCTCATTGTCCTCCTCGGCACAGGGGATTGCACACAGCCTGCACCTTCTGTCTGGCTCTTCCCATTCCATTTACACCTTGGCTCCGATCTTTTACATTTTTTCCTCATACTTTTCACCCTCGCTGTTGATGTCGCTTCTTGTGTTTCACAATCTGTGGCCCTGTCAAGGGAACTAATTTCAAATGTATCTTCACTTGGGTTGATGCTGTCCTGGAGAGGAAGACTAACTTCCTGAAACAAAAAGAAAAAGCTATTGTATTAATTCAGCCCTCCATTATAAATGCACACAACACAACACATTACCACACATGCTTTTTCACAGGTCATGTGAGGAAAGAAACATGGACTGCTAAACAGACACAGCATGTAAAACACTTCACAGCCCTTGCTTTTATTGTGGACATACGTCCATGGATCTTGATATTATACACATAGTCAAATGAGTGACACAGTCGCATTTTACCAACCTCAGTGCATCCTTGGCTATGTGCCTCAGCAGGGAGTGCTGACCGACCTTTGACACAAATTAGAAAATTGTGAAATTTAGTAGTAGTACATAAAATTAAATTAAACACAATTAAAACTGTATTCTGACTGACTTATTTGCTTCAAAACCAATTAATGTTAAAGTAATATCCATAGCCAGCCATGTTATTTATCACCATGTGCAGATTAAATTGATAGAATAGCTTGTCTCCACACTTAATGTAGTGACTCCAGGGGCCCTATCTTACACCCGGCGCTAAGCGGCACTAACCCAAACGCAAGTGTCATTGCTATCTTACACCCGGCGTATGGTTCATTATAACGCCTTGCATTCACGTCATTTAAATACCATGTATTCTTGCGCCCATTACAAGTGAACTGGGCGTGTTGGTCTTAAGATGAGGAATGGCCAGGATTATTTTTGGCGTATTGCTATCTTGAGGCAGCAGAAAGCGCTTGCGCTTAAGCCACCACAAACCTGGTCTAAAGTCATGTCGCAGTTGTTTACATGTTATTTTAACGGCGCATATAAGTGTGTCGACATAGGCGTGTGCACAACGAGCGTACATCCTCATGTATGTTACACACAGGGGCGCGCACAAGCATGACTAAAAATATCAAGATTACAATATGAAATATTATTATTGTGTAGGCTATATCAAAAATGCTTAATAATAAAATGGCTTTCCATTTGCTGATAACACCTATATCAAGCCCAATGGGCGAATTGTCATTTACACCTAATGCGTGAATTAAATAACAGCTATGTCAGGAATTACCGGGAACTCATAGGCTAATGGTTAGTCCGAATAATATTGATCATACTATTGATCCATTTAGCCTATTCCTTGATCGCACTAAACACGCACGAGCATGTCTGTTTCGCCATCAAGCAATCCGCCAAATGTGAAAAAGCAGGCTTTTAAAGGGAATGGGATAGGACATTTTGATGTTGATTGCATGTCACGCCCAAGACACACCTATAATTAATGAAGAGACTAAGTTCAGCCCATTTGCGCATTGCGCCGTGCTTAGCGCCCAAAACTAGCAAAAATGGACTTGGACACGCCCTAAATGGACTTTACGCCATGCGCTTAGACCAATTACTTTAAATTTTTTACTTAAATTCTTCTGTGGGTGCTTTGCTCTTAGAATTAATTTGCTACTATCAATGACCCTATGAATGATCACAACCAACCACACATGGACATGAGAATGACCCTATGAATGATTACAACCAACCACACATGGACATGAGAATGACCCTATGAATGATCACAACCAACCACACATGGAATGACCCTACAGCTGTGATTGGACCATCCAAATCTGGGACTGAAAAAATTGAGGTGAATAAAGGGAAACCTTCAGGACAGGTGCTGGGGTGGCCAGGTACGGGGGGACGATTCACACTCCTACTCCTGAGACAGAGGCTAGGAGAGGTAATCTGAGAGCTGGGCTCCCCTCCGGCTTGCTGCTCAGCATCAGTCTCGTCTACAGTGGTTTCCTCCTCCTGAAATGCACAATAATGCAAACGCTTCATACCCAGAATGCATGTGTGCTGTTTCTTTTTCCCAAAATTGGCAAGAGAAAACTTGTAATGTATAGAGACAAAATGGAAAATATCTTGAACCTATATATACCGTAAAGAATAACCCTTTCATGCTCCAAAGTTACTCACTTTCTTTGTGCACACGACTTGCTGCCTGTTGCCGTCTTCTTGAATAGCGATGCGGTTGGACATTCTTTGAGCTAAAAACAAAACAAAAAAACAAAACTTTCCCAACATGGTTAAACTGAAAAAAAAAAGTCCTTCTCATCACAGTCAACAGACTCTGTTCTTACAGTAGAAATTATTCAGACCTGACAGTGATATTGTTCTCGTCCTGTGTAAGTATCTTTCAATCATTTTTCTCAAGGAGTCGTCATCTCTCATGTCGAGGGCAGTCCGTCCCTGCTCGTTCTTCAACAAGGGATTAGCACCGCTGTTCAAAAGTAGCTGAGCAATCTGGAATGGCATTAACTAAAACTCAGGCTACATGCACACTGTTAAACTGTTTTCTAAACTCAGTACTGCTAAAAGGCTACATGCACACTGTTAAAGTGTTTGCTAAACTCAGCACTGCTAAAAGGCTACATGCACACTGTTAAACTGTTTTCTAAACTCAGTACTGCTAAAAGGCTACATGCACACTGTTAGTGTTTGCTAAACTCAGCACTGCTAAAAGGCTACATGCACACTGTTAAACTGTTTGCTAAACTCAGCACTGCTAAAAGGCTACATGCACACCGTTAAACTGTTTGCTAAACTCAGCACTGCTAAAAGGCTACATGCACACTGTTAAACTGTTTGCTAAACTCAGCACTGCTAAAAGGCTACATGCACACTGTTAAACTGTTTGCTAAACTCAGCACTGCTAAAAGGCTACATGCACACTGTTAAACTGTTTGCTAAACTCAGCACTGCTAAAAGGCTACATGAACACCGTTAAACTGTTTGCTAAACTCAGCACTGCTAAAAGGCTACATGCACACCGTTAAACTGTTTGCTAAACTCAGCTCGGCTAAATGGCTACACGCAGATTGTTAGCTCCTCATTTCATTGTACAATCAACTATCAACATGCTTAAAATGGTTGCAAGTTAGCTTAATAATACAAAACAATATATTTAAATGCCTACCTCTCCAAATAAAAAGAAATTGTACAACGTCTGTGCCACTGCATTATTTACTTGTTGGTAATAACTAATCAGATAACTGTCGTCTATTCCAGTAGTAACAACCAATCAGATAACAGTAATATATTCCATTAGTAATAACCAATAAGATAAGTCATCTATCCCATTAAAAATAACCAATTAGGTAAGTGGATAGTTCATTTGTAATAACCAATCAGATAACAGTAATATATTCCATTAGTAATAACCAATAAGATAAGTAATCTATTCCATTAAAAGTTTAATAATTAGAATAAAGAGGCGTACCTCACGGTGACCGTTGTCAATGGCGTCATGCAAAGGAGTGACCCCCTTGTCCCCTGTGCAGTTTACTACAGCTCCAGCCTCAAGCAGAGCTGCTACTGTTTCATACCAGCCTCCCATCACTGCCTCATGCAGAGGGGTCCAACCTGAAAACCACCACATACCCTCAATGTGCATTTATTACTAATTATTACTATTATTTACCATTATTTACTACTTATTTATTTTATTACTAATTATTTTCCATTATTGTAAATTATATTTGATATCACCAAATGCACAGAGTTATATGTGGGCAAGAGGGCCCCTTGGACAAACCAGGAGGTATTCATTGAAAAACACTGCAAAATGTTGGTTTGAAAGTAGGCTGTGGTAGCCACCCAATAAGCCACTGGACTTCTCTTCACTTCAAGGATTTCTTTTTAGAAACAAGCATTTAATTTAGCAATAAGGATTTCTATTTTGAAATAAGGGTTTTGTTTTAGAAACGAGGATTGTGTTTTAGAAACAAGGATTTCTTTTTAGAAAAGAGGATTTCTATTTAGAAACAAAGATTGGTTTTTAGAAATGTGGATTGCACCTCTGGGCCACCGTAGATAAGTCCTTACTGCGAACAGTTTGACCTTTGTAGAGACCATGTTCCTTACTCTCACTATGTACCTGCTTGCTGCTGCACCCATATTTTTATTGTTTTATCTCCTTCTCCTGCTTTTATCATTCTATGTTTTATGTATTTCCCTGTTGTAAAGCACTTTGAGCTGCATTCGTTGTATGAAAGGTGCTATATAAATAAAATACTTACTTACTTACTTCATCAGGCTTATGATATGAGCTGCACTGGTGCCCAAAGCCACAATGTTTTACTGCACTTTTTGGCCAGAGTTTCACTGGCAGTAGACTGTTGTTTTGCTATTATCAAAGTAATAGAATTTCATACAGTAGCATAAAAGAAGGAACTTGAGCGGAAAGGCCAAAATGCTGACTAGGGCTGCAGCTGAGGAGACTGTCCTACTGTCCTGTGCTGAACACCATGTTATAGCACAAACATCTGCAGTGTTTCTGAGGACAGGAGGGAGCTTTACCTGCGTAATCGGCTCTGTTAGTGAGTGAGGAGGGAGCCACAGCTCTACCTGCGTAATCGGCTCCGTTAGAGAGTGAGGAGGGAGCCACAGCTCTACCTGCGTAATCGGCTGTTAGTGAGTGAGGAGGGAGCCACAGCTCTACCTGCGTAATCGACTCTGTTAGAGAGTGAGGAGGGAGCCACAGCTCTACCTGCGTAATCAGCTCTGTTAGAGAGTGAGGAGGGAGCCACAGCTCTACCTGCGTAATCAGCTCTGTTAGAGAGTGAGGAGGGAGCCACAGCTCTACCTGCGTAATCAGCTCTGTTAGAGAGTGAGGAGGGAGCCACAGCTCTACCTGCGTAATCGACTCTGTTAGAGAGTGAGGATGGAGCCACAGCTCTACCTGCGTAATCGGCTCTGTTCACGTCCACGCCAAGCTGCAATATGGCCGTCATCAACTGCACGTCCCCGTCAGCTGCTGCTCGATGGAGCAGGGTCTCTCCGCGGAGATTCCTCTTGTTGATGGTACTGAGAGACACAACCAATCCACCTGTGCGCTGCAGTGCCTCTTTCTTCTTACCTGAAAAACATGATGTAAAAACAAACTGTCTCAACACCCCCTTTATTGTGTTTCATGAAGTTCTGTAAAGAATTAAATTAAATGCCATTGCATTTTAAGTGTGGGACTGTGTGTCTATACACAGCAATATACAGGCTTACCCATAGTGTGTCTATACACAGCAATACGCAGGCTTATCCACAGTGTGTCTATACACAGCCATACAGGCTTACCCTCAGTGTGTCTATACACAGCAATACACAGGCTTACCCACAGTGTGTCTATACACAGCAGTACATACAGGCTTACCCACAGTGTGTTTATACACAGCAATACACAGGCTTACCCACAGTGTGTCTATACACAGCAATACACAGGCTTATCCACAATGTGTCTAAACACAGCAATACATACAGGCTTACCAACAGTGTGCCCCTACACAGCAATGCAGCTACTCATTCTGTTGACAGCACTGTTTTTACATGCTGTAAAGATTTGGGCTGTATTATGCTGATAAGTGTAGTGCACTGCACGTGTCTGTGTGGATGTTTTGTAATGCTAATCCATGCAGTTGATATATGAATTAGCCGGATTTGCAACATGGTCCTGAATCAAATACTGACCACACTAGTGACCGCAACTGTGTTCAAAACCCCAACAGACACCAGATAAAAGCAAATAACTTTATCTAGAGCGGACTTTTAAAGCCTGGAAGGTTTATTTTCTTGAGTACTAGACAGTTGGATTCATTCTAAAGGCCACAACATTACTGGTCAAGACTGGTAAAACTGGCCAATATGAAATAGTACGTTAGAGAATGAAAGGATACCGTGTGGAGTCTTGCTGCGCTGTGGTGCAAAGCTGTGGGTTCTGTATTCCCTCTTTCTCCGATTGACATCCCAACTCCCACACACTGAACCCTCAGCTTCCGATGGTGCTTTCCTCTTTCTGTTAATAAGCATAATATTCAATTGTAATGTATTATTCACATTGTATCATGATGAATTTTGTCACATATTATTTCTGAATATTATTATTATGTCAAGAAGGGTACTGTAAGGTCAATCAGCAAATAGCATTACCATAATAGTAGGCTAGTGATTAGGTCATTTTAATCAACATTTCATCAGTTTGCATGATGTGACCTTCATTCTGAGGCATAGAAAGGACAAGGGTGTGCATGTGGCAGTTAGACAGAGGAACTATAATTCACAGCACAAAGCACAGAAAGTCTTAGCACAGAGGCACTGAAAGTCTTAGCAGAGAGAGGCACTGAAAGTCTTAGCAGAGAAACGCACTGAAAGTCTTAGAAGAGAGAGGCACTGAAAGTCTTAGAAGAGAGAGAAAAGCAGAGAGAGGCACTGACAGTCTTAGCAGAGAGATGCCCTGAAAGTCTTAGCAGAGAGAGGCACTGAAAGTCTTCGCTGAGAGAGAAAAGCAGAGAGAGGCACTGACAGTCTTAGCAGAGAGACGCCCTGAAAGTCTTAGCAGAGAGAGGCACTGAAAGTCTTCGCTGAGAGAGAAAAGCAGAGAGAGGCACTGACAGTCTTAGCAGAGAGACGCCCTGAAAGTCTTAGCAGAGAGAGGCACTGAAAGTCTTAGGAGAGAAAGGCACTGAAAGTCTTAAGAGAGAGAGGCACTGAAAGTCTTAAGAGTGAGATGCACTGAACGTCTTAGGAGAGAGAGGCACTGAAAGTCTTAGCAGAGAGAGGCACTGAAAGTCTTAGCAGAGAGAGGCACTGAAAGTCTTAGGAGAGAGAGGCACTGAAAGTCTTAGCCGAGAGAGGCACTGAAAGTCTTAGGAGAGAGAGGCACTGAAAGTCTTAGCCGAGAGAGGCACTGAAAGTCTTAGCAGAGAGAGGCACTGAAGGTTTTCGAAGAAAGATGCACTGAAAGTCTTAGCAGAGAGAGACACTGAAAGTCTTAGCAGAGAGAGGCACTGAAAGTTTTCTAAGAAAGATGCACTGAAAGTCTTAGCAGAGAGAGACACTGAAAGTCTTAGGAGAAAAAGGCACTGAAAGTCTTAGGAGAGTGAGGCACTGAAAGTCTTAGGAGAGTGAGGCACTGAAAGTCTTAGCAGAAAGAGGCACTGAAAGTCTTAGCGGAGAGAGGCACTGAAAGTCTTAGCAGAGAGAGGCACTGAAGGTTTTCGAAGAAAGATGCACTGAAAGTCTTAGCAGAGAGAGACACTGAAAGTCTTAGGAGAAAAAGGCACTGAAAGTCTTAGGAGAGTGAGGCACTGAAAGTCTTAGCAGAAAGAGGCACTGAAAGTCTTAGCAGAGAAAGGCACTGAAAGTCTTAGCAGAAAGAGGCACTGAAAGTCTTAGCAGAGAAAGGCACTGAAGGTCTTAGCAGAGAGAGGCGCTGAAAGTCTTAGGAGAGAGAGGCACTGAAAGTCTTAGCAGAAAGAGGCACTGAAGGTCTTAGCACAGGCACTGAAAGTCTTAGCAGAGAGGCACTGAAAGTCTTAGGAGAGAGAGGTACTGAAAGTCTTAGCAGAGAGGCACTGAAAGTCTTAAGAGAGGGGCACTGAAAGTCTTAGCAGAGAGAGGCACTGAAAGTCTTAGCAGAAAGAGGCACTGAAAGTCTTAGCAGAGAAGTACTAAACATTTCTTAGCAGAGAGGCACCTTTTAGTGTTGATCTTGGGAGTCCCTGAAAGAGGGCGGAGTCTTCGGGTGTTTTGCCCGGACTTGGGCTCTGCCATTCTGGAACGACCGCTGCCATTTAAGTTTGCGCGGCCGCAATCTGACATGCTCGTCTCTGTAGGGCATAAACACAGCATTATCGCTACAAACCCCCTTCTGCATCACGCCAGAGATTATCCATGTATCGAGGCTCAGTGTTAACCACAGATAATAAATACATTATTAGAGTATCGAGGCTCAGCGTAAACCACAGAGAATAGATATATTATACACGTATCAAGGGTCTGTTTAAACCACAGAGAATAGATACATTATCCATGTATCGAGGCTGTGTAAACCACAGAGAATAGATACATTATCCACGTATCGAGGCTGTGTAAACCACAGAGAATAGATACATTATCCACGTATCGAGGCTGTGTAAACCATAGAGGATAGATACATTATCCACGTATTGAGGCTCAGTGTAAACCACAGAGAATAGATACTTTATCCACGTATCGAGGCTCTGTTTAAACCACACAGAATATAAATACATTATCAGCTTTCAGAAATCCTATGTAGGGACCGTCATTCCGAGATGCGTCACCCTTGACTTAGTGCATGTGGAGATATTGTTTCCATATGCACTTTCCAGTGGCTCTGGCTTAATAAGCCCAGTGTTTTCCCACAGAATACCAAGGGATTTGGTCTGAATTTGTCCATTTTCCACATACAATGAGGCAACCAGGACTGAAAATGGTTACTTTATTCAATACATTTCTGCCCGACTCACTTATTTAAGCTGATAGTGCTGTTTACTAATAAACTGATACAACGCAAGGCTGGAATGCTTTTTTTATTTTTATGCCTGGCATCTGCCCGCACCCTTCACCCCCAACTAAAAAAACAAATAAACAATCTCCTGAGATAGCATCATACACTTTCACAATAACATTCACCAGTGCCTCCTGTATGTTCAAACCCAAAGCCATGCTGATGTTACATAACAACATGGCCTGCAGACTTCCTGACAGTCAATCACCCAATTCAAAGCTAACTTTAAAACCTTATAATTTGATAGCTGATGTAAGTGCTGGCATCAATGTAAATTACACTGAATTGTACGCTTTTACCAAGTATACTCAAAAACATGTTAAATGAATGCAAAAATAAACAAATACTTCCACCAGAGCGGATGCTTGATGGAGTGTGAAAGAAAAAAGAAAATGTAAATGTATGTCATTTTATCAACTGCATAGAATAACACTACATATGCTCTGTATCAGTTTTAGTCCAATGAAAGGTCATGTTTATATTGGCAGAAAGATGTGTTTTCATAAAGACCCTCCCCACCCTACCCTGGCATGCATGTGGCCTCCTCAGAGCTTGTCCTGAGTACATAAATATCTCAGATAACATGATCTGGCACATACCACACATTCAATGATTTATACAAAATTCACTAATTGGTGAATTAGCTTAATTTCACACTGAAAAAATTAGAAAAATCCAACCTTTAATTGAAGTAAATTTATTATGAGAAAAAAAATCCCTCATTAAAAAATAATTATTTTTAACAAAACCACATGTGCCACAATTATTGGCACCCATGCATTTATATATAGAATAAAGTTCTATAATTTTTTATATTTGGTCGCATATCCTTTGCATGTCATGACTTCCTGATGTCTGTGACCCAACAACATCAAAAGACTCTTGATATCTTATTTTCTGGTACTCTTACGCGATACTATAATGTCTCTGCATTTGAATGGATCTCTATCGGAATTGGGGGGTGGGACTAGATTTAGCTGTAAATTATGCTAGAACAGTATGGAATACATGCTTGGTAAAATGGCTGTAAGTCATCAAGGGTCTGAGGTATCAAACAAGCCTCAAACCATCACTCTGCTGCCAGATATGCAGTAGATATGGATGGATAACTTTAAGGGTTGTTTCTCCTGACACATTTTCCTATTGAAATCTATGGAAAAATAAGTCAGGAGAAGAAACCCTTCAAGTTATCCATCCATATCTACTGTATTTCTGGCAGCAGAGTGATGGTTTCAGGCTTGTTTGATACGTCAGACCTTTGATGACTTAAAGCCATTTAGCCAACCATGTGTTCCATACTGTTATATAATAAATCAATGCCAATAATAGTGGAGGGCACTATACAGTGCAGTCCAAATGTGTTAGGACAGTGACAAATTTTTTTGTTGTTTTTGTACTCCAGAACATTGGTTTTGAAATGGAACAGGGACTATGAGGTTAAAGTGCAGACTTTCACCTTTAATTTGATTTATACATCCATATTGGGTGAACCATGTAGCAAGTATAGCCATTTTTATTTTCAGGTACTCGATACTATAAATCACCCTTCGCTGAACCCCTCCTCCAAACGGCGATAGTCCAATCATAGCCTAGCAACCGTTACTAGGCAGTGGACCGCCGTCAAGCTTTCCTAGTTGTAGGTTAGCTTGTCATCATGGTCAAACGGTGAGATTGGGGAACCTGCAAAACTGACACTCCTTATCCAAAAAGTTTGGAGGAGGATGTCATTTTTTTCCCGTTTCCAAAACCCAAATCAAACAAGAAAAAATGTAGGGTGTGGATAAAATTATGTGGGCGACCTCATTCACAATTGAACCCCTCGCCTCGACTGAGATTACGAAGCACATCTAACATTATGTTTGCTCCAAGGTAAAAAGCTAACGATAGTTAACATCAATGTTACCCTTATTTTGGTGTTAATAGCTACCATAACTGAAAAAAGAAACTAGCTACACAATGGTAGCCAATTGACCATTTTAGTCCCCTCAAAGTTATGATGTGACGTTCCCTAGGGATGTCCTAAAAACATAACCAGGACGTTATTAAAGTCCTAGGAAGGTCACTGTTTGGTTACAATATGACATTTAATTAGAATTTTCCAGGGACGTTCAAGCACGTCCCTATCCGGCTATGATATGACGTTGTGCTCATAACATTCATGGGACATTTAGGGACGTTCCTGTGACGTCTGTTACTGGTTACAATATAACATGTAATGAATGTCTGGGGGACGTCGCTAGAACGTCCCGGGAACGTTCTCTGTGACGTCCACGCAACGTTTCGAAAACCCTACAAAAAGACGTCAAGGTTCATTTTTATGTTATAGGCCATCAGCGCATCACCTTTTATTTCCACAACAGTGAGGCGGTAATACCACAATGCACACGCATGAAAACAAATAACTTTAAAAAAAATAAGACAGTGTTATATGAGTAGTTCTTGCCAAATAACATTAGTTGGGTAAAACAATATAATGTCAAAATTTTTACAATTCATACATCCAAGAGTCTTAAAGAGGAGAACAGTGGAGGAGTCTTAAAGAGGAGAACAGTGGAGAAGTCTTAAAGAGGAGAACAGTGGAGGCGTCTTAAAGAGGAGAACAGTGGAGGAGTCTTAAAGAGGAGAACAGTGGAGAAGTCTTAAAGAGGAGAACAGTGGAGAAGTCTTAAAGAGGAGAAAAGTGGAGGAGTCTTAAAGAGGAGAACAGTGGAGGAGTCTTAAAGAGGAGTGCAATGGAGGACTCTTAAAAAGGAGTGCAGCAGTGGCGACATCTTAAAGAGGAGAACAGTGGAGGAGTATTAAACTCAGTGTTCTTCATATACCGTGTCGGTAACGGACAGATGAAATTTGACCACTGTGCACACTACGACTCTCCATCCCCATCTCGCACAAGCATACGCTTGTACTGAACCGAACATTGCAGAGGTATGAAATTCAACATGTGGCACCTATGTTCAAAGAGCCAATAACGCTACTCAGAAAATCTTCCTGCATTATTCACTGTGGGAAGCAGCCCGAAAGCTGTTAAGCTGTTATGCCATAAATCATTCAAACAGGGTGTTGACCACATTGGGTGTGTGACAATTGGTTTATCTCCATAGAAATTTGATAATGGGAGATTGTACACTGCTGTACACGTTGGCTGTGTTCCATTATGCATATTTGCACTCTAGTCAGTGCGCATAGCGCCATTTTGTTTGTCATTAGTGCGTTCCGAACAGCAAGTATGCAAAAATCAAGTATATTCTAAAATCCCCGGATGTGGACTTCTGTGGTTGACAAGACCCAGAATTTGTACGGGTTTTTCGTTCCCAGAGATCAATGCGCTAACCATAGACTGTAGAAAAATAGCGTAACATGGCATGTAACCAAAACTGTCTTATGAGAGAGACAGCTTTGCTCAGTTAAAATGTAAAACACCGCGACAAAAATTGCTGCAGTAGCCTAACTATATGCTACAGTTCTCTGTAAAAAGTGCTATACAAATAAAATTTAATTGAATTGAATTCCTATTTCATAGCTATGCTGAGTATGCTCATACCACAAGCCACAGTATTAGCCTATCATTTTAAATTTTACTGGAAAAATTCAGCAAAAAAGAACCGCATGCCTTTCATAGCATGTCGCATAGCTTGACGAGTGCGTTTATGTGAAGGGGGTTCTGCAGGGTAGTCGAAAAATTACAATTACACCGGCTCCATAGGTAAATAAGCTAAATATTTCCGGAAACTGTACCGTTAACCGTACAGTTTGTGACAGCTTGTGACAGTTACTGAGCTGTATTTATAATATGTCTGCATTATATTTAAAGCATCTTGCTATTCTGTTTTAGGCTACTGCTGGTATGAGATAAAACGGGCTGTGCGTAACTGAGATAAAACGAATTGCCTCATATGGTTCACACACGAAGTAGCTAGTTTCATCATGGCAGTAATGTCTTAATGAAAATGCAAAATTTGGCAAAACAATATTTATTGTAAATCATGCCATGCACCACAACATTTGTAGTTAATTTCAAATGCTTAGGCCTAATGGTGCTAACTGTACCATAGCTAGGTTATCGAACAAGGTAATTTGTGGAGGTCATTCTATTGTTTTTCCTGTGTAAGGTCAAAGGTAGGCTATTCTGCTGACTACGTCATCAAGTGTGTTCCAAAATTGAAGCATACTTGCACTCTTGCATACTATCAAGTGTGTTCTAGCTAGTGTAATTGGAAGAATGTACTATCTAGAATGCAAGTGTGCATAAGGGAACACAGCCATAGTTACTTCCCTAACTACATGATACACATTGTTACTTCCCTAGCTACACTTTGATGCCCAACATTGAAAATGTATATGTACCCAAGAGTATCACACCGTGGGAAGTAGAACCAGGCCCTCTGTAAATCTTACCTTTAAACAGATGATTACTCTCAATCTGTTTCCATTTACTTTGCCTGATTATCAATCAAACAATTGATTCACTCAATAACAAAGACCAATAAGTACATTTATTATGAGATAACATTATTGTTCTGGGCATCATAAACTTGTGCAACATTTTTCAATGTCCACATTTATGATTAGGGATGTTCCTAACGACTAATTTCCCTGACGTTTAAACGGAAGTTTATACTTAGACTAGTCGACTCGTCTAAAAGTAGGAAAACACTCAGAAAACAGTCAAAATTGAGCACAATTTAATCTATAAGGTTAAACATTGTCCGAAGAAATATTGCGTATAAGAGCCATTTGAAACCGTTAATCACATTCTTCAATAACCAAATTGTATTTTAAATGCCGCTGAAATGTGTGGCACTTTGCGCCTTGCATTATGAACATTGCACATTATCCTACAAAACATGACAACAATTCACTAAATAAAAGTTAACAAATAACATTTATTGAAAACAATATTCAACGTAACAAAACATTTTTAGGAAACGTGCCTGATTATTACAACGGCATTTTCATTTGGTGAACGCGATCGCATGGCAAATACAGTAAAAAAATAATAATCGGTCATCAGAAAAGCAACCAATAATAGGCCCACAAAAAAATAACAATTAGGCCTACTGATCGACGTGACATTAGATTTGTTTTATTGGGCTATTCAACAACGCGATAGGCCTACTTACTCTTTCCACCTCGCTGGTTTAACTTGCAGGGCGAACAGGCTAATGCGTTTTGTTTTTTTCCTTCGTTTTTTTAAATTATTTTTTTAATCCGGCGTTGTTAACATTAGTAACGGATTCTCGTTTTTTTTATAAAGCAACATTTGACCAGGAAAACATGAAATTTCAGTGCAAATTATGTCAATATGTAATTTAAATGTGTACATTAATAAAATAGTAAGTTTAACCGACTAGCATTTCTGGTGCCGACTAGCGAGGGTAGCAACGTTTAATCGGCTAGTCGACTAAACGCGCACATCCCTATTTATGATAACATAAAGTGTTAATATCTCCTGCAAAGATTCTGCATTTTAAAAGCTCAGTGAACAGCTTGTTTTATGCGTTGCACTCAACGGCTCGAGACACTTAAGAGGTTGTCCTCTTTAAATATATGCTTTATAATGTTTCAATCATTTTGACTAATTTGAGTGCCATCTTAAAATGAATTACATTCTTTTAACGCATTCAGATTATTGCCATCCTTGTTAAACAATCTCTAGTTGTAGTTATCTCTTTGTCATTTCTTAGTCATTATACATACATAGCTCCATATTGGTCTTGATTATTCAGCAAATTAATTGTTTGATTGTTACTCAAGCTAAATAAACGCAAACAAGTAATGCTTTATACCACGCTTTTTCCAGCACATCGGCCGTCACTACAAAGTGCTACACATTTTATGACACAAAAGAAAATACTAGCAAGCAATAGCTTGAGAGAACCCTGAACATAATAAGCAGAATTAACATTTTTCAAAATGGATATTAGTTCACTGCAGTGGTGTGACACCACACTGCCCCCTGGTGTTAAATTTACATTTCCCACGTAGTTCAAACCCAACTGACTGGATACACATTTAAATGACCAAAGCATACTGAGTTTGTTATTAAACTCAACAGACTCCAAACAGAGTGAATGGTTAGGAAGTGACCCAAAGTTTATGTTAAGTTTACTGTCTGAGAGATGGTTCCTTTAATATTGCTCTTCTGTTTTCCTTACAGATATGTAATATATCCTGTACTTGCCTGAGCGAGTGTGGGCAGGCCTTTGTGCTATTTTCCTGCGGCCCATTGGCTGTGGAGGAGACTGGCAGGCCATCCTATCCTGCTGTGTGGAATCCGCTGCTACAGCAGGCTGAGACACACAACAGGCACTCCTCCTGCACAATATTCATATTTAGAGCACAATATTCATATTTAAAATACCTGACAATTACCACAATGATTCATGTTATTGTTCTCAAAAACGAATAGTGTACAAGTGTACAATTCATAAAATTATTTGTTTTTATCGAATGTCTCAGGGTTCAATAATGTGACACATAACTCAAATAGAGAACACATGGTGCCTAATAGATTCGTAGTCTGTTACAGGTGACAAAACACTATGAATCTTGCTTGGTTTGGGCTTAAGTAATCATCAAATACTTTTTTAAAAATAATGGACAAATGAGAGTATAATAAAACCATTCGTCTATATCAGTGTTTCTCAACCCTGGTCCTGGAGGGCCGCAGGGTATGCTGGTTTTCGTTGTTACTCGGTACTTAAATGATCAATTGAAGCAGCCGATAACACAGTTAATTCACCACACGTGGTTTCTTGGGTTACCTGGTTTGGATTGTGTGTTTAGAGTGCTCTGAGTTATCTGGTTTGGATTGTGTGTTTAGACTGCTCTGAGTTATCTGATTTGGATTGTGTGTTTAGAGTGCTCTGGGTTACCTGGTTTGGATTGTGTGTTTAGAGTGCTCTGGGTTACCTGGTTTGGATTGTGTGTTTAGAGTGCTCTGGGTTACCTGGTTTGGATTGTGTGTTTAGAGTGCTCTGGGTTACCTGGTTTGGATTGTGTGTTTAGAGTGCTCTGGGTTACCTGGTTTGGATTGTGTGTTTAGAGTGCTCTGGGTTACCTGGTTTGGATTGTGTGTACAGATTGTTTGGACTGTGGTTTGTTGGCCGGTTCTCCTCCCCTCAGGATGGCACTGCTCCGCGCTGACGGGACGCTGCTCAGGGTCTCTTTCTCAGAGGAGCTTCTAGAACGGGAGCTCGGCCCACACTCTGAGCCGGATGATTGCTCTGTGACCCCCACCTGCGATCTCCGCTCTCTCCCGTTCCCTCCTTTTCCCTGTGAGCTGTGGAGCGTCGCACGGCGGGCCAGTGGCGTGGTGAGAGAGTCATTGGGTAACGTTCCCTCATAGGAAAGTGGGGCACATCCCGGACGGGCCGTTACTGAGGACGGTTCACTAACAGGGGGATTCCTTTGTGCCGTTACTGAGGACGGTTCACTAACAGAGGGACTCCTTTGAGCCGTTACTGAGGACGGTTCACTAACAGAGGAACTCCTTTGAGGTTGATCTGTGGCTGCACTGGCCACAACATCACAAATCCCCACAGTCTGGCTTTGTGCTTCCTGCGTTACCTTGAATTCCACAAAAGGGTTTACAGGCTCTCGCTCACCCTCTGGATACTGTTTAAATACACAAACAAACACACGTGACACTCATTCCAAAAGATACATCTTATGTAACACCTCATAAAAATAAAAGGCATACATAATTGTCATAATAATACTAATAATAATAACAACACAGTGGATTGCTATAAAATGCATGTAATCAATTTTCTATTTGCTCACTAAAAAAGGAATTATCCTATATTTAAATAAATGATTAGTATGTATTGCTGTAATAAGTGCAGTAATAAAAGTGTAACTGCATTCATCTGAACTCACCATTTCCTCTGATTTTGTTTTTCCCATTATTCCATTCCTGGCATTTTTGTTAAATCCCCCACAATGCACAGCTGCGTAATCAAACATAAAGGGCTGTATTTAATTATATCAAGTTATTGGAAAAACCAATGAGAACATGGCCTATATGTCCAATGAACGTAAGTGTGAGTGCAGAAACGAATGCCCTGGGAGAAGTTACTATCTGCAGAATATACAACAAAATAAAACTAGAAAGGTTCAGGTTGATTTAAAGGAATAACATTTTTTTTAAACACTCAGGTAATACTTGAAATGTAGGACTGTACATTGCAAACATGGGTTCCACGTTTGTAATGAAAACGTCCCTACAGTCAGTATCATAACTATAGCACCAAGATCACATCTGTTTTTCCAGTAAGTGCCACAGAGTGGCAGTATTCGCTAACTATTCACTGACTAATATTTTCAATCACAGATGGTGGCCAAGCAATGAGCTGCAAATCAAGTGGATTCCAGTTTTTATACCTGTAATAATTGTGTACATAATTCTGCAGTTACCTGTGCACCTTTTCTCCTGCTGAAGGTTAAGACAGCCTTCCTCATCACAAGCGAGCACCTATTCAGAACTACCACTTACAAAAAATAAGCACAACTTTCATTTGTGACAGAGCAACAGATACAGTTTATTTATGTCATATCACCGTATTTACATTATGTCATAGCAAATAATTCAGTGGTCACAATTCTTTCTTGATGAGACATTTAAAACATTTATGTTGAAAAACCAAAACACCCTAAATTGTTGAAAACCTAAATGAGGGTAGTACACACCTTGAAACAGATGTAGATCCCAAAGCATTTATCTGCATATAAAAAAAGACTTTGAAATATAATAGAAATATATCATATATATAAATAGAAAAATAGCTGAAAGTTACATAGGACATACATGGCCAGGAGGGAAACTATGAAACAACATTATTTGGATCACCTGGCGTTATGTTACCTTTCCTGAAATTAGTGCCGTTTTCTCCACTTCAGTCAGTCTTCTGTAAGCCAGTGTTTCTATCTCTGGGGAACATTCTGGCAAATAAATGGACAAATTGCACTTTATATGAATATTTATACCAAAGTTAATTAATTTGAAATATTTTATAAAGGTTGCTACAGTTTGTGTGTTGAGAAGATGCCATGTTGAAATTAATTAAACTAGAAAGAGAAAAAAATATTGAGCTTTTTTTTGTTTTAATGAAGTATAGCATCCTTTGCACTATTTCCTGAAACCACACTGCAGAGTGCAAGTTAATGTACAAATAACTAAAAATAGAAACAAAATAAATAAAGCTTCAGGCTTTATGCATTTCCATATTTGAAAATATTAAAATATATAGAACCACTAAATGCGATAAAAACCAGGAGCCTTCTGGCAACAAACCAAGCTCCATAACTACCAAATCACTTAGCAGCCCATTCCGTTTCACAACTGGACCAGGATTTTAGATTTTTGGCTAGGTAGAGACATTTCAGTTTACATTTAAAAATAAAATACTATGACTTTATAGCAATTTTAGTAGTTTATCAAGACAGCTAACGTTAACATTTAGGCCTAACGTTACGTTGCAGCAGTTAGCTTATCGTTCGCAATTAGCTATCTAACGCAGGTTAGGCAACTCTTACCAACGGCCCAAAAAGATACCTTCAATGAGGGTGCCAATGAAAAGGAATCTGCACACATTAACCTGTAAAATAAATATAACGTTACGTTGTTTTAAAAAGGTTAATTCATTTATTCCAATGTCTGCCAACATTAGCATCAGCTAAGTTGACTAACTGGGAGTTGCAGTTGCTAGCTGACGTTAAGTTACTCAGGGGGAAGAAGACGCCCCTAAGGACTTAGCTAACCCTAGTAGCTAACGTTAGATAAATCAATTAACTTATATACACAATTATACAAGATGTATTTAGACGGATTTTGTGTTGCTTACTATTATTATTAACGTTGTAAAATAGCTTGCAACCGTCCTCACCTGTTGGTGTATAAATTATCATCTGTATCACTCTCCGAATCCGCTACTGCCGACATCCCCTCACTATCTGAAGTATCCATGGCATGCTCTTCAAATAGAACAGTATATGCCCCCAATTTTTATGTAGCCTATGTAGCAATTCCTGAGGGCACACCACAGTTCTGTGGGACACACCAAAACACCTTATTTTTTCTGTAGCTAATTAATAGAAGGTTCAGCCTGGATTCAGCTTTGAGCCGCTTACAGCTCTGGGGGAGTAGCTACATTTTCGCGCTCTTCATGTGAATGTTTTAACAATGCTGCCGCCTACCGGCCAAAAAGGTAATATACAAACCCCAATTCCAAATAAGTTGGGAATGTATGTAATGCCTACAAAACCAGAAAGCAGTGATTTGTAAATTCACTTTTACATATATTTAATTGAAAACAGTACAAATAAAAGATTACATTTCAGGTTTTACCTTATCAACTTTATAGATTTTTGTAAATATAGGCTATGCTAATTTCGAATTTGATGCCTGCAACACGTTCCCAAAAAGTTGGGACAGGGGCAAAAAATAATAATAATACTGGGAAGTTCAAAAAACACCTGTTTGGAACATTCCACATGTAAACAAGTGATGCTATCATGACTGGGTATTAAAAAATATCAAAATATTTTTGATATCTTCAGGTACTCTTACAAACGATACTATAACCTCTCTGCAGTTGAATGGATCTCCATGGGAATTGGGGGTTGGGAGTAGATTAAGATGTAAATTACATGGGAATAGTATGGAACCCATGGTTAGCTAAATGGCTGTAAATTGGCTGTAAGTGTTTTCTCCTGACTCATTTTTCTATTGAACTCTATGGGAAAATAAGTCAGGAGAAACAACCCTTGACGTGATCTATCCATATGTACTGCATATCTGGCAGCAGAGTGATGGTTTGAGGCTCATTGACCTACAGCTATTTAGCCAACCATGGGTTCCATACTATTCCTGTGTAATTTACAGCTTAATCTAGTCCCACCCTCCAATTCTCATAGAGATCCATTCAAATGCAGAGAGGTTATAGTATCGCTTGTAAGAGTACCTGGAAATAAGACATTAAGAGTCTTTTGATATTTTTTAATTCCCAGTCATGATAGCATCACCTGTTTACCTGTGGAATGTTCCAAACAAGTGTTTTTTTACTTCCCAGTCTTCTCTGCCCCCCCCCCCCCCCCCTCAGGCCCCCCTCAGGCCCCCCTCAATGCGGGGGCAAAAAGGTATTTATGCATGGTGAAGCTGGAAAAAAAAACTGGGCTTTTCTAACTTGCTTATTTTTCTTACTGGGCCTTTTATTGTTTTGTCGGCAAACTAAGTTGGGGGTTGTGGAGTGTGAAAGTCCTGTGAGTGGAGCGCTGTGGAGTGGGAAAGTTCTGTGAGTGGAGCGCTGTGGAGTTGGAAAGTTCTGTGAGCGGAGCGCTGTGGAGTGTGAAAGTCCTGTGAGCGGAGCGCTGTGGAGTGTGAAAGTCCTGTGAGCGGAGCGCTGTGGAGTGGGAAAGTTCTGTGAGCGGAGCGCTGTGGAGTTGGAAAGTTCTGTGAGCGGAGCGCTGTGGAGTGTGAAAGTCCTGTGAGCGGAGCGCTGTGGAGTGTGAAAGTCCTGTGAGCGGAGCGCTGTGGAGTGTGAAAGTCCTGTGAGCGGAGCGCTGTGGAGTGTGAAAGTCCTGTGAGCGGAGCGCTGTGGAGTGTGAAAGTCCTGTGAGCGGAGCGCTGTGGAGTGTGAAAGTCCTGTGAGCGGAGCGCTGTGGAGTGTGAAAGTCCTGTGAGCGGAGCGCTGTGGAGTGTGAAAGTCCTGTGAGTGGAGCGCTGTGGAGTGTGAAAGTCCTGTGAGTGGAGCGCTGTGGAGTGTGAAAGTCCTGTGAGTGGAGCGCTGTGGAGTGTGAAAGTCCTGTGAGTGGAGCGCTGTGGAGTGTGAAAGTCCTGTGAGTGGAGCGCTGTGGAGTGTGAAAGTCCTGTGAGTGGAGCGCTGTGGAGTGTGAAAGTTCTGTGAGTGGAGCGCTGTGGAGTGTGAAAGTTCTGTGAGTGGAGCGCTGTGGAGTGTGAAAGTTCTGTGAGTGGAGCGCTGTGGAGTGTGAAAGTTCTGTGAGTGGAGCGCTGTGGAGTGTGAAAGTTCTGTGAGTGGAGCGCTGTTTCATAGCTGGCATGTTTTTTATTAATCTTGTGCTGAAATTGGATTATTCTGGCAAGTTCTGGTTGATCTCTTTCTCTCTCTCTCTTTCTGGTAATTCCAATTTAATGTTTAAATTTCTTCTTTCTTTTGTAAATTATAAGCAGTGAGCCTACGTTCATCAATGAATGTATGATTACAACTCAATATTCCAATTGACCTTTTCCTGTAATAAAGCTATTCATCTTAAGACCTGATCTGGACTTTGTTTTGACTTGTTGGTTGATCCACCAGGTTACTGTTCGATTTACCTATCAAAAAATTTGGCGATTTAATTGATGGTTGTCATTTTTAATAACAATTCATAAATTAAATCCATTAAATATAATTAAATGTACGGTTGAGTGAGGGGTTTCAGCACGTGATACCGCTTTTGTTCATTATTCAGAATGCTGGGCAATTTAATGAGGGTATTGAGTGCTGGAACTGCTGGATTCATAATTATAAGCATTTTTACTTAATCCTCGCTTCCCCGACACTATTAAAGGATTTTTCATTTAATGATAAACAGAAAATTTGCACATTTGCCTTTTGGAAAAGACTCTTTTTAATTGAAAAATATATGGCCAGCGTCACACAAAGATATTACCTCAGCATCACGCTCATACAAATTCATTTTGGTGTAGACAGGGAGACCGGAATTAGGCTACACTGTTCAAGCTTTGTCCAAGTTTTGTGCAATTGTAATTATGAAAAGACTAGTAATGCATTCATATTTTTTTATTTGAGATGGAAATGTGTAAACATAGCCAGTTTATAGCACAGAATACAAGGCATTGGTGCCTGATACAGTAATATACAGTACAGTACAGTACACTAGTACAGTAATTAAGAAATGTATCTTTTACTTAAGTCTTCTAGTTACCATTAAATGGTCTCATTAGTTTGCCACAGTAGCCTTCATGCAACTTATGTGGAGTCCTGACAAAAAAATACTTAATTTCTTCTCTGTCATGAATAATTGATTGTGATCTCAGATGATAGTTGGAACTGTCTGTACATCATCAAATGCTGTTGGTTTGTAGGCGTCAGTGAGGTCTGTGGCCAGAGTTATGATATGATATGACTATTTGACTATTATGACTATGGAGCATACATACCGAGGTTTGGTGTTATGTTTTAATATTTCAGATGGCTGTGCTGATTTTCAGTTCTGGTGGAAGAGAAGTATTTCCATTCCTGTGTGGCCAATGTATAATCTAGAAACTGCTGCTGCCGAGAAAAACTAAGTTAGAGTAGTTTAAAGTTAGAAGTAATTTAAATGTGAAGTAATGTATTATTTTAGTGACATTGTGAGGTATTTCAAACATAAATGTGGATAGATATACATACATAATTAATAATTAATAGTAGCAAAGGCTTTTTAAGGTTTACTTAAAATTAAATGCATGCATTGCATTCATACTGAAGGAAAACTGTGCGCGGTTTTTACAGGTGAGCACAAGTTGAACTTCATGCGATTGGTAAAGCATTATTTTCTGCTTAGCCAATGGTACATTACAGTGTCTATGTGCCTTCTCCGAAATTGGCTCAAACTGCAGTGGTGAGATCGCGCGTCCGCCACCCAGCCACACCTCCATGGTCGTCGGCGTGGTAACGAAGCATGACTACAGCTGATGGAGGCGGTCTCAAGATGCGATTGGCTCAGCTATCGGACCATGGACCCTCGCCATTTTTTTTATTTGAATGACATTAGGAGGCGACCGACGACCGGTCTCTGTTTGAGAGACGGCTCTCAAACAAAGCAATGCTCAGACCATCCGTAATTATTTAAACAGACTTGTGACCACACATGTCTGCCTTCTTTTACATTAACTAACATTACCACTACATACGTAGCTAGCTTGCTTACTTCAGATTTGACATTGCTGTCAACGAATAACGTTCAGGCACTGAACAAGACGGACTAAGGAGTCACAGTGAGGACCTGATTCTTTTTCGACTCACAGGTTGGTAGCTAAAGCTAATCTTAGCCTCGAAGTTCGTGGCTCACTGCTGCGCAGCAATGTTGTGTGTTTATTAATGGGCGTGTATGTTATATTTTTATAAGGGATTTGACATCGAATGGTAATACCTTGTGTATTGTTAAATGTTCTTCCTTCAAGTAAACCAACTAACAGTTAATAAGCTTAACTAACGCTACTCCTTTTTTATTATTTTTGCTGTTGCATGGCTAATGTTAACTAGCTATCCAGTGCTGAAGATGGGCGTAAACAGGAAGTTTGGTTGCTAATGTTGGCAGGCTAGGTAGTAAATCATAATATGGTATGGTACCTTATATCTATGCCTTATCTAGCTAGCACTATGTGGCTAACATATTTCAGTTTAGGTAACTTAACTATAAATGTAACAATCTTAGCTAACGTAACGTTAGGCTTAACCTCTAACGTTAGCCAGCTTTTGGCGATCGACTAACGTTAGCATATCATCCTCTTTTTAACACTATTTGATAACTTGCATCACTGCAGCGGCTTCCTGAATTAATTGGCGAAATTGACTATTAATGGGATTTGCTGGGCTAACCAAATCATTAACGTCAGCAGGTAAACTAATTTCAATTTGCAAGCGTTGTCTGACATTAGCTACAGCCATCCTACTGTATACGTTATGCCCGGTGACAATGAAGTAAGGTTGAAAACGCTGACCTGTAATCGGTTACTTCTTGAATAAAATCAACATCGTCAATCTTTATTCTGACGTATGTTTTTAATCGTGTGCTTGCCTATTAAGAGATCAGTATTATGATACCCAGCTACAGAACTTATGATACACAGAGTACAGTGAACTTGACCATCAGCGCATTTGGACTCAAGGTTTCTATTTCCCAAGTGGAGGTGTAACGTTCATCCTCTATTGGAGTGGTTAGGTCCGTTAAAATATATACCATCATTAATAATTGTAGATTGATTAAATGCTGCATCTCTCCGTGTGTTTTTGTCAGTGAGGGAGTGGTTTTGCGACTCCTATGGCTTTTATGATTGCTGTGTGAGCGTTGTGAATACTGAAGTGTATATATATAATGCACACACACTGCTAAATAATGGAAAATGCTTTAATGTAATGATTTTATTCACCATTTTTTCTGCTAAAGTTTGAAAATATGTATTTTCTTATATACTTTGACCAGGATGACTGTTGTTAGATTGAGGCTGGAACCTCTGTCTTAAAGGAGACAACACAGCTATTTCTGATTATCCATTTGACATATTCTTTAATGAAAGCAAACATTTTTGTCCCATTGTGATCGGACAGGATAAGCACCCGGGCATGAGCACTTTATGCCATGAATGTGTCAGTAACTCCTATAACTTGCATCAGCACAGTGCAAGAATGTCTTGGTATCATTTGAATTGGGTGGAATTTATCCACAGAAGTTGCGTCTGTTCATTTTTGCATTCATGCAGAAAAATGTCCTCACTGCTTGGTACAACCTGTTCCTATTGCAGGAATGCAATTTGCTGCAACACCTGCCTCCTGTTCTTCTAGTGATATTTCCATTCTCATTGAATGGGCAACAGAAGAGCCCTTCATTGAGCTGTATTCTTGAGTGGATGGAATTGATTCCTAACTTGGAGTTGTATTGGTTTTTAAATAGTAGGCTAACTATTTGTCAGGAACAGCTACAGACCAGTGTGAATAGAGATGTTTTGAAAGCATTGATCTAAGGTTTGAATGGAGTGATAGGGATGGAACCTTCCTTGGTTTTACCTTGGGGTTTTCCTTACCTTGGTGGTTGACATTGCCTCCTGTGTCCTAGGAAACCTACCGCACAGGACCGCCATGTTGACCCGGTTGTTCCGCATACACGGCCTCTTTGTGGCCTCCCACCCATGGGAGGTGATTGTGGGGACAGTGACGCTCACCATCTGCATGATGTCCATGAACATGTTCACCGGCAACGACCAAATCTGTGGCTGGAACTATGAGTGCCCCCTGCTGGAGGAGGTACTAATCAGCGCCTAGTCATGTGCATAATACAAAGAGAGCAAAGAGCCAAGTGATGACATGCAGTCGTATAGTCTTAATCACATATTGAGTATCAACAAATATTAACTCCTTTGTGCAGATGCATAGTGTGCCACCTTTTTGCTCAACTGAGACATTCGTTGCTTCTGCAGCCAAACTGTTAGTGGAAATCACAAACTCTGTGTTTTAACTTTATTGGTAGACAATTCGTGACAACTCTGCTGAATAGAGAGTTTCTAAGTGTCACTAAAATTCAGTGGTCATTTATTGTCGGTACAATCTGTTTGAGAAATATGCAACACTTTATACCGCTATTACACGATCTGAAACGTTGACTCGTAATAGCCCCCATGCTCTGCAAGCCAATCTAATTAATTACAGTTCATTCTGGTTTAATTGTCGGCTCTTTTATCCAATAAAGTACATTATAACCTTAGCAGCAGTATATGCAACGTCTTATTTTGTGCTTTGAAAAATGAATTGCAGCCCAGCGTAACGGAAGTTTTCGTTTTCACGGTCTCATATTACGCAAGCTCTATAGAAAACGCATTAGGGAGGGGAGTATTCCCTTTCGCGATATGTAACTGTTTGCGTCTGAAATGCTGTTGGTCTCACTGGCTACATATGTACATTAGTTTTTCCAACCGAGCACTGTCTTTCCAATATGATTGATAGGCCTATTGTTATTTTTGCATTTTGAGTGCATTTCACATACTGTAGTGCAATCGTTAATTTTATTTTTGAAGATACAACATTTGGCAGCATTTTGCAGACGGTGGAATACTATTTTTTATTTTCATGTTACCGTACATAATATAGGTTATGTCGTTGAAATTTGATTTCTTCTATATCAGACAAGAAATATATAGTAATGTTTTCTTTACCTTGACATGTTTCGACGGAGAAACTTCCGTCTTCCTCAGAAGTGTCACATGATGGTAGTGTGACGTGTCATTATCAGCTGATGTTACTGAGGCGTGACCGCACTGTCAGTTTTGACAGAGCGGTCACGCCTCCTGCTGTCTGGTCGCTCCTTTTTCTTTACCTTGACATGTTTCGACGGAGAAACTTCCATCTTCCTCAGAAGTGTCACATGATGGTAGTGTGACGTGTCATTATCAGCTGATGTTACGCTAGGACGACCAGACAGCAGGAGGCGTGACCGCTCTGTCAAAACTGACAGTGCGGTCACGCCTCAGTAACATCAGCTGATAATGACACGTCACACTACCATCATGTGACACTTCTGAGGAAGACGGAAGTTTCTCCGTCGAAACATGTCAAGGTAAAGAAAACATTACTATATATTTCTTGTCTGATATAGAAGAAATCAAATTTCAATTATAAACTTAGAGACATAATGAATCTCATTGGACTAGGTTATGTCGTATATACTTGTCACTTATGGCATGGCAAATGCTCATTCAAATTTTCTGCGCGTTGAGATGTGGTAGATTAAAGTAAAGATTTTTCTTGGCGTCATTATGAATGGAACATAAGGAACATAAAAAAACTGCAGAAAAATGCAATCCCAGGGCAAAAGTATACATACTGTAGAGTACAGGGAAAAGTGATGTTTTATTGAGGTACAAGAGTGAATGATTAGGCTACATATTTAGGTGTATGTAATAGATCTTAATCCATTAGAAGATCAGTATAGGGGGGTAGATATCTACCCCCCTATACTGATGAAAATATAGCCATTCCCACTTGAAAATGATGCAAAAGTGGGTTTTATGAGCCAAAACTGTTGATTTGTAGTTAAATATATCATAATTGTTTTTATTGAGAGCAGTGCACAATTTAGAGACACTAATGGACAACAGGGTACACTGCCTATATTTTGCATCATAGACTTTTAGTAGTTCTGCATGTCATCCTCAGATGTTGCATTGGATTTTGCATTTTGCATTTTGCATTTTGATTATGGAGTTTATGATCCAGGAAATGTATATATTTACCTGTTTCACTTATGTAGCTCTCAGTATTTTGTTGCAAACTTTTCCCGAAGTTTCTTTGCATTTGTGGCACTTTATTTTGACTTAAATTATGAAAATAAACAAATCTAAGTTCGTATTGTAAATTGTACACCTGTCTTGTTTCATTTAAGCCATTTACCAAGTTTATGTGATGCTCACACCTGGAGTTATAAAGCCTTAAACAGAGCACCCCCTAAATAGATGAGAATTGACAAAATGTGCCATCTGCGCAAAAGGGGTTAAATGTATCTTTATTGATAAGTTTGTTTTACATTGCAGCAAATACTAAGCAGTGACATCATCATCCTAACCATCACCCGATGCATAGCCATCGTGTACATCTATTTCCAATTCCAAAATCTACGACAGCTTGGTTCAAAATATATTCTGGGTAAGTTTTGTGACCCTCTGGAATTGATTATTGGAAACGGGTGTGTTTTTTAAATGGAATGTTCTTATGCTTAATGTAATGTGTTTTTATCCACAGGCATCGCTGGACTTTTCACCATATTCTCCAGTTTTGTATTCAGCACGGTCGTCATTCATTTCTTAGATAAAGAACTCACGGGCCTTAAGTGAGTACTGCATTATGTTGGAGATTCGAATCACCTGAACATGATTTCTCTTTCTTGTTCCACGTTTAAGGGGAAATTTTAATGGAATGTCTTTTTTTGTTTTGCAGTGAAGCTTTGCCTTTCTTTTTGCTTCTGATTGATCTCTCCAAAGCCTGTGCTCTTGCCAAGTTTGCTCTGAGCTCCAACTCTCAGGTATGACTTCACAGTGTGAAGATTTTAATGTGTACGTCAACAATTAACAAACGGTCCAAGTTAGCTGCCATCACATCAATGAAAAACACCTTTGTTGTACTGTAGGAAGAAGTGAGAGACAATATTTCTCGTGGAATGGCCATTCTGGGACCTACATTTACTCTTGATGCCCTTGTGGAGTGCCTGGTGATTGGTGTTGGCACCATGTCAGGTGAGTAGTTTGATTAAGGCCTGTGTATTCATTTTGTAGGCCTATTACTTTGAAATCGCTGGATGTGGTAGCCTTAATGTGGCATAAAGCAATATGCATTACAGATATTTTTGAAGTTTACTAAGGTATTTTGTGACAAAAAAATGCTAATTTTGAGGTTCCTAGATATCGGACACATTGACCTGTTCCCAAGTGAGTGTGCCCACAATCCCTCACTTCCTGTTTCATCCTGCTTTGGCCCCAGGTGTGCGTCAGCTGGAGATCATGTGCTGCTTCGGGTGCATGTCCGTCCTGGCCAACTACTTTGTCTTCATGACTTTCTTCCCTGCTTGCGTCTCCCTGGTTCTGGAGGTGAGTCGTTCTGGAGAGTTTCTCTCTAGATTAGCACATGTGCTGGGTGCCTTGATCTGAGCTGACGCAATTCCCCCCCCCCCCCCCTTCCCTCCAAACAGCTGTCCCGGGAGAGCCGAGAGGGGCACCCCATTTGGCAGCTGAGCCACTTTGCTCGTGTTCTGGAGGAGGAGGAGGACAACAAGCCCAACCCCGTAACCCAGAGAGTGAAGATGATTATGGTAAGGATGGAAGCTCTCGTGATCACTGCCTTTTGTCTTTACAAAGTGGAATGTGTGTACTCTGAGGTGGGATTTGCTCCAATAGTTTCCAAACTATAGTTTGCAGGGGAAGAGTCCATAGAGGCTCAGGAAGCTGCATTTACCCCTTCCATAGAGTAAACAAACCTTGACTCGTCTTCATGTTGTTGCTTAAAAATATTCTTTATTCCGTATTAGATACAATTTTCTTCAGGGTTGCATATCTCAGAAGTGAATTTGTTGATGAATTGGGTTGTGGGCTTGGGAACACTGCTTTTAAGTATAATATTGCTGTTCAACAGAAGCGGTAATGAAGGAAAACCATTCAGAGGCTTCATTTGAATAATTATGATGGTCTGTCCCTCCAGTCTCTGGGCCTGGTTCTGGTCCATGCTCATAGCCGCTGGATTGCCGAGCCAGCCTCCAGCAACAGCACAGCTGATATGTCCAGAATGGGCCTGAGCCTGGATGACAACATGCCCAAGAGGATCGACCCAGAGAAGCCCCTGTGGCAGTTCTACCTGTCCAGGTACCATTCTCTCAACCCTGTATGGAGAAGACCTCACGCAAACTGTGCAATCCACCACATGCACCTTTACCGTGCCATTATGTAAAGCCGGCAATATCTCAGGCTTCATTTGTTGACAGTTGAATGCCAGATACGCAACAGTGAGATGCAGTGCTCCCCAAAAGTGTAACTAGTGTTTTCTAGGAAGATATTTAAGGTTGTAACTAGTAAGATTTTAGGATTGTCCCAATACGACTTGTGTCAAACGTTTGTCCATCAGCCATGCCTGCGGCCCAGATGGTTTCAGCCACCTTATCATAAATACAAGAGAGTGGCATTGCTACTGATGTCCACTCCACAGCAAGTAATTATAGAATAGCGGCTGGGAGAGAGTGATTGAGAACTATTCCAACTAAATAGACCTGATTAGCAGTACAATATACTGTTGCCTGGCTAGGCCTCTGGAAGTTGAATCATCAGACCCCAGTGTTTCTCCTACCATAGATATTAGTGGGCGGGCCGCCCACTAATAATGAGTAGCCGCACACCAATTAATATATTTTCAGTAACAACAAGAAATGTCCAGAAAGCTTTCCTTTAATAAGAACATTACCAGCGATGGACACTATATTTTCTCGTCTAGTTTTGTTGCACCTTTTCAAAGTGAAAGCTCTCAGATTGATGTTTACTGAGAATTAGATGTGTTCTGACTCGAGCTGATAACGCGGATGCTACACAGCTTTCACTGTCATCTTAAGTGTTTATATCTTAGGCTACATGATTTTGCATCGTTAGACTGCTGTTGGAGTATGTTAGTTCATGGTCGTAAAGTTAACATTTGACTTTATTTTGTGAAATGTCCTCACATTGAGAAAAAATGACACCGTTTCTCTTCCATTCTTTGCGAAGCATTTCGAGGAACGTTAGTTATATTTCCGCCACACGCGCAAGCAGACACCAACATTATTACTTTGAGAGTTGATCAGGGAACATTTTTCCCATGTCTATATGACCTCACGCAATTGTCAAAGCCGGTCAGCACTTTCAAACATGAGCCTACGACAATCACAATGAGAATAGGACACTGTAAAAGAAAATGGTTATAAAATAATAATTGATAAGACTTATTTTGATTGGATTTTTATTAAGCTGAGATTAAGTAATGTAACCTTAAGTAATGTAAGCTAATGTAGTTGTATTTCATTTTTAGTGTGCAACACACTTAAAGCAAGTTTTTGTTGTGTTTCATTGTATTATATAATTATCTAAAATTTTCTATGGGAAACACTGGACCCCCTAATGATTGGCAGACTGATTGATTTAAGGAACCAGACGGTGGCTTCCTTAAATCAATCACCGTATTTTGAACATACGTTTCTGTTTCCCACCTCAGAAGACAAAGACTGCAAATGGGTAGCCTATTTAAAGCCATACAGTTCACATAACAGATTAACTGCGTTGAATCCAGAGTGCACTTAATTTTCTGTATCTCTGACAACGGCTGTTCCCAGGGATTAAAATTCTCCGTCGCTACAGGATTTCGGTCATTTGGATTCCAGGGGCCTTTTCCTGCCAAACGAAGGGGTCTACAGTCATGTTTTCAACCTAGCTACCCACAATCAGAGTTGGGGGTAGTGCATTGCTAAAGTATTGCGTTACTGTAATAATATTAGTTCTTGGGTAACGTGGTAATATAACGGATTAGCTACTAGGCTATATAAATGCGTGTAATAATCTTAGTTTACATTTTCGAAATTAGCAACGCGTTACTCAACCTAATATTGTAGGCTACGTTTATTAATAGGCCTAGCCTAATTCGTATAATGTGCGTTTTATTTATGTAGTGCATTTATTTGAGTTAATTTGACATGAAAACAGTCTGCATGTAGCAGACGGTATGCTATTTTATGTTTCGTCATGATGCAGCATAGCACCTAAAGGCGAATGAGATTTGCGTTTAATGAGATGTTTAACTTTAGCACATGGCTACCAAGCCCACCTACTATGTGGTTATTTCCACACTGAATGTTTTGTTTATTTTATGTTGACTATTTTTGTCATTTAAAGGAACACGCCAACATTTTGGGAAATTAGCTTATTTGCCATCTTCCCCAGAGTCAGACAAGAAGATGAATACCCTTTTTTTCTGTGTGCGTTCAGTAAGAAGCATAGAGACCTGCACCGTCCGTTAGCCTAGCTTAGCCGCAATCACTGGAAGTGGGTTATACCAGTTAGCTTAGCTCTCTCAAAAGTGACGAAATACACTTTCCAACAACTCCAAAACTTTCTTATTTACATGTTGTGACTTGTGTATTTGCCACAGGTAGAAATAACAATGTAAATTTTCTAAGGATTTCCTAACCTGAGATAAGATATGCTGGAGTAAGATAAGATCGGATTCCTAACGTGAGATAAGATTTGTTTCTGTAATACGAATTTATGAAAAATCCTATCTTAGACCTGTCGCATCTTAATTTGGGTTTAAGATACGATGTTTCTGTAATACGGCCCCAGTTGTTTTACTCATCGGAGAGTGAACACTTGATGAGGACTATTCAGTTGGAGCGAGCAGAGAACGATTTTCTCTTCACATAGTGTCAATCCAATAGGTTATATTCAGCAGCTCAAAAATTTTTTCAACAGTTTTTTAGGTACACGTTTCTATTTCTCAATTATTAAGACATATATTTTTTATGAAATCAATGTGCCAGAGTGCATGAAAAGGCATCAAAATATAGCTTGTTCAGCAAAAATTTCTGCCCGGGGGAGGGTTCCCCCGGACCCCCCTACACAGCAGTTCTACTTTTGGTATTTATGAAGTTCTACCTTTTTTTCTGCAGGATGCTCAGCATGGACATTGAGCAACACATCACTCTTGGGCTGGCTCTCTTCCTGGCTATCAAGTACATCTTCTTTGAGCGGGCGGAGACGGAGTCTTCACTGTCTCTCAAGAACCCAATCACTGGCCACGTGCTGATCCAGAGGCGGGGCCAAGACGAGTGCTGCAAAAAAGAGCCCACCCTGCCCAGGTCCCCCCAAAAGAGCGCCCCGCAGACCGTGGAAGCCACCAAAGAGGAGAAAGGTAGGTGCGACCATGTCTGATCACCGCTTCCCTAAACGAGCAGGCCATCTCTTTTTCTGGCCTTAACTCGACGGCGAATTCACCGTGCCTTTGTTTCCCCCGTTCACAGCGGAAGTGATCCGTCCTCTGCCGTCTGTGAAAGAGCCAAAGAGCATCTTCGTGTTGGGAGGTGAAGATGCAGCATTTGAGCCTCCCTCAGAGTCCCTGCCGAAGCTTCCCGCGGAACCGCGGCCCGTCGAAGAGTGCGTGTCCATCCTGATGAACCCAGAGGTGCGTTCTATTGCTGCTATCATGCTAGCGCTATTATTGCCATTGCTGTCTTCTGTTGATTAGTCTAGCCCATTCTGCTCAGCACTGTTATATAGGGTTAATAATGCACTGTAAATGGTCTCCTTACTCTGACTGAAACTATATTCTGAATACAGAGCCTGTTGTTTGCATGCAGTCTTGATCGGTGTGTCGGTTGACAGGGATTTTGTGGGTTAACACTCACTGTGACCTGTCATTGCCATACAGATGGGTGCCAGGTACCTGAGTGACATGGAGGTGATCTCACTGGTGAACACCAAGCACATCCCAGGGTACAAGCTGGAGGACGTGATGGAGGCCCCGGAACGTGGGGTGGTCGTCCGCAGGAAGATGCTCGCCTCCAAACTGCCCAGCACCTCGGCTCTCTTCTGCCTGCCCTACAAGGACTATGACTACACCAAGGTAAGGGTGCACAGTAAGCTAAGATGCAGGCCACATTATCTGTAATGGGTTGAACTTGCCACAAGGACAATCATCTGAAATTTGAATGCCTGTGTATAGCATGTAGAAGAGTGTCCAAAGTGCTCTACAAGTGCAAGAACTTTGCATGAAAGTTGGAGACAAAGTCGATTGTTGACTGATTGGTATTTCTAAGGGTCATTGTGACTTTTTGTCCACCAGGTGATGGGCACCTGCTGTGAGAATGTGATTGGCTATATTCCTGTCCCAGTGGGAGTGGCTGGACCACTGCTTCTGGATGGGAAGCAGTTCCAGGTTCCCATGGCGACGACTGAGGGCTGTTTGGTAGCCAGTACCAACCGAGGGTGTCGAGCCATTGCTGTACGTACGGGCCAAATTTATGCCAGTAATACCACTTTCATTATTACAGTTTGAATTGTTCCAATGACCATCGCTGACCCAGGTGTCGCGTGTCTTCCACAGTTGGGCGGTGGAGCCAGCAGCCGGATCCTGGCCGACGGGATGACCCGAGGGCCCGTTGTACAGCTGCCCTCTGCGTGTAAGGCAGCTGAGGTCAGGGCGTGGCTGGAAAGTGAGGAGGGCTTCAGGAACATGAAAGAGGCCTTCGATAACACGAGCAGGTAAGGAAGGATTAGGGTTAGGGATATTTACTTTGCTTGATAGCTGGAAGGTGAGGAGGGCTTCAGACGCATCAAAGAGAGGCTTTCAACAACACCAGCTCCTGCCCTCTTCCACACAGTACTCTCTGAATAGAACCAGGGGAATGAATGGATCTTCTCGCTCTCAACAGGTTCGCCCGCTTACAGAACCTGCTGATCGGACTCGCAGGACGGAACCTGTACATTCGCTTCCAAGCCAGAACCGGAGACGCCATGGGGATGAACATGATTTCTAAGGTTAGTGCTGAAACGGTCCTCAAAAAGTTCTCTGTGTTCAGGTGTCATTATGCCTGTTGCACCTATAAACATTTTTACTTTAAAAAATTTAAAACATTTTGGTGCAAGTTAAACCTTGCAAATCATCATTTTTATTGAATAACTTGTTATTGTGCAAAATTGCAAAAATTGTGCAAAAGAGGATGTTCTTTCTGATTCAGATTGGTTTCTTTTCAATGATGAGAACAATACATTTGACTAAACATGTTTTGGTGAGGGGAAAAAAGCAATATAGACTGTTTTTATAAATGAAAGTTCTCTAGTTATTTGGATAAAAATCTGTATTTTGGGCAAGTCTTAACTGGTACCTTTTGGTGTTTTGCCGTATTTTTATTCTACACTTAAATTTTACATTGTAGGGTTTTTAGTTGGAAAAACTCCTTAAGATGAGGCTGCAAAAATATCCTTTTATTAAACCATGTTGGAAAAAGTGTAAAAAGTGCTCAGTGCAAAAAGGTCTAGACAAATGTTTCGATCACAAGATCATTGTCAGTGTCAATGAATCAACACACCTTTACTTGTAAGTTACTATTAGGGCTTACTAAGGGCTGTACCCGGGTGGTGCTGATTAGTCATTGGTGGGTGAGTCTCTGCAAAGGAGGATAGAAATAGATCGCACGAGACTCAGGTGATTACCCACCAATGACTAATGACCTAACAAGTAAAGGTGTGTCTGTCTGTTGATTCATTGACACTGGTGATGATCTTGTGATCGAAACGTTTGTCAGCACCTTTTTGCACTGAGCAGTTTTTACACTTTTTCCAACATGATTTAATAAAGAATATTTTTGCAGCCTCGTCTTAAGGATATCTATTGCGACTTCCGCACCGGCAACTAATCTACGTAAAAAGGACAGAGCAAGGCGCAGCAGCATACCTAACGCAGGGTTTTTAGTTGCACATGGCTGGCCTTGCTGGATAAGAAAACATAATGAATTGGGGACTACCTCTCTTTTCACCAGTGTATCCTATTAGAGAACCCTGGGATTAATCCGCGTGTATTCCACAGGGGACAGAACAGGCCCTTTCCCGAATACAAGAGGAGTTCCCTGAGCTGCGTGTCGTGGCGGTGAGCGGGAACTTCTGCACCGACAAGAAGCCCGCTGCCATCAACTGGATTGAGGGTCGGGGGAAGTCCGCCGTGTGTGAGGCCACCATCCCAGCTAAAGTGGTGAAAGAGGTGCGTTCATGGAGCCATCTGCTGAGAACTGAAATGGGATGGGGCAGGAGGGGCAGTGTGAGATTCCAGTAGCTGCTTCTGACTGACTAACAACTCCGCCTAAATTATTTCTCATCGTCTGTTTTCAAGGTTCTGAAGACCAGCACAGCCTCTCTTGTGGACGTCAACATCAACAAGAACCTGGTGGGGTCCGCGATGGCCGGCAGTATCGGGGGCTACAACGCACACGCAGCCAACATCGTTGCTGCCATTTACATCGCCTGCGGCCAGGTGAGGAAACGCCGGGCTTTCTCTATTCTCAGTGAGAACATGGATGTTCATCTTTACAAAAAGGAAATCACTTGGAAGGTTTGAGGTGCTGAACTGAACCTGGTGTTCCTCACAGGATCCGGCTCAGACAGTCAGCAGCTCCAATTGCATCACCCTGATGGAGGCGACCGGCCCCACCGGAGAGGACCTGCACATCAGCTGCACCATGCCCTCCATCGAGCTGGGAACTGTAGGCGGGGGCACCAACCTGCCCCCCCAGCAGTCCTGTCTGCAGGTACTTACCTGCATTACTTACCTAATTACTACTTACCGCCTGGGTCACCATCACCCTCCCACCCACTCGTCCGGCTCGCGCTTTGCGTTATTTTGTCTTTGGTCGGCGTATGATGGCGTAACGTTGAGCGACGCTGCTTTTCAGATGCTGGGCGTGCAGGGGGCCTGCCTGGACTCGCCAGGAGAGAACGCCCGTCAGCTGGCGCGCGTGGTGTCCGCCACCGTGCTCGCCGGAGAGCTGTCTCTGATGGCCGCACTCGCCGCCGGACATCTGGTCAAAAGTCACATGACACACAACAGGTAGGCTTCACTCTTCACTCAACACAAGCAGGGCTTCACTCTGCGCTGGAACTCACATCCTGGTCATTATAAATAAATACAACAACGTAGCAAATTTACCTCAAATGTTAGAATATTGATGATATAGAAAACTGCAGTTCCAAATTAGACATAACAGATGCTAGATTTTAAAATTAAATCAAATATGTGAAAAATGTCAATAAAGTTATGCTGTGCGAAGAAAGAACGAAAGTTCATCAAAAAACTGACGATATAGATTATCTATTTTTTCCTCACCCTGCCCACCTGTAAAATGTAAATATGTATTTATTTATTCACAGGTCAAAAGTTAACTTGCAGGAAGCTGCGGGAACGTGCACCAAGAAAGCATCGTGAAGTGACTGTTGGATTCTGAAAGTTCTCCATGGCCTATGAGAGGAAGGAAGACTGCAACGCAAGCTTGTTTAAGCCTGGTTTTAACCTCACATTCCAACCTGCTTTACCAAGTGGGAAAAAAAACCTCCAATCTGGCCACCGTATATAAGCTGCAATGATAAACTGTACCATTATTATGGCTTCTCTGGATGATTTTCTGGTACTTGAAGGTGGTTGTGTCAGCATTATTTATGCACTGTATGAAAGAACATTTTTGGAATCTGCCTTTCCCAGAATGTACCTTGATGATTCTTTTTTTTTTGGTGAACAGGGTCCAGATGGTGTTTTTTTATTTTAATATTATTTAAGCCAACTAACTGACATGCCATTTATTTTTACAAACCTGGCACTGTAATACGGTTGACCAATTTGAATTATGTTTGTAACTGAATAGAACCTAGAGTTCTGCAGTTAATGACTATACAGATAATGCAGCATGGCTTGCTCAAAATAAGTTGTATCAACTGGAAGTACGGTGCGAAAATAAGATGAAAAAATACTTGCGTATAATTTCTTTTTATGCTGGAGTTATTTTTTAAAGGGAGTGTAGAAAGGAAATAAAGATAGTACGTTGGATCATGAAAATTAATCTTCAGGTACCATTGTCGCATGTTTTGTGCTTGCCAAATACAGCCGGTACATCTGGAGAGGAAAATTAAGTGATTGTTAAGAATGAGAACAAATGGGATTGTTAAAAGTAAACATTCAATTTATGTTTTCAAGAGCTAGAAGTAACAGGGCAGTAACGAGAAAATGTTTCAGAGAAAATATACTTTGATCTTAAAATAGAAAAAATGTTTGTAAGCACAAGTGATTTCAAAAAGGTGCTAAAATTAGGTTGCAGACTTGGTTTGCTTTCTCTTCCTCCTGCTTAGCATATCATGGTGTATTTTACACTGCAGAATTACACCCATATCCAATACAAACCCAGCTGCTGCTTTAGAAACCAGAATGGGTGTCACTAACTGGTTTTGCTGTATCGGTGCTGTAACAGGTGCCGCTATGTCACTTCCTGGACGTGCTTGCCCTTGACCCTGTCATCAAACATTGCATACTGCGTTGCCTTGTCAGAAGTGGTGGAAGGGGGCATCAGCGCCAGTTACATACACCCATATTTATTTTAAAACACTGACGGCACTCACTGGATATGCTGAGATCCAAGAAAAAATGGTCACGTCTTGCAAAAGATGTCAAGCTTTTAAAACATTTTTTTTGTAATAAAACGAAAAGGGAATTTGCAATAAACATCGACATAACACTTTTCTGGTGTATTTTTTTGCCTGTGCTACAAATTCAAATTAATTACTGTTTTGGTTATTACAGATTCCACATAGTGGAATGTTCCATCAACTTAGATACTGCTTCCCTAACAGTTGTACTGTAAACTTAAATGAGAACTCCTTTCGATAAAAGGTAAGAACGATAAAGTATTACCTAGGTGAATGTGTGCGATTCAGTAAAGCATCGACTCAATGTTCCAAGTCTGGATTAAAATAGATGGTGGAGCTTTCACATCACTTAACCTAAAGATTGCCCTTCCAAAGATTCTACCAGAAGATACATTTTTTAAGTCTTCAAACTTGACTCATACCACTTGTAATTCACTGTGATAATGTTTTCATCTTAAAGCATCATAAGGGCCAAATGTATTTTATCGGTAACCTTCCACCTTTGTTTGTAACGGACAAAAAGTATTCTATTCATTTTATGGTTTTGAATAGGTTTTTGGACCCATTGGTATCTATCCCCCTATACTGATTAAGAGTTAGTAATTCCCACTTGAAAATTATGCAAAAGTGAGTTTCATGAGCCAAAAAAGGTGATTTGTAGTTGAATACATGATTAATTTATGATTAACAGCAGTGCACAATTTAACCATTTTGGAGACACTGAACGCTGCGTTCTCACATCGAGCGACTTCGTTGCCCAGTTGCCGGAAGTACATTCATTTTCTATGAAGCTGGGCAACTGAGCGACCAAAATCGGCCAATAAATGTTGCCCGCAATTTAACTTTTGAGCGACTAAAGGCCGTAACAGCCAATCAGAGTTCCATGCTTCATATTTCTCCAACCGACACGAAACCATTTCGTCAATAATTGTTCCGCTTGATTTCACTCAAATTGCAGCAATGGAGGAGCAGCTAATAATAATGGTCAAAGCCTACCCTGTCCTGTTCAATGTATAGCATAACCTTAAAGTATATATGTGGCTGTTCTACCAATATCACATTGAGCCCAAACTACATGTTGAGTTTTATACATAAATCTACGTATCTAGATAGATAAAGATCGCTAGCTCACAACGAAGATATATATAGGCTAGCGAGAACATAATTATCAGTGTCATGACATAACTATAAAGAATAGGATGCACCGCAAATATGTCTTTGTTATATGTAGGCTACTGCCGTTGTTTCTCTTCCTCAAAAAATTGTAGCTGCATGAGCTGACTTGGATGACACAATGGAAAGCTCTTGCCCTGCCCCCAGCCTAGTATAATTGACCGACTCAGCGATCAAGTTGCCCCCTGTGAGGCGTAAGGGACAACACGGTACACTGCTTACATTTTGCATCATAGATCTCTAGTAGTTCTGCATATCAACCTCAGATTTTGCACACTTGTGGAAAGGGGCGTGTCCGAATCAGCACTCTTCCACACCATGGTGTTGCCTAGGTGAGTAGATGGGACGAGAAAGTCGAATCAGCACTCTTCCACACCATGGTGTTGCCTAGGTGAGTAGATGGGACGAGAAAGTCGTTGAGTAGGCGAGGACCCATAGTACGGTTGAAAAATATTATAGCGGATATTTGTCGCATACTGCTAAACAGTGCACATAAAACAGCACAATTCTGCCAGTGCACTGTATGCAGGAGACAGGGCGGAGTAGATAGGGCTCTGATTCGGACACAGCAAATGGGTGTATGATCCAGGAAATGTGTAGTTTTACCTGTTTTACATTTGTAGCTCTCAGTATTTTATTGCCATCTCACGAAAAACAACTTGCCAAGATTTGTAAATTGTAAATGGTACAACTGTCGTTGGCTTCGTTTACACCATTTCCCAAGTTTCTGTGATGCTTTAGTTATAAAGGCTTAAATAGAACACCCCCTAAATAGGTGATAATTGACCAAAATTAGCATCTGCGCGAAGGGGTTAATCTAAACACACAGCACTACGTCAAGACACTACACTACACAACCATCTCAAAGTAGATTTCAATCTCAGAATTTGCAGGCAATATGTGTTCATCTGTTCATTATTTCATAATTTGGAACCCTGCTACCACCATCTTTGTCAGGAGTCTAATTTGCTTTTTAAGGGAGTAAAGGAATTATTTTCTCCCTCCCTCCCCCAAACACTTGTTGACATATTTTTATTCCAGAATAATCAGTCCATAGAGCATATTACAAATCGCATTTTGCTAATTGCTTTTCGCATTTTCACGTACCATTTCATTATTTTAATTAGCAACAAACACCAGTTTTCTGTCCAAAATAATTTTTCTTTTTACATTTTATCTATCCATGATTGTCATTTGGACCTCACACACTCATAAAAACTTGTATTGGTTCTGGATTATTACACTGGCTCACATAGGAAAGTATTGTTCACATGAGCTGCAGATGCATTTTTTTATTTTGGCTGAATTGTACAGTACGTTCTGGACTGGCCTTTTTCACCGTTGCTAGGGTTAGAATTACAAATGTAAATCACAACCACTAACCGTTGTGTCTTGGGATCTCTAGGGAATTAAATAGTGCAAGGAGTCCTATTAAAAAAATAGCATGTGGAAGCCTGGTTCTTAATACTGTCTGTTTTGCGTTTGTGTGTGTGTGTGTGGGGGGGGAAGTGGGTGTGTGCACATAGGGCAGCCTCAGCATTCGAGAATCCCTCCTGAAGTGACATCATCATGGTCTGCCGTCACCAGAGGGAGGGCCAGCCACTCAGCAGTGCCTGCATCACATCTCACCAGCCATGCAGCCGCTGATTGGTTAACTCTGGCAGATCTCAGTCGGCCCAGCCACACCCACTGCAAGGCTCATTGCCAGTGAAGCTGGACCAGCACAACCAGAGAGAATACACTCCTCCCACAAGGTGCTGCGCTCTTTATCAAATCTTTTCATCACCTCTCAATACACTTCTTACTTTGGAAGGTAAGCAAGAGCGATTCAAACATTACAGGGAAATGTTAAGGCAAGAGAATGGTTTTAAAATAAAACCTTTACCTTAAAATGCACCAACAACTATTTAAGATACTACAATAATCCAAGTCTACCTGAATACAAATGATTAGGCCCCGAATACTTTCGATACGTATCTGTTGCCTTTCTTGTTTAACTTTACTCCCTGCATATTAATACAAACTCTTTTAAAAGATGAAAGAACACCAATGCCCAGTCAATTTTGAATACCCTTTAATTTTAAATACTGTTCAATTAGAGAACAAAGAGCTAAAAGCTCACAAAAATCTATTTTGTTATTATACAATGTTTTGATTCAGATTCTCTTTCTTTTTTGTACAGATCAATACCATCACAAAACAGGTTTTGTACAGAATTCAATTGAGAATTTAATATATCTTCTATAAAACATTACAGTCTATACACTCCCAAAAAACGTACTTCCATTCACTCTGTACGTCAGAAAGCCAAAGGCAAGGAAAGAGCTGTCTGGAAGGTGACCAACAGTGCTGCAAAACTCAGGAACAAAAGATTTCATTTCTCTATGTTTCAAAGGAAAGAGGACTGTGGAGCAATAGCTTGCAATAAGCGGACTCAAAAGTCAGTTCTCGGAGAACTGGGGCACGTGCGTAAGAAAGACAAACGCACTGACGAGCCCGCTGATAGGGTAGTGTCCCGTCTAATCGAACGGAAGCCCTACAGTACCACATTTTCACAGTATGGTCTATTTTAGTGTGATCATTTTAATTACATGACATTTCCTAATTACATGTAGTGCAAATGCAAATAACGATCACACTAGAAACACAGGCAACTGAAATTCACACAGCTTGCCATATGATTATTTTTTTTGGTTTTTGATTGTATTGTTTAATGTCAGGTTTTGGAAATCCTTGTCTGATCGGTATTTTCTTTCACCCTTCAGATTAGAAGCGGACTGCCGCTATAAGACTTTCTCACAACTATCTGAGCTCTACAGTTACATAGACTCTCTCATGCTGATTGGGCAAAATCACAATGTTGATTGAAAAATCTGCCTTGAGGTACGAAATCAATGAAATGTTACCCCCCCCTTCAAATAATTTTATGAATGCAAATTCGAACAAAGTCATAAAAGCCTTTTCATTCCAGACTGACAGATAGTACCCAGTTTCAGATCATATGCCCTAGGATGAACACTGAGGCACTTCTCTTGCAATTTGAGCAGGTTTCCATGGACACCCTGTATATTCAGGCATATGAAGTGTGAACAGTCCCACAAAAACATTTACAGAATCTATACACATAGATGCGAGTGTTTTATAAAACAATATGCAAATCAGACAATCCTCGAATGGTTCCCGGCCCTTCCCAAAAGATTTCCGCCAACAGGGAGGAATACCAGCTTTCTGTAAAATTTTGTACATGTCAGTTAAATAGCCAAAGATTAGCTGGCAATATGTCAGGTGGCTACGGTGGCGCTGTGCTCACGACTGTGAAATGGCGACAGAAAATACGAGCGGGAATTACAGCGATGCTCTGGAGCCGTGACGCTTCACACAGGGGCAGGCTTCCACACCCTGTTCCAAAGGTGCAAGACTGGTGTTGCCAATGTCTTACTTGTATTCTCTGCAGCCTATTCAATTCTTTCCTTACGGTTTCTCAAATCACCTATTTATAACACATTTACAACTCAAACAAGGTAGAAATATAGATCATTCTGAAAGAATGTAGAAAGCTTTTCAAACTCTCTCTCCATCAGAACCAGTGACTGGTCTTCACCAGAGAGAAGGAGATGAAAAGACAAAGTCATAGGTCATAGCTCAACAAGAGCCTTCAACAATTAGCAAGATGATTCCTTAAGCAAAAGGCAAACAACCGCTTTTTTTCTTCTAATTTTTAGAAACTTCAGCAGCATTAATATAAGCCATGGGATCAGTGATTAAAGCAAACTAACAGACGAAACGAGAACCATTAAAAATAATTATTATTACAATCATACATTTACAAAACGAAGGGCTTAGATTTTATCTCCAAAAAAATGGCTGTATAAAGTTTAAACAGGAGACAAAACCAAACAATCAGACAAAAAAAACCCAAATGATGTTTGGCTCTATAAGCCAAAAACACTTTTGGCCATCAAAACCAAATCTGTTTGGCCATCATTGCGGGATTACAGCAATAACTTGTGTGCTACTGATGAAGTCGGCCTCAAAGCCACATTTCTTTCCAGCTCCAAACTAGCATGGGGGTGTGGTCTGTGTGAGTTTGTTTGAAGCACATTGGTAGTGTTGGTTGCTATGGCAGCGCAAGCCTGAACAGTCTGGGGAAAGGCAGGGGGATGGGGAGGGGCAGGGGGTGGGGGATGGGGAGGGGCAGGGGGTGGGGGATGGGGAGGGGCAGGGGGTGGGAAAGGGGCGGGGCATGGATAGCAGGGCAGAGCCTCTGCCACTCCGGGAGCTCCCAGTGCCTCTGGAATGTGTGCTCAGCCTCGACTCTCTCCATCTCCGTGTGGCGGGATGTCGGCCATCCAGCCGCTGGTGCTGGGATGCTGGGGGAAAAGGAGAGGGGGCAGCGTCCCCCCACACATTAAACATCACCCCACCAAATACCATTGTGCCCAAACAACAATAACCTTAGATTTAAGCTTCTTTAGATTAACATCCAACATTAATCCCCTCATTCATTCAGTCCTTCATTCATGCGTCTCACAGTTTGTGTCTGCAGAGGAGTCCTTATGCATCTACTGTCCTTATGTATCTGTCGCTGTGATGTGCAGGGCACCATGAAACATAAGGAGCGCGTGCGTCATGCTGCCATTTTGGGAACATCGGTGCAGTACCATGTAGCATGTGACAAAGGCTTCATTACATAGCATGTAGCATGTTAAATAGCCACCTTATCTTTTACCTACAAATGCTGTCTCGGGGCATATTTCCACTTTTCGGTTGAAAGCATGTGAGTTTACCGCTTTATGGCTGTAAACGAAGCAGGTGAGTCAGGATTCCACCCCAGAATCTTTCTGTGAAGAAATAAAAACTCTTACCTGTGAGTTACCTGTACGGCTCAGAAAAGGATGGGCTTGCCAGCAGTTTTCTCCTGGACGTAGGAGGTGAAGCGCTTGAGGAATTTGGGGTACTCCCTTTTGGCCACTGCGCGCAGGACAGAGGCGGGGGCCCAGCCACCTGGATTCACTGGACACAGGAGGACATGACTTTAATTAAAACATGAATAATTAACACTCTCCCCCTTCATTACACACTTATCACCTCCATGTTTACACTCTGGTCATGTTTACACTATGGCTGTGTTTACACTGTGGCCATGTTTACACTATAGTCATGTTTACACTATAGTCATGTTTACACTGTGGCCATGTTTACACTGTAGTTGTGTTTACACTGTGAGACTCGCACACTTGGTATAGCGCTCCAAAAATAAAGATTTAATTCAGCACGGCGTTAACTTTCCGGCTAGCAAGAACATCAGAACATAAGTGTGCGAGTCTCACTTTGTCTTAGATCAACACTCTTTTGGCTCTGCACCTTAATACTATAAATAAATGTTACACTATTCCGTGAAAAAAAGTAATGCCATCAAAAGAAAATCACCAATGTATTGCCATTTCACATCTAAATATCAGCATGTTAGTAATGAATGTTGTCAGAAACACAACGGAGATCTCATACGTAATGACATAATAATATAATCAACTTAAGCCACTAGAAGTCAGATTATAGGAAAGATTTACACTTCACACAACTCTTCACACTAACTCAGGAGATCACCCGCCTGTGTGAAAGGCTCACAGATCTCTTGCACGCTATCTGCAAATGTCACACCGAAATCTCTTGTCAGATGTGCATTTTCTCTGTATACTAAAAGATCTTTCAAGCACTATGCCTTTTCCCAAGTCTAATTCCATACATTTCCAGTGTAAAGACACCTGTTGACAGTGTGCCGACAGCAAAGGACGGCATACCGTTAGCAACGTATGTGATTTTGCAGAGGATGTTGTCTCTGCTGATCTCTTTATCGCCCTCTGGTGGACTGACAAGGGTCTGGCAGATCATGGCCACATTGATTTTGGCACGGACGCACCTGTGTGTGGGCTAGGATGAAAAAACAAAACAGAGCATGAAAGTGAGCACAAAAAGTTTAGAGCGCAGGTGAGACTTCCTTTTAAAAGCCACTTTAGAGAGTTTGTAGGACTATCACAGTCAATTTATTTAGTCTTACAAAAAACAGGAATCCTGAGGTAAGCACAAGGTACACAATTTAAGCACATTACTTACAAGGGCACTGTCATGATCTACAGAAAAGTTGCAGACAAGCCAAGTATCAGGGTCATTCTCATTGTTGGCCAGGATCTTGCGGATTGCTGATAAGTAGAGAACGTCCCTCTGGGAGGCAGGCCACACTCTCTGCAAGAAAAGCAGCCGCCGTGGTTCAAAGACATGTTCACCTCCAGCACTCGGTTTCAGCCTGAACACGCTCACCTCCAGCACACGGGTTCAGCCTGAACACGCTCACCTCCAGCACACGGGTTCAGCCTGAACACGCTCACCTCTAGCACACGGGTTTAGCCTGAACACGCTCACCTCCAGCGCATGAGTTCAGCCTGAACACGCTCACCTCCAGCGCACGGGTTTAGCCTGAACACGCTCACCTCCAGCACACAGGTTTAGCCTGAACACGCTCACCTCCAGCACACGGGTTCAGCCTGAACACGCTCACCTCCAGCGCACGGGTTCAGCCTGAACACGCTCACCTCCAGCACACGGGTTCAGCCTGAACATGCTCAACTCCAGCACACGGGTTCAGCCTGAACACGTTCACCTCCAGCACACGGGTTCAGCCTGAACACGCTCACCTCCAGCACACAGGTTTAGCCTGAACACGCTCACCTCCAGCGCACGGGTTTAGCCTGAACACGCTCACCTCCAGCACACAGGTTTAGCCTGAACACGCTCACCTCCAGCACACGGGTTCAGCCTGAACACGCTCACCTCCAGCACACGGGTTCAGCCTGAACACGCTCACCTCTAGCACACGGGTTCAGCCTGAACACGCTCAACTCCAGCACAAGTGTGAAGGGTTCAGCCTGACACGCTAAGATTAGCAGCCTGACAATAACAAACACAGAGCTCTTATCACCTACACTCTCTGCCAGGATATCAGGCAAGTGGTAACGTTATGTACAAAGCCCAATTTTAACATTCATTACCTTGTGTGTCTGGTAGACGATGATCGCGTTGTCAGAGAGTGTCTCCACCACATTGAAGTTTTCGATGGTCGCTGGAAAAGGGTAAAATAGCATGGTGAGGAAAGGTTATTTTGTGAATGCAGTGGACCTTCGGAGTCCTTAAAACCAGGATGGCACTCGGGTGTGAGGCGGACTCACTCTCCCAGTCGTTCCGGACCTCGGTGTTCCAGAAGTAGTGGCAGACCTCGTGGCCCGTCACTCCCTTGACCGAGTGAGTGGCTTTCAGGGGGTCCAGAACGATCCCATTCTCCTCAACCTCTCTCCTGTACACCTGAAACACACCGTCCTCAGTGTTACTGCTGCCGCAATGAACACTTTCTTCCTTTCCAGCTCGGCAGAAAAGAGAAACACATGCTCAATGCGCCGTGAAGTCAAGGTTTTTAATGGTTAACACACTATTGCTCATGTATTTATGCAATTATGTCTAGGAGCACAATCTAGAGGCATATAGGATAGGTTAAATCATACATTTTTAATGTCTAATGCACTATTGCTAATGTATTCACTTTACCTCCAATACATATACAAAAAAAATTCAGCAACTACTGTCTAGGAGCACCATCTAGTGGCACAGACTGGAACTGCACCATTGTGCTATAAAAGCATTTTGCTTTACAGGTCAGCTCTCATATTGATACCAGTTAACTAAAGTAGCAGGTCCCTGACAACCTTTGGATCGGTGGCGTTGTTGTGTATGAGCTGTGTCATTAAATTTTACCTACTTTTTTCAGGACCTTTTAGTGTAGGCGCTACATAATGGGATTCAGCATCAGCATTACTGCTACAGCGTATGTCTCTGACAGGCCAGGGCAGCGCTGAACGGCAGCTCACCTTCATCTCACCCTCCTCCACCACCAGCTGCCAGTTAGCGTCTCCGCCCACATCCTGCAGACCGTAGGTCATGTGATTCTGCACCATCTCCTCAACCTGCAAGACAAACCAACAGTACATTCACCTCAATGCGCGCATGCGTTAAAGGAAAAGAATCATGACGCCTGCTTTCAATGTAAGCGTGTAACTTTGCTGACCAGTTGTGTGACGTGGCCTCCCTTGTTTAGCTAGCCATGCATCTGGTGACAAGCATAAGCTGAAGTGAAATAATTCCCCAGGGACAGTCTCTAAATTCAGGGAGGAACGCTGCTTGTTATCCCCAAGAAACAGCTTCTGTGGCCTGACTGAGCGGGTCAATCACCTGCTGATTCTCATTATAGCACTCTCTCGCTTTCACTCTCCTTCTCTAACTTTATTTTTCATTTTTACCACCTTTATTGTTATTATTTGCACTTTGAACAGCTGACATTAAGATCCAGATGGCAGAGTGATCCAGATGTTTTTTACACTGTCTGTTGACAAATGTTGATTGGTTTTTAATGTCATTGCGAATCCAAAGGCAAATTTCCACATTGCACAATAAAGTTTCTATTATAATTAGTACTCTCTCATTTCCCTCTCTCCCACACTTTCTCTCTTACGCGCACACACACACACATCTTCTCCCTACCTGTTATTTATACACACATGCATGCAAGCACACACACACACACACATGCGCGCACACACATGCGCGCACACACACACACACACACACATACATACGCACACATACATACATACATACATACATACATACATGCATGCATGCATGCATACATACATGCGCAAATACACATGCACACACACAAATATATACAGCGTTGTAGAGCTTTCCGTTTACAGCCTGCATATCACTAACACACTGTCATGCCTGGAAGTGGCTGTTAAACAGGGCTGATAGACGTTCTCTTCCGCTTAAAAATACAACAAAACAAGAGAAGTTATGGATTAGGCCCAATTTTAACTGAACTGAAATGGTACTGATAACATTATGTACAAGGCCCAATTTTAACTTAAATGAAATGGTACTGGTAACGTTATGTACAAGGCCCAATTTTAACTTAAATGAAATGGTACTGGTAACGTTATGTACAACGACCAATTTTAACTGAACTGTTATGTTACTGGTAACGTTATGTACAAGGCCCAATTTTAACTGAAATGGTACTGGTAACGTTATGTACAAGGCCCAATTTTACCTGAACTGAAATGGTACTGGTAACGTTATGTACAAGGCCCAATTTTAACTGAACTGAAATGGTACTGGTAACGTTATGTACAAGGCCCAATTTTAACTGAACTGAAATGGTACTGGTAACGTTATGTACAAGGCCCAATTTTAACTGAAATGGTACTGGTAACGTTATGTACAAGGCCCAATTTTACCTGAACTGAAATGGTACTGGTAACGTTATGTACAAGGCCCAATTTTACCTGAACTGAAATGGTACCGGTAACGTTATGTACAAGGCCAAATTAATCTCAACTGAAACGGTACTGGTAACGTTATGTACAAGGCCCAATTTTAACTCAACTGAAATGGGACTGGTAACATTATGTACAAGGCCAAATTAATCTCAACTGAAACGGTACTGGTAACGTTATGTACAAGGCCCAATTTTAACTCAACTGAAATGGGACTGGTAACATTATGTACCAGGCCAAATTAATCTCAACTGAAACGGTACAGGTAACGTTATGTACAAGGCCCAATTTTAACTCAACTGAAATGGCACTGGAAAAATTTATCTCAACAGAAACGGTACTGGTAACGTTATGTACCAGGCCAAATTAATCTCAATTTAAATGGTACTGGTAACGTTATGTACTAGGCCAAATTAATCTCAACTGTAATTGTACTGGTAACGTTATGTACAAGGCCAAATTAAACTCAACTGTAATTGTACTGGTAACGTTATGTACAAGGCCAAATTAAACTCAACTGAAATGGCACCATCCAAGAAAAGTCACATAAAATCACATTGGAGGGTAAACAGAATGAGAAAGAGAAATCTTTGAAGGGAAGTTGGTTAATGTGTATGCTCAGGGGCTTTATGTTGGCCGAAGGAGGATTTTCAGCCCTTCTTTAAACAACTAAAACAGGCAGAAGTTAAGGAGCAGTTAGACTGGTTCAATAAAAGAACCAAAGTGCCTGTGAAAGAGAAAGCTCTTAGACTGTGGACCTCTGAACATGACTGGCCACCCCTGGCATAACAAACAGACACTAAAGCACCAAGAGCTTCATATGAAACTGTCCCTGCTGGACAGTGCATACACATTGCACACACAAAAGGCATTTCTCTACAGGCAAAACGAACCAAGCCATTAATTGGAAGAAACGAGTTAAAATAGAACTGGAGCCACAGCAAACTTCATGCTGGGAAAGTTGTTTGCCCGCGCAAGTCCACGTGTTAACAGAGAACCAGCGCCACATGCAGTTACAGGGGCGGGAAGAGGGGCTGGCCACCCTGGCGGGAAGGGTGCAGTATGCCCTCCAGGCAGCAGGGGGCGCACTGCATGTATACGGTACCTGTGCGCTGAATCTGTGAGCCTCAGAGACACTGACTAGATCAATGGAAGACACGGAGGGAGAGCGACTGTGGGGCTGAACCACAGAGAACAGACAAAACGACCCAGAGTGAGAAACAGACTCACAAGAGCTCGGACAAACCTCCCATTCCACCACAGACACAATATGACAGATTTAACAGAAATAACCTGTGTCTTATTAACTAGCAGCCACGCTGTTCCACCAGCGATTCCATTATACAAATACAACCCAATATATGGCTGTAATACAATACACTGTTTCTATCTCTTATCCATTATAATAACAAGTAACTCAAAGTAGTGAATGCACACTCTGGACTGGTCTGTATCTTGGTGTGAGCTCACTGTGGTAGTCCTAGCCACACACTAAAAAGAGAGTCATCAGAGTGGCATAAAAAACTGAAGAATGAGGAGACAGACAGACAGGGAGTAGCAGAGAGGAGGTGGTGGAGAGGAGGCGGTACCTTCTGGGCGAAGCGGTGAGTGCCGACGGTGGAGTACACGTCTCCCGAGGGTGTGAGGGCAGGCCGGTGTATCCGGGACTTCTCTGACTGGGTCTGAGGTGGGGGGGGGGGGGGTATTGGAGGGCATTTTGAACAGTGCCTATAACATCAACAAAGAGGTTTCCTGCATACATATGCAAATTTAGCCAAACGTTGGCCTTTGGCAACAAATCCTCTTAAAAATGTTCCTTTTAGTGTATTCCCCCATTACCCTATGACCTGCAGATGAGAGCATGCCTTAAGAACTTGGGATTTACTAAAAGATTGCGACTGCTTTTCCGACGCTAAAGCAGTCGCTACATGGTCGCAATATCTACGCCTATTAGGATATAATTCGCGGGAATTTACATCACTCTGCGACTTTCCTTTTGATGCATAGTAGCACAAATACAGGCAGTAAAAATACCGTTACCTGTTCCTCAATCTTGTCTTGTCTGTCGAGGGCAGCTTCAACAGCGTCAAAGAACTCGTCTTCATTGATAAGGCTGTTTGGACCTTCCTGTGAATCGGATTCAAAATAATCTTCATTAAGACACATGCCTGTGTTTAAAAATTATTTTTAATACCCCTCAAATTTAGAAAAACCGCAGATTTGGATTTCTATCAATGGAACAGCTTAATGATGCTAATCAGTAAGATTGATGCTAGAACAGGACAAACATGCAGATCCATCAGCCATAAGATGAGCTTCACTGCATTCAGTCTCTACACAGTAATGTAGCACGCACGCACGCACACACACACAGTCAAGTAGCACAAACACACACAGTCTCTGCACAGTAAAGTAGCACACACACACACACACACACACAGTCTCTGCACAATAAAGTACCACACACACAGTCTCTGCACAGTACCACACACACAAAGTACCACACACACACAGTAAAGTAGCGCACACACACACACACACACACACACACACACACACACACACACACAGTAAAGTAGCGCACACACACACACAGTAAAGTAGCGCACACACACACACACAAAGTCTCTGCACAATAAATAAAGTCTCACACGCACACATTTCACAGTAAAGTGGCTCACAGTAAAGTGGCGCACAGACACACACACACACACACACACACACACACACACACACATACACACACCTCATAATCAGGACCTCCAAAATGAGATTTTTTTTTCAATTCCGCCACGGCAGTCTTATAGGCATCCTCCACTCGTCTCCTCTTCTCCATTTCCTCCAGAGAGAGTGAGAATGAGAGGGTAAACGTTACATTCATTCATCTGCCTCAAAAAAGAACACTTGCAACAACACTTCAAAAAATTATTCAAGTGTGATGAGGACAGAGGGGCTGAGGATAATCTCATTTTTAACTATTTCCTTTTCATCCTGTTCCAGAGACACATGACCAAATGCAGCATAGAAATATGAATACACACATGCACAGTCACATTTTCCAACCTGTGCAGCAGCATAACACAAGTGCTTATGTGTGCGTCTTAGCACAGACAACATCATTTACAACTTAAGCTTTTCCATTAGGGTAAACATTAGTACACCCTACAACCTGCACTTTTCCATTAGGGTAAATGTTAGTATACCCGACCCGACCGTGAGTATGGAGAGCCACAGTTTGATGCTTTTTTGCCTTTGCATTTACACCATAATTCAGTAATTCATGTACCAGAGAATCCAGGTGGGGTGAGTTTCAGCTCCTTTAATTGATCACGTGCTGATTACAACTAAAGCCATCAAACCATACAGCTCAGCAGAACCAGGGTTGAGGACCCCTGTCCTAAATGTTACCTCCCATGTTACACTGCATTACCTTCCATATTACACTGCATTACCTTCCATATTACACTGCATTACCTTCCATATTACACTGCCATTACCGCTCATATTACACTGCCATTACATCTCATATTACACTGCCATTACCTTCAATATTACACTGCATTACCTTCAATATTACACTGCCTTTACGTCTTATATTACACTGCCATTACCTCCCATATTACACTGCCATTACCTCCCATATTACACTGCCATTACCTCCCATATTCCACCGCTATTACCTCCCATATTACACTGCCATTACCTCCCATATTCCACCGCTATTACCTCCCATATTACACTGCATTACCTTCCATATTACACTGCATTACCTTCCATATTACACTGCCATTACCTCTATTACACTGCCATTACCGCTCATATTACACTGCCATTACATCTCATATTACACTGCCATTACCTTCAATATTACACTGCATTACCTTCAATATTACACTGCCTTTACGTCTTATATTACACTGCCATTACCTCCCATATTACACTGCCATTACCTCCCATATTACACTGCCATTACCTCCCATATTCCACCGCTATTACCTCCCATATTACACTGCCATTACCTCCTATATTACACTGCATTACCTTCCATATTACACTGCCATTACCTTCCATATTACACTGCCATTACCTCCCATATTCCACCGCTATTACCTCCCATATTACACTGCATTACCTTCCATATTACACTGCCATTACCTCCCATATTACACTGCATTACCTTCCATATTACACTGCCATTACCTCTATTACACTGCCATTACCGCTCATATTACACTGCCATTACATCTCATATTACACTGCCATTACCTTCAATATTACACTGCATTACCTTCAATATTACACTGCCTTTACGTCTTATATTACACTGCCATTACCTCCCATATTACACTGCCATTACCTCCCATATTACACCGCCATTACCTCCCATATTACACTGCCATTACCTCCTATATTACACTGCATTACCTTCCATATTACACTGCCATTACCTTCCATATTACACTGCCATTACCTCCCATATTCCACCGCTATTACCTCCCATATTACACTGCCATTACCTCCTATATTACACTGCATTACCTTCCATATTACACTGCCATTACCTTCCATATTACACTGCCATTACCTCCCATATTCCACCGCTATTACCTCCCATATTACACTGCATTACCTTCCATATTACACTGCAATACCTTCCATATTACACTGCATTACCTTCCATATTACACTGCCATTACCTCCCATATTCCACCGCTATTACCTTCAATATTACACTGCCTTTACGTCTTATATTACACTGCCATTACCTCCTATATTACACTGCATTACCTCCCATATTACACTGCATTACGTCCTACGTTACATTGCCATTACCTTCCATGTTACACTGTCATTACCTCCCATATTACACTTAGTTTCCATATATAATATTTAACAACAGTTTAAAATCATTCTTCCCCTTGGAATGAGAAATCCAGGAAACACAGACAAGAAGATATTTGAGAGGACAAGAAGCTGCACATTAGAAAACTTTTCACCAGTTTACTGTACACCGTAGAGCTCAAACACCCAGTGGCACCGAAACAGCAGGAAAAAGCTGAACCACTCCCACTCTTCCAGGCGCCCAGCGGTGCAGGGAGCCGTAGGCCGGCGGGCGTTAGCGGGAACCTACAGCACAGAAGCCGTTCTTGGCGCGGAGTGGAATCCACTTCTGCTTGTCGCTCTCTGCCGGCTCTGCTGCCCAGTACAGCCGGGGCCTCCACAGGGCCAGCCCGTACACCGACCACCCCGCCGACCAGGAAGTCATCCTCTCGCTCGTGCGCGGACAGACCGTGGGAGACGCGCTCTGACCGTCTGAGCTCTTGCTGCCTCCGGTGCTCTCCTCGGTTCTCACACTCTGCTGGCAGCTCCTCTACAGTTTCAATGAACAGGCACTTCCTGTCTACCTTTCAGGCTTTCAACATTTACTCCAAAAAAACTGAAGAACTGGTTTTGCAACCGAGGTGCGAATGAGCTTGTGTGACAGCGGTGGTTTCGCAATTAGCACATGGAGACGGGGGTTAAGAAAGCCTCTTTCAAAATACCTCAGGCAGGTAGCATAGGCTTCAGATCTACCGAAACCACTGAAGAATTCAGAACATGTTTAATTATGGGACGTCTTAATCTTGCGCCTTCTTGGAAATCCTGACAAGCTGGCCTTCCGCATTTTCAAAACACTAGTGGGTTAGATGTGCCTGCCCTTTTTGGGTGTACACACCTGTATTAGAGGCTAAAAAAAAGATGAGACCGCAAGATAGCATTATTCAGAAAAGCCACCTTTCAAGTACTGATAAAAATGTTTAAACACAGCCCGATTTGCAATTTGAAGTGTAGTTATTTATGACAGATTTTACAAGTTCAAATTGCTGGTTAAGCACTCAGTGGAATTTGTGTGATAAATTTAGAGAGTGCCCTAGTATAGTATAATGTGGATTCTGCAATGAATTGAAGCAATGAGGTGACCACTGAATTTTGGAATCTTGGGGGGACTGTACAGCATTTGAAACAAAGTGGTGTTGCTTATGTTAACGGTCCAATAATACAAGTAGCAATAATATAGCAAGACGTATGCTGTCTTTATCTTTCAGCTACTTTCCACAACCTGTCCTCACCCGACTCCCTCAACCTCCCTGTCTGCTGGCTGTCTTTAAACAAGAATATTTGTATTACGCATAAACCAAATAACTACAATGTTTAGTTGATACATCAGATAGTGCCATCGGGCTTGTGGGTGTGTTCGTTGGCGTTGTGCTTTAGCTGTACTGCTCAATGCCACACGGTGGCCACTCAGTCCCTTCAAATCAGAGAGGACATTTGTTCCAAAGAAACTTTTTTCAGAACAGCAATCTAGCTAAAATTGTTCCAAAAAACTAAATAAATATATTTGCACATAATTAAAACAACAATTAAAGAATGTTAAAAAACGAAGAACAAGGCTACCAGCAGCACAGCTAGTTTCCACTGTCTTTACGATACCCTATTGGCACATAATCTGTTATAATACTCTAACGGCACATAATAGTCTGTATTATAGCGAGGGACTGTCCATTAAAAACCAGACTGCAGCTGGAAGTGGTCTTGCGCAGTGATGTGAATGCAATGCAAGGACATTGCAGATCAGCGACTTCTTTGAACCAAAAGATCCAGATCTCCTTGGCAAAACACTACAATTGGTGCAAAGCTGAGTCGCTAATAAATAAAGCCCCAGGTGAGCGAGGCCCCAGGTGAGCTGTACCTTGTCCAGGCGTTTCTGCCAGTTGTCCTCTCTCTTCACCATGAGCTCGATGCAGTGGGACAGTGTGGAGAGGATCCCTGCTGTGGTGGCCTTGAAGGTGATGGCCTCCCCTTTGAAGTCGATCCCATTGATTCCTTTGAGGTTCACGGATGGGAACACTGAATCATTAAAGAAAGGAACACATGACTTTGACAAGTCCTAGCTTTACAAAAATAATGACCCTAACCAATATACGAATGGCCCGAACTGCAGGATGCAACCGAAATAATGACCCTAACCAATATACGAATGGCCCGAACTGCAGGATGCAACCGAAATAATGACCCTAACCAATATACGAATGGCCCGAACTGCAGGATGCAACCGAAGGGAAATGTAATTCTGACAAATTCACTTTTATTACAAAATAGATTCCAAGTGATTCCAAGAGATTGTGAGGCTCCTTTTAGAAATTTTGCAATATGAATAATTTAAATGTTGGATACAATTTATTCTTTATATTGTAGGTTACCACGTCAGAATATGAAAGTACATGTTTCTTGATTTAAAGGCATACTGAAGTTTGTTAGAACATAATGTTGTATGGCTACCTGGCACAGATATTAGTCATAATATGTACTCTCACCTTCATGAGTGGCTCCAGTGGTCAGCAACTGACCGACGAAGAATGACGTTTTTTCTCTCTCCATTCACTCCCATTGCATGGCGAAATAGGTCTCAAAAGCACACTTTTTTTGTTGTACATCCAGAACCGTTGCTGACCATTGGAGCAACTCATGAAGGAGAGAGTGCATATTATGACTAATATCGGTGCCAGGTAGCTATACAACATTATGTTCTAACAAACTTCAGCATGCCTTTAAGTACGATTCTTCATGTAGCCACCATGATTGTAAAACAAACATGCTTGTGCTTGTGTAGTTAAAGCGTGCGAGCAAGAAATAGGCTATATGGATCAATAGTATGTTCAATATTATTCGGACTAGTGATTAATCCCGGTTCCCAGGATCTCGGTATTTACCACCACAATTCCTTCCCGTTCCCAACGTGGAGTTATGTTGGAAAACTGGGAAATTTAACATGGGCAATGCAGATAAATAACCTTTGGCCTAATTAAGTACAATAATATAATCAATATATGAAGTTTATTTCCAAAATGCAGTATCCACCATATTGACAAGCGAAAACTCTAACTGATTGCACTTTATAGCATGTGAACGTTGCTAGCGCATGCACAGGAAATAGAATTCAATATACCTGCTCCAAATGTGGAGAGCAAAATCATGTCAAGCAACTTGTGGAAGAATTTTGAGAAACTTAATACTAACTTTTTTTTAAAGTTGTAAATTAATTTCAGAGAAAAGAATATCATCATCATTAGGTGGCGTCTTCATTCCGAAGGTTGCCTATCACTCTCCAACCCATTCTGTCCCCACTTCTTCTCTCCAACTCCGCCACCCCCCCTCTCACTCCGCTCCAATCACAGACATCGTCTACCCAGACTCTTCTTGGTCTTCCACTTCCTCTCCTTCCATCTACCTTCCCCATCACCACCTTCTTGAACATCTCCCCGCTGGATCCTCTCAGCACGTGCCCACACAACTCCATCTTTCTCTTCTTCAACCTCCCCAGCAGCTGTCCTCCTTGCATACCCGCTCTTCTCAGTACCTCCTCATTCCTGATCTTATCCTTCCATGTTATATTCAGCATCTTCCTCAGCGTCCACATTTCAAATGAGTCTATCATCCTCTTTGCCTCTTCGTTCAGCGTCCATGCCTCTGCTCCGTATGAGAAGACTGACATAACATAAGTTTCCAAAATCCTGATCTTCGTTTTCTAACTTATATGTTTCGTCTCAATAATTCTTTATGATTCCAGAACGCGCTTGTTGCGAAGTGAGCTATTCCTGCTCGTGGAATTAAACACACCAGTCCAGCTGATTGAGAACTTTATTTATTTAAAGATTCTCGCACAGCCAAAACCCTTCGACACGCACTCCTGTGCTCTCTATTCTCCCGTCTGCTGCCCGAGGCCCCCTTTTCACGGATCTCAGGCTCACTGTTGAACAATCAAGGCAATTGGTTAATTGACAACAACCATCATATAATCAATCGTCCCCAATTGCCTGACTGTTCACAGCTGTGCCGGCTCCCTAAACCGCCCGCGTTCACTCTCTCTCTTGCTAGCTGCGCCTAAAACCACGCCCCCCTACCACAGCGCTCTTCGCAATTCCGGTTCTTCTTTTGATGTCCATGTTAGCTCTTCCACCTTCATTAATCCAGCTTCCAAGGTACATGTACTCTTTCACTTGTTCAAGTTCTTCTCCATCCACCAGTATTCTACAATCAGTTCCTGGTGTTTTTTCAATGATCATTACTTTTGTTTTCTTTGTGTTTAGCGACATTCCGTAGTTTTTACATTCTGCATTCAGCTTATTCATCATGTCCTGGAGATCTTCTTGACCGTTACTGACAATAGCGGTGTCAATAGGCTACTATAATTGCGACGTCAATGACCAGGCTACCACTAGGAAGCAACCATGGATAGGGACAAGGGGTAGCCTAATAATGAACGGAAACCCAAAGCCTACGGCTAAACATCCCTCACACAATGGTAGGCTAGCTTATATTTGCTTATGTGTCTTGATGGAGATATTGTATTTATGCCATAACATATATAATGTAGGCCTATTACTCACATTCTCAGTTCTTGTTATAAACATGAGACATTTCTGCATAGCACACCTTACTTTATTTCAAAATTTCTCAGTTTTGGGCATTCACCGCCAAAACCCTCGACATTTCAAAGAAGAGGGTAAAAATGTGTAGGCATTATTTTTTTTGAGGGGGGTATAGTTATTTTCCTTAAACACTGGCCGTTTGCCTGTAGACCTAAAGCCTTTTTGTCATGAACTGTTATAGCCAGTGTTAATACTTCTCACGGTTCAGGTACGCCTAATATCCATAAAACCTTTGTTTAGACGTCCGAAGTTCCAAAGCAGTCATCATTTTCTACAGAAAACATGTTGCTTTCATTAATAAAATGTCTTTGAAAAACTGTTTGTTGTTATTGATATTCAAGAATCTCAGCCAATAGTAGCCTACACTAGTGGACAATGCCATGGTGCTGAAAGATCATTTTATATGGCATATGGATGCCGGTAGCCTGTAAAACAATAAGTAGGGTCGCACATTTGATAATAGCCTATTAGCTAGCTAATAGCCCCTGTTTTTTTAGACGGGATTTCCTGGGAAACCTGGGAGCGAGGTGTTATAATCCCGGGTTTAAAAATAACTAATTTTCGGAAAAATATTAAACACTAATTTATATATTAATATTAAAGACTAACCATTATGACACGTTTTGAGATGCACAATAATAATCTTTAACAATAGGGTTTAATACCGGCATGGGTTCCCGGTAATTCCAGACAGTGCTATTATTTAAAAATATATATGTGGTTTAATTTAGTTAAAAAGCACCTCCAACGACTGAGAATAAGCTACGAATGGCTTCTGTCTCACCTTAGAAAACGCCAAATTAGCCTGCTTGTTTAATGAATTCCATTTGATTATACAATGAAGCATTGTCAAACATCAATTCCACATTCTTACAGCAGTCAGTTTACCATTTTCTTTTGGATGGCTCCAAGCCATCCACCACACTGCGTTAGTTTTAATATACATCACACACAGTGTGTGATCTATTTTAAATACTAACCGGTCATAACATTGCACGCTGATCTCGATGCACACACACACAGATAACCTTACGGTTGCCCTTATATGTCAGACAGGTATGTATATTGGTCAGACAGTTAAGACCATAATGAAGACACAGCATAAAGTTTAAAGCTCGGCATAGTTGGGGAGCCTTTATTTGAAACATATCTGGGCTAACAGAGGGGAGAGCTGGCACATCTACAGCTGACCAATACAGCAGATCAGCCATCTACTCAAAACTGCACCCCTTGCCCCGCCCTCCACAAAACTAAAACAAACAAGCCCACAGTGAAGTAGAATGAACGATCATTTGAATCATCATGACTTAGGAGTCACTCTCTATTCTCCTTGGAAACAGTGTCACTCAGTTCTGGTTAATATATACTTCTGAAAGTCAGCAATCAGTCCTTTCACTGCAAGCACCCACAGCTGTCTGATAATTTGGTGGAAGGTGGTTATACTGTATCCATCACAACGGAAGAATAAACCTCTGCAAGAAAGTAAAAGGTTAGGTCTGAGATATCCCTACTATACCAATCTCATCCGACTCACGTTTCTCTTTGCCGTCGTTATTGTTGTGAAAATGATCGCTGTCCGGACGAGTGTTTGGAAAGCCGTCCACATCATCTTCCACAACTGGGAAAAAAAAATAAATAAATTAACTTAATGGAGTCTAGATTTCATGAGGCTTTAAAACTATGTGTCAAAGGCCAGCTAGACTCTGTGGTAGGTACAGCCTGGGCCGCTGATACACAATGGATGTGCAGTAACCAGACCGGATAACTCTACTGTGTGGCTGCTGCTAACAAAAGCGGCTCTTCTTCTATGGGAACAAGAGTACTGCATTCATCCAGTCAATCCACAAACTGACCCATGCTGTTCCCAGGAACGTTCCTTCAGCTAAATCTATTCACCAAGTCAGGCTATATTAATTATCGGATCCTGGGATAGGTGGTTACAGCAAGGGAGAAGTGGACTGAGTGAGACACAATCCTGCAAAGTGTTTTTACTCCGTCAGTGTAATAGTGTGTCATTTCATGAAACAGCATCGTTCACATTTTCAAATCAGGCAGAATTTGAACAAGGATTTTCTTAGTATAATTAAACAGAGAACTGAAAAAACATTAATTCTTTTAATTAAATATCATACTTCATATTTCATTTTGAATGAATCTGATAGATCAACACATGCCATTTGTGATTATTAAGAAATTGACCAGAGTTGAGAAATTTAATTTGTTAATAGCAGTGGCGGGGCTGTCAAGACTGTAGCGTTACGGTTTTCTCACTTACACAAGTAACAGTTGTATTCAAAGGAGACTTAAAGGACTTCACTGAGAAATCTCAGAATAACCAGAGAAATAAACTTTCTGCTCATGAGTTACCTTTATCCTTCTGGAATTCATCTTTATACACAACGTCGGCACAGTTACCTTTATCCCTCTGGAATTCATCTTTCGACACGACATCGGCACAGTTACCTTTATCCCTCTGGAATTCATCTTTGGACACGACATCGGCACAGTTACCTTTATCCCTCTGGAATTCATCTTTGGACACGCCATCAGCACAGTTACCTTTATCCCTCTGGAATTCATCTTTGGACACGCCATCAGCACAGTTACCTTTATCCCTCTGGAATTCATCTTTGGACACGCCATCAGCACAGGCATCAAAGTACTTCTGAAGGGTGTCCACCTGTCTGCACAGAATGTCCCGGAATGTCTCCATCTCCGACAGCTTCTCCCGTAAACTGTGCCCTTTCTGGGAACGACACAGACAAGACAGCTGTACTCTCCTCTGCCGCCGTTTGGTAACTCTCTCCAACGACATTTTCCACAAGTTGAGTAGAGCCAGAGGAAAGAGACAGCGACTTGACCAGTGGTTCTCTGTGGAGGATAGTGAACAAGGGAGGGGAGATTCTGCTCCCGACGTATAATCGAGTTCACTGAACACATGCACCCGTGTCCCGTCAATATCAACTCCAGGAAGACAGCTCTACAGAGGCTGAGATACTGCATAAAGCCAATTTGCATTCAGTCTCTAATAAGACTAGTATTTATCAGGTCGAAGTATGGAAGTCCCACCTCCTTTCCTCCACTTCCCCACTACCACTGCCCTCCTACCCGGAAGTGTGCAAAACTGCCTGAACGTTTCCAGTACAAGTATTTGCAGTTTGCATCGAGACATTAATTAATATGCAACCATTAATACGTAATTAAGATGGAATCAGCAACATTAGATTAAAACACAAAGTTCCGTTTCCGGGGCACGGAGGAGAGGAGGTGGTGGTGGAGGAAAGGAGGGTGCATTTTCCGAGTATTGGGACACACCCAGGGTTAGCACAGCCTCGTCAGTATGGTGAACTGGTACAAGGAAAAACAGAGTGGAGTGCAAACCGAGCTCCCCATGGCATTTAAGCTGCCTCCACTAATTCAGACCAAGCAAAAGCAATAACAAACGCAATTGCTTTTAAGAAAAAAAGATATGCGGCTTCCTTTGTTCAGGAAATTATGGCCAATTAGCCACTGTTTACAAGTTTATAACTTCATAATAAGTGAAAAGCAATTTTATGTTTTGCATTTCTTTTTTTCCGCTGTACCGAAAACATACCGAACCGTGACTTTTGTGTACCGTTACACCCCTAACGTATGACTTACAAGCTATAGATAACAACACACTTTTCTTAGTGAGCTCTTCTACATCAACCCCTGTAGAGCACTTTTGATGCAGCCCTGGCTGCAGATTTGGAGGTTAAAGGACTTTTATTTGGCTCTGATTTTTAAAAATCTTTGAATGTGGAATATGTTTTACACAAAACACAAATTTGTAAAGATAGACACAATAGTTCACGTCATAGAAAAACCATTTATATAAATTGAATTATGCGCTATAAAATCTACCAAACTACAGAATGTAAATAAAGGAATGTGTTGCCATGACAACCCACCGGCCCTCACCTTAAAAGAGGACGTTGAGGTAGCGGAGTAACCACTCGCTGCTGATGTGAGGGAGAGCATGGAGCCATGGCGGCGTAGACTGGACTCAGAGCCATAGCCCGATTCCGCCTGTAAGAACACACACAGTACTGAGTAGAGCACAGCCAGATTCTCCCTTTAAGAACACACACAGTACTGAGTAGAGCACAGCCAGATTCTTCCTTTATGAACACACACAGTACTGAGTAGAGCACAGCCAGATTCTCCCTTTATGAACACACACAGTACTGAGTACAGCACAGCCAGATTCTCCCTGTAAGAACACACACAGTACTGAGTAGAGCACAGCCAGATTCTCCCTTTAAGAACACACACAGTACTGAGTAGAGCACAGCCAGATTCTCCCTTTAAGAACACACACAGTACTGAGTAGAGCACAGCCAGATTCTCCCTGTAAGAACACACACAGTACTGAGTAGAGCACAGCCAGATTCTCCCTTTAAGAACACACACAGTACTGAGTAGAGCACAGCCAGATTCTCCCTGTAAGAACACACACAGTACTGAGTAGAGCACAGCCAGATTCTCCCTGTAAGAACACACACAGTACTGAGTAGAGCACAGCCCGATTCTCCCTGTAAGAACACACACAGTACTGAGTAGAGCACAGCCAGATTCTCCCTGTAAGAACACACACAGTGCTGAGTAGAGCACAGCCCGATTCTCCCTGTAAGAACAAACACAGTACTGAGTAGAGCACAGCCCGATTCTCGCTGTAAGAACAAACACAGTACTGAGTAGAGCACAGCCAGATTCTCCCTGTAAGAACAAACACAGTACTGAGTAGAGCACAGCCAGATTCTCTCTGTAAGAACAAACACAGTACTGAGTAGAGCACAGCCAGATTCTCCCTGTAAGAACACACACAGTACTGAGTAGAGCACAGCCCGATTCTCGCTGTAAGAGCACACACAGTACTGAGTAGAGCACAGCCCGATTCTCGCTGTAAGAACAAAAATTACTATGAAAAAACACACTTTTTTTGCATGGATCCCTCAAGTTTGGTTATCAAAAAGAAATTATGAGAAAGATCCAGTATATTCTTCAATTGAACATTTGCGTCAAACTCAAGGCCTCCGAGGGTATATAAGCTTGGCTTGATGACCAGTGCGTCGAGGGTTGCTGGACTGCAATTTGTGCTGTGTCTTAGTGATCTTCCTGCTGGCTGGTGTGATTTTCAATAAACTTTTACTTTCTCTAGTAAAGTGCTTGTTGTATTGAGTGAGTTCCTGCATTGTCCTGACTTGGATTATTTGAAAAGAAGCTGGTTCCTAACACTAACCTAGCTAAATGATAATGTCATCTTCAGCTAATAAGAGGAGCTTGCCACTGAAAAAGATCTCATCCCAGGAGAGTAACTCATAACGAATGTTCGTTAGGCAATAAAACACCTAAATATCCCAAACACAGAGCAGCGTTTTAACATCGCTATTTTAGCCAGATTTTTTTTATATAACGTAAAAGTGATTTTGTAATAACGTAATTTTTAAAGTAATAACTGAATGTTTTATCCTCTTTTTTCATTATTTTCCAGTTTCTTGTTTTCTTTGATGTCTCTGATATTTTGATGCACTTGTATTGATGAAGCCAAATGACATTTATGCCATTTTCAATTTACATAATACAACAACTCTGACTGTTGTAGGGATGCTTTGCCACTTTTGTAGACACCACAAGCAGGCAGTGAAGAGAGGTAGGGCAGAAAGGAGTTTTATTGAGGTGCCTATTCTGTACACTGTACACAGAGTGAAAAAAGGAAATGAGAGTAACATTACATAACTTTACTCCCACTCCCAGAGGCGGAGGCAAACCGAAAATATAAATAAATAAATAATAAAATGCATACGGACGTACCCTCCCCTTCCGCCTCACACTGGAATCAGAGCAGCACCCCACCACCACCACCATCCCCCAAACCCCCCCCCCCCCCCCAGACGGATGAACATCGGGGTATGGGGGGCGGTAAAAATTTGTAAAAATTAGGCCCAGTACAAAAAAAAAAAGAAAAAAAAAAGAAAAGCAAACATGACTCAGCATTCCAGAGAGAGAGCGAGAGAGAAAGTTAGAGGCTGAACAGACCAACGGGTTAAACAGCACAGAGAGAGAGAGAGAGAGAGAGAGGGAGAGAGAAAGTTAGAGGCTGAACAGACCAATGGGTTAAACAGCACAGAGAGAGAGCGAGAGAGAGAGAGAGAGATGGAGAGAGAGTGAGAGGCTGAACAGACCAAGGGGTTAAACAGAAAGAGAGAGAGAGAGAGAGATAGAGAAGCTGAACAGGCCGGCCTGAGGTTTAAACACAGTGCAACACGTGACACGGTGAGGAGCACCGAGGGGACAAACAGCCGAGACGTGTTTGCCAGATACGAGACAGCTCATGCGTGGTCACATTTTACTCCTTATGCAACAACAATAAATCACTTTGGAATAGTTTAAGCTGTGGAGTATGTATGTCGCGTTGCTAAGAAATGCCTGAAGTGGAATTAGGTGCAACACGGCTCAAATTTACTGCAACTGTCACATTGCACAATGCAATTCTACAGTTCCCACCAGAATTATTGGCAACCCTGAAAAATATGAGCAAAAAAGCGATTAAAAATGTATTTGTTGTTCATCAGCAGGACCTTCCACTCAAAATGAGAAGAATATAATCTTGAATTTTCCGTAAAATTATTCAAAGAAAAAAATTATAAATTCTTCATTAAAAAAAAATTCTCAAAAAAACAAAACAAATGTGTCAATTATTTGCAGCGCTAGAAATAGTTACAAACAAAGCTTAATTGAAGTATATTTCAATTCATACTTTTTTAAACACACCTGAGGATTTAGGAACTATTATGTAGTAATTCTATTATGTGGTAACTTCCTGTTTCACTGGGGTATAAATATTAGGTGACACACAGGCCAAAACCCCTTAGGCTGCATTTGAATAGCCAAATTAGAGCAAGGAAGGATCCTTTAGATCGCATGAACTGGAAATAGTTTCCGGGCAGCCATGCTAAGGACCGTTCGAATGTCTTATATTGAGAAAAAAAGGAGCTTCACGATTCCTTTTATCCGTCCTTTCACAAAGGATGCTCTGGACTACCCTTTTCAGAAGGAAAGAAGTATTCACGCCCCACAATGCAATGCCGCCAATGTTTTCATAAGCATCTGAGTTTTCCGGAACATACCGAATTAGATCCTACCGGATCTACATTCTAAATTAAATATGAAAAAGCAAGAAAAGGGCCATTTCATTTTCTCAAAAAAATATGTACGAGGACTGGTTATTGTTTGTATTGACAGAATCTGCTTCGTTCGCGATCGTATATGTGCTAGAAGTGACATTTTGAGACTGTTTTAGCTGCCCTATAGAAGTGAATGGAGAGCGATAAATACCCTATTCTGGATTATCACCCCAGGGGAGCACAGAGCAACTAATTAACATATTTCACCACCATTTGGACTCATATCATGGCCAGGTAACTACACAATCCAAAGTTCTACCAAAGTTAAATTTTGCTTTCAGCTATTTTGAAGGTTTGCCAGAAGAAAGCCTCTGCTTGAGTTTAAGTGGGGTTTCCCCTGGGAACTCACTGATACACTGCGAATTCAAAACGCATGGTAAGTGTACTTTTTCAACTGTACATTGCCCAAGTATTAAACTCAATAATTAAAGTAAATTGTCAAGTAAATAAATTACAATTTGAGTTCAAGTGTAGCGCAGTAAACTAATTATCCAAATAGAGCTGAGGAATCATGCTCAAAACGCACAGAATAGTTGATTTTAGAAATATCTGCAGCTGAATGTGAACTACTATTGCATTCAGTCAAGAGGTGAGATTACACTCGTCCAGCCACATTATAAACCCTTATTTTGAGATTAAGTGATTAAAACAACATGGATCCTGCTCCTACAACACTGACTAGTCTACATTACCTCACTTCTAAGTTATAAAAAGGCTAAAGAATAAAAAATAAAAATCACTGCATTTAATATACTGATAAACCCATTTCTATTTTCCCCATCTCCTGAAATCGAATGCAGTATGGTCTTATTGGTAGTGATCGTAACGACTGCAGCCAAAAATACAACATTAGCTCATGGAAATGGAAGAGTTACATTACAAATAATAATAATAATAACTAGATTAACAATTCCTAAAGAAATTGTAGGTGTGGTTGCTTCACAGTGTTGTATCAGTTGCTGAAAATGGTATAGAAACATGGTAATATGGTATAGTGTGAGGTGGTAATGCGGTATAAAAGGATCTAACGAAGGTGAAAGTGTTAAAATATGGTGATGTATTTTGTGGTAAATAGTCTAAAGAACCTGGAAGTGATACAAAGAAGTAATGAATTGTGACGAAAGCACAAAAAGGTAATATAGTACTCCAGTACTAGAGTACTAGAGACTACGTCACACTGGTTTCTGAAGTACATTCCCCATTCATTTAACTAAAACATACTTTTAAACCATTTCTAGTGATTACGTCCAGAAATGTCCAGACAGACGAGATGATATCTTATTGGTCGAGAACCACCCATGCTTTGCAGTAGTGGATATGTAGTCCGTTAAAGTGGACTACAAGTCGAACTACAATCATTAATCCATTACTTTAAAAAATAATAATAATTGGAACATGCAATATGTGGTGTTACCACACAGGCTAATCCAGGAACATTTCGGCTCATTCTATAAATCAGATTTCAAGAAATAGTCGATAGTAAACAAATAAAATACCATGTTGTTTCCTCCGCAGGTCTAGAGAGAACCAACGACACTATTTGAATGGCACACACACACACACACACACACACGTGCACGCACACATGCTCACACACATAATGCAATGCGTTAAGAGAAAATATTACAGGTCGTAGGGTATGTAAGTGTAGGGTATGTAATTTATATATTATGATACAAATGGACATAGCATTATTTTAGTTTAGATACCACATTAGTTTAGTTCATGAAATATTAATTTATTAATTGTTAGGTCACGTAGGGTAGGCAGAGGTGACAAGATATGATACTAAAAATAATCCACTCATCAACCAATAAACCATCCTGTATAATTTACTGAATAGTATTTTTCACTTTAACATCTCTATGGTAGGATAAGGCAGAGGTGACAAGATAAAATAGCAATCACGCAGCTGTTCTGATAAAAGCGTGTTCCCATTGAAACATGTTCGTGGGATGTGTGTGTTTTGGCGACGTAGAGCCAATTTCCATGAAGTAGCCTACATTATTTCCTTTAGTCTACAACCAAGCAATAATGTGACATTATTTGAATTGCGCACAGAGACGCATGATACAAGCGTTAAGACAAAATATTACAGGTCTAAATGTAGGGTATGTCATTTATATATAGTGATAAAAATGGACATCACATCTTTTTGTTTAGATACCACATTAGTTTAGTTCATAAAATATAAATGTATTAATCATTTTGCTAGCCTATATGGAGAGTTAAAGTTGTTTTAATGACCTGTTGACATTTTCTGTACACATTGACAGCATTCTCACTAGTTTTTCATTTGCTCAAAAACAATATCTCTCTACTTGGAGTTAGCTTGTCTCCACTCTTCTCCAAAATAGAATATTTATGAAACCCCAGCATCCAGACAGAACAAATCAATTCCAAAAGTAGCTTATGACACCCGCAAATAGCCTACATACGTTGTCTTTAATGTGGGTGGTTTAGGTCTGATCGGTTGTTTGTAATGAACGATTATTTTTCGGCCACCTTTTTACCATAACTACTCTAAATTTAGGCATGGCGACCCCTGCTTTTAACCGTTTCACGCGTACCATCACAAATATGTGATCACCCCAGAACTGGCCCAAAAGCGTACCATCACAAATATGTGATTAGAACGTATCATTCGAACGTTCAGTAGAGAATGTCATCACAAGAGCCACTAAAGTGCCCTGTTACCTGTCTAAAGCGCAAACATGACTCCAATGCCGTGCCAACAAGTCGTTTATTTATTATTTATTATTACTATAATACAAATTATGTTACTAGTTGTTATGAGAGTAGTCATCTAGTCTTGTTTGTAGCCTACTGTATAGGACGACAATATATTAGATTTTTATTATTTTATTTATTTATTTATTTTTAAAAAGAGGACGGGGCGGGCGAACGCTATGCCATTTTGAGTATTATAAATAGTTATAAATAGGATAGTCTCAGCTTTCTGCCGATGACAATATTATCCTTCTACTCCAAATATTAAGTGAGATTTACTCATTTAAATCTCGACTGTCACCATGTTGTTGATTTCTTCAAATAAATTAGAAGTAGCGATCCGCCAAGTTCATTAAAGGCTACAGAAAGTTAATTCAGACATACAGTGCTCTCCACTATTATTGGCACCCCTGGTAAAGATGAGTAAAAAGGGTTATAAAAAAATCACCGTTTGGTGAATTAGCTTAATCTCACACTGAAAAAATGAAAAAAATTCGAACTTTAATTGAAGCAAATTTATTATGAGAAAAAAAAATCCCTCATCGAGAAATCATTATTTTTAACAAAACCACATGTGCCACAATTATTGGGTGCTACAACTTGTACTAGTAAAAGGGGACGGTGAGTTAGATAGCAAACCTTTTACTGTAATTACTCAAAATTTACACATACGCTTAAACATCAGGGGATCAAGCAGCCAGGCAGTTAGCCAACCAGTCAGTCAGCCAGCCAACCAACCAGCAAGTCAACCAGTCAGTCAGTTACCCACATTCACAAAAACCTTACCAGCCACAATCAAAATATTACCAGCATTTGGCTGGTGTGGTTGGTGAATCACATGCATCATCCTAGAATGTGTACAGAAATAGAGAATAGTTCAAATACGTCATACTGTACTGTGTTACAGTAAGACAGCACTGCACTGTTCCAAATTCATAAATACCAAATGCATATGTAACAGCTTTAATTGCACAAGTCTGATTGTACTGCATCAAAAATTAAACATACTTCTGAAACATGCATAATTAAATGTATGTTCATTTAATAGTCTTCTTCATATTCCAGAGAAATTCACCTCTGCTTCCACTTTTATACCACTGGGTGGCGCCAGAAGAACATATTTAAATTACAAAGGGGTTACTGTAGGTCAAAGACCAGGAGTAACCCTTACAGAGTCCCGCACCCGGCTAGTAGCCTCTGTTGTGCCAAAGCTCCAGCTCTAATCACATTCTCTCCCTGATATCCATCTATCAATATCCCTGCTATCAATGACATCAGCAAAAACACACTAAAACACACAAACCACAGCTTCTGTGCAGGAGCAGCACACAATGCCATTTAAAGCTCTGAAATTCAAAACAGCTTCACGCAGTTTTGTCATTGTGTGCTATCAAACACTGGCCGTTTCATATCATACACATTTAAATGCTGCTGCCCCCATGTTACTGTAGAACCTCAGAGAGACACACACATCAGGAATGGAGGTTGTCTGCATCTCTGAAATGTTCAAAATAAACCACTGTTAAGAAATAGAACTCACATTAGGCCTTCAGCCTTAAATGGGCTCTCATTTTTAAGCTGCAAGCCTGAGTATAAATGAGCAATTATTAAACCTTTTTTTATTAAACATTTTTTCTGTACATTCAATTTCTAGACAATATATCTCTCTGGTCCTTCTTTATATCAAATTGTCTTGATTCCACATTATTTAGCAATTTTGCCATGACATACCCTTTTGGTTAACTGTGGTAGTATTTCAAATAGTCATTATTCAATTTAATGTTTTGGTTTAAGGTTAGAGTGCATCAGATCTGATATTGATCAAGTGTAGTCACATACGCTATTTCCGATTTCATAGCCATCGTGTCGAATCCATAACTCATAACTTTCGGAGATTGTATTGTATATTTTACACACGTCATAAAAAGTTGGAGGATAAAGGTTTGCAAAGTATAAGCTCTAACAGAAATATGTCTGATTATAGTAAACAGACAAATTTAACTAGTTTCTTCACACCACACGTGACTCAACGACAGCAGGAATGTGTGAAAGTGCTTCTGCAGCTACGTGCTAAGTAGTAGCGGCGCATGCCTCATGGCCCCCGCCCTGATTCAGGGCTCCAAACGCTCCGTTGCACATCAAACTACACACTCTGATCCTCTGGAACAAAGTTATTACCCATAAATCCATATTCCAGGAATGGAAATCAGGCAGGGAGGATTTATACCTTGTGTGTTCCACCACATCCAATTAGTTTTAAAAAGATAAATATTTCAAAAGACAGAGAGATCAGTGTTGGACTGACAACGTCTACCTGGTAACAGCATTAAATGGGACCATAATGTATACGTGGTAACTAGATTAAATGGGACCGCATTGTCTCTGTGGCAACCGTAATAACTGGGACCGTACTGTCCCTGTGGTAGCTGGATTAAATGGGACCACAATGTCTTTGTGGTAATCGGATTAAAGGGACCCGTGATGTCTACGTGGTAACCGGATTAAATAGGACCACAATGTCTATGCGGTAACTGGATTTAATAGAACCGCAATGTCTATGTGGTAACCGGATTAAATAGGACCGCAATGTCTATGTGGTAACCGGATTAAATAGGACCGCAATGTCTATGTGGTAACCGGATTAAATAGGACCGCAATGTCTATGTGGTAACCGGATTAAATAGGACCGCAATGTCTATGTGGTAACTAGATTAAATGGGACCGCAATGTCTATTTGGTAACCAGATTAAATGGGACCACAATGTATTTGTGGTAACCGGATTAAATGGACCTGTGATGTCTACGTAGTAACCGGATTAAATAGGACCTCAATGTCTTTGTGGTAACCGGATTAAATGGGACCGCAATGTCCCTGTGGTAACCGGTCAAACCTGCGTGTCGGAACAGCAGTGGGAGACGCTGTGGACTCAGAACATTCTGGTAACTGGCGGACTGTCCCAAGCCAGTTCCGGCAACTCAGTCTCTCTGACTGCCCTGGTTTCAGCGAGAGTGAGAGAGAGAGGGGAGGCCAGGGCCAAGGAGAGGGGTTTCCTTCTGTAGGGACACGAGTGAGTAATGCATCTGTCAGCGCAGGCTAAGGCGTTGACTATCCTGTAAGGATACACACCTACCCTTCCCTGGCAGCCTTACCGCTTGCTCACCCAAGGTCACATGACTTTCTAACGAAACTTCAAGGTTCAGGAATCCGTGGATGGAATGCACAGCTATTAAGAACGACCGCTTGCGAAAATTAATCTTTAACTGAAAATCATTACAGCATCATAACCTTGTGGCCTAGTCGAGAAAGCGGTGGGCAGGGGGGGTATCCGTGAGCGTAAATGACAGATGGTTATTCTATTAAGCGTTCGATAATATTTTTTCGAGGCTGTGTGGAAGGGTGTGGGCAATCAAGCCGATCTGCAGCTCGGCAGATTCGTGCGGGACTCATCGAGGGCGAATAGGGAATCATTGCTGCGAAACGAGCGCCGGGGTGTGATGGGAAAGTCGCAGCACGCGGCTGTAGTTAGACAAGAGCCTCTCAGACGGGCCGCCGCGGAGCCTGAGGACCACGTGGGGAATCATCCTAAGCGCTGTTGAGCGCTGGGGTGCAGTAGACAAATTGCAAAGACTTTGGAAAATGCATCATACAAACAGGGTCAGATGTGTGTGTCGTTCGGGGAATATGTGCTCTATAAATCATTACTTACACAATAACCTGCTGATATTGAAAATCTAATGACACTTCACATCAAGGCAGCAGAATGTAGGGTCTCCAGCCCCATGCTTAACTGTGTGAGGGATGGGTTAGTGTTAGGGGTAACGGGTTTGAGTTAGGGCTCTGCTTTTGGTTTCTGGGTTGAGAGTGGGGTTGCCCCTCGCCTCGGCCCAGCCGTGGGATCTCCGCCCGCACTCTTAATCACCGGTGACTAACGGCCTGTAATTCCGGAAGGATCGGGTGTCGGCGGGAAAGACGCTGGATCGGCCCTACAGAAGCTCGTGGAGCAGCAGATCTAGTCTGTCCTGTTTGGCTTTCGGGTTGTGTGGGAAATGTTCAGAGAATATGCAACCTGCTCTCCACGGCTCTACTGCACCCTGCAGCAGTCACACTCCTCAAGGATTCAAATTCAGCCATCAGCAGAGGTTCATACTTATACATTTAAAAGCTGTCAAGACACTTCTGTGTGTCATTCAGTATGCATTTAAAAGGCTTTGTTCCTGGCGGTTGTTCTGACCCACGGCTCAGCTGAGGAGCTACAGAGGGAAACAGCAGAGCACAGTGTGGTCTACAAACCGCATGGAAAATCCCCAGTGCCCATCAAGATATGCAGGGGATTCAATCAAAGGCACTTAAACTGTTTAAGAGCATTCGCAATTCTGTTCCTCCATATTTATGTGGCTCTAGGTCTCGATACGATCACAGGAACGCCAATGAAAATGAGTGTTCATGAATGATTGACACCATGAACTGCTTCTGATTAGTCAGTCAGCATAAGCCAGAACTGCCTGTTCATGCTTAAACATCTGTGTGGCAACAGCATAATGAGGATATCCTACTGTTGCAATATTACACAGAAAATTATGCTAAATTAAATATCAACATTCCAGTAATTGGCAGTCCAAGATTGACTTACGGCTTGCTTTGCTTTAATGTCATAACGAGCCGGTGAAAAGGTTTGTTATCAGGCGGTGCACATGGCATGAAAGAATGCTTGATCCATAACAAACAGTTCAGCTGGAATGAAGAAACTTGCACTCAGCGTGCGACAGTAGCCTATGCAGTACAGCCATTGTTACTGCCGTGACCTGCTACTCTCACCGCTTAAACCAGCCGCAACCTACAGTACATGTACAGACGGGTGACAAATTAAATGAAAAACCAACATAGTGTCTTAGTAAGATGTTGGGCCACCACGAGCTGCTAGAACAGCTTCAATGCACCTTGGCATAGATTCTACCTCTAGTCTAGCATAGATTCTAGTCTTTGGAACTCTACTGGAGGGATGGAACACCATTCTTCCAAAAGATATTCCCTCATTTGGTTTTTTCATGATGTTGGTGGAGAGCGCTGTCTAACACGGCGGTCCAAAACCCCTTATACCCTATGGATGGGGGCATTGTCATCCTGGAAGAGACCACTCCCATCAGGATAGAAATGTTTCATCATAGAATAAAGGTGATCACTCAGAATAACTTTGTATTGATTTGCAGTGACCCTTCCCTCTAAGGGGACAAGTGGACTCAAACCATGCCAACATAATAGAGCCACCTTCACTGTAGGGGTTTTTCCCTTTAATTTGTCACCCGTATGTATGTATGTATGTATGTATGTATGTATGTATGTATGTATGTATGTATGTATGTATGTATGTATGTATGTATGTATGTATGTATGTATGTATGTATGTATGTATGTATGTATGTATGTATGTATGTATGGTCAGTGTTTACTGTTGGATTTTTCAGTCTTATTCGCCCTGGAGTTTGTTTGATTGAAATTTTTTAAAATGTGTGTGTGCGCATGTGTTTGTGTGTCAGCTCTCCTACAGAAGTGAGGGTGTAATATTTATTGTTCAGACATATAATGTCTGATACATTTTATCAGCTCTCCTGAGAGTGCAGCCATTGCTAACCAAAAATCACTACATTCTGATTTCATAAAATGGATCCTAATGCAGAGAGACAACCACCTATAACTCTGCTTATGCAACAGGAAGAACTTCAGATATTGCTTTGTAGCAACACTGAAAAGACCCGGCAAAGAGTAGAGCACGCCACACGTCTCCCATCGCCAGCCTCCCCCTATCCCAAAAGCTCTGTCCTGCCCCAGACAGGACAGCCAGACATTCGAGTCCCTCCCCCGTCCGCTGTGCAGTTCATTCCTCTGTATCTGGCTTTAATCAGGGACAGCTGAGAGGAAGATGAAAGGAGCCAAGCGATTGGCCCCATTTTCCCAGCGCTGAGAGCAGATGTGCCGCTCCTTTACTGAGCATTCTCTGCAGTCTTTAATGGCCTCTCCGCAGGCTGTTCAGTTTTGCCCAAAGCCCACTTCTCAGGTTTTACTGGGTCACGCGAGCGCTCGGGACCGCCGCGGGAAGACGAGAAGAAACTGGTGCGGCTGCGCGGCTTTCCCGCTAAGGGCAGAATGGAATATGTGGGATGAGTAGTCCCGGCTCTCGCTACGCCCTGTGGGGACAGTGCGCTGGCTCCCGCTCAACAAACGCATCCTTTTTCGTTATAGCAATGGAAAAATAACAATGACTTACTGCCCCGCCACTCGCTTTCAAGCATAATCAAAACAAAGCGCTCTCTCTTTAGGCGTGCCAGGCACACAGCCATTTCACGAAGACTCAGAGCGAGCGGGCCCAGTTTCTCCGGAGTGTTTCTGGTTAAGGGTCTTCAGCCACCCCCATATGTTTCTCTCCACCCCTCTGGATCCAGGCACTGAATCCACAGACTCCATTTTCAACATTCCTGATGAGACGGTTGCTTAGAGCAGGAGGGGCGGGTGAACAAGCTTGCAGCCAAGTTTCGGCGGCGCTCGATCCAGCAAGCTCACCTTGCTGAAAACCTTTATGGCTCACAGATTTTGGGGGTCCGTACATGTTTACACAAGGCTGCTATAAGGAACTGGCCCCGGGACAACTGAGCATGTTCCAGAAACAGTGCTGGCAAAGGGGCACCAGAAGCAAGGTTACTCTGAGCTCACCAGCTTTGAAAAATCTGCCTGTTGTTTAAATGCTGCTAATACAAGCTACGATAACTAGAGGACAAACAACCTTGCTTTTTGTGGTTTAGGTCAGTAAAACAACCTCCAGTGCATGTCTAGAGGATAACGAAATTCACTCATTAATTCACAGAAAAAATGCTTTGTGTCAAGAAGATTGGAGAACATTTTTCAATTCGTTTTGCCCAATTCAAGCTCAATGTTCAAATACAATTAAGCGGCTTAACATCGAGTCATTACATGACTGAAACCAAATGCTAGCAATGCAACAGAGATTTGCTTTCTAAATCGAGAACTTACTTACTGGTATTTAATTTAGATAAATTTAGATTACTATGAGATTTTTTAATCAGGAATAATAATGTCAATAAAGAATCTGTGAAACAGCCTAATGCCGTTATCCTGATTATTAGTCAAAACAGCTGCAAACCCCTAAAAAAAAATGTTTAATGCAGGGAAACAAAGGAAGCAGTAACATTAAATACAGCCTCTGGCCTTGATTTCACTGACTAGAGGATCACAAGCAGAATCACGAGACTAATGTTGAGTTGGCTCTGAGCAGGCCTCCTGTCTTACCTTGTGGAGCTCGATGGAGCTGATCCACTGTTGCCGATGTTCAGGGTCTTGGGCTCGGAGGTACCACACGCTGTCATTCACGCTGATGTCCAACCGGCACTCGTCAAACTCGTGGGGCTGACAGGGAACAAACCAAACAGAATCTGTGACCCTGGGCTCAGGTGGTTCAGCGCCTGGCTGCAATGAATGTTTGCAGACATTGCAAGCCTCCAAGACTTAGTTTGGACAACCGTGGCATATCCAAGTGTTCAAATTAAGTGTGTAAACAAAAAGAGTAAAGGCAGATGCAGCACACGACAGCATAAAATGGCACATCTGAAAACTCAGACTATAAATATATACATGTCACAAAGCAACTCCTTCAGTAATGCTGGAAGACTGACAGGAGTAAGAGCTCCCATTGAAAATCCACCTATGTTGTCCATGAAGGTCTCCTTATTAAAACCTACTTCAGCACATTTATGTAAGCCAAGCCTGTTAACACATGGAAATGCACCTTTTCCTCCAATGGAAGGGAAAATACTATTTGTAAGTTGGAACCTTTACATATGACTCAAGGCAGTTTTATTCAAAGAAATAAGCTAAATGGGCTGAGCTGAAGCTCTTAGATACAACCATCACTCCCCCCCCCCCCCACAAAAGTAAGTCTTTTAAGAGCCTTGTCGTAGCCATTCGACCCAAATGTAACCGTGTTCTTCCAACTTTAGCAAAATCTGTTACGTTATCAGATTATACTACAAACCCCAATTCCAAAAAAGTTGGGACAGCATGTAAAATGCACATAAAAGCAGAAAGCAGTGATTTGTAAATTATATTTACATAAATTTAATTGAAAACAGCACAAAAAATATATATTTAATGTTTTACCTGATCAACTTTATAGATTTTTGTAAATATAATTCTTAATTATATGAATGTGATGCCTGCAACAAGTTCCAAAAAAGTTGAGATAGGGGCCCAAAATTTTTTTTTTTCAAATTAAAAAAATAAAGATTAAAAAAACATCAGTTTGGAACATTCCACATGTAAACAGGTGATGCTATCATGAGTGGGTATAAAAGAGTATCAAAAAACTCTTGATATCTTATTTTCAGGTACTCTTACAAGTGATACTATTACCTCTCTGCATTTGAATGGATTGGGGGGTTCAAACTAGATTAAGCAGTAAATTACACAGGAATAGTATGGAACCCATGGTTGGCTAAATGGCTGTATGTCATCAAGAGTCTGTGGTATCAAACGAGCCTCAAAACATCACTCTGCTGCCAGATATGCAGTAGATATGGATGGATCACATGAAGGGTTGTTTCTCCTGACTTATTTTTCCCATAGAGTTCAATAGAAAAACGAGTGAAGAGAAACAACCCTTAAAGTTATCCATCCATATCTACTGCATATCTGGCAGCAGAGTGATGCTTTGAGGCTAATTTGATACCTCAGACCCTTGGTGTTTTTTGATATCCTTTTATACCCAGTTATGATAGCGTCACCTGTTTACCTGTGGAATGTTCTAAACAGGTGTTTTGAACTTCCCAGTCTTTTTTGGGAACATGTTGCAGGCATCATATTCGGAATTAGTGCATATTTACTAAAATCAATGAAGTTGATAAGGTAAAAGATTAAATATATTTTCTTTGTACTGTTTTCAATTAAATAAGAGAATGTACAAATCACTGTTTTCTGCTCTTATGTGCATTTTACATACTGTCCCAACTTTTTTGGAATTGGGGTTTGTACAACATACAAGCACCATTTAAAATTGACTTTTTTTTTGGTTTAAAATGGTAAAATGGCTTGGTTATATACAAAGCGCTCAAATTTACGTAAACCTCTTTTGATTTCTGTAAAGATTATGCTGAATTTAAATGCCTGCAAAAGAGAAAAACCAAGAAAGGGTCCAAACAACAACTCTGCTGCTAATGTGATGTAGCCAAGACCTTTTTGGCTTGAAGCGAGTTTCACATGAAAAAGCCGCTATTTGCTGCAGGCATGTAAGCACGACTGAAGCCTCGCAGCCCATCACCCATGCAGAGTTATCACTCTCCCACTTTCCTCTCCAGGGTTGGAAAACCCCCGTGCCCCTCCTTGGCACACGCAGTGAGAATTCCACAGGTTCCTCTGGGACGGGACTGCATAACGGAAGACGGAGTTCTCGGCGGCTACGCTGGAGAGTGTGGAACAGGTCGTGCTGACCGCCACGGCCGCCGAGCACATACCGGGAATAAACAGGAAATAAACAGGTGCCTTCGCCATTGCTCCTTCTCCGCTTTTTGCGATAACGAAATTAAGGTCAGGACCCAATTCTCAATTTAACATTTATACTCAAGTTCAGTTGTATGAGCCCAAACATACAACAACATAGATGTAGTGGTGGAGGAAGGACAAAATACAAAGCAAGAAGCCTAAAATGGGGAAACAAGTAGGCCTAGGTCTTATTATTGACTTGGCCTACATCAGTAGCAAATACTGCATTGGACAAAAGCAATACAAAAATATATTTGTCGTCATCAAATTAATGTAATAATAAAAAGAACACTTTTCATTCTTGTGGGTAAAAGGTCCATTTTGTCATTTGACAAACTGACGTCTCGAGTTTGATAAAACGCCACATGTGACGTCAGCAAGAAGTGCATTTTACCATTGCCGTTTTTCACCGGTTCCGGCACTCAGTATTGTTACTGAGAGCAGAGGGAATTGTGAGGGGTTGCTAAGGACCTCTTAGCGCTAGGCTAGTGCTCCACTGACAGCGACAGATAATGCAGAAAGCTCGCTCTCACAGCCTGAGCCAGACATTTACACAAAGAGATAAAAGGAGAAGCCACACATTCAGATAAATCTCAAGCCACTACCTGCATAAATTCAGGTTGTTACTTTGCCGCTTTTAAATGAAATCTGACACGCGGCTTTGTGATGATCTGAAATGAGATTTGCAGCGTATTTTAAACATTGAAGGACAGCCGCAAATCCTCATTTGTGCTGTGGCAAATGACTTATCTTTGAATGAGACTGACCACAGATGAATACAAAATGAATCTACAGCTAGTCGCTCTTGCGTCTGATCTAAGGATGACAACGCAAATACACCATCTTATGTAAAATTTTTAAAATGCCTAGAATTTTTCATGAAAACAAAATATTTTACAGGAACTTTGTCACCTTTTTTTTAAAAAGAACAGTATCCACTCCTATTTGGCACATAACAGCAGACTATGCCTCGATCAAAAACCTGATAAAAGTCATACTTTAAGTGCATACTGCAAAACCTAACTGCATCAATTCCTGACAGGCAAAGGGTATTATGCATAGTTCACTCTGTCTGCTTACTACAAAAGGGTCTGCAGGAAATGCATCCAATACAGCAGGGACATAGTGTTCAACCCACCATGTCCACTCCATAGATAAGCACATAAAGATATGAATCAACCCTGTACTAAAATACTAAATTAGATTCAGCTAGCCTATGAAACAGAAACAAACCTCAAGTAAAACACCATATCGCTTTGTGCTTCAGCAGCTAAAGATTAGAAACTGTTCAACAATTCATATGTTTGGTGACGTGACATCCATCATCTTGATGGCGAGAAAGGCTCATGTACTGTAATCCGGTTTTTCTGCTCTAGCAACAAGCCTACTGATGTTACCACCGTTTTCTTTGGTGAAGCTCTGGATGAAAACCACTGTTGGGACGGTGCGCAAAACATCCAAATTTAACGTTCAGAATGATTCTAAAGTGGCATGAAATGCGCTGCCTGCAGATTGTGATATAGTAATGCATCATAAACCACAAAACTTAAGAGCTTTCAGCACCTGAGTGCACTGCAGTCTGAAGATGTCTTCACATGCATTAAGGCCATAATAAGAGAGAGTTTGTACAGGCCATATAAACCGGAGATCATATCTCAGAAAACGAGTAAAACTGAGCACAAAGATCAATTTGTTCAGCGGAAATTTCATTGAGAACCATCAGTAGCTGTATGTTTTGTAGCAGAGGAAATCTTTGAGAATGGTACGGCTCGTTTATGAGGCCATGAGTTGGAGATGGTCCAAGAAGCCCCGAGTCTGCTTCTGGTGCAATGCCAAACCATGCCTGACATTTCAATGAACCGCTCCTGATGTCCTGGGACCACAGCCAAAATAAAGTGTTGCGCTCTCCTCTGCATGCGGGGCGGGGGTGGTCTGTGGTCCCGGTCGATGGTCTAAAACAGCCCGTCCTAAAAGGTCTGTCTGTCACGAGGCAATCCGCGCAGTTTGCGCCTGCTGTCATTCTGGCTTATCTGGTTTTTTTTCTTCTAAAAATATTTAGAGGCCTGACGAAACAGTGATGCTTTCATGAACTGCCCAAGAAAAACTTCCCAAACGGGTTTGAAGTGGACCCCCCAGTGACAATGTGTGTGTGCAATGTCACGGTCCACAGCGGGGTTCTTCCGCTGCTGTCCCCTTTCCCCACAATGAGGCCTGTGCCCCAGACCACCCGGGGACCAGAGAACACCTCTTCACAATGAACACGCTGCTAATCAGACAAGACAATGTTTCCCCTGGAGCCAATTCAGCTAACACAGTCAAATCTCATTCAATATGCTTGCTTTTAAGCCTTGATAAAGGCCAACAGCCCTGTGGTGATATTTTATAACAGACAGACCTCCTCAACACAGGTTAGGCCTCATCATAAAACAGAACAGACAGGCCCTGACCAGGAGCTGAACGCCCTTACATGTGGATACAAAATCTGCTTCACAGTCCATTTTATTATCTCTCTCTGGCTACAATTTCTTTCGTGTTCTAAACTGTTTTTAAATGATAAAATGCAAGCGCAGCACTTGTTATATGTGAAAAAAAATCTGAAAGTCTAGTTTTGTTATAATGCCAAATAGCCAGTGTTTTATCACATTGGGCCACAATGCCCCTGTGGTCTGAATTCATTTGCCAGACGTTTCATAGGAACAGCACTCCAACACCCTGCGTTTCTAAACGGTGGATAAATTGGAAACACAATCACAAAGACTAAGAAAACAAAGTAGTTGTAAAGTCCTGTCTGCAGTCTTTCATTAGACTGACAGCAAAAGCATAATCTTCATCTACTATATTAATCTATAATAATTTTCCACCTGAAATAATTACTTACTGATTATACCACACTTTATGGTATTATGTTTAAACTGTAGATCTGTAACTGCAGACATCTAAAATATATTAAACACACAAAATTATGATGATCACGTTGAGTTTAATTAGCCTATTGCAACCATGTACATAATCTCATAAATGTCCTTTTTAATTTATTATAATAATGCACTAGTCTTGTAAAAATAAAAGAGCTGAAGACACGTTCCTTCATTCACGGTTTACAAATAGCTTGTGAAGTTGGTTGACATGCTTAATGTGAAAAAAATGAACACATTAAGAAAATATTTACAACATATACAGGGGGTGGACACAATATCAGAAACACTTACAAAAACTGAATATCTAATAACTAATAACGAGTAGACCCACCCTTTGCCTTCAAAACAGATTCAGCCCTTCTAAGAATGCTGTCATACAATATCTGAACTGTGAGTAGTGGGATATTGGCCCATTGTTCAAGAAGGTTCTCCGGTTCTTTGAGGGATGAAGGAGGTGGAAATCTAGCACTCCAGAACTTCCCATAAAGGTTCAATTATGTTTAGATATGGTGATTGTGCAGGCCATAGAAAAGATTTGACATCATCCTTGTGCTCTTGGAACCATTCTTTAATGTTTTTTTGCAGTGTGTATGGGGGCGTTATCATGTTGGAATATGGGGACATCATGAGGGAACAGTGTTTGCACCATAGGGTGCACCTGGTCTTGTAAAATTGTTTCATATTGTTTACCTGTTAAACGTCCATGGATATCAATCATTGGACCCAATGAGTCCCAGGAAATGGCTGCCCATACCATTACATAACCACCATCATACCGTTGGCAACAGTGGATCGAGTGTCTTCTTAGGCTTTCTCCAAACATAAACCCATTCAGATGTCTTAAAAAGAGTAAAAGATGACTCATCAGACCATATCACTTTTCTCAATTGCTCAGGGGTCCAGGTTTTGTTTTCCTTACACCATGTTATGTGTTTTTGTGCATTAGCCTTGGATACAAATGGTTTCCAAATGGCGGCCCTGCCATAAATACCAGCTTTGTGAAGCTCATGACATACTGTTTTTATACCCAGTCATGATAGCATCACCTGCTTACCTGTGGAACGTTCCAAACAGGTGTTATTTTAACTTCCCAGTCTTTTTTTTTGGCCATGTCCCAACTTTTTTGGAACGTGTTCCAGACATCAAATTCGGAAATAGCGTATATTTACAAAAATCCATAAAGTTGATATGGTAAAACATTAAATATATATTTTTTGTACTGTTTTCGATACTGTATTTTACATACTGCCCCAACTTTTTTGTTTTGGGGTTGTACATTCTTTGAATATTTTAAATGCTTCCATTAACAACATATTAAATATAAAAAAATATAAAGGGTAAGTACACCCTATATCACTTTTCTTCCGCTGTAAATGTGTTTGTATGCCTACCTTACAATGAAACCTATTCATCCATTCCGTTATTTCAACGATTCTGAAATAATATTGTATATCATAAGAAACTGGTAGAAAAGCGTCTTTGTGCTGCCATCTAACGGTTGAAATTCCCTTTCTGCTCCCCACACTGCTCCCGCCCCAATCATGATGTCAGAGTACCTCTTTGGAGGAACCTCTACATTATATGGATAATTGTTGTCAACCACAATAGAAACAGCCTGATTGGTTAGACCCACTACGTTTCTTTCGTTTTGGCTCCACGGAACTACGTGGCGTCCTGTTCATAAACTCTCTTATTCCACCTAAATAATCCACTAAAATACGTTTCTGAAAATATTTGAGGTGAGAAATAGGCCAGTTGCTGAATCTTGATTCATATTTGATCTGCAACATCTAGTTTGACAGTTTGATCCAAGTTAGACTAAATAATTTGTACATTGTACGTTCATTTATGCAAATGACGATGGACAAAGCTCCTCCCCCCCCCCCCCCGTCTCATTCGCTCACCCCACAAAGTATTTTTCTAAATTGTGTAGTAGGCGGAGACAGGCTGAGACAGTGGGTGTACTTACTTTTTAAAAACTTCAGGCCTGAATCTCCTCTGTACTGCGATTCATGGTTAGATGTTACAATACTGTTTGTTTCTTGATAATGTCATGTTTTATAAAATAAAAAAAATGTAAAAATGTATTAACAGAAAGATTTCAAATATTCAAAGAATGTAATTAAGTACTTTGCTGCAGTAATGCATATGCAATGCAATGGTTACATGTTAAAATACTGTTCGTTTTTTCATAATGCCATGTCTAATAAAATATTTTGTTATCAGAAGCATTTAAAATATAAAAAAAAATTAATAAAGTACTCTGCTGCAAGAATGCATATCATGTGACTTCCCAGGTGCTATGTTGGCCAATTGTGATTGTGCTCATTTAACCTGATTGTGATAGAAATCATCTGTCCTGTATCTTTATTAGTGTGTTGCCTACTGCATTGTCTTTTTGCACCTATGGACTGAAACATTTGCTCTCACTTTTCTGCACTTTTGCTCATGCAATTTTCTAAGACTATATAAAATAGTTTTCTAAATACTGACTTTCAAGTTTTTTTTTCAAATCCCTGTGTGCGGACTCTACCTTGTTTTTGTTTGAACTGTTTACAGACCTACGCACCTGGGTTAAGTAGCTTCTTTGGACATTTAAATTAATGGCGCGACTCTCCAATTGCTCTTACTTATCTAGCATCTACTCACAAATATCTAAAAAAGTTATATAAATTATGTTGCTACATTCAGAATTATGCCCGCAGCAAGCCAATGAATTTGTAAGTGGATGTGGCTTACTAAAAAGCTCATAAATCCAAAAGTTTGATGAAATGTGATGAAACTTAGTATGTCCATTCATAACTCAATCCTGAGACAGCCCCAGAGTTTTGGCTCGAATAACCAACAGTGTGGAGCTATAGAGCTCAAGAATTTGTTTACCTTTAAAAATTCACTAAAAACCGCTGCTTTAATATATAGATTTGAAACTTGCTACAGTGACTACACCCCTCAGTCCGTATATAGCTATGTATGTTCCAATCACCACAATCTTGTATTGGGGACCATTTTGGATTTTGTTGGTTCATATGCTACTTTTCCCACTTTCATCTGGTTTATTCAAATGAAACTGGGCACACTGAAAGAAGGTAGTGTCCAAGCATAACTGACCAAACTTGCTGCAGATTCGCCCTATCCTGGTGCGACAGGATTAGTTATTGATCAATTCTGCTGCGTTTGACTCAGGGACCTGAACTCAATGTCAAAAGATCCCGCTTTGCACCGAGAATACATTTTTATGGTGGATTTTCCACCATTTTTAATAAATTACAAAACAGTTCAAATCCATCTGCTCCAAGATGCTTTGATCGATTTACACCAAATTTGCTATTTAGCAACTACTCACAATTCAATTATTTTTAAAGAGTTTACTAAAAATCACTTTTTTGTTGACAGTAGAACTGTGCATTTGGCTTGTCCGGATCACCTGAACAGTCATAGGATTTGGAGGGAAAAGCATTAGCTGGAATTTTCTATTGGAAATATGCTGCCTACATATAGAAAGCGACTGGCAATTGAATTAACTTGACCCTCAGGCTGACACAACACTTTAAATAGCACACCGTTATCAAATATTCACAGCATCAATAAAAACAAGACTCAAATGCTGAGTAAGCCCAAAGGAGACCATCTGCAATAGTGTCATCTGAAATCAGGTTGCAAAAGCAATATCAAATACCAAAATAGGCACGTCAATTTCACACACACTCAGTCCTATTATAGATCATGTAACAGGAAATCTGACCGAAGTGGCACTGCTGTAATCCAGCTGTACTTTGACTCTTCCCAAAAACAAATTCCACACAAACATAAATAAATATGCCATTTGTACTGTTTCTTTCCAAGCATGCACCATTATACAAAGGAAGATGCATTTTCTCCCCAATATCGTGGAAGTAGTCAAACGGGTCCAAAATTCAGGGCTACTGAAAAATGACTCGGAAGCAGAGTAACTGAGACTGCGCTGGTCCTTCCCCTCAAAAGAAAATGAACATGCTGGTCTAAGTCTACCCTACACACTCACTTAGCTACAATTTAGGGTCAACGTTTAGCATTGTGGCTTAGTTAGAATCTAATATTTTTAAAAATGTTAAAGGCTTATGAAAAATACTTACCCCAAGCATTTTCTACAGTATTTTATACTGTATTTTTCCAGACATATAAAGTTTGCTGCAAATGCAACTTAAAACTCAGCAAAAGGGAGAGCTTCATGACACAAATTATTTGCAGACAGCAAGTGACTCGGAATATGCGCAAACTTCTTGTGATTTGAGGAAACTTAACTTGGAGAAATGGCTGTCATTTGAAACCAGGCTTCCGAACCGGAATGCACCACTTGAGAAAATGAAGTCAACTGTTTTCAGAAAAGTCTGGTGCTGGAGCAGAAAATGCTATAAACCCCTGTGTTTATTTAGAGGATTTAACAACAATTCTTTGGGTTGTTTTGAAAGATATTAAACCAGGGCATTAATGGACTTTGAACTCCTGCTTATAAAGGCCTAAGGTAGAGTGAAAGCATGTGAACAAACAGCACATTACAATGGCCTGCAAAATGGTATCCTCTCATACACAAACTGAGGGAAATATTTCCTCATACAGGTCAGCACCATCAACTCTAAAATCAAAGTGATCTTACTGAAATCTGAAAAGCTCTCTTAGGAAACATAATTTCAAAACAAGCATCCGACACCCTCAAAATAACTTTCTAACAGCTTGGTGGTCTTAAAGTGTAAGCAACAGATAATTTAAAACGCTGGAAATTCAAAAAATGTGAAAGAAACATTACTCTGGTATAAAATTACGTAATCATAAAGTATATGAATGTTATATAAATGCTGGATATATGAGTTTGTGTGTTGGACTGCTTGGTGACATTGGACATCTCGGGACAGCGGGGCTATTTTTAACCATGGCTGTATTGCACTTTAATTCACTTAACTCAGTTGATTGATGCAATGATTTTGTTGGATGTATTTGTTTGATATGTTTGTTTGTGTGTTGTGGGTCTGCCCCACTGTCTATGTCTTTTTTGTTGCTGGGGCTACAACTGAAGTTCCCTAGCGGTAAATAAAAGTTATTCTATATTGATGTTCTTCCGTGTTTCCAGTACCGCTTTCGTCCCGCCTCCAACATTTTTCGAACGCTGACGTCATACGTGGTACTGTCACGTCAACGATCTGTTCGTTCCCTCGGCTCCTTGAAATCCACAAAAAGTCGGGAGACTGCATGCTATTCGAGTGACAAATAAGTTTCGGTTTCCTGTCGTTTTCTTTCGTTAATTGTCGATTAATTGAACTAACGTTAGCTAACGTTACATTTTTCAACGTTTTTTTTCAAAATTCGCTAATTTTATATAATTTCCATGTAGTTATATTTTAAAAATGGATATTGTTGTCCAGATACCGGTCTAGTTTGTAAATATAAAAGTTGTCCATTATCTGGTGCTTAGCCTACTCTTTAATGTGATAAACCACTTCACACAAGTACACAGCAGTTCAGATACTCTGAATCTAGATGACCTCTAACTGACCCCATTCTGGTTGACTGAGCTCAGAAAGCATCTAAACCAGAGTCTGAGAAATTATTTTCAGATTAGCACAAACTGAGAAGACCCAAATATGAAACATCCCAGATTCCATATTTGGCAAGCGGCTACAAAGACTTGATAAACATGTGCATCGATGTGATCCCTGTCTGCCGCATTCTTGCTTGCTTGCTTGCTTGCTTTCTCTGGGAGGACCAGATAAAGTACACTAGCCAGCCAGCACAAGCTGAAATTCTGCCATTTCTTCATGTGGTTTAGTGAGCTCTTGTTTTGGCTCATTGACGGCAGTATTTCCCAGCCAGTTTAATGACATGGTACTCGGAGCAGTAATAACAAAACGCAGAAACATCCTTCATGTTCAATCTTCAGTTGATAATGAATAAATAAAACTCCACTGGTAATAACAAATATTACAGTTCAGCCGAATCAGATTTTGAGTTATTTTAATCCTGTTTGGCCTGAATGTGTAAACCTATTTATTCTATAGACTCCGTACTGGGCCACAGCACTTTCTTTACACAAACAGAACCATTCCACCAGGATGTGGGGATTTCAACAGAATTTTGAAAACGGTAAAACTATTTAACAGTATGCAGGGAGAGGCATGGCCATACACGGCACTCCACAAAAAGTTACATCTTTCAGTTACATCTTTCTTGCCCATCTATGAGTGAAACTCATTACAGCCTATATAACCCATCTGTTAACATACTAGTTTCTCACTTCTGCACCAAAAACAACAGTAGACCTCTAGCCATGCCCAGTTCAAAAGGTTAATGTAGCTGAGTAAATGATAAGACCATGAAATAGGCCTACTCTGAGTAGACAGTGCATACCTTACACTGGCAAGGGACATACACCTATATGGATAGTTTATCACGATCAAACAATAAGGTTTGAGCTAAAAAGTGCATAGGAAAACAATAAAAACAAACAAAACAGCTGTGCATGCACAAATAAGTCCTTTCATAATAATTTATACTGGGTATGCATTTAAGTGGTTATAACACAACATACTTCTGACCTACTGTCCAAACTGAGTTAAGTGATAATTATAAGGATTAACCCTTCACCGATGGAACTAACCTTAAATATAATGCCTCTCTGGTCTTTTACTCCTTTCATTTTTACTCAGATGTACAGAAGGGGTTGGGCAGGGTCTGAGAATACACCAGCAGTCCCTTTCTAAGTGAATGAATTTCCAGTACAGGAGACAAAGTTCACATTTTTGCTTTTCCCCTTGTCTGCAGTTAACTACATTGTAAAACCTTGGCAGATTCAAGCAGTTCTACTCCATGTTGATTTGGCAGATGTACAACATCATTATTACTAATTAACCTGTTCAGTCGAGGTGAGAAAGGTAAGCAAAAAAGTACATGGATTCCCTTAATGTGAAATGAGAGGTGCATCAATGCTGAGTTCCTGCCAATGACTTGGGTATCGTCCCTTGGCAACACATATAGCTGCACACCTTTTTGTTTACAGAGTAGTTAACTTATACCCCATTGAGAAGGAAGTTAACTATGGGTTATAAAGTTGGAGTAAGGGGGGAAAAAAGGATTCGATAGCAGCAGGGAACCGTGCATTATGGACCATTTAATAAGGTGAATATATATTATATATGAATATATTGGACTCAAATTACATACAAGCAGTGATAAAATTTGTTTTACTACCTCCATGTGTTTGAAAATAAACAGCTAATATAATTTACTTTGATTGAATCATTTTTATCTCGGTAACGTTCTATCAGCCTTCTATACAGCTGAACAGAATGAATAATACATCCAATCAATGTGCCATATCAAAGCAACTGCAAATAGCTGGTACATAAGTTACCAGCAGATACATATCCGTTACCATACTGATCCCTGATGTTGATCCTAAGTATGAGCCAAGCAGACAATATTTTATAAATCAAATTGCATAATAGGACACCTCAAAAGAAAGCCTGTGTATGTTTTACAATGTATTACACAATAAGGTAAGCTTATTTTCAGTTATTGAATGAGTAAGTCACAATGGGAAACGATGATAAAATGGTAAGGTAGCAAATCATTCAATTTGGAGTAAGAACTATAACTGCGGCTAGGAATAAGGACATAATTTCTAATGACATGTGGCTAGACACTGTATAATGCAGCTTTCGCATATTACACTAGTGTTTGTGCAGACTCTTACCGTAATGACAGCCTTGCTAAGGCACAGTGACCCCCGGCAGCCGTACTCTCGTTCATCCTCAGACTTGTAATAGCTCAGGGTGTTGTTCTTCAGCACTACCCATCGGTCCTGCCACCCGTGGATGTAATTGGTCCACTAAGGAGAACACAGAGGGAACCGCTTCTGTACTGATGCTACTGATTCATAGGGGGCCGACAGAGGAACAGCGTATGAATACCAATTAATGTACAAGGCTTTCATTTTGCAATGAGACTACTCCATCCATCTTCAATAGCTTGTGAGGATTGGCATTAAAATAAAACATATTTAGTTTGCGATCTTTATGTAGTAGGCTAAATCAGATGCAGCCCGTGCTGTACTCGTGTAATTTTTGAGTTGTGATTAAATTGGATTAAGAAAGTTAAATGTTGCCCATGTGGCATGTGGATTACTTTGAATTTGGCAAAGGAGTAGCCTAATGTTAAATATCGGTAGAGTAGCCATTGTTGCTGTCACAACACGTTATGTTCAACTCGATGTTAGAATTGTCCAGAATATAAGACCACTTTTACTCAATGATCCAGTAATATAATTGACTTTGGACCTTGTGTAAAGCATGGTGTGCCGGGTTGAGAAAGTATACTCCAAGTTTAAAGTCCATATAGAAAAATCACGTACTTGACGCGATCAGCAGCACCTCCGTGGATGAGCAATAATAAACTTATCAAGAAAATCCAAGTTAGCCATTCCGAGTGGCTTGTGGACTGCGGCTACATCCAATAATCTATAACGTTAATGTTAGTTACTGCGTTATTTGTAAGATAATGTAATGTTAGCCATAAACGTGTGGTAACTGTTAATGTTACTTCCATCATTACGTTGAAATAACCTACACTAGGCTATTGTTGACATCTGTAGCTATTCTAGCTAACATTACCTAAATTACATTGTTTACCTAGATATGAGAAAGTAGGCTAATTACTCTACCCAGCTAATCATAAACCAAATCCCAAGCTAATTGATGAGCCATTCTAGCTAATAGTGAAGACTGTCTTTCAAAACATTTGCTACCGTGCAACATCGACTAAGACTAGCAAGTAACGTTAGCCTATAAATGACCTGGCCATCAAGCTGGCTAACTGGTCTAAGCACCACACGTCATGCCAAGATTAAAACCGGTCTTGACAACAAGCAGGCAATGCACGTGATTAAATAAAATGAAACACAAGAGCGACATAGAGTATGATAATGAAAATGATTCGTGTACACCCCCCAAAACGAACTAATAAGCGAGACCCTCACACCGTTCAACCTAGACACGCTTAGTTACTCCCTGGTTTCACCTTACCGTACTGAGAATCCCACTTTACCGTACTGAGAATCCCACTTTACCGTACTGAGAATTTACCGTACTGAGAATCCCACTTTACCGTACTGAGAATCCCACCTTACCTTACTGAGGATCCCACCTTACCTTACTGAGGATCCCACCGAGCTCAACAGGCTGTCCAGACTCAGTGTCCAAGTCCTCCTCCGAGCCCGACGAATTCCAACTCTGATTATCCGACATTGCAAGCCGCGCGTCAGATAGAAAAAAGAAAACAAAAGTGTACGGCACGAATGACACGAACAGTGGTCGAAGGAATGGTCGCCAATTTCAAGAACTCATATTGCAATCCAAAAGTCAAAGGGAGAAGCAGGCTAAACGAGCTGCCTTCAAAAACCCACACTTTAGAAACTAAGACTAACAAGCTAGCTGGTTCCCTAGCGAATCCCATTAACGATCATCTCCTCTTGGTTTCATTAATGCGGCGCGTTGATAGATGAATGTTGCTACTCCAGTGAACAGGCTGCCATAAAATAGCGCATATCATAGACCTGTGGTCGGTGCTGTATGTGCTGTAATGTGAGAGTCCCCAGTCTGTTGCGCCTCTTGTGTAGCCTAATGAGCACGGCGTTAAGGGGGGAGCCAAGAGTCACTGACCTAATCCGACGCCATATTCTCTGACGTCTCACTTTCGTCTACTGGTTGACAGCCTGTATTTTGTATTATTATTATTTTTAAGAGCGAAGGAATTGTGTCAAAACAAGTAAGGAAACATTTCCGATGTTTGTAATCAAAGCGACGGTACTCAGAATTCGACTTGACGCCTGGAAATGACGACATCGATTTTCTGACACTGGTAATAACAATTTAATCCGGTCACTAATCGGCAATTAAACATAGCCAATATTCATTAAACACTGGATATGGACTTTTGTAAGGTTTTAGGCGAGTACCAGATTATTTACATGGACCGTATGTTACGTAGCTACTCATTTTTGTCACCCATTTTCAATTGCTGATAGAAAATAATGTCTGATGGAAGATTCACCGTTCTTCTTTCAACACTGCTCGTTTAATTTCTTGAATTATTCGATGTAACGTTCGTGGTGTGTCTTGGTTACGATTTTGGGACCGCATTGGCAAGGTCTTTTTGACATGCGGCGGAAAAAACATAAATACAGAACAATAATATAGGTCGGTAATTAATGTTAATACAGTTAATATGACAATATATCACGCACACAAGACACAAGTCCCACAGTGGCAATAGTTTTGTAGTTGTGCCATCCCATCAACAAATATGGCATATCACATTTGCATAGATCGATGACTAGGAAGCGCGTCCAATAGAATTGCTAACGTCGTTCAGGAAGGGGCTTGGGTAAAAGCCGGAATGGAACTATGGAAGGAAGCTCCGAATGGCTAATAGTGCTCTGTGCCAAAACATACCTCTGTTCAAATGCTTGCAGCACTCGCTGTGGAATGCACATCAATACAATCGTAACAGTTTCTGAATGGGCATCATGTACTTTCATTTGAGCATGGAATTTCCATGAGATATAAATTAGAAATATATGAGAAATTGAACAAAACTAACAGCATTAGCAGACATGTTTCAGAGCCCCTTATCACCCTTTCGGAATAAGACGAATGAATGGCCACCATTTCATTCCAACAGACTGATGTCATTAAAACATGATTTTGATCAACTTATCATTGAGTCATCAAAGACTGGAGATTTGGAGTTTCTAATGGTGAAAATCTCATTTTGATGTCTTATTCCGTTGTCTTAAGGGGCTCTGAATGATAACTGACTTATGGTAAATGTAATGGCCAAACTTGATTGCAGTCCAAATATTGCACAATTATTACATGAATCCATAACATTATGTACATTTCCTCGAAGGGCAGATCCAGAGTTTTCATTTGGTATATATCATGCCTTGATGTCTGAATGCGGAATGTGCTTTATGGGGCTTGAAGAGGAAATGGCCACCATTTAATTCCAACAAACTGATGTCATTAAAACATGATTTTGATTGACTCATCATTGAGTCATCAAGAACTGGAGATACTCATATTAAACTGAGAGCTCTCCAACAGGCTTTTTCCATTAAAATATAATTTTGATCAACTTATATGAGTCATCAAGGATTGAATATACTAATTTTAAAGAAGAAAATCTGCACTTTCAAAAGGTGAAAACCTTATATTGATGTCTTATTCTGAAAGGAAGACGAGGGGCTCTGAAATATGTTTGATAATGCTATTAGTTTTGATTTTCAATGAACATTATATGCTCAAATGAAAGTACATATGATGCCCATTCAGAAACTGTTAAAATTATATTGATGTGCATTCCACAGCAAGTGCTGCAGGCATTTGAACTGAGGTCTTTTTTGGCACAGAGCACTATTGGCCATTCCGAGCTTCCTTCCGCCGATCCATTCCGGCTTTTACCCAGGCCCTTCAAAAAGTACCTATCTTTAATGGCAGCGCGGACAGTTCAAAATATTCTTATACAATTCTATGATTCTTACTATTTTCCAAAGCACAGATAAAAAAAGATGGAAGCCGAAATAAGATATATATATATCTAACGGAAGTAGCTAGCTAACAAATAACAAAGGTCTTCTGCTGAATGAACAAAAAAGGTAAACAATGCTGATGGTAGCCAGCCATAATGATTGCTACAGTTAGTTAGCACAATGTACATAATGTATCAGATTCAATTTCGCTCATTTTAGCTAGCTAGATAATGTATCGAGTATGTTGCTCAGCGTTTAGCTATCTACTTGGTGCGATGGCTCAAAACACATGAGACGTGAAACATTTTTGTTGTAGTAGCTAGAAGCTACAGCTGATAGAAGTGAGTTAGCTAACTAACTAACTAGTTACTTTCTACCCAATCTTTAGTAAACGTTAAAGCAAGCCAGGTGAAATGATCAAGTACAGACTTATTGATGCCGTGTCTTCAGTCAAGAAGGTTAATAATGAGAAGAAGAAAAATATGAACACTGTATATTTTAAGCCTACGTAAAGACTTTCAAATAGACCTTCACAATCGCATCCACATTGGTCTGGATTTCAGCAGGTTTTCTATTTGGACAGGAGTGATTAACTTTACACAAACGATGGAGGGACCTGAGGGGCCCACGTGCTCTGAGGAAGGCTTCCTCTCCAGGATGGCCCTGAATGATAACAAGGCCGGTATGGAGGGGCTGGACAGGGACAAAATCAATAAGATCATCCTGCAGACGTCCAAGGTAAATACCACACAGTCCACACAAAAGAAAAATCTGCTCGGTTCTACTTGAATTTGTATCTACTATTGAAAGAAGAACCTAACAATATTTGATGTTTACTGTTGGTATGCTTCAATATGTCCATCTGCTGGTAGATGTCCTACTATAATGGCACATTGAACCAGCCAGCTGATATTGTAAGATCTGAAAATTGTTGTACAGCAAAAACTGAGGCATATTTTGTCCAAGCACAAGAGATATGACTTCTATAAACATATTTACATTTTACATTGGTTTTGTCACGTACTACTGTGTCCTTTATGTATGTTTTTTTCATGGACTTTATTAATTTACAGTAATAGTAGTGTGCTTATTTGTCATAAAGATCATGAAAGTTCTAGATAACAATACGTAACTGATAATTCATGAATAATTTGTTGAAAGCTGTTGATGGTAATTGGATGTGGCGTGTATGATCTCACCTAAATAGTTAAAAATTTATATCATGGATGAGGTAGTGTGCTGTTCAATAAAACTGACTTTTTGGTCTTCTTGTCAACCAATTTGGATTAGTGAGATTCAGGGCTTTTTAATAACATTTTAAAGTGTTTGGCACCTTGATGTTCAGGTCAATGAGATTTATATTCAATTCTAGAAAAAATGACAGAGCCGAATTGTAGGCAATTATTAATGTATGTGGTCCTGTTAATTGTTTGTTGTAGAGAACAGTCATGAACATAGAAATCAACGTGTTTATAGAATTATATTCAGTTATATCTATTGAATGTCACTCAAAATGATCAGATATATCGTTATCGGCGTTTGCTTTGGCCGATAACAAAAAATAAAAATAAACTCCGCAGCACATCATGTCATATACTACTAAGTGTCATTACATAGTTTGTTTGTTTTCATGTTGCAAATGTTCTTGTGTAAATTTTGACAATATAGTCAATTGTTCAATTGGAAGAATATACTGCCTTCAGTGCATCTTTCTCACAATTTCTCTTTGATAACCACACTTGAGGGATCCCTATAAAAACATTTTTAAAGTTTTTTTTATTTTTTTATAGTCATTTTTTCTATTATTATCGGCAGCTATATATTGGTTATCGGATTTCTTCCACCTCTAAATTTCGGAATCTGACCCAAAAACCGGTCGTGCTCTAATACCAAGCTGCTTTGAGCTTTGTACACTCGATAATTTCAGTTCAGACAGAAAATAACATGTATAGCATGTCAACTTGTTGTTGGCCGACATTCTTATTCGAGTGTTTTTGTGGAGTTTTGCCACAGCGGGCTGAATTCTCAGACAGTGGCTTTAGGACGTCTTTGGAGAATTGAAGTGTGCATAACTGTCTGTGTGGATAATGCATTTGCGTTTGTACACATGCTTGCACGGCTGCATCACTATTTCAGGCTTTACTTGAGTTTTACTCTTGGGAGTTTCTGCCAAAGCTGAGAATTTCCCAAGCTAAGCTGTGAGCCGCTGAAAGAGCTGCCAGCAACCACACGTCTGAGAACCGTGTGATAAAATATCCCAGGCTCATTTATTTAGACAAGTACTGTTTACTTGTCCCATCTCAATTCCCTGCTGCAGGAATCCAGGCGTAATACCACTCTCTTAATGAGACATTTTCTCATGCAGAAACACAGATGTTGGGCTTGTTGCAGAAGCTGCAGTAAATGCCTTGGAATCAGTGTTATAAATGGCTCAGGGACCCACAGTGCTGGGTGTGAATGATGCTTCTGGGACATCAGTGCTCAGGATGCAAAAAGGTGCTCAGGGAGGAGGCGCAAACAACACAACCTCACTCTCCATCAAAGTGCTTTACCCCTTTATTAAATGTGTTTATTGGCTATTTGGTTATTAGCTTCGATAATTGAAACGGGGAGCAGGGCTGCTATTGCAGAAAGCACACGATTCAGTTCGGAGTGAAATCCTCATCTGCATTTGCCCAAAGGGATCCAGGTTTTATGAGAACGAGCTGAAGAAGGAGCAGCAGGTGAACCAGCGCATTGAGAGGATGCTGCAGCAGAAAGCCCACATCACTGAGCAGCAGCTTAGGAAGGCCCAAGCACAGGTATGTCAGGCCTGCCTTTTATACCCAACTGCTCAGGTTGAAGCCACAAAACTACAGCTTCACAAAACTAACTCACAGCTTCACAAAGACATTCTGCTACATACATGATTATTGTTTCTGTTTCAAAGATGCTATTTCTTTTGTTTTTATTCACCATATCAACAAACTCAACGATACATTTCAAAAGCCGTTATTAGCCCTTGATGCCGATTTCGGGATGAAATCTTTATATTGCACTTTCAATTATAAAGACCCTCAACGTTAATAACTTAAACAAGCACGTAAAAAACCAAGGAATCAAAAAATATATACAGGAATCCAAATAAGATGCGTAATAAGATATTTACTTATAGGATGATTGTAGAATTTGTATTTGCCTGACATAGCACTTTATAGCACTTATAATTTACCTAACTGATGTTTATAAAACATAAAGCTATAGCTGATAGAGAAATCTAAATTCTCTATTCAGTAGAAAAAAACATGACCTATGACCTTGAAATGACTGTAGCTTGAAAGCCACTGGGGTAATTTTAAGGACAGGTAACCTGGCAACTAATAGCCCAAACTGAATAACAGTAGCGTTCAGGTCAGCTGCAGAAACATAAAACCTTATTAAGCAGTATTGCTTGTCAAATGCAGTCCAGACAGGAAATCAGCAGTATGGCATGCATGCCATTAATTTCTTTTTCAGTATGTACACATTCTCAGTTTTTTTTTCTTTCTTCTTTCTAACAATAGCCAATGGATTGCACATGTACTGACTTTTAGAGCCATTTAGTTCTAGTTTCATTCTTGTTTAAAGTTATATTGGTTTTACCATTTGTGTTTTGCATCCATCACATCATATTGCTTGCATGTTTGTACGCAGTGTGAAATTACATGACATTACAGTCATTTAGCAGACGCTTTTATCCAAAGCGACATACAACCACATTTGTACTGGAAACTCAATATAGCTGTTAACAATGGCTAGTGCCATCTGCAGCCATGCATTTTGTATGATGCTTTGTGAGAAATAGTATTGCATCTTAAATTACAGCCACCACGCACTAAGAGTCATTCATCATCCTAACGCAACACGAGATGAAGTGATACAGCAGTCCAAACTGGAAAATTTAAACTTGAGGTTGAGGCTGTTCGTGTTCTATTAAATGAGACCACAGCTGTTGGAGGTGGGCGTGGCCATTAATCACATTGGTTCCGCCTAACCCTCAGGTGGAGAAGATGGCCGTTGATCTGGAGAGGGGGCGGGATTTGGGGCGCATTATTGTTCACGTGGACATGGACGCCTTCTACGCTGCAGTGGAGATGCGAGACTGCCCCGAGTTAAAGGACAAGCCCATGGCCGTTGGGTCTATGAGCATGCTGGTGAGTGTGGGGTTCATTAGCATGCTGGTTAGTGTGGGGTTCATTAGCGTGCTGGTGAGTGTGGGGTTCATTAGCATGCTGGTGAGTGGGGGGTTCATGACTGTGCTGGTGAGTGCGGGGTTCATGACTGCTGGTGAGTGGGGGGTTCATTAGCGTGCTAGCAAGCCCTGCATAACAGCCATGTGTCAGGCCTGACACCCACCCCCAGAAATTACGATGATGTACAGGCCAGTGTTTGGTTGGTCATATCATATCATGCATAAATCTTCTTTTTTTTAAGGCCATCTACTTGTAGTGTCCTTGTTACACGTAACCAAACCGGTTTCCATGCCACCCATCTTCGTAGTTATCGCATAGTTCAAGGAAATAAAAATAAAAGGATTTCATGCACTTTGTGCATGAAGAAAAAGTGTTCAATAACTCCCCAGCAGTCCAGCATTCTATTACCCTATTTTTCTTTTTGTTATTGGTATATTTGGGCATGTGCTATATTTTAATTTTATCCATATTTTTAATGAATACCCACTGTGATGATTGTTATGATTACAGCAACTGTGATGTCAGTGTTCTGATTAGGGCCACTGTGATGGTCTAAACATCATTATTTTAGGTTAACACATACACTGCTCAAAAATTTTTACTTAATCTTAACTTAATCATCACAGTATAACACCAAGTCAATGAAACCAAACCGGTCATGCTGGATGATGTTGCAGGCAGCATAACATTCGCCACGGCGTCTCCAGACTCTTTCACGTCTGTCACATGTGCTCAGTGTGAACCTGCTCTCATCTGTGAAGAGAACAGGGCGCCAATGGCGAACCTGCCAATTCTGGTGTTCTCTGGCAAATGCCAATCGAGCTGCACGGTGCAGGGCTGTGAGCACAGGTCCCGCTACAGGACGTCAGGCCCTCATGCCACTCCGTGGTCAGAAACATGCACACGAGTAGCCCGCTGGAGGTCATTTTGTAGGGCTCTGGCAGTGCTCCTCCTGTTCCTCCTCGCACAAAGGAGCAGATAACGGTACTGTTGCTGGGTTGTTGCTCTTCTACGGCCCTTTCCAGCTCTTCTCGTGTAATGGCCCGTCTCCCGGTATCTCCTCCACACTCTTGAGACTGTGCTGGGAGACACAGCAAACCTTCTTGCGACGGCACGTATGGATGTGCCATCCTAGAGGAGCTGGACTACCTGTGCAACCTGAATGGGCTGCAGGTACCGCCTCATGCTATCAGTAGTGACAAGGGCACTAGAAAAATGTAAAACTAGACAAAAATGAGTCAGGAAGGATAAAGAGAGAGAAATGGTCTGTGGCCACCACCAGCAAAACCATTTACTTTTTGGGGGTTGTCTTGCTGTTGCCTCTCCTGTCCATCTGTTGTCACTTTCATTTGCACCAAAGCAGGTGAAATTGATTCACAATTGTTTTACGCTTCCTAACTGGACAGATCGATATCCCAGAAGTTGAATTGACTTAGTGTTATACTGTGTTGATTAAGTCTCTCTGAGCTTCTCGATAACCGTTCAGGAAGACGAGACCAACCCTCGCTTCCTTTCACTTTGCTGTTGAGATTGTTGGGTGGGTGGTTGTATCTGTGTGGGTGGGTGGTTGCGTGGATAGTAGGATGGGTGGTTTTATCTGTGTGGGTGGGTGGTTGCGTGGATAGTAGGATGGGTGGTTGAGCGGCAGTGTAGTATAATGGTTAAGGAACTGGCCTTGTAACCCAAAGGTTGCAGGTTCAATTCCCAGGTAGGACACTGCCGTTGTACCCTTGAGCAAGGTACTTAACCTGAATCGCTTCAGTATGTATCCAGCTGTAAATGGATAATATGTAAAAAAAGAAATGCGGAAAAGTTGTGTAAGTCGCTCTGGATAAGAGCGTCTGCTAAATGCCTGTAATGTAATGTAATGCAATCTGTGTGGGTGGGTGGTTGCGTGGATAGTAGGATGGGTGGTTGTATCTGTGTGGGTGGGTGGTTGCATGGATAGTAGGATGGGTGGTTGTATCTGTGTGGGTGGGTGGTTGCATGGATAGTAGGATGGGTGGTTTTATCTGTGTGGGTGGGTGGTTGCGTGGATAGTAGGATGGGTGGTTGTATCTGTGTGGGTGGGTGGTTGCGTGGATAGTAGGATGGGTGGTTGTATCTGTGTGGGTGGGTGGTTGCATGGATAGTAGGATGGGTGGTTGTATCTGTGTGGGTGGGTGGTTGCGTGGATAGTAGGATGGGTGGTTGTATCTGCATGGGCGGGTTGTTGCGTCGGTGAGTGGTTGCGTGGGTGGTTAACAGTTGCGTGGGTGGGCCACTGTCTTGTAAACAATTAATTTCCATCACAATGATGAGATAAAACTTTTTATCCAAAGCCATGGTCTAATTCATTAAATCTTATTTTTATTATTTGAGAAGTACCTGTCCTCAGTTTCTGCAAAAGAAGGCACATGACAAAACGCTTGCGTCTTCAGTGAGAGTTCAGTTCATGTTCCCGACTCATATTATTCATGGTCCAGCTTTATCACCAAGATTCATAAATGTTTTGCCTCAAACCAAAGTTAAAAGCGTCTTTAATTTTATTCAGAAATTTCTGATCTACCCAGGGGGCTTAATATGTTTTGAACCCATTAGTCCGGCCTCAGTTTTGAATTGATTGGAAAGCTTCCTCCTGTGTTTTTCTTCTAGTCAACTTCCAATTACCACGCCCGGAAGTTTGGGGTCCGCGCGGCGATGCCTGGTTTCATTGCCAAGAAGCTTTGCCCCGGCCTCATCATCGTTCCGCTCAACTTCGAGAAGTACAGGGCAGTGAGCACTGAGGTAATGCTGCCCCCTACCCCCCACCCCTCTCCGTTCTCCGCACCCTTACTTGTTTACCCACCATTGCCATGACACCCCTTGAAATAACAGAAGGCCTTTTTGTTCAGCTGCATCATCTGGTGAGTTGATTAATTCATATTTATGTTTTCTTTTCCCAGCCCCCCCTTCTTCCTTTATTATAGTTCATATAGATACTTATTTTTCAGTCCTTAGATAAGGAGATATTGGAAAACCTGAATGATGGGAATCATTTTCCAGGCTTTGCATCGCGAGAGAATAATCAGACCGCAATTAGAAGAGTATCTTCATGATCGTTATTGTTTTTCAAGGCAATCCGTCATTTATGTCAATTAGGCTACCTTCTGAAGCCTCATATCGGCAATGTCACTCATTGTGCTTTTGCACTGTTAGGATTCTGTTGCCCTTCCGTATAATCAAATGCAGGACGGTGAAGAACACACTGACGACTTCTCTTAAGAGAATTGAGGTTTATTTACAATGCGCAAGGGAGAGACGAACTCAGAACATACGGGCCGCCTGTGCCGAGAATATCTCTGAAAGCTGAAGTGTGTGTGTGGTTTAAATACAGTACCTAGCATTACATTTCAAAGGGTTGATACAGTGAATACACACGGATGGCTGGAGACAACTGGTTTAGGCCCACCCAGCCAGAAATGTGCCAATAGCAGAGGTATGCTACAGACACTATAGAAATGTGCCATTAGCAGAGCTATGCTACACACAGTATAGAAATGTGCCATTAGCAGAGCTATGCTACACACACTATAGAAATGTGCCATTAGCAGAGCTATGCTACAGACACTATAGAAATGTGCCATTAGCAGAGGTATGCTACAGACACTATAGAAATGTGCCATTAGCAGAGCTATGCTACACACACTATAGAAATGTGCCATTAGCAGAGCTATGCTACAGACACTATAGAAATGTGCCATTAGCAGAGCTATGCTACACACACTATAGAAATGTGCCATTAGCAGAGGTATGCTACAGACACTATAGAAATGTGCCATTAGCAGAGCTATGCTACACACACTATAGAAATGTGCCGTTAGCAGAGGTATGCTACAGACACTATATAATTGTAAATGGCTGGTTGATTGTTGGGCTGGCTATGGCCAATGGGGGGGAAGACATACAGGAACATTCAATGCACAAAATTGTCTTGCAGTTACAGTTAATACAATACAGTATACCTTGGTGTTTATAATGAAAACCCGAGAACCTATCATTCCCCCACTTTTTAATTGGTAATAGGGTATCAATTACCTATTCACCACAGCCTAGTTAATTTTTCATATTCCATTCAATTTAATTCAATTCAGACCTGAAATTATGAGGAAAAAATAATCCCACATCAAGAAATAATTATTTTTAACAATAGCACGTGTGCCACAATTATTGGCACCCCTGCATTTATATATTGAATAAAGTAATTATTTTTTATATTTGGTCGCATATCCTTTGCATGCCATGACTTCCGGATGTCTGTGACCCAAAAACATCCAAATGCTCTTGATATCTTATTTTCTGGTACTCTTACAAGCGATACTATAACCTCTCTGCATTTGAATGGAACTCTATGGGAATTGGGAGGTGGGACTAGATTTAGCTGTAAATTACACTGGAACTGTATGGAACACATGGTTGGTTAAAAGGCTCTAAGTCATCAAGGGTCTGATGTATCAAACTAGCCTCAAACCATCACTCTGCTGCCAGAAATACAGTAGATATGGATGGATAACTTGAAGGGTTTCTTGTCCTGACTTATTTTTCCATAGAGGAAATTTGTCAGGAGAAACAACCCGTAAAGTGATCTATCCATATCGACTGCATATCTGGCAGCAGAGTGATGGTTTGAGGCTCGTTTGATACCTCAGACCCTTGATGACTTGCAGCCATTTTACCAACCATGTATTCCATACTGTTCCAGTGTAATTTACAGCTAAATCGAGTCCCACCCCCCACATCAGGAAGTCAAGGCATGCATAGGATATGCACCCTCTCCCCCTCACAGCCCCCTGTTTCTGTGTTAATACAGTGGCCCCTCACAGCCCCCTGCTCCTGACCTTAAATACACACCAGTAAAGACTTGCTTACCATCATCAAGGAATAGAATAATGGTGAAACTACTTCAATTAACCATCTCAGATGGTTTAAAATAAAGTTGGAAGCTTGGAACTCATACGAAAAGCATGAGCTGTGTGCCTAAAAATAAAGAATCAATACCAAGTTGTCTCAAGTATTTTAGCTCACAAACGGAATATCGGCTCTCCCTTTCACAACTGTCTCTGGGTACGAGATGGTCATGTGCCATGCTGTTCTAGTGCTTCTTTCTACAGGAAAAACATTTAATGTCTCATCAAAATTCAGTCAATGCCACTTCCAATGCCATTGTCAAGTTCAGTTCATTTTCCTCATAGTCACAGTCACCTTTGAACTGAGTGTGAAGAAGTTGGACCTAGTTTGAGAGTTTTTTTTCATTTTGCTCAAGCAAGTTGCCTTAGTGACCCAATAACAGAGGACGAAGCGAAATAGGCAGGGACTTTGAGACGTTAAATAGTGAGTCCCCCATCAGTCTGTGGCAGGTCTACACATATTTGCCCTTTTCTTTCATGCTCTTGGGTCCGACGCTCATTAATCACCTTCGGACCAGCGGGCGGATACTTGCCTAATTCATCACCTGAAAATCCTCTTCTGTTTTCCCTCTGCTCCGTTCCCTCGAGGTGCGGGAGATTTTCGCCGATTACGACCCCCATTTCCTGCCCATGAGCCTGGATGAGGCCTACCTGGACATCAGCGAGCACCTGGAGCAGAGGCTTAGCTGGCCAGACACCATGAGGACGCATTATGTCCGCGCGGACGCCACCGCTGCCACCGCTGAAGGTAAATTTTAATTTAGTGTCCCGGGCTAGTTACCACAGCCCAAAAAGCATGGTGTGCTCATAACACCCTCTCTGTCCATCCTCTGACCTACATCTTTCCTCAAAAATTTGCACTGAGTTTAACGTGTTTCAGTTTCAATTTCTTTAAGAGACCAGTTGTAACTGTCCCAAATTCTCCCGTCACACGTTACGATGTGCTGCTCATTGGTGTAGTGTTCACCATACACTTATGGGGTTCACAAGAGTTCGTCTTGCATTATATATTCCTGACCTGTGTCAAATACATATTTGTAATCCTTTTACTCTTCTGAAAATCGGAACACACTGAGATGCCTTAAAATTTTCTAAATTTACTGACCAAAACATGAAGGATTTTTTGATTATTTGAGAAATTAATATTCTTTTGAAAATTGGTAGGAAACTGTAAAACATTTGCTGGTGTTAATCTTACTGCTGCTACCATGTACAATTAAAATACATTATATGTTTATAGGTCTCTGTGAGGATAATTCAAATGATTGTGGTAAAATATGATTATAGATCACTGTGAGGATAATTCAAATGATTGTGGTAAAATATGATTATAGGCCACTGTGAGGATAAAAAAATGATTGTGGTAAAATATGATTTTAGTTTATTTTATTTAACCAGGTTCATCTCATTGAGATTAAAAATCTCTTTCAAAAGAGACCTGGCCAAGAAAGCAACAGTAGATTACAGACATTACAAAAAATTACATTTAACATGAAAGCAGACAAACATAAATGTTCAAATTTTCATGTCAGGTTACACATGCGCAGTCTAAATATGTGGTACAACTAAGGGTCAAAGCATTTACAAATTTTATTGTCCTCCATAACTTCAAAAATATTTTAGTGATATAAGATTTTGTAATTTAAGTTCTTTCTGGAGCTCATTCCATGCCGAAGGAGCTCAGAACTGTACAAACCTCTGTACAAGCCGTTGGCACAGACAGTAAAACGTTGTTTTGTGAGCAAATTAATTTCCATTTGTCTGCTGGACAATGTATGTACATGCGTAAATGGAAGCTGTTTCAGTAGGGCCTTATAAATGAAAATATAATGACTCTGCCTACGTAGTGTCAAGAAGGGCCAACCCACTCTTCTATAAAGAGTACTGTGATGAGTCAAAGATTTTTCATTTGTAACAAACTCCAGTGCTCCATGATACACACGGCCCAGTAGACGCAATTACACTGCAGGTGCATGCATATATAAAATTTCTCCATGGTCTATTATTGGTAAGAAAGTAGCTGAGACTAGCCCCTGTCTCACCTCAGGAGAAAAACAGGACTTGTTTCTGAAATAAAAAAACTATTTAAGCCGAATCATTTTTACAAGGGGATCTATCTGAAACATAACATTTAAACTTAAATATATGTCACTGTGAGGATGGTCTTTGACCAAGATTCAAGGTGATGCATTAGAATTTGTGGTCAGTCTGCTATGTAGTTTTCTGAGGGCTGTGATGTCGTTTTCTGAGGGCTGGGTTATGTAGTTTTCTGAGGGCTGGGTTCTGTAGTTTTCTGAGGGCTGGGTTATGTAGTTTTATGAGGGTTGTTTTATGTAGTTTTCTGAGGGCTGGATTATGTAGTTTTATGAGGGTTGTCTTATGTAGTTTTATGAGGGTTGTCTTATGTAGTTTTCTGAGGGCTGGGCTATGTATATTTCTGAGGGCGGTGATGTAGTTTTCTGAGGGCTGGGTTATGTAGTTTTATGAGGGCTGTCTTATGTAGTTTTCTGAGGGCTGGGTTAAGAAAAGATGGCATATCATGAATAACTGCACGGCTAGGAGCGTCATTCGGAGGATCTAATTAGTTAAGAGTTTTTTCAATGCCCTAATATTGAAAGAATCAGGGTTAGACTCACAAGAGGATTAATTTGTTCAGATGAGTTAATCCCATCTTTAATTAATTTGGTTAAAGTGTTGCATTAGACACTATGTGTTTACTGCTGCTGGGCTCCTGTACAAAACTCCTATCAGATTGCATGTAGCTAGCTAGCTAGATTACATTACACGGGTAGGTCCGTACACAGTAGCTACATAACTCTTTCGCCCCTCATGGAAAATATTATGTAAAACAAACTCAACCATGTGAAGTATTGTAGCCAATTAAATTAATTTGACAGCTATTCTCACTGATACCGATGTCTCCTATGAAATCTTTTATTTGTTCAGCTAGCTAGCTAGCTAGTAGATAAGACACCTAAATGAAAATGATAATTAAAATTGCAATGAGTGTTCTCCTTATTTTAGCTCATAGTGTTGTACTTCCTAGTTCCTATCAATGTACGGACCTACCCCTGTGTAATGTAATCTAGCTAGCTAGCTACATGCAATCTGATAGGAGTTTTGTGCAATGACTGTTTAAAAAATTTGCCATCGCAAGATTAGCGTGGGGTTAACTTTACAACCTACGGTAAATAAACTCAAAACTCGGTTGTTTTAATTAAATGTACCATGAATCCACTTCTTTAAGATAATGTGCAATTTTGGCCACTTGTTCTAAAAGTGGCGCTGATGAGCCGAACACACAAACCGCCGTGTTATGTAGCACAAAAGAGGAAGAAGTTTAGTTTACGAATCGCAAGTTAAGCGAGCGTGAATCGACACGGTGAAAAACAGCGGAATATTTGTCTCAAAATTCTGTCCGTAAATCCAAGCAGATCAAGCGTGTCCTTCGATCGGCAAATGTAGATTCGCCAGTTCGCAAGCCAAGCTTTTGATTTGTACATGTGAACATTGGAAACATATCTGTAAATGTTATTTGCATTTGTGAATATAATTTTTGCATTCATGATTTACGAAACACAAGTTGAGAGGTGTTTGTGTGTGGATGGAAAACACATACTTGTGGATTATTTTTACGAAACACAAATTGAGAGGTGTGTGTGTGTGGATGGTAAATACAATTGTGGATGATATCTACGAGCACAAATTAAGAGGTGTGTGTGTGTGGATGGTAAATACAATTGTGGATTATACTTTTGTGCTTGTTTATTTTTGATAGAAATCTACCTCCATATAATCAAGTCTAACAAAGGGAAAATCTGCCTTTTATCAAGGAGGCCACAGGGCTTACAGCATATACTTACTTACACTTACGTATACTTACAAACACTTACATAAATATACTTTGTGTTACTGTGCAGGTGAGGGGTAATGTCAATGTGGTGTGTGTCTCAGGTGTGTGTTTTTACCCTGCAGGCGCGGGGATGGAGGAGGGGCCCCAGGGCGCTGATGACCTGTCCCCCGTCCTGTTTGAGGACAGCCCCATGTCGCCCCCCAGCCCCCGGGGTGCAGAAGACTGGGTGGTATTTGGGACTGGTGCTGAGGAGGCAGTGCGGGAGATGCGCTTCCGCATAGAGCAGCGGACCACCCTAACCGCCAGCGCAGGTGACATCACTCTCTGGAGGAAATGACATTGCTCCATTCTAATGCTTGTTCCTAACCTTTAAACTGTGAAATCCTTGAACAGTGCTAGGTATTGTATATGTAGGTATTATTGCACATAGTGTTAATAGTGATGTATCTTGTTATCCTTGAACAGTGCTAGGTATTGTACATGTAGGTATTATTGCACATTGTGTTAATAGTGATTACTAACTACACTGTTATCCTTGGAACAGTGCTAGGTATTGTATATGTAGGTATTACTACACTGTTATCCTTGAACAGTGCTAGGTATTGTACATGTAGGTATTATTGCACATTGTGTTAATACTGATTACTACACTGTTATCCTTGAACAGTGCTAGGTATTGTGTATGTAGGTATTAATACACTGTTATCCTTGGAACAGTGCTAGGTATTGTACATGTAGGTATTATTGCACATTGTGTTAATAGTGATGTATCTTGTTATCCTTGAACAGTGCTAGGTATTGTACATGTAGGTATTATTGCACATTGTGTTAATACTGATTACTACACTGTTATCCTTGAACAATGCTAGGTATTGTATGTGTAGGTATTAATACACTGTTATCCTTGAACAATGCTAGGTATTGTATGTGTAGGTATTAATACACTGTTATCCTTGAACAGTGCTAGGTATTGTATGTGTAGGTATTACTACACTGTTATTCTTGAACAGTGCTAGGTATTGTATGTGTAGGTATTAATACACTGTTATCCTTGAACAGTGCTAGGTATTGTATATGTAGGTATTACTACACTGTTATCCTTGAACAGTGCTAGGTATTGTATATGTAGGTATTGACATTCTTTGTGAATTTGGACAAAAGATTTCCCAGAAATTTTTCACAAAGCCATTTTGAGGCATTTTTGGCCCTATAGGTGCCGTGTCATTTTCGAACCGTGCAAGGGATAGGGACCATACTTCTATACCAACATATATGCCTACCTCATTATAATCCTTATAGGACATTCTAAAATGGGATGGTAATCACAATTCCAAAAGTAATTTATACATTTTTTAAATATATATGTTAATATTTCAAAAGTACAATTTTTTACTGGTTTCATATTTTGATATTTTGTTCAAAAAATTTAGGATGGGATCTGTGATAATTTAGCCACAGTAAGTAAGTTAACTTTATTTATAAAGCGCCTTTCGAAACAAGAGTTACAAGGCGCTGTACAATGAAAATATTAAGGAAATAAAATCGAAAATTTGAAACCGAAAAACAAAAAATAACAATATAGGGACATTAAAACTGCACAGAAGGAAAACGCACGTTACAAACCAAAGTGCTTACGAAACAAAAGCTTCTTAAAACTATCCACTGACTGTGTTTTTAATAACTAAGGGAAGACGGTTCCAGAGAGTGGGAGCTACAACTGAATAAGCTTGGTCCCCCTTAGTTTTTAGCCTGGATCTCGGGATAGCCAGAAGGCCATTTTATGTGGGTGGGAATTTTTTACCCAATTTCACACGGAATGTCCCTATTATTGCACATAGTTTTAACTGTTAATTGTTACGTATCTGTTGAAGGCATCGCCCCAAACATGATGTTGGCGAAGGTGTGCAGTGATAAGAACAAGCCTAATGGACAGTACCGAATCCCAGCGCAACGGCAGGCTGTGATGGACTTCATCCAGAACCTCCCCATACGCAAGGTGTGCCTGTGCTTTTAACGGCTTCACCTGTGCTTTTAATGGCCTCACCTGTGCTTTTAACGGCTTCACCTGTGCTTTTAATGGCCTCACCTGTGCTTTTAATGGCCTCACCTGTGCTTTTAATGGCCTCACCTGTGCTTTTAATGGCCTCACCTGTGCTTTTAACAGCTTCACCTGTGCTTTTAATGGCCTCACCTGTGCTTTTAATGGCCTCACCTGTGCTTTTAACGGCTTTACCTGTGCTTTTAACGGCTTCACCTGTGTTTTTACGGGTTCACCTGTGCTTTTAACCGGTGCACCTGTGCTTTTAACAGCCTCACCTGTGCTTTTAGCGGCCTCACCTGTGCTTTTAACGGCTTCACCTGTGTTTTTACGGCTTCACCTGTGCTTTTAACGGTCTTATCTGTGCTTTTAACTGGTGCACCTGTGCTTTTAACGGCTTAACCTGTGCTTTTCACGGCCTTACCTGTTCTTTTAACTGGTTCACCTGTGCTTTTAACTGGTGCACCTGTGCTTTTAACGGCTTCATCTGTGCTTTTCACAGCCTCACTTGTGCTTTTAATGGCTTCACCTGTCATTTTGACTGGTTCACCTGTGCTTTTAACAGCCTCACTTGTGATTTTAACTGGTTCACCTGTTCTCACAGAACCCATGAAACTGCTCTTCTCTGCAGCTTTATGTAACTGGACTCCAGACTTGATTTCACAGGAGTGCAATTGCTCCCACAGCTGTGTTCAAGGGGAAAAGAAAAAAAAAATATTATTTGGCTACATAGGTCTTCACTTTGCTGAATATTCTTGTGTGTGTTTGTGCATGCATGTGTGTGTGTTTGTGCATGCATGTATGTATGTGTGTGCATGTGTGTGTGCGTGTCTCTCTCTCTCTCTGTCAGGTGTCAGGCATAGGGAAGGTAACAGAGATGATGCTGAAAGCTCTGGAGATCACAACCTGTTCCCAGTTCTGCCAGAAGGGGGCGCTCCTCTCCTTGCTTTTCTCTGAGGTTTCCTGGCATCATTTCCTGCAGATTTCTCTGGGCCTGGGCTCCACACACATTGAAAGGTCAGCTAGTTAACTGACACCATAATAAAAGCAAAGATTATTTATCTTTAAAAGGGTGTTCTCAAAAGTGCTTCAGAAAGAGCACGAGGAAGTACAGGATTAGCCAAGAGCGAAAACTATCAAACTACAGTGGGTTGAAAACGTACTCAGCCCTTAGACTTTTTCATATTTTGTTGTGAACGAACAGTGAAACCAGACAGGAAAAAGTTACTGAACTTGCACCTTCTACATTTTTGCATGTAGTGATGGAGAGGGGATGAACCCCAAGGAACTGGTCACAAATATCATCCATGAGTGAATAATATCACATACTCTATTTGAGTATTGTGATGTAATGTCCATTGTACCCCCTAAAATCCCATTAAGAGCCATAAAAATGCATTGAAGGGTCCTGGCCTTGGCTTTGTTACCAAGATAGGCAGTACTGATACACAATTTAAAAGAAAGTAATGTTCAAAGTCCTTACATTCAGTGTACACATGATGTCTGGGCAAGCTATGATATGCAATTTTGAAAGTTGCTCCTATATGGTTGTTGGAGTATGATGAAGCATGGGGTGGAATACTTAAGGAATTGATTGTTTTCAATTTTTTTATATTTGTAAATAATTTGGAACAAATTGTAGATTTTACTTTTCAAATTGACATTTTAGTTTTTAGTTTTGGAATTAAAGTAAGAGAAAAGGCAGAGATGTAAAATATATATTGTGCTTTTTGCAGGGATTGTGAAAGGAAGAGTATGAGCATGGAAAGGTACAGTGTGCATTTCATGGTATAAGTATGTATAAGTATGTGTTTCATGGACTGAAAAATAATTAATGTTTTTCCTCCACTTACTGGTAATTTCCAAGGTAGAGCATTCTTTTTCTGTATTGAATATGTGCATCTGTTTTGGAGAGTAAAAGTGAGAATTTCAAAGCATGTTTTCCCACTGTGTTTGTTCACACATTCATAACTTATTTGATGATGCAGTGCTTGACTTCTTCTCCAATAAACATTGAATTACCGTTTCCCCTCAAATAATTAGAGCTTTATTTCTATTCCTTTCCGTTTTATTGAGACAGTATCAGGTCCCATATTCTTAAAGCATCTCCACAGCAGGAGTGAGAGTACTGATTTAGAATGAGGTAGGGGTTTCTGGTTGGGCTTTAGACAAGGAACGCCTGATTCTAGATCAGCACTCCTCCTCAGATGATACTTACGGTGCATAGCATATTCATTTACTATAACATGCTGAAGTAAACTGACTTGTATAGTACAGGTAAAAACGAGTGCCTCAAGGCAAAGTTTGTGTGGTGAGCATGTGACATTTGAGTTGGCAGGACCTGCTCTTTGTCAACAGGAATATGACCACAGAGTGGGGTTTTATGATGCTTTCATGAGCCAGGTCACTTGTTGAGTTAGACAAGGGTGGATTCCAGTGCAAACACAGTAGAGACGGCTTTATTGCAGTTCAAGTGTAATACTCTACAGTTCGGTCCACAGCTCCATAAAAGGGATATACTGTCCTACTCTTATACTACTGTCTGCTTTGTTTTTGTTTTGTTTAGATTCATGGAATAATGGTGTGGCTTTTTAATGAACGTGCTACCTTTTATGACTTATCCTCATGTTTTTGTCATAACATGGTATTAAATTATTAATGATTTAATTGTCATATTCTATGGCAAGATACATGATATAATGTATATGATAAGTAAATAAGACATCCACCTGGATTCAGTCAACACTGGATGAACGTCTTGCACCATAACTTACTAATCTTACGAATAAGGGCAAGTTCGTTTTCTTTGTGGGCGTAACTTTGTGTCAATTTGGTGTTTACTGAACTCACCAAACTGAAGAAAGAAAAGAACCACCGTTTCAATTTTGAGTAGGAGGATATGGGGATTTGATCCAGACCGTGTAGCGGGGTATCTGCAGCTTTGCACTTTGCTTAAACTTTTATGTATGTATGCTGTGAACTCACTGAACTGGCTGTGCAAAAGTTCAAAAATTTAGAACGTCTGCTAAATGTCTAAATGTAAATGTAGTTGTGGTCGGGATTTCAGATTTGTATGATTAGTATGGAATATTAGGTATGATGTTTTATCATTATTATGCTGCAGAACATTTGGGGAGATGAGCCGTGCAGACCAGCAGTATGATCTGTGTCGAGAGCTCTGTCGGGACCTGGCCCACGACCTGCAGAAGGAGGACCTCAAGGTACGTGCAGGAAACGGCTTTATTCTGCAGGAAATGGCTTTATTCTACAGGAAACAGCCTTATTCAGCAGGAAACAGCCTTATTCTGCAGGAAACAGCCTTATTCTACAGGAAACTGCCTTATTCTACAGGAAACAGCCTTATTCTACAGGAAACGGCCTTATTCTACAGGAAAAGGTCTTATTCTGCAGGAAACAGCCATATTCTACAGGAAACGGACTTATTCTGCAGGAAACAGCTTTATTCTACAGGAAACAGCCTTATTCTACAGGAAACGGCCTTATTCTGCAGGAAACAGCTTTATTCTACAGGAAACGGCCTTATTCTACAGGAAACAGCCTTATTCTACAGGAAACGGCCTTATTCTGCAGGAAACGGCCTTATTCTACAGGAAACAGTCTTATCCTAGAGGAAACGGCCTTATTCTGCAGGAAACAGCTTTATTCTACAGGAAACTACCTTATTCCGCAGGAAACAGCCTTATTTCTCACACTGAGAATTAGTTTTCTAACACAAAGCCTTTGTTTTGTGTACTTTCTCAAGAAAATATCAAATTTCGGTGACATACATGCAAATTAATAATCCTAAATAAATTATTGATCAGTCATAGGAACCTTTAATCTTTATTGACCACAAAATATTTAAAAAAACATTTTTAAAGAAAAATAAGGTATTTATATATCAATACTTGAAGGAACACAGACCCTATATTGAACGACTTTTTTTCTTTTTAAGCTTCAGGATTAAAACCTTCACTGCAATGAGTAATTTTTCAGCTCCATCCTCTGACGAGCGCGCACATCCTGCGTTACCATGTTGGTCGGTTTACTTGTGCCATTTTCATTCTTCAGAGAAACACCTGTCAGAAACACCGGCCCTGTTATTTTCGTAGATGCCGACTGTAATACGATGCTGACAGCGCGCGCTTCGTTTGCCTCAGTCAGGCCAAGTGGAGATGAAAAGAAAAACACATATTTGTGGAAAAGTGCTGATGGAGTGCGTTTTCTCATAACTTCATTAAGTTTAGCAGCCGAGCTGGTGACGCGAGCCTCTTCGGTCTGAACGTATTTGTACTCATAAAGGAGACAGAAATACAAAGTAGCTGCAGTGGGCAACAGCATAAACAAATGGCTCAGGTAATGCCAAGCAGGAGAAAAGATGGCTGACCTTGATTTTTCAACTGATTACACACTGCAAAAACCAAATCTGAACAAGCATTTTAATCTCATATTTAGACTTTCAAATCTTATATCTGTTACTTTTTTGTTAAATAAGACAAACGATCTGCCAGTGCGGTGAGAAATCATTTCAAGATTTGCCAGTGGGGTAAGATAAGCAAAAAGTAACTTAAAACAAGCTAATATTTTCCACTTTTGAGGGAAAAAAAAGATTTTAAGTCTCGTTATGAGACTAAAACACTTCTCAAGACAGACATTTTTGCAGTGCAGTATGTTTTATAGTGAGATTATTTGGACTGTTGCAATGACTGCTAAAAATACGCTTGTGAATTCAAACATTTTTGGATCTGCTTGCCACCACACGCATCTGAAGGCCATTGTTTGCACCTTTATGTGTCTTTTCATAGTTTTATTGTGCCTTTGGGTGCAGCTGTACTACAATGTTGTGATAAATCTTAATGTGCCACAACTTGAACAATCAGGGTTGCTTGTTTTTCACATCTTTTATCCAAATAAAGAGAAAATGGGAATTTGAAACCAGCACTAGGATAAAAAAAATACTACAAAGAAATACAACTTCCCTTAAATCTTATGGTTTAAAAAGAAGGTCCTGTGTGGATTACAGGAGTGTTTGATTTACACACGGTGAAAGTAACAAATCACACAGGATAATGAATATCCCTGAATTCTCTGTGTACTTAGAGAATATATGTCAGTCCTTCCTTGTGTCTCCTCAACCCTGCTGCTGTAACTCATCCCAGATCACAGCTCAATAGGCCACACTGATTCAACCTAATAAATCGCTCTGCGGAGAAATTGACCATTACATTTCTTAGAACAAATTTACTTCAGGGAATCACAATATAATCCTTGAAGGCAAGGAGTGCATTAAGTTCACCAAGGGTATTTCTCTGAAATGATATGGGAGGAATATCCTACTGTATACACAGTATACTGTATACCTACTGTATACTGTCGTTATGTTTAAGATCTGATGTTAAGTGTTTATGTTTAAGTCTGATTTAGGAGTGCATGGTAAATCCAACCAAAAAATGAACAATTTTTTGTATAAATGTTTTTTAATTATTTTGTTAGTTATTATTTTGTGTAGAGTGATGGGTGGGCTGCTGATTGGTGCAAATCTGAGAAAGCGATGAGTTAGCCTGTACCTCCTGACTGTAGGAGGGGGAGGGGCATGCTGCGGTCCCTGTAATTACAGCACGGCCCAGGCTCATCACAAAACGCTGATTATACCACCTGCTTACCTTTCCGCTCGCGGGATGCAAATGTGATGGACAGACCAGCTGCTCGGCGCTCTGTGGCCAGAACCCCCACCCCAGCAAGGAACAGCGGGGGGTTGGGGGCAGCTTCCATAGCGAGCTTATTAGCTAACATCCCCCTGGGGGTTTGGGGAACTAGGAGGTTAAAGGGGCGTAGAAGGCGGGTGTTTCCAGTGGGGTGCATCATGAGCCGACCTGGTGACTGCCAAACAGGTTGAGTATCTGAGGAAAATGTACGCTGTAGTTAATGAGCTCTTCTCTGCAAAGGGGACCAGCTGCCTTTTGTCATCACCTGTTTATATATAAGACGGCATATATAATACAGAATATAATATGAGCATGATATTCTACTCATTCAGAGCATTGATTGGAGAATCTTGTTCATTCAGAGAAGTGCGGCTATTTAAACCACTTTGTCTCTTACCAGAGATCGATTTGTAAAGTTGGGGTTCTTGTTCACTTCTCCTTCAGTCCTGATCCAGTGTAAAAGTCCTTCTTTTACAGAAAAAAAAACATGATTTCAATCTTTATATCTGTCCTTATGCTTTACAGTCTATGTCTCTCACGGACATGGTTCGTATATGTCGACGTTATGATGCCAGTGTAGATACTGCTTTCGTGCTTTGTGTGCAGTATCCAGAGCCTTTTGATACTGCCAGTGTAGATACTGCTTTCGTGCTTTGTGTGCAGTATCCAGAGCCTTTTGATACTGCCAGTGTAGATGCATACTGCTTTAGTGCTTTGTGTGCAGTATCCAGAGCCTTTTGATACTGCCAGTGTAGATGCATACTGCTTTAGTGCTTTGTGTGCAGTATCCAGAGCCTTTTGATACTGCCAGTGTAGATGCATACTGCTTTTGTGCTTTGTGTGCAGTATCCAGAGCCTTTTGATACCCCAGAACCTGATGTCTTTTTCTCTTTGTATTGCATGGAGATTGCTTCAGATTGCTGGTTTCCTGCGGGGATAGAAATGGGTGTTCAAACCTAGAGCCCTTTTATGGAGTGAAGTGTCTGAACAAACGATGACTTGCAGAATCAATCTTTTTCTCTAATCCGCCGAGCTGCATTACTGCAAAACTGCCATTCAACAATGATTCTCCCTGTGAAACCACAGTGTCAAACAGTGTGTACCAAGCCTCACCGATTTATCCTATTTATAAGGAAAAACGAGAGCGTTGACTTTATAGAGCTGTTGACGTGATCCTTAGGGTGTCGGTGGAGAAGGTGGATCAATGCATATAAAACCCTCTATGGCAGTGAATGGAATACAACTTTTTTTGATGCCTCGAATCAATCTCAAAAAAATAAGTGGAAATAAGTTTTTTGCCAATTCCATTCTCAAGTGGCCTCTTCTTTCAGGGCAAGACGGTAACGGTGAAGTTGAAGAACGTGAATTTTGAGGTGAAGACCAGAGCTTCTACACTCTCGTCGGTGGTGTCCAGTGAGGCGGAGATTTTTGCTGTGGCAAAGGATCTCCTGAAAACTGAGATTGACAGCGCCAGCCCCCAGCCGCTGAGACTGAGGCTCATGGGTAATTTTTAAAGTTGTACACTAGCCACAATATCAGTGTACATTTCACACCATACTAGCCTCAGGTTGGGATTCGCTCAGTATCTGTTCTTAACTGTGATTAACATTTAAAAGCAATCATTTTTATTTTCATAACAATCACATTTTGCCAAGTTCACTGATCACTAAAACTAACTCACCAAACTGAAACCGTTGATGGAATACGGGGCTCTTTTTGTTGTCACTTTATTTTCCATAAACCATTTAGGTCAGTCTGATTATAGCATTGCGCATTTCACTCCTGAAAGGTAGACTGGTTTAACAGTCATAGTTTATTGTTTCATTTTATTCACTAGCATTGACCGTGTTGCACTGCATTTTTTTAAATCATTAAGCTCAGCTGGTAATACCCACGTTTAATAGAAAGTGCTGCGATGCATAGTGCTGCATTGATCCTTAGTGAACCGCGGAGTGAGAACTCCGGACCTGACCACTCAATAAGCCCTTTGCACCAGTGCTATGCTATAATCAGTGTAAAACGTGTCCCTCAGTGTTTGTGACACCAGATTGATTACAACACAGCGACTGATGAATAACTCCATTAATCAGTAATGTGGCGTGTCCCGTCTAATCACACAATTCACAGCTGCAGTGAGTTGTAATCAGGGTAGCGTTAGCTTTAGCGTTGGGAAGATCATCTGCTGCCGATTGGCCTTTCTGAACAACATAACCAGTAAGAAATGCTTGGATTGAGTTTGAGTCGTTTTTTTACTTCAGTTTTAACACTTTTGATGCTTTTTCTTGTCATCATTTGCATGTCAATTGTTTGCAGGTCTTGAATTATTCTCTGAAAAATGCAACTGTGCACAAAAAAACTTTTAGCAGATAAAGGCTAGCAATAAAGACACATTAACGAAGTGCTTTGAATGAGTGCCACTCACTCGTCTTACCTCTGCAGGGGTTCGAGTGTCTGGATTTGTGAGCTCTGATGACAGGAAGTCTCTACAGAAGAGCATCATTAGCTTCCTGCAGTCAGGCAGGTCACACGGGGCCCCTCAGGAGGGGACACCACATTCCCTGCTTTCTGAAAGTGCCCCAGATCATCAGGCGGTCCGTCCCGCCCCCCTACTCAGCGGGGCTCTGAAGCAGGCGGGCGTCTCTCACACTGTGACCCAGGAGTCCAAAGCCAGCCCCGCCAAAAGGGACCAGACTCCCACAATTCTCGACCGGCCCACGGAGGAGGGGCAGTCATTCTTCCAGAGAGCTCACGCCCAGAGGCTGCGGCAGCAGACCGGGTGGAGTGATGCCTGCTCCTCCTCTTCCTCCACGCCATGCGGCGAGCCGCTGCCATGCACGCCCACTGTGTTCATGCCCGCTGTGTTCATGCCCGCTGTGTTCACGCCCACTGTGTTCACCTGCCCCGTGTGCTTCCAGCAGCAGGAGAGCAGCGACCTGCGCAGCTTCAACAGGCACGTGGACGATTGCCTCGGCACCGCCTCTGCCCAACGGCACGGGACCGGCACAAACGGCTGTCCGGGGGTTGGAGCATGTGTAGGAGATGAGCAGAGCTCCTCGCGGTTTGAGTGGGCGCTTTCTAAAGCGGCCGATGAAACAGACGCCAGGGCAGGTAGCAGCGCCTGCCAGGACGCCTCACAGAAGAGTAACGTCAACCCTTTGCTGAACAGCTTCGGTTCGAAGCCTGCGGAGAATAGCACAACCGGCACCTTCTATCCCAAAACCAGCACCCTCAGACCCTTCCCCTTCGGTTCTGGAGAGGAAGTGTCAGACGAGGACGCTTTTGCTTCTGAGGAGTCGGTTGGCGTCCGTCGCGGCGGCGGGGAAAGCAAGGCTCCCAGAAGGGCGGCGGGCCCCACCCCTACTTGCCCCGCCCTCACCAGCCCCGCCCTGACCTGCCCCGTGTGCAACAGGCAGCAGGACACCAACGACCTCGTCCTCTTCAACAGACACGTGGACGTCTGTCTGAACCAAGGCGTCCTGCTGGAGCTGGAGAGAGAGCCGCTCTCGCACAACTCAAACGTCACGGCGGGCACCAAGGTCGAAGGTCAGCGTTTGTGTGGATGCGAAACAAACACTTTACTTTTCCAGCAAAGTTTTGTCCAATCACTTTTTATAATTCCACACATATTTCATTTTTTCTGTTGGGAAACTTTTTGTTCTGGTTTTTTTTATTTTTTTAAGAAAAAGGCTTTAGATTGCATTAGGCAATTCCCCACATATCAGTCTCATACCCTCATCTTTTTCACATCATGAAATACATTTCTTGTTGTAAACATGGGTAAATAATACTATATTGAGTATTACCCTATACTGGTGTTACATTGTGGAGCACCATCATTCTATCTGATACAGGTGCCAGCTGCTTGATCTTCAGCTTGATAAATTAGATGTTCTTTATTCCTCATTTAAAGCAAATGACGAGCCTCAGACATTCACCTTAAATTTCATCTTCACACTGTTGGCTCTTTCTTGCATCAGTCAAAAGTAACGTGATGATCTTTGTACATAGATCCAGAAAAATTTGTGACCATCATTTTGTGCATTTTCTACAAATTTCGTTAAAATGGTCATTTCACCTGGTGACAGCCTCTTTACGAGACGTGCAGAAATGGTGAAGAAAAAGAAGTTTATCAAAGAACATTTTTCAGGGCTGGTATTCAGGGGGATCATTTTGCTTTTTTAAATCCAAATTGGTTTTTTTGTCTGAATTGAAGTTTTAAATGCAGTTGAGCGCTATTCAGGTCCAAGGCATCGTTCATCATTTCCTGTTCCTTCTAGAGAAACTCCAGGCAACTTACTGCACCTTCTCAGAAATCAATTCCCCTCCACTACCCCCCCCAGCTTCATCTTTATAATAGCAGGGTGTCTTCAGAGTTTCCGTTTAACTGCGTTGCGTCAGAAGATTGAGGTCTTTATATCTTCAAAAGCATTCAAAACGCTCTAAAATGACAGTCTGTGTCTGTTCTGCATTTATTGCAGCCAGAAAAAACTACTCCTTTTACCCGCCTTCTTAGATCGGTTGAATCAAATTCACCAACGCTCAGCATCTCTCCATAGGAAAACCCGAAAACGGCCAGAGTGCGCCAAAGCCAAGCAGTAAAAACAGAAGGTAAGACTGCAGCAACTGTGTCCTAAGCATTTTTCTGAGCTGTGTGATGTGGGGTTTGTATTTGTGGTATGAAATTAATTGTGTAGGGAAAGGTGTTCTCCCTTTGCTCCACACGCAAAGTTATCTTCACTTTAGTTAAAGTTTTTGGCAGGAGATTTAATTCTGCATTACACAGGATAGAGACTCTGTATTTCTCACTCTCTTTCTGTGTGTGTGTGTGTGTATGTGTGTGTGCCCTTCCAGGCACGGGTCTCCTCCCCTTCCTCCTCCTAAGAAAGCCAAAGTCCTGCTTCCCAGAAACACCATCGATAGGTTCTTCAGGTGACTGGAGCCAGGAGTTCACCCTGGGAGACCAGGGGTGCTGAAATTCAGATCCTGGGGTTCCCTGTTAGCTGAGTGCCTTTCACCACATTCAGATCCTGGGGTTCCCTGTTAGCTGAGTGCCTTTCACCACATTCAGATCCTGGGGTTCCCTGTTAGCTGTGTGACTTCCACCACATTCAGATCCTGGGGTTCCCTGTTAGCTGTGTGACTTTCACCACATTCAGATCCTGGGGTTCCCTGTTAGCTGTGTGACTTTCACCACATTCAGATCCTGGGGTTCCCTGTTAGCTGTGTGACTTTCACCACATTCAGATCCTGGGGTTCCCTGTTAGCTGAGTGCCAAATAGAAAAACAGCTTAATTTACTGAATATAAAGGCTTTGGAGTATCAATGGGCTTACATACGCATGTGCACACTGGCACGTCTGCTTGTGGAAATTATTTTTGCACCTGTATATTAATCACGGTCATCGTGCAGACTATTTTGCATTGCCAAGATTTTCTCAAAAAATATTTGGTTTTAATCGTTTTTAAATATTATACAGACACTGATATGATTTACTGCATCAAAAGCACTTTAAAGTGACTGACCAGCAGTATCAGCTGATAAGCACAAGGGAAGCATTATAAGTGTTATAATAAGCATGGTGGTACTGATACCATGTATCCTGATGTTGCTCCTCTTTGTGTCCGTTTTACTTTGCTGGAGGCACAATGAAACACACATTAATATGAAGACATATGCACTAGCAGTGTGGTGCTTTCTTAAAGCCAGAGTGCAAGTTAAAACAATCCCCCTTAATGCGTATTTGAGTGACTAGCATTTCCCTCCGGGGTCCTCAGTGCTAAAGCATGGAGCCCTCCTCATTCATCACTGCGCGGGAGACCTCCAGGGCTAAGGGAACATGGCTCATTTCTCCCTGTCAATAAGAGGCTGAGTCTCTGAAATGGGAGGGAAAAGGCTGTTCTTCTCTCTAAGGGTGAAGGATGCCTACAGAGAAGGCAGGCTTTGCTGTGGGGATGCGTAGAAGGAAGTTTTCTAAAACTGATTTGTTACTTAGGCCTATATCTCAATGCATTTTACTTGCCTCAGGCTTTTGTGGTTAGTCTGACAAGGGGTTTTAATAAGATAATTCCCTATATGGTGATTGTGTTTGGTGACCTTTCTCTCACACCAGGCAGGTGTAGTAAGTTCCTGACCTTGTGTGCAATAGTTTAGCCCAGTCGTGCCCAATCCTGTTCCTGGAGATCTACCATCCTGTAGGTTTTCACTCCAACCCTAACAAAGCACACCTCATTCAACAGCGAGAGATCTTGTTGAGTTGCTAATTAGTAGAATCAGGTGTGCAAAGTGAAAACCTACAGGACGGTAAATCGCCAAGAACAGGGTTGGGCACCACTGGAGGAGCCCTTATGGAATATGATTTATTGTGATGCATTGTATGTGATTTTTTTTACAACTATATTTCTTATAAAATATTGTGCAATATCAGAAAGAAGAAATATTTTTATTTTGCCCATATGTTAAGATGCAATATCTTCATATATTTTATTTAAATATAAGAAGGAATCATGGCTGCTACTAGTAAATGCCTGTGGTTTAATATTTTCGATTAAATGGCTTCAATCTAAAAAGTTTTGCCACTAAATGTCAGTTCAGACTTATGTTTGAATATATTTGTTAAATTGATTGTACTTAATTTTGAATGTGTCATGCATTTTTACCTGAAGTTGCTTAGATTGTGTCATTTATTTAACTTATGAGCCATTGTAATATAGCTTCCTTAGTAACATATGTCTTGAAAATAATTACCTGCGCTGAAATAATATATACAGGCCTTTTGTCTGTTGAAACAAAATTCCTGAAATAAATGTCAGCAGGTATTCAAACCTTATGTCCAGGATATTCCAAGATCTGTCCTATAATGTTAAGATTGAATTGCAAAAATAATATAATTTCCCCTCATTATTTATGATTCTATTTGATGAAGAAGGATGTGTGTGTGGTTGTGTATGGAAACAACATTACCAGAAATGTGTCTGTATGGAAATGTAATAAATAATTTTCTCTTTTGACGTCTCTCACGTTGTGGTATGTTGGTTTTGACTGTTTGTATGCCGTTCTTTGCCTCCATCAATAACGAATGTGTGGAAAGTGGAAACCCCCTTCAAAAGGCACAAGGCATCTTTGTGAGAGACTATTTAAATGTTGTTGTTTTATCCCCATTAGGCTGAAAGAGATTCACATTCTGCTTAATGGAATAGCTCAGGATATAATGCATGTTCCTGGGTGGGGGGCAGTCATACTCAGTATTTTAAACCTGAGCTGAACCTCTGAGGATATGCTACTTCAGAGTATAGCCCCTCAGATGAGTCTGCCTCCTGCACTGACTCATCCAACTCTACCTTTTCACATACATCATTTTAAATGTTTGTGAACCCCGAAGTGGGAGATGATTAAATGCTGAATTGAAGAGTCTTCCATTGTGAACTGAATCAATTATGGTTTCAAAAATAACTTTGAACTACGTTTTCACAAGGTACAATGGTGTGGAATTAGTGGGGTATTGCAGGTGTTCGGCTGATTTTTCTGAGTCTTGAATTGCCCTTAATATCCCATAATCCCTCACTGAACATAGACTAAATGTCCCCCAGATATTGCTAAATCAAAGCAAAGGCTGCCTCCATAGGGCTGTTAATTACTATAGACTGCTAATATTAAATTAGTCTTTTAGGGATTTACAAACCACTATCCTTTTTTAACTGGTCCATGGGGACTCATGAATAAACGCATTGAAATCTTTCACAAACACAATTAACAGGAATGGCCCATCACTGGAACTTGGGAACGAACAGACCGCTGCCGAACCTGTAATCTTAACCAGACAAAATTGTTCCCTGCAGTAGCTTTATGCTCCGATGGCGTTCCCAAGCTTAACTCTGTCTCAGGGAACACGTCTCCCTCCGATGGGTGTGAACAGAGTAAACAAAGGTCCTGCTGGTGTATTCTAAGTGAGAGAGGCTGAGCACTACTTCTCCTGGAATAGCAGAGTGCAGAATGGAGAGAGCCCTGGCTTTTAAAGATAAAGTGTTGAGCCACCCTGTGCTGAAAAAGGACAACCTAAACCCTAAAATATGGTTGACAGCGGAGAACCTGAAAGGCTTTCGAGATTTTATACTGCAGAGGGAGACCGACACGGGGACAGACACGAGCTTTGACAATGTCCAAATGTGTGAGTAATGCATCTAGTAAAAAAATCTTAAAATGTAACTTTACTCTAATAAAGCTAGTTTAACATTTACTCTATTTAAACACCTGATTTTTAAAACTATAGCACGGTTCTCAATTTGGACCGGGCATTCGTAGTTACAATATGATCCCATTTCCAATTTTCTAGTGGTCTTTATGTTTAAATATGTTGGTTATGTTTTTTCACTTTTTGAAAATGCACATTAAATCATAAAAGAAGGACATGTGTTGGTAATAAAGTAGTCACATCTAGGAATAGGTAGAAATGCAAGTGGTGATGTCAGAAATAATATTTGTGAAAAGGGCCAACATCAGGCTTGCTTAATCATTAATTTGAGGGCTGGTCGGTGAGACGAAGTGAACACCTAGTGCATTGTGGAGATATTTGTTCAAGGCAGAAACATGCAGCCATGTGGACTGTTTTGTGATACCTTTCTGGAAGCCTCTACGGGAGGTGTGCTGTACAGAGCACACAAAGTTTATTTGTCACAGGGGTCAAGGTAGCTTCTCAGATCCATGTCCAAACAGCAATGGGTTAGATGTATCTGACATGTACATTAGTGGTCTATTCCTTCAGGTATCTAATTAAGCCATGGTTGTATTGGCAGAATAATGATATTCTCTTTGTGAAGAGTGCATTCTTAAAAATATTTATGGTAAAATAATGTTTTGATTCATATTTATAATATTCAGCTTCATTCACTCCTCAAACCATGACAGACAATAGCAGAATTGTCCAATAGCGATCCTGTTTTGAGCCGAATGTTAATGTAGAAGGGGAAACTATGCACAAGCTCTGCTTAATGGTGAGTGACACAAAATGCATTCTCTCATAACAGATAGGATACATGATGAAGCATGAAGACTTACCAATGTAGCAGTATAACTGGTGTTATAATGGCATCAGCAGGCCAAAAGAGCCTCATCGTAGAACACATGACTGTCATATTATTTACCAATGTTGCATTCTGTGCTACTTCACAAATACAATTTAGAATTAAAAAATACAAAACCAGGGTGAGAATAAGTGAGACACCATCATGAACTTACATTTATAGATTTTATTGTTTGTATTTATCTTGAAATTTTCCAGTTCCTAATTACCCCACAGAATAAACAAACTGATATGTCAAGGTAGTTATTCAAGGAGTTAAACCGTTCATGCCTTGTAAAACAAATCTCTCTTGGCCCGGGGCAGTGTTGGATACCGAAAGAGATTATATAGAAGCAGCAAAGAAAAACGACATTGCAACCATGAAGCTTCTTGAGAAAAGCGTCAACGTCAACACAAAAAATGTGGTAAGTGGCAAAATGTGACAAATCGCATGTTAAATTGAAGGGGACCGAAAAGAATGAATGCACTGACCTGAGGTTTTGTAGAAGATTTTAAAGTATTTATGAAATATTAGGATTGAGCCTATTTCACTGTGATCGCAGCATGACCGAACTGCGCTCCACTACGCTGTGGCGGGCAGAAACAAGGAGGCAGTAGAGGTCCTGCTTCGGAGAAGAGCAAAGTTAGATCTGCAGGACAAGGTGAGAGAGGGAGGGTGAGCCTCTGGACTGTGCTGACCACTGGTGCCCGCCACATATGAGGTACACAGAGTCCTCTTTGTGAAAGCTGCTCATGATTTGGTCAGATGATGATCCGGAATTTTCTTCCATACGCAGCATGGGGTGACTGCCATCCACCTGGGTGCCTGGTTTGGGAGTTTGGACATTCTAAAATTACTTGTTCAAGGTGGAGCTGACCAGAAAATTGAAAACCAGGCAAGAAAGCCTACCTTAATACCCAGGCACTCCTTTATTCCCCTACAGGATTTTACTTCACCCAACACCTCACACTCTTTCTTATCTTATAGTTTTCTCACATTGGATCCCACTAGCCTGACATCAGCACATGATATTCCTCCCTCACTAAGTGCAGTAGTATTGACTCTTGTCCTTGAAGAGCCACAGGGTGGCTGGTCTTTGTTTTACTCTGAAATCTGCAATCTCTTCAACAACTTTAAAGTTTAATGTATGTATCTCTCATCCTCAAACCTGCTAACATTGCACATGTACCAGGAGGGGATGAACATTCTGCACTGCGCCGCCATCAACAACCACACTGACATTGTGAAGTACATCGTCAACGACCTACAGATGAAAGTGCTGGATAAAGAAGACCAGGTGACAAGGATATTATTCAATTGTCTGATTTCAGGCAGCCCAGTGATAATCAACCACAAGTCTCCCTCTAAAAAACCCATTAGCCACCTGTGTTTCAGAGTGTTTGCCTGTGAGAAGGTTACTGTAGGTGTTGGGTTGTGAGAGGGTTATTGTTGGTGTTGGGTTGTGAGAGGCTTACTATAGGTGTTTGGTTGTGAGAGGTTTACTGTAGGTGTTGGGTTGTGAAAGGGATACTGTAGGTGTTAGGTTGTTAGAGGGTTACTGTAGGTGATGGGTTGTGAGAGGGTTAGTGTAAGTGTTGTTGTGAGATGGTTATTGTAGGTGTTTGGTTGTGAGAGGGTTACTGTAAGTGTTGGGTTGTTAGAGGGTTACTGTAGGTGTTTGGTTGTGAGAGGGTTACTGTTGGTGTTTGGCTGTGAGAGGTTACTATAGGTGTTGGGTAGTGAGAAGTTTACTGTAGGTGTTGTGAGAGGGTTATTGTACATGTTTGGTTGTTAGAGGGTTACTGTGTGTGTTGGGTTGTGAGAGGGTTACTGTAGGTGTTTGATGGTGAGAGGGTTACTGTAGGTGTTGGTTTGTGAGAGGGTTACTGTGGGTGTTTTTGTGAGAGGGTTACTGTAGGTGTTGTATTATGAGAGGGTTACTGTAGGTGTTGTATTGTGAGAGGGTTACTGTAGGTGTTGTATTGTGAGAGGGTTACTGTGGGTGTTGGTTTGTGAGAGGGTTACTGTGGGTGTTGGTTTGTGAGAGGGTTACTGTAGGTGTTGTATTGTGAGAGGGTTACTGTAGGTGTTGTATTATGAGAGGGTTACTGTAGGTGTTGGTTTGTGAGAGGGTTACTGTAGGTGTTGGTTTGTGAGAGGGTTACTGTAGGTGTTGTATTGTGAGAGGGTTACTGTGGGTGTTGGTTTGTGAGAGGGTTACTGTAGGTGTTGTATTGTGAGAGGGTTACTGTAGGTGTTGGTTTGTGAGAGGGTTACTGTGGGTGTTGGTTTGTGAGAGGGTTACTGTAGGTGTTGTATTATGAGAGGGTTACTGTAGGTGTTTGGTTGTGAGAGGGTTACTGTGGTTGTTGGTTTGTGAGAGGGTTACTGTAGGTGTTGGATTGTGAGAGGGTTACTGTGGGTGTTGGTTTGTGAGAGGGTTACTGTCTGTAGGTGTTGTATTGTGAGAGGGTTACTGTAGGTGTTGGTTTGTGAGAGGGTTACTGTGGGTGTTGGTTTGTGAGAGGGTTACTGTAGGTGTTGTATTATGAGAGGGTTACTGTAGGTGTTTGGTTGTGAGAGGGTTACTGTGGGTGTTGGTTTGTGAGAGGGTTACTGTAGGTGTTGGATTGTGAGAGGGTTACTGTGGGTGTTGGTTTGTGAGAGGGTTACTGTAGGTGTTGTATTATGAGAGGGTTACTGTAGGTGTTGGTTTGTGAGAGGGTTACTGTGGGTGTTGGTTTGTGAGAGGGTTACTGTAGGTGTTGTATTGTGAGAGGGTTACTGTAGGTGTTGGTTTGTGAGAGGGTTACTGTTGGTGTTTTTGTGAGAGGGTTACTGTGGGTGTTTTTGTGAGAGGGTGTGGTAGCATGCTGTTGCGATAAGGCCTCATGCTCTTTCTCAGACAGGGAACAGAGCTTTTTCCCTGGCAGCGCAGCATGGCTGTGTGGAGATGCTGGAACTGCTGATGGAGGAGCCCTATTGCATGTCCACCACGGAAGGAGAGCAGGTCAGTCCCTTGTCTGACTGTGCAAAACAAGCTCCTGAGTGGCTCAGTCAGTAAAGACCCAGTCTGGGCCCTATAGCAAAACATTGTAGCTTTGCGTTTTGGCAATTCGATTAGTCAATCAGGATATAGTTTGCATCTTCAGGTAGGAAAGGGTGGGATTAAGATACGGCTGGGTTAGTGCTTTCCAGCAATGGACAAGGTGCCCACCAGTTAGCAGTTGTAAGAGATATGCCTGTTCTCCCATTGCCACTAGTCTCCCTTAGTGCTGTTTGCCCTGTCATGTGGAAAACACTTACTGGTTGAGAGCACACTAGAGGAATGCTTGCTGTTCAGCTGCAGTGCTCCCAGAACAGGTGTGAATAACACAACAGTGACTGTAGAGGCATGATTATATTCTGGAGAGAAATAAAATGGAAACAATTTCTAGAAAAATAAAATTATATGATGCATACAAATCCACTCAACCATGGTTCTGGCACTGTCTTTTATATCAGCCAGGCTCCTTACCTAACAAATCATTACCTTGACCGAGTAAATGTATCATTCTCCCTAGTTTCTGAGGGAGCTGGTGGCTTAAACAAAGCCATAAACCTGCTGGATTGGTGGCTGGGAGTTTGTGGTGTAGTCGACGTCTGGATCAGGTTATTGGCAGCCGATTCATCCTGGCCTTTTCTCCCTTTGGATTCCAGAACGGGAACACGCCGTTACACCTGGCGGCCAAGAATGGCCACCTGGACGCGGTTCAGCTTTTGCTCAAGAGCTTCGACAACCGCAACACAGTCAATAAGGTGGAGTCAGAATGTTAGCTAAATTCTGCCAATCAGAGAAGCAGATGGGTGTGTTCACCCCAGCCTCTTTCATAGTTTACTGCAGATTCATATTTTTTATAGCTTCCTGACAGAGATCCTTTATAAAACCACACTATTACAAACTATCTGGTAATGTAGTTGCAGATATACATATTCAGGCTTTATCACCTATGAGGGGTCAAGGAATCATTTTCCAGGTTTACAACATTTGCTCTAATGAGCTTTTCCTGTTTTTTTATATTCTCTGGAAAATATACACTTTTAATCATTATGTGATAACCTGATTGTTATGGAAAGATATCAAAAAAGTTAATGGTTGATTGATGATGAGGAAATATTTGTATGTATGTATATGTGCATGCAAATGTGTGTGTGTGTGTGTGTGTGCACATGCATGTGTGTGTGCGTGTGTGTCTGTGTGTACATGTGCGTGTGTGTGTGTGTGTGTGTCTGTGTGTACATGTGCGTGTGTGTGTGTGTGTGTGTGTTTACCTCCTCTACCAGGCTGGAGAAACAGCGCTGTACCTGGCTGTCAATGAGGATCATGAGGAGTGTGTCCAGGCCCTGCTGGAGGCTGGCTGTGATGTAAACATTGTGACTACAGTATGTGAGCCACTCCTATATAGTCCTGAATAAGAACACACTGATATGTGCAACTGCTCATTTGTAAATGGAAAAAGACACACTACAAAGATGCGAACAAAGTGGTGGCGAGACTGAACTTATTGCCCATACTTACATACTGTATTTAGTACGGTCATCACAATGGGATTACCTTTTAAAACTGAATAGTTCTTTTCAATCTGGTGAATAGGTTTATGCTCCCCTCTACAGTAAAAGCTATACTTACAGTTCATCTCTTCCCCCTTCCATTTTAAAGGCACACTGTAGTGGGGCTCATATGAGTCCATCTGTTGTGTGATTCCTGTTCATTTAAAGCCAAGCATTATAGCTGCCAGAAGACACTATTAGCGTACTACCTTTAGCTAAGCACTGATAATCTCTTCTTTATTTTTTTCCCCAATGAATTCAGTCCGTATAAGATCTTCGGATCAGCAAGTAAAATCAATGGCAGAGTTTCACTTTGAAAGCAGTCAGTGAAAGGATTATGTGTGATTATAATGTTCAACCAAATCTGATAAGTGAAAAGGAACTAAGAACTATATATATTTTATAAAACAACGTGGTTGCTCTGTAAGTTCTAAAATAACTAAAACAAAAGGTGTTTTGACCTATGCTGGCAGTACCATTCAATACAACTGAGATAGTGACAATGAATGGTCACTAATGAATGGCCATTTGAGTCCGAGTTGTATCACAGTGCAGGAATTGTTTTCTTGCATTTATCACCAGGAGAAAAGCAACTGTTTACATCCCGTTTCTGAAAAGGGCCACACGTCGCTGGTGAAACTGCTCATTGCAAACGGAGTGGATATGAATTTTCAGAATCAGGTGAGACAACATTAATTTAGTCTGACTTCTCAATATCATAAAATGACATCCAAATAAGCTCAGCTATATATTTGCTGAAGAGTGTGCCCTCCTGTATTAAGTGACTGGGACATTTTAGACTGGGACAAAAAGTAAAATAGGAATAAAAGCCTTTTTCCTTGGAAGTTGTTAGTTATGAGGTTATGAAGTAATACATGTTTTATGACACGTTTATAGATATTGCGATATTTGATCATTATATAGAGTAACGTCTTGCGCACTTTCAGCACCAGCAGGTGGCTCTGCACCTAGCAGTGAAGAACGGCCACATCCCGCTTATCCACACGCTCCTGGAGTCAGGCTGCGACATTAACGTGAAGGATCACGTGCGTACCGCCCGCGCAAAGATCAGCCTGTGGCCTAACGGCCAACTGCCCATTTCCATCAGCCGTAAAGCTTGTGAGCTCTAGTCTCAGAGAGCCAGGGGGTTTCCCTATGTTTCTTTTCAAATTACCTCCATCCCACCTTGATGGGTCACTGATAGAAGCTGCTCATCTTTGTTTTGTAATGATTGTCGAAGTAAAGCTCTGCCAACCATCTCCACACATCCTCGATTTGTCATTGTATACATCTGCTTCTCATTGTACAGAAATGTAATGTTTCACAGAATTAAACTCCTGAAGACTACCACAAATTTCTTTTGTCCTTCAGAGGGGTCAAACTGGTCTGCATATTGCAGCAGAGGGCAAGGCTGACATAGTGGAGATGATCTTGAAAACTGGTGCAGACCTGACCCTCCAAGACAAGGTCATCTCAATGAATAGGACACAAATCATTCTGAAACTCTAGCTTAAGATACCACTACACTATGTACACTGATGGGCTTGTGTTTACAAGATATCAGTGTGTTTTCCCTCTTGCACACACTGGTGGCTTCACGCGGTGTCTGGCCTGGGTGTCCCAGGCAAACGCAGTTTTCAACCACCCCCCGGGGTTCGAAACCTCCACAATCGCTATCATTTCTTAAGTGTCTAATCCAGTGGTGCCCAATCATGTGCCATGGAGGGCCGAGAGTATGCAGGTTGACAATCCAAACAATCACTACACCTGCTGATTTCACTAATTAACATGCCTTCAACCAGAGGGGAGGGAACTAATCAGTGAAATCAGCAGGTGTAGTGATTGGTTGGAATGAAAACCTGCATACTCTCAGCCCTCCGTGGCACATGATTGGGCACCACTGGTCTAATCGAAGATGTATTTAGTGCCTTCAGAACCACACACCAGTTTGTGCAGTACATTATGAATAGAAAATACAATCATGTGTTGCAGAGATGAATCTACTGTTTTAGTAACAGAGTATCTGGTATCTGATGAAGTGATGAATGAGTATTGATGCGCTGTAGCAGAGATTTGCTTCAGTTTTACCTTGCACCGGCATCAGTTGCTGAGATAAAAGATATTGAGTACAAATTGGCCTTCTGGGATATTGAGTACATACAACATTATTTGTCAATATTATTGTTCTTCATCTAAGAAGTGAATTGTTTCAGGTAAAATCATCTGTTAGCTAACCGTGGGTTTTCTCATCCTCTCTCTCTGTGATCAGCAAGCCAAGACAGCGCTCGGCGTGGCAGCCAGGGGTGACATGGTGATTATTGTGGATATGATCATCAAAGCTGAAAGATACTTTGCATGGAAGGTCAGTTGCTCTACTACATGTGTTTTTTTCCAACCTTTTGCAAGAATTAATCCAACTGGTCTATAGATCATCAAATTAAAAAAAGAATAAAACTGTTAAGTTGAAGCTGGTTGTAAACTCACTGAAAACTATGTAAATGTAGACCTGATCTGTGTAAGTTTCCTCCCCAATATGACTTACAATATCATCATTCTATTTGTTCCAAACATTTAAATGTAATGGTACATTTGCTTTGATAATTTTCTTTTGAATAATTACAATACTGTGACGACTTGGGGGGAAAAAAAGTGTTTGATCAAGTAAAAAAGAAAATAAAAGGTTTTTGTGTTTTCAATAAACATCTCATAGATATAGTTTAAATGAGGAAGATTAGTGCACCAGTGTGGCAATGCGTGACATGCTCGTCTGCCCCACGTACTGCACCTGACGGTAAACTTTCTGCCTCGTCTCTCCCGGAGTAACTAGATTTGATTACCCTTTCAGGCGGACACGGAAAATAATGAAACCCTTCATGACGAATCTCCGCTGACATTTAAATTAGACCACAGAGAGGAGACCAGGCAGATCCGCACCACCATCTGGAACCTGGCGTACAAACTGTTCAAGCCACACGACTGGAAGAGGCTGGCCAGGCACTGGGTCTTCACCGAAGAGCAAGTTTCAGCCATCGAGGAGCAGTGGACAGGTGACAGATTGCGCAGGATTGGTTAACTGCTACTCCGTACGTTACCTCCCAACTGCACATCCAACCCCCGGGGGTTGGAGCCTTAAGGGTTTATTATAACTGTCGTAAAACCCCCAGCTCAAAACAGTGACCTTTACAGGAACCAGCTGGGTTACTTATTTATTAGCTAGCTGGAGTCCCTCAGGGCACAATCCAAAACTGCACTGCGGCTGTACTGTGACTGAATGCCCATCATCTTTGTTAGCTTCTGCACCATTGACTTCATGCAAATCCACAATAGCCTACTCTATATTTGCTGAAGGCTTAAGCTAATACTCTAATGACAAACCACGTTGACTTACATGACAAACAGATAACCGCAGCGTGACGTGAAGGTGTGCGTCGCGCTGTGGTAAAACCATCACTTTTACATGCGAAACGTTGAGGGAACATATTATTGCTCGTTTCCAGGTCTCAAGAGTTACCAGGAACACGGAAACCGAATGATGTTGATCTGGCTCCACGGCGCACTCATCTCACAAAAGAGCACAGGCAAAGAGCTGCATGAAGGTCTACTTTCCATAGGAAATAAAAGCGCAGCGGGTAAGCATCCACAACACGCTCAAGCTAACCACTGTTACACGCTCATCCCCCCCATCCCCCAGAGATGCAGTGGCGCCCCCAGAAATTCTTCATAGGGGGGGCCAGGGGGGGAGGGGCACTGAAAATATTGGGGTGGCACACCGAAACCAAAAGCCATAACTGAATTTCAGGAATTCTATTATGTTGTTGTAGTATATAAAAATATATACATTATATACAAAAAATATACATTTTTGATTTAAATGAATAGGACCTAATGTAAAATATCAGATAGAAGCATATTATGCAGACTCGGAAGCATATTATGCATATGCATGGCGAGGGGGGGCCAGCGATTTTATCAGGGTGGCCGTGGCCCCCCCTGGCTACCCCTTGGCGGCGCCACTGCCGAGATGTCAGCGTCGGTTGGCTTCCTTGCTGACAGTTTAGCCTGCATCCCCAGACAGACTTTTAAAAAGGCCAGACTCACATTAATTTATGAGCAAGGCAAATAATGAAATTAACAACTGACTGAATGCCAGCTCCTTCGAAGCAATGAGTCACTCACGTCAACAGCATTTCTCATTTCTCCCCTCAAAATACGAAACGTTTTGGAAAAAAGGCACCGGTACCGTTTTATAAAACTGTCAGTATCTATAAATGCATGTGTTGCATCTAAGAGTGCATACTTTTGCAGAAGTCCTGCAAACATCATTTTTTTAAATGAATGGTTCTTAAACTATGGTTCAGCACCTAAATTGTTACAATGCAGTGATACATTGCAGGCTTCAATAGTCGAGTGTAGCAAAATGATTACATCTTATGCTCTTAATTCTCTAAATGGCTTTTGAGAATAATTTCTACTTACAGAACCAAAAATATTTGGACACATTTAGTTAATCGGTAGACTATTTGGTTGAGGCAATATTACTGATGTATACATTAATTTAGTGATCTTATCTTGAGATCAGTCAAACATTAAAAAATTCTGGTTTTAAGTAAAGGTATGGATTAACGGGAGTCAAATTGTTTTCAGGCTTTGCTGCAAAAATTAATCTTTGTTTATTCTCTACAGACAAAATAAGACTTGAAAGCAGTGGTAGTGAAGCGAAGAAATGCAGCGTGTCATAATGTGAACAAAGCCTTCATCCGCTTGGACCGGGAGAACCGCATTTGAACCGTAACGGTAACCTGAAGTGAACGCGTTTCTCATTTCATGCTTTCCTTACACCGCTCTGTATCACGTTGGGAAAGAAGCATACGTTACACCGAAGGTCTTCAGAGCCAATCCAGAAATCCAGCAGATTGTCATCTTCTATTTCAACCTTCGAAGGAGGAAGAAAAATGGTAGGATTTCCTCAGATGGAGTAACTGGCTGATTACACTAAGGACTCGGGAGCAGCGGCCCTCCAGGATTGGCACTGAAGTAAATTAGCATCTTAAGAGTTTCAACATCACAATAATTATGCCTGTACAGTAATAATAATTTTAATATCTGCATGAATAGTGCAAGTGTGCCATTTTCATGTTTTTTTAAAAATATGTCCTTTACCCATATGACTGATTAAAAACATTATTGCTCATATGACAAATCCTTCACAAACTAAACATAAAACAGTGACAAACAATGCAAGGAATGACAGTGAGTTTGAATGTAATGACTCTCATGCTACATGCTTGTTCGAATATAATACTAAAATGTTCCTACTTCCTACCTTTGAGAATGATTACAATGTCACAAATTATTAATAAAATTTTATTTATAAGATTTAATAAAAAAAACATGGCTCGACTCGATTAAAAAAATATGTAAAATGTACACCATATCGTACATTTAAAAAAACTAAAATGTATTGTAAAATTGCTTCAAGAATACAAACTTAGATCAATTCCATTATAAAATTGTGGACCAACACAAAGCAATCAACACTGATTAAACATCTACAGTACTTTTACACATAAATTATACCCATTGCAATGCTGAATTTAGAGAATGTATTAATTATTCAAAACATGTATCCATTCCGCAAAACAGCAGTCCCCAGCAATTATGGTAAGTGATTCCTTTTGCATAAATCCTTCATAATGACGAAGCTCCTGTCAGTACAGTTGTGCAGAAATGTTAGTATGGCTGAATAGGACATTACTGATATTACTCCACCACTATGATGGAGTTAATCTGAGAGAACAGCACGTTACTCCACCACTATGATGGAGTTAATCTGAGAGGTGGCGTGCCCTCTGGTCTTGTTAGCGAAGCCGCGGCTGCTGGAGGAGGCCAGAGAGGACTGTGTGGATCTGGGAAACTTCACCGCTGTGGCCTGACCTACAGTGAGCTGAGACAAAGAAAGAGATTTACTTTCATCACATACTTTTTAAATTTAAAACATCAAACATCTATGGGGGAAGAATTGCCTAGGCTGATTACTTCTAGCAACCATCCAAATATTTAATGAGTGGCATTAGTGTAGACCGTCACATACAGAGGGTCACGAGAAGAGACTGTAACCTTGGATATGGGTCATATTTGAACGTTTTTCAAATTAACTTTTGGTAAACAAATATGTATTGGGCTGTCAATACCCCAGTAAATATATGCTGCTAATAATATTAACTAGTCTTCGATTTATTGCTAGTTTTTGTCAGATGATCGCCACTACGCTGTCCTGGTGTCACATGGTGTACCTGTGTGACAGGGTGATGTGCAGTCACATGGTGTAGCTGTGTGACAGGGTGATGTGGTATTACATGGTGTATCTGTGTGACAGGGTGATGTGGTGTTACATGGTGTACCTGTGTGACAGGGTGATGTGGTGTTACATGGTGTACCTGTGTGACAGGGTGATGTGGTGTTACATGGTGTAGCTGTGTGACAGGGTGATGTGCAGTCACAAGGTGTAGCTGTGTGACAGGGTGATGTGGTGTTACATGGTGTAGCTGTGTGACAGGGTGATGTGCAGTCACATGGTGTACCTGTGTGACAGGGTGATGTGGTGTTACATGGTGTAGCTGTGTGACAGGGTGATGTGGTATCACAAGGTGTACCTGTGTGACAGGGTGATGTGGTGTTACATGGTGTAGCTGTGTGACAGGGTGATGTGGTATCACAAGGTGTACCTGTGTGACAGGGTGATGTGGTGTTACATGGTGTAGCTGTGTGACAGGGTAATGTGGTATCACAAGGTGTAGCTGTGTGACAGGGTGATGTGTTATTACATGGTGTACCTGTGTGACAGGGTGATGTGGTATTACATGGTGTACCTGTGTGACAGGGTGATGTGGTGTTACATGGTGTAGCTGTGTGACAGGGTTATGTGGTATCACAAGGTGTAGCTGTGTGACAGGGTGATGTGGTGTTACATGGTGTACCTGTGTGACAGGGTGATGTGGTATTACATGGTGTACCTGTGTGACAGGGTGATGTGGTATCACAAGGTGTACCTGTGTGACAGGGTGATGTGGTGTTACATGGTGTAGCTGTGTGACAGGGTGATGTGTTATTACATGGTGTACCTGTGTGACAGGGTGATGTGGTATTTCATGGTGTACCTGTGTGACAGGGTGATGTGGTGTTACATGGTGTACCTGTGTGACAGGGTGATGTGGTGTTACATGGTGTACCTGTGTGACAGGGTGATGTGGTATTACATGGTGTACCTGTGTGACAGGGTGATGTGGTGTTACATGGTGTACCTGTGTGACAGGGTGATGTGGTATTACATGGTGTAGCTGTGTGACAGGGTGATGTGGTATCACAAGGTGTACCTGTGTGACAGGGTGATGTGGTGTTACATGGTGTAGCTGTGTGACAGGGTGATGTGGTATCACAAGGTGTACCTGTGTGACAGGGTGATGTGGTGTTACATGGTGTAGCTGTGTGACAGGGTAATGTGGTATCACAAGGTGTAGCTGTGTGACAGGGTGATGTGTTATTACATGGTGTACCTGTGTGACAGGGTGATGTGGTATTACATGGTGTACCTGTGTGACAGGGTGATGTGGTGTTACATGGTGTACCTGTGTGACAGGGTGATGTGGTGTTACATGGTGTAGCTGTGTGACAGGGTAATGTGGTATCACAAGGTGTAGCTGTGTGACAGGGTGATGTGGTGTTACATGGTGTACCTGTGTGACAGGGTGATGTGGTATTACATGGTGTACCTGTGTGACAGGGTGATGTGGTATCACAAGGTGTACCTGTGTGACAGGGTGATGTGGTGTTACATGGTGTAGCTGTGTGACAGGGTGATGTGTTATTACATGGTGTACCTGTGTGACAGGGTGATGTGGTATTTCATGGTGTACCTGTGTGACAGGGTGATGTGGTGTTACATGGTGTACCTGTGTGACAGGGTGATGTGGTGTTACATGGTGTACCTGTGTGACAGGGTGATGTGGTATTACATGGTGTACCTGTGTGACAGGGTGATGTGGTGTTACATGGTGTACCTGTGTGACAGGGTGATGTGGTATTACATGGTGTAGCTGTGTGACAGGGTGATGTGGTATCACAAGGTGTACCTGTGTGACAGGGTGATGTGGTGTTACATGGTGTAGCTGTGTGACAGGGTGATGTGGTATCACAAGGTGTACCTGTGTGACAGGGTGATGTGGTGTTACATGGTGTAGCTGTGTGACAGGGTAATGTGGTATCACAAGGTGTAGCTGTGTGACAGGGTGATGTGTTATTACATGGTGTACCTGTGTGACAGGGTGATGTGGTATTACATGGTGTACCTGTGTGACAGGGTGATGTGGTGTTACATGGTGTACCTGTGTGACAGGGTGATGTGGTGTTACATGGTGTAGCTGTGTGACAGGGTAATGTGGTATCACAAGGTGTAGCTGTGTGACAGGGTGATGTGGTGTTACATGGTGTACCTGTGTGACAGGGTGATGTGGTATTACATGGTGTACCTGTGTGACAGGGTGATGTGGTATCACAAGGTGTACCTGTGTGACAGGGTGATGTGGTGTTACATGGTGTAGCTGTGTGACAGGGTGATGTGGTATCACAAGGTGTACCTGTGTGACAGGGTGATGTGGTGTTACATGGTGTAGCTGTGTGACAGGGTAATGTGGTATCACAAGGTGTACCTGTGTGGCAGGGTGATGTGGTGTTACATGGTGTAGCTGTGTGACAGGGTGATGTGTTATTACATGGTGTACCTGTGTGACAGGGTGATGTGGTATTTCATGGTGTACCTGTGTGACAGGGTGATGTGGTGTTACATGGTGTACCTGTGTGACAGGGTGATGTGGTGTTACATGGTGTACCTGTGTGACAGGGTGATGTGGTGTTACATGGTGTACCTGTGTGACAGGGTGATGTGGTGTTACATGGTGTAGCTGTGTGACAGGGTAATGTGGTATCACAAGGTGTAGCTGTGTGACAGGGTGATGTGGTGTTACATGGTGTACCTGTGTGACAGGGTGATGTGGTATTACATGGTGTACCTGTGTGACAGGGTGATGTGGTATCACAAGGTGTACCTGTGTGACAGGGTGATGTGGTGTTACATGGTGTAGCTGTGTGACAGGGTAATGTGGTATCACAAGGTGTACCTGTGTGGCAGGGTGATGTGGTGTTACATGGTGTAGCTGTGTGACAGGGTGATGTGTTATTACATGGTGTACCTGTGTGACAGGGTGATGTGGTATTTCATGGTGTACCTGTGTGACAGGGTGATGTGGTGTTACATGGTGTACCTGTGTGACAGGGTGATGTGGTGTTACATGGTGTACCTGTGTGACAGGGTGATGTGGTGTTACATGGTGTACCTGTGTGACAGGGTGATGTGGTGTTACATGGTGTACCTGTGTGACAGGGTGATGTGGTATTACATGGTGTACCTGTGTGACAGGGTGATGTGGTGTTACATGGTGTAGCTGTGTGACAGGGTGATGTGGTGTTACATGGTGTAGCTGTGTGACAGGGTGATGTGGTATTACATGGTGTAGCTGTGTGACAGGGTGATGTGGTATTACATGGTGTAGCTGTGTGACAGGGTGATGTGGTATCACATGGTGTAGCTGTGTGACAGGGTGATTTGGTGTTACATGGTGTAGCTGTGTGACAGGGTGATGTGGTATCACAAGGTGTAGCTGTGTGACAGGGTGATGTGGTGTCACATGGTGTACCTGTGTGACAGGGTGATGTCGCTCCACAATGACAGAGCCCATGGGCGGGGCTACACCCATGACTGACAGCTGACTCGACACGCGGCTGGCCTTGCTCAGGTCCGAGCGCCCAGTCAAGCGTGCCGTGATGGTCTTGGCCGCTTTCTGCTGGCCGGACGTCACCACATGTGCGCTGGCCTGGAGTGGGGGAGGAGTCTAGTGGAATCAGAAAGTCCATATGAACCTGACTATAATTATGTACACTGTGATCTAAAGACTGCATACTTGTAAGTATCCATCAAACTTCTTTTTTTGCACTGTTTAGCAATCGTATGTATTTAAAGCTACAGAAGAGAGAAGTAGTGTTACCGGTCTGTGGGAGGAAACGGTGCCCCCTGGTGGTAGAACGCTATCCACCACCGTACTGGAGGGGAGCCCTTCTGCTCGGGAAGGACCAGGGCCAGATCCAGGCTGGGGCAGGATCTGAAACCAAAGACAAACCACAGACAGGGTAAGACTATCTTTGTCTTATTAAGACTAATTAAGAATAACAATAGGCTTCATTAGATAAAACCCCCATTTTCTATTTGGTGACATATATTTAATCTTTGTAGCAGTCTCATAGATCGGGTGTGTTTCAACAGTAAGTATAAGAGTGAAAATAAGTAAGCTAAGATGAAGGCAGACAGAGATAATAAGGCCGTTTTGTAGTGGAGAGGTTTCTTGATTTTGGGAAGGACGGAATGGACCCCCCCAGGCCCCTGTGCGCTCACCATGTCCTCAGAGTCGCTCTGGAGGGGGGGCGGGGGCGGGGACTCGGAGGGGACCGGGCTGAACCGAGCAGCGGAGGCGGGAGGGGCCTGAAAGCGGACCGAAGAGCTGGAGCCGGGCTCGTCCCGTGGGGTGGGGAGATCTGCAACACATCACACGATCACATGGAGGCTGTACCTTGCTGGAACCTTGCTGCTGATTGGCTGTCTTATCAACACCCAACAGATATAAGTGGTGTTATTTCCCTGAAGCTTTTCATGCGGCCTCTGAAGTTAAGATGTTTACTACCGCATCAGCTATAATTAAAGAAAAAAAGATTAACCGAAAGGCCATAGACCACATGGTGGCGATGATCGTTATTGCATTCGATAATTATCATTGTGTTATATCGCCCAGCCCTACTGAGGAAATTACATTTCCTATTAATATTAAAATTTCCATCACAGAAGCATCCAAATATGGCCCTGCAGTGTAATATGTTTATTTCCTCCTACATGCTCCAGGAAATGAAATATTGTATCTCAAAAAGCTAAATCACCAATATGCAGGCTGAGCACTTAAAAAAACACAAGTGAAAATATAAAGCTCGATAAACAGGCATATCATTTGATCTGCAGTTGGCCGTGGATATATCTGAAGAAAATCATAAATTGCTGACAGAAATATTTAAGCAATTATGAGAAATAAGGCCATGCAAAAGAAGAAGAAAATTATTGTATATACAAATATTCAGCACTGAATGGCGGTCATCAGATACTGCCTGTGCGTTTACAGCTCCATTTTAAACACGCTGGAGGGGAACACACCCTTACGGTGATGTGGAATAATGTACATAAAAACCTCCACAGAAACCAGCTGCAGAGTCAGCATTTTGCCAGTGGATTTACAGTCGCCACCCGTGCAAAAAAAAACAACTCAACAAAACGGCAGCTCCATTTGTGGTAAATCCACTAGTAAAAAAAAAAAGAAAAAAAAAGGGAGGGTCTGCAGGTGGCTCCTCCCATCTGTTAATAGATTCTGTGGTATCAAGCGAAGCAGAATTTCCGCTCGTGTGCAGATGCTCTGCTCTGACCTTACAGAACAGGAGGCGGGGTTAAGTATCTGACAGGCCCATCAGCTTAGTTAATTGCGTGCTTTCAATAACACTGACGAACGTGCTGATGATTAAAAAAATGGATTAGGACAGAATAACAGTGCAAGTTAAGAGGTAGAAACATGCAAATTAATTGCTGGCGATTCAGTCTAATTTTACTGGATAAGCCTCATATCCAGGCATGAGTGGATGTTCACGTACAAATGACATCTTATGAGTTTGTACAGCGTCTGATTGCTGCTGAGCACATATGGTGCTTGATTGGTGATGTCTGGAGAAGCGTTTCATTATGTTTTCGAATGAGAAACATTGGACAGCAGTACGCCTTGTTAGGCAACCTGACTGAATGCTTCTCAGGACAAAGCCGTCTTCTGCAGAAATAAACAGTGTTGAATGCATTCGGTGCTCGGCCGGTGAGGTGTGCAGGCAGTGGGCGGAGCTGACCTCTCTCCTGTCCGTGGAACATGCTCATGGCCTCGATGTTGAGGGCGCACACTCCGCGCATGAAGGCCTTCCGCATGGACTCCTCATAGCGCTCCCGCTCCTGCTGCAGCCACCGGATCTCCGTTCGGGCCCTCTCTAGCGCCTCCGTGTGCTGAAGCATGGAAGTACAGAGGGGTCAGGTCCCATTTCCAGGTCTACTAGCGCAGGACTGAGTGTCCAACGTAATAAATTGCAGAAATAAAGTAAATGAAATGAACACATTTTATTTCCCTTGTATGTGTCTAAAATTATTCCACGGCATGCTTTGTGCATCATGAATTACTCGATCCCGGGTATCACTGTGTGAAATGCAGTGTACAGGCGTCTCTATCCCGGGTATCACTGTGTGAAATGCAGTGTACAGGCGTCTCTATCCCGAGTATCACTGTGTGAAATGCAGTGTACAGGCGTCTCTATCCTGGGTATCACTGTGTGAAATGCAGTGTACAGGCGTCTCTATCCTGGGTATCACTGTGTGAAATGCAGTGTACAGGCGTCTCTATCCCGGGTATCACTGTGTGAAATGCAGTGTACAGGCGTCTCTATCCTGGGTATCACTGTGTGAAATGCAGTGTACAGGCGTCTCTATCCCGGGTATCACTGTGAAATGCAGTGTACAGGCGTCTCTATCCTGGGTATCACTGTGTGAAATGCAGTGTACAGGCGTCTCTATCCTGGGTATCACTGTGTGAAATGCAGTGTACAGGCATCTCTATCCCGGGTATCACTGTGTGAAATGCAGTGTACAGGTGTCTCTATCCTGGGTATCACTGTGTGAAATGCAGTGTACAGGCGTTTCTATCCTGGGTATCACTGCGTGAAATGCAGTGTACAGGCGTCTCTATCCCGGGTATCACTGTGTGAAATGCAGTGTACAGGCGTCTCTATCCTGGGTGAGCACTGTGTCATTTCTCTCTGCCAGCAGGCTACACTGTCTCCTGCTGCCGCGCATACAGCGCTCTTCATCAATCATCCACACTCTTCATCAATCATACTCACTCTCCGTCAGCGCTTCAGTGTGCACTTATCCACAGAGATTATTAACCTTTCCACATTAGCTCAGTAACAAAACAAAAAACTCTCTCTCTCTCTCTCTCTCTCTCTCTCTCTCTCTCTCTCTCTCTCTCTCTCTCTCTCTCTCTCTCTCTCTCTCTCTCTCTCTCTCTCTCTCTCTCTCTCTCTCTCTCTCTCTCTCTCTCTCCTCTCGCTCTCTCTCTCTCTCTCTCTCTCTCTCTCTCTCTCTCTCTGCGGTTTCTCCCCATACCTCTGCTGATATGCTTCTAGCAATACAGTATCTATCCGCACTCCAGCAGAACAATGCGGAATCTCCTCTCTGTTCTACCTGCACTCCAGCAGAACAACGCGGAATCTCCTCTCTGTTCTATCCGCACTCCGGCAGAACAATGTGGAATCTCGGCTCTGTTCTATTCGCACTCCGGCAGAACAATGCGGAATCTCGTCTCTGTTCTATCCGCACTCCGGCAGAACAATGCGGAATCTCCTCTCTGTTCTATCCGCACTCCGGCAGAACAATGCGGAATCTCCTCTCTGTTCTATCCGCACTCCGGCAGAACAATGTGGAATCTCGGCTCTGTTCTATCCGCACTCCAGCAGAACAATGCGGAATCTCTGCTCTGTTCTATCCGCACTCCGGCAGAACAATGCGGAATCTCGGCTCTGTTCTATCCGCACTCCGGCAGAACAATGCGGAATCTCGTCTCTGTTCTATCCGCACTCCGGCAGAAAAATCATATGGTCACAATAGTCCACAAACAATACAACCCTAACCCTAACCCCACAGACAACCTTCAAACTAAAAAACTGTTTCTGACTACAAGGCTGTGCTTAGGAAAAGATAACATCACCAGCAGGGTATGTGCAAAGAAAGAGCCTGAACAAGAAGAACAAAAAGACAATCATCTCATATGATTAAAAAAACATTCATTCACTACTCTCACTGAAACATTTTATTCTAGGGAGATTAGAATGTTACTTTTAGGGCATTTTTTAATTGCACTATAAGTCTAAGGTGGCCTTTTTGATTATGGTGTTTTGACAGACCATCTTTTTGTGCAGTACTATATGTGGCAGTTCATTGTGCACACTGCACAGTGTTCATGTCCTACATGTATGTGCCAATCTCACAAGGAATTTTGTTAGGTAGCTGCCAAAACATTTCATAAACGTTAATCGAGATTCGCAAATGTAACTCAAATTGCAAATGTAAACTTAAAATCGTAAATTGATATTCGCAAACGCAAGTCAAATTGAAAATGTATATAAATCTAAATTTGTAACTAAAATTTATTGAAGTGTAAATGTAAAACCTGATCTAAAATCTGTATGTGCGGAACTCATTATAGGAGTATGCTCTCTATTCTCTACATACGTGCGTTTTGTCAGTATGGTTGGCACCAAATTGAGAACTGTAACCGTAATTTGGAAATTGTAAAGAGAGAAATGCAAACCTAGACCAGGAAGCTACAATTAAAAACTGGAAGTCTCCAAAAACAAAGTTTCCAAATGAAAAGTTCACAGGTTTTTCAAATGAACTGCAAGCATATGAGCTTCCACTAAGATTCCACCTGCACATTCACAGAAACTATCTTAGCTCACCAAGTAATTTGCAAACTATGGCTGAAGAACAGCAGTTGGTTATACCTAATTCCCAGGTAACGGTAAAGCCCCACTGAAAGCGGTAAAATCGTATGCCAAATGGAGATAGAAGACATAATTAATTATGGGTGGGCATCTCCGTGCCTGAAAGAATGATGCACAGGTTTCCCAGCGCCGGTTCACTCGTAGATTAGAATAAAATATTTTCTATGTAGCTCAAATTTCACGTAGGCCTACTAAATTGTCATTCACGAGTTTATCAATAAATTTTGCTAAAATGAGAATGCATAAATGGCTGGGCTAATTATAGCAACATTTGTTGATAAACTCGTGAATAACAATTTAGTAGGCCTACGTGAAAGCATAGTCTACTTGAGCTCCATAGAAAATATTTTATTCTAATCTACGAGTGAACCGGCGCTGCTCGCAGTTCATTGGAAAAACCTGTGAACTTTTAATTTGGAAATGTTGTTTTGGAGACTTCCGGTTTTTAATTGTGGCTTCCTGGTCTAGGTTTGCGTTTCTCTCTTTACGAATTGCTAATTACGGTTACAGTTCTCATTTTGGTGCCAACCATACTGACAAAACGCATGTATGTAGAGAACAGAGCGCACACTCCTATAATGAGTTCCGCGAGTACAGATAAAAAAATTACAAACACGAATCAGGTTTTACATTTACACTTCAATAAATTTTAGTCATACATTTAGATTTAACATTTTCAAATTGACTTACATTTGCGAATCTCAATGTATGATTTTAAGTTTACATTTGCGAATCTTGATTTACGTTTACTAAATGTTTTGGCAGCTATCTAACTCCATAGAATTTCCATGACAAAGGACAGAAGGTAAATGATAATCTAACATGAAGCCGAGTGCCGCCAGCATTGTTGTTCGGTAATGAATAGCGCTAACTCCGCAGGTTTGTAACGCGGCAGAAAGGCAGGCCGGTGGACATATGTGCGCAGTGGCACATCGCCCCCTCACCTCTGCCAGCTTGGTGTCGTAGTCCGCCGCCAGCCGCACGCAGACCTCCTCCGCCCGCGCCTGGCACGCCCTCTCCACCCGCTCCTTCCACTTGGACTGGATGACTGAGCGCCAGGCTGCCCACACCTTCCTCTTGAGCTGCAGGCGGCGGTGCTGCTCCGCCAGCCTGCACCCGTGGGCCTAACCACGCCCCGGGAGAGAACCGTACATTTCTCATTACAAATGGCTGGCTTTAGACAGTAACAAAACCACAACCTCCATTTTGAAAAAAGTAAATATACAAATTAGCTGCCATTCTTTCCGCCAGGGAATATTACGAAAATCTAAAAGCGTTCTTGACAGCTGTAGGTCTGCAACACCTGCAGATATAAAATCTGAAGATTAGCATTTAATATGCGCGTATAATAAGTAATCACATTATGGTATATAAGTCAGGAAAGGCTGTGGTGCCCAGGCATTTGCATAAACCATAGAGTAGTTAGATTACTGTCATTACAGTGTAATGCGCAGGAGACGTATTTGCATAAATTCCTTTTGAATAGGCGTTAGTGTGAAGATGTTTTTTTTCTTGAATCACATGCACAAAAATTCAAGATTGAAAGTAAAAGCAGGCAAAAAAAACTAAAAATAACATGATCAGTACATGACACTGTACATTAAAGAAACATGCAGGAGCTGTGTGTCACACTGTTGCTACAAACAATCTGACTTGTCAGCCTGTAAACATACTGCATCCAATCACAGCTCAAGCAGAAGCCTGTCATTCTCTGTGCCATTTCCTCTTGCCTTTTCTCCCCTTCCAGGAGGTGTGGCATGAAAGGCTGCTGCCCACCCACTGCTGTCTCTCTCTCTCCACCCACAGCAGTGGGCTCAGTGTAATGTGTTTATGTAGCCCCTCCCCCTCCTGCAGCCTAACCCCTCCCTCCCGCCCTGTCACCTCGTCGCGGGCGTTGCTTTGCTGCAGCCTCCAGTGAGTGAAGGTTCTCATCATCTCCACCCTCTCCCTCTCCTTCTCCACCCTGCTCATCAGAGTACTGATCACCTGCAGCCAGAAAAAAAGAAATTAGTCCTTCATTAGTACTATACAACTCACTTAAAGTTAAGTGTGTTTTAAGGGAAAAGTTAAGGGGAAACTTCCCTTAAGAGGGTTTATGCAACCGGGCCCTGGTCCAACTCTGGTTGGAGGGCTGTGTGAGTACCTGGGCCCGTTTGCATAAAACATCTGAAGGGAAATCTCATATAGTACTAATTAAATATGTTATTTAAGAATTTATGCAAAAAACACCTTAATTAATTTCAATTCCAAAACTTAAAGGGATAGTTCACCCATTTTGAAGAATTTGATATTGTTTTACTTACCCTCGAAATAGTATGTTAAACTGAAATTATGCTGTCCCGGTCTCACCATTGTAGCTAAATTATAGTAAATCCTGAATTGGAGCAACGCTAACAATTATCTGTATTAATAAGTTACAATTGCAATGCATTTAGCAGACGCTATTCCAGAGCGACTTACAGAAATGCATAAAAGGTTTAACGTTAAGTAATGCCAACGAGATCATAAAAAGTAGTTCTTTATTGAACCTACAACATAACATAAAAGTGCCACTGTAGATCGCTACAAGAGGGAATTTCTATGAATAGCTATGACATGTTAGGCTGTATTACCCAACATTACATAAATAATGTTACCTAACGCCAACTTTAAATCATAGTTAACGATAACTACATAGCTAGCATATCTAAAAATTCTTCGAAATGATTATTTTTCCCTCTGCTGACCAATTTAAATTTAGCCTTTTACTGTCCATTTCAAAATATTGTTTGCGCTCTAAGTAACGTTAGCTAAAACTGACGTTAGTGAATCCGTTTATCTAGTCAAGAAGGGAAATCCAAACCATCTCCATGGTAACGTGGGGATTCCTGGTTTTACCATAACGTGATACCAGTGGCGGCTGCTGAGCTGAAAATTGAGGAGGCAGAAAACTTCCCTTTAAACTGATTATTGGTCTTAATCATTTTCCAATCATTTCCCTTGATTAACAAGTGTGCCAACGATCTGAACAATAATTTGCAGGTGAGGACACAGCGTCTTTCTTCACATCATGTCAGAGAGATTAAACAGAAAAGTACACGTTAATAGAAATGCACAACCTGCAATCAAAATAATCGAACAAAAGCTGAGCTTTAAGATCGTTTAATATCCATGAATATTCTCGGAATTTGAGTGCGGAGAAAAAAAGAGCAGATGTATCCACAATTATAATGTTGATTAAAATGTACACAATTTTGCGACGCAAATTAAAATAATTGAATTACTTGCCTAATAGCCTAATTGAGGAGCTGGCTACATTTGATGGTATTGAGTAATTGGTGAATTAAACGCTGTAGCCTATTGTTAATCAAGGGAAATGATTGAGACCAATAATCGGTTTAAGGGGAAGTTTTCTACCTCCTCAATTTTCAGGTCAGCAGCCGCCACTGCGTGATACATCGATGGATAGTAAAATACTTAAAGGTTGACAAAGCACTAAAACCACTTATTACTGATACATTTGGGTTTTTCTAAGTATTACTCATTGATCCTGGTCCAGATCTTGACAAATTACTGCAATCAGTGCAAAAAAGCATAAATTTTAAGAATCTGGCACAAAAGTGTCTCTAGTGCTGCTACTGTATGTGAAGAATGTGCTTTCTTATCTGTTCTGTAGTTACTTCGATGACCTTTCTGTATGCACTTACTGTACGTCGCTTTGGATAAAAGCGTCTGCTAAATGAATGTAATGTAATGTAATGTAGTGGTAAAACGTTCTACTGCACTTTCAATCTGTGATTGGCCAGAAAAGTCTTTGCCTACGTATTTTTCTCTCGGTTACGAAATAGAAACCTGTACAGCTACGCCCACTGATAGTTCCGTGGCGACACCCTGAAGTTTTGGAGCGAGGGCGGCCTACGCAGCAGCTATAAAATCGAATCTCAGGGCTGCGATTCATCTTCGTGGAGACTGGAGAGAAGAATCAGGAGATAGAAAAAGCGAGCGTACGAGTGAGCGAGTGAGTGATATAGCTAGCTTACAGTTGAGCTTTTTTGAATATTCTAGTTATAGTAGCCTATTTTTTTATAGATAGCTTGATAGTTCCTTGCTTTTTGATAGTTTGTTTTTCAGTCTAGCTTAGCAAGTAGCTAGCTAGTTTTTTTTTATTTGAATAAATACAAATAAACTTTATTCAAAATAATTAGGCTATATAGTATAAAGTGAATGAAAACTGCGTATCTGACAGGGACGTGGAGAGCTACTCTCTGCGTTGCATGCAAGGTGTGGATATTGCCTATATTTTTATGTTAAACAAAACAAAATTTTACGTTCTGACGAGGTAAATAAAGTATCAACTGTTTAATTTGTTCACACTGTGCCCTTGCTGGCCTGTTTATGTCAAATATTTTTGTAAACAAATTATGTTTGTTACGACACCGTTAGGTGTGAGCTGCAGTGCTTGCTGTGAACTAGAGTGGTTATTTACATTTTGTTGGTTAATGAAGTCACTTTTAAATAATATTGTTGAATTTATGTTTTAGGGTATAGTATTGCTATATGTGGCATTTCCTGCAGAAAGGGGGGATTTGGGTCAAATAGTTAAGCTAGGAGTTGTAGTAGCCTATAGCCTATGTATGCTACACGTTTACCTTTGCCACGTACGTCCCTACAACAGACATTCTCTCTTGGGCCACGTAGCTACACACTGGGGTTTTATTTTAGAGGTTTTCGCTACCTTGACCTGCAGTACACAAAGTACACATTAGCCTCCTTGCAGGCATTCTGTGGTTTTATAATTCTCCGCGATGCACGTTTCCTTGACAAGCGATTTGATGTTTTGCATTCCTTGGTATCCATATTGATAAAATAAACAACATGGATCATTTGCCACGATCAAGTGGTGTAAATGCGTCTCCTCCTTCCAAATTGAACCACGATCGGCAGTCACAATATAGAAATAAAATAATATAATAATCATAAAATAAACACAAATGTTCAACTGTCAAATTAATTTTGTGAAAATGTTTGAAATTCCTACAGAATTTGTGAGTACCACCAATGGAACTGTAGGCTACGTTATTTATGACGTAAGCAAAATTATTCTAAAGGTTGGTTTCGACAACCGATCCTGTACACACTGATGGCTAAAACGATAAAATGAATAGCCTACATGGCGTGGGTAACTTTGGACAGTGTGTGATTTTCTGTTTGCTGGCCGCATCATTATAAGCTCAAACGGGGCATGGCAGCAGCATAGAGAGAGAAGCCGCTGTGAGTGCTGTCCAGAGTAGAAATGAGCTTTTGGCTACTAGTGAAATTTTTTTCCTGGGGCAATAAAATCCCTTAATATAGAATCCCTTAAGGGTAAAACTTAGTGTTTTATGCAACTTTGGTTGGAGGGCTGTGTGAGTACCTGGTCTCTCATTGGAGGGCTGCGTACCTGGTCTTTCCTCTGGTTGGAGGTCTCGTAGGTGTTCAGTAGCTCCTTCAGGCTGTCCATCTCGGCGGCCAGGCCGGAGACGTGGGCGGAATGCTTTTCCTTCTCCTTCCTCAACTCTAGCCTGTGCTGCTCCACGAATGCCACCTTCCATTTCCTCAACTCATCCATCACGTTCACCTGGAAACAGAGGAGAAACACTTCCTGGGGAAACGCTGGGGAAACGCTTCCTGTCTCACCGTGCAGCTAGGGCAACATTTCCAGTCGGACGGTGCTGCTTGGGAACCACACTTCCTGTGTCACAGAGCACACGTCCTGTCCCACACTGTGGTTTAGGAACACTAAGCACATTTAGACTGCTCTGTGTCTGAAGGATAAAAAAAAACTGCCATTTCTCTGAAGTTACAGTACTGGGCTTACCCCCCCTGTTGAGGTCAATCCAGGATCAGATTCAAAGTTCTGACCCTGGCCTACACTGCAGCCAATAGGACAGGCCCCATCTACCAGCAGGACTTGATCCAGAACTATGTTCCTGCTCGACCACTTCGCTCATCTACAGCAGGGCGACTCACACTTCCCCCCCCTCCATGTCAATGGCACTCGCTCGTCCCGACTGCGGAGCTTTTCCACCCTAGCTCCCCAGTGGTGGAACGAACTCCCCATTCCCCTACGTTCTATACCAACCCTGCCTGTGTTCCGTCGTGGCCTGAAAACACACCTTTTCAGACTCCACCTGGACTGATACTTATCTAGGACCTCATGGTACTTGTTCTTGTTGAACTGTGTATTGAAGTTTATAATATTTAGAATAGAATTGTAGTAGAGCTGATTTACCCAGTTTACTGTGAACTGCATTCAATGTTCATTACTAGGGATAGCTGCTACTTTATGGGAAGAATGTGCTTTCTTATCTGTTCTGTAGTTACTTCGATGACGTTTCTGTATGCACTTACTGTATGTCGCTTTGGATGAAAGCGTCTGCTAAATGACTAATGTAATGTAGTGGATTATGGAAATAAATTTCTAATCAACAGGAAACAAGTCCCCAGATACAGCACTGCTGTTGAACCCTCAAACTAATTACTTTACCTGGCTAAGGTTATATTATAAATGATATAAATAGGCAGCATATACATTTTATTAAATACATAAAACTGTGCAAGTTGCTTGAAGAGATAACTTGCCTTCAGGTTATTGCTCCAGGTGTCCAGAATGTTTTCCACCCTGCCCAAGTTCTCCTCAGTGACAAACATCTCTGTCACCACGGAGACCAGGAGTTCTGGACTGCTGCACCTTCTTGACTGAGCGAACTCCCTCTCCGACTCAGAGTCCACAGGGGATTGGTCAGATACACCGTCAACTGCAGCCATAGACGTTATTTTAACATACAGATACAGGGGCTGTGTTCCATTATGCATACTAGTTAGTATGCATAGCAAGTATGGTCACCATTTTGTCTGTCATTAGTGAGTTCCAAATCGCCTGCGAAGGCAGCATTTTTTGCCAAGACACAGCCACTGTACCATAGACATTATTTTAACATACAGACACAGGGTGTACTACTCACCCCCACATCTTCCTGGCTTCTTAATTCAGTACTACCATCATTAATACATTGTTATTATTCTTGTAGTAAAATCTTGGCATTCCCCAATCTTCACTTACAAGTCTCTCATAATAATGAAGTTGTCTGAGGCAAACACTTAATGTTCCAGAAAAAACTATTTCAACCATATAGTGGCTCACAGATTAAAAAAACGTGTGGTTTGGTTTTTTTTGTTTTTTTTACAACGCGCAACAAATAATTCACACAATAATTATTGTTCTATAGAATTATCACTTTATTTAATTTTTTTTTAACAATTTTGCATATTTACAGTTGGTAGTCTTGTATGAATACATACAATGTGTGATATACAGTAGGTCTGTGTGATAAACTAATATGCATTAAAATAACGAGAAATAAAAATCTTCAATGCTCTTAAATTGTAGCACACATGCACTTAAGCCTGTCGTGGCATAATACATGAGGTCTGTGCTCACCTCCACTTGCCCCAGGCTCTGAATTTTGTGGTGAAGATCTGGGCAATTCTGGCTCCCTGCCTGAACTCCTCCTGTCTATACTTTCAGACACTGACCCTGAGAGAGAGAGGAGAGAGAGAGAGAGAGAGAGAGAGAGAGAGAGAGAGAGAGAGAGAGAGAGAGAGAGAGAGTGAGAGTGAGAGTGAGAGTGAGAGTGAGAGAGAGAGAGAGAGAGTGAGTGAGAGAGAGAATGGGGAGGGAGAGAGATGTGTAGAATCCTACAAATGATAGCGCTCGGGTATCTCATCTGGTCATGGCTTCATGTCAATATCTTAATGAAATTCTGTAATGGATGAGAGGAAATCCTCAAGGACACGTCTTCTGGCTGCGTTAGCTCTAGTAAACGGCATTTCACAGCAAACCATTCTATCTACTGGTGTTTAACGCCAAACCACAGCTGCACTGGTCTGTAGAGACGGCTACTGACCACTGCCTGTGAGAAAAAAGGAAAAACCTAGATTTTATGTAAAAATGTTTCAGTTTAAAGACACAAGTTTGTTCAGTTTATAATGGCGTTTTTCATCTTGGCACCTTGTGTTCAATTTGTTTGGCTACCTTTGATTTTACTGATTCTTTTAATTCACTTGATTGCCTGTGACACTGAAAATCAATCAGCAGTACTACAAACTTGGAATGTAACATAAGTGAAAACCACTGTATGCTATTTTTATTAGCATAGCACTCTAAGGTCTTTCTATTGTAATCATTGAATCATTTATTTTGTGGATAATTTACTCTTAATTCATGCATTTACTTAAAAAAACACAACAAAAGGTTAAAAAAAATAAAATAATAATAATATATATATATATATATAAAATAGCAATGTAACCCTTTCACACCATTGACAATCACTACTAAGTATGGCGGCATGATGCAAGTTAACCTCATTGTTACTGGTAATTGCTCAGAATCATGCAAATTGTACAATGTAATTCCTTGATCAAGGTTGCCTACTCCTGTTATAAAATGTTTCCAAATTTAAAAAAAAATCTTTTCTAAAATCATCACAAATTAAGTAGGGGCAGATTGAGACAGAAAAATATGTCAGAGTTTAATAGCAGAGTTGGCTAGCAAAATGCCTTATGCATCCATCCGTTAGCACACAAAAGTGCAAAATGCCTTATGCCTCCATCAGTTCTATGTGTTGTGTATATCACCAGGTTTCTTCCTCAATAATCTGAAATTGTGTGCAGTCTGCCTGCCTCTCCAGCCATCCCCACAGCCACCTCACCCATGAATGAGTACTGCAGCTGAAATCCATGCTTTCCCCTCAAACACTGTATATAAGGAGGCCACCAAAGACAATAATGCAAGTATAACAAACACATATCTATGTGCCTCATTGGGGATGTGGAGAGAATGTCACATTTTGGCCAACAGAGAAGTTACATCAATGAGGATATGGGAGAAAAAAAAAAGGATATGTTCTGTACTGGCACACACTTAATACTATTTCACAAACTCTTGTTAAGTGGGCAATGCCAAGGTTCACTCTTACTTTATGGTACATTTGTCCTCTGCATGAACTTGCATGTTGCAGGCGATTCATCTTGTCCATATAAAATACAGCAAACGACAGCTTTGTAGGCCTCAATGTATCATGTAGTCATTCTGGTACGAGATTAGTGATGGCGAGTTGAGCAGCCTACCGTGTGAATGCTCGGAGAGAACATCGGCCACTGCCTCAGAGACACGCCCGTCTGCTGACTGCTGCATGGAGAGCTGCGACTGCTGCATGGAGAGCTGCGACTGCCGAAATGCGCTGGCCTCGAATCTGGGAGTAACGACAGCGTATCGTAGCAGCTCCTCATATTCATCCTGCCATCCCAACACAGAAGAAAAGGAGAGAAAACTGAGTTAAACAATCACAGCCATTCTGGCCTGGAGCAGCTGAATACTCAGCACAGTTCAGTTTGCTCTTCTTGTGAATACTGTCAAACCTCACATGGAGTGAAAGCAATACTAATATCTCAGTCATCATAAATATCTCAGTTACCATAAATGGCATGGTGGCCAATCGTATGCCATCCAGACACTGATTACCCCACTAATCACAAAGCAATGGTTTTAACCTATTTTTCTCAACCAATTGGGAAAACCCAATCGTAGACATAGGCCAATCATAGACGTAGACTTGTCCAATTGCCCTCTCCTCTGCTGCAATGGAGGAACACAACCCTTAATGGCTGGGACCAGGTGAGGCAGGTGCAACCTACTAGTGGAAAAGCTCATTTACTCGGACAGTACATGCTTAAAACAGTACATACTACTGCTTACTGGCTTTGTTGTCTAAATGCATACAATTACTTAAAATAATGAAGACCAGTTACTAGTGTGCGTTAGGACTTAACAGTTAACGTTACTGGAAAAAGTTGTACATTATGCCATATATAAACAGTTCTGATGCTACTTTCGTATTGCACTAGCATGTACTGTATTGATATCATACCTGCAACTCAGAGGACACGGAACTGCCACGATCAGAATCTTTTGGTAGGACAGGGCTGCTAACCTCACCTTCATCTGAAGACATCTAGTTAATCAATTTAAAAGAAAAAATGTTATTTACTGACACAACACTGCTTTCAGTATAACGTTAAAGAAGTTTGTTTGCCAAGTTACGTTAGCTGAAGAACCACAAAAACAGGAAGCAAACGTTAGCCAACTTACTACCCGTGTTTCTTGCAGTCTAACTTAGACTATTCTCATCACTTTGTGAAAGGAAAACATTGTTAAAAAAAACTTTGCAGTGGTAATATTTTAGACAATGTCTTCACTAACGTTAGATTAACATTACTAGCCAACCTTCATAACGTCATAGCATAGCTAGCTAACTTAGCACCAAAATAGACGGCTTTGTTTAATGTTAGCTTACTCGTTATCGAGGTTTACCAGCCAGTTATCCTAACGTTAGTTGAATAATGTTGAACTTGAGTCAACTGTTCTGATTTGTTGAACGTTATCTCTAACGTTAACTATTAGCTAGCTAAGCATAAAATTAAGCAAATCTGAATTTGAAATGTACATTAGCTAACGTTAGGCAACGTTAATAACGTTAACACTATCTATATAGTCAAGATGCGTTTGCTTTTGATTAAAACGTTTGAGAAACGTACCTTAGAAATACAATACCAATGTATTTCACCACGCTTCTGTCAGAATCGGCCAGCAAAACTTTGTAACGTTAGATACTGACAGCGCAACAATTTCAACAGCGGTTCAAACCGACGAATTTCCAACAAAGTACGATACGATTGGTCACAATACGTGAACTGGTTCATCTTTGTGAATCCTGATTGGATAATAAGTTTCCATGGCGACACGTGCTCTAAACTAAACTATAAATGACGCCGTGCTATTTCCAAATCTGCATAGGCAATTTGCAATTACAAAACAAATACAGAATATCTCATTTCTAAGACCATTATGGTTACAAAATATCTAATGTCTAAGACCATAATGGTTGCCCTTTGTTTTGGTAACTGTTTCCTAATTGGAGATATTGACTTTATTGTCATTCAGCCTGCAACTACATCCGAGTGACCGCCATCCAAGCTGGCCATTTCTAACGGTAATAACTAGACGCTACCCAGGATCCTGCAACTATGCCTGTGTAAATATCTTCGGTACTTTACGGTCGGTGGACAATCCCATTTGTTTGGGAGCAGTGTGGTATAATGGTTAAGGAACTGGGTTTGTAACCGAAAGGTTGCCGGTTCGATTCCCAGGTCGGACACTGCCGTTGTTGTACCCTTGAGCAAGGTACTTCACCTGCCTGCTTTCAGTCATATATATATAGTATCAATATCAAGATACTAATAAATGCAAAATAAATGCTGTGTAAGTCGCTCTGGATAAGAGCGTCTGCTAAATGCCTATAATGTAATGTAATGTAATGTTTGATTAGAGGGATTTTACGGGGGCACATCAAATATAAATGACTGTTACGTTACTTTACTGTAACATTACTTTTAACATTCACTGAGCCCAACAGGCTGCGAACACCTAACGCTATCGTTAGCTGACTTAGAAATTGTAAAAATATCTGAATCTTCATATTGTCAGCTGTAACGTTAGCCTATAGTTAATCGAAGTTAATTTATTGATTTAAATAAAAAATGTGTCACATCTAGCTGGGAAGTCTATAGCAATAATTAGCATTTTAGCCAATCCACACAAAAAAGGTCAGACACCAGAAGCAAGTAAAAAGCCAGACAACATAAGCAAGTAAATAAACAAAAGGGCAAGTAAATAAACAAAAGGGCAACAAATTACAAATAAAAAGGTTACTTACACTTATACGTTTGAAATATGTGTACTGCATTGGTGAATACCACCATTCGGCAGGCCTGCGTGTTGCCATCGGGGGTTATTAGGAACTCGGCGAATAAGAAGCATCTGTTTATTTATTAGCAGATAAGAAAAGGCTTACCACAAGTTACATAAGCTGTCAACAGCAGGGACACATTCCAGACAGCAGCATATGGTCAGACATTGGCTGTATCACTAACTTACTTAGAATGCGTGCCACAACAGCAACGCAAAGGCACACTCAGTACCTGTGTCCTGACTGTTAACAAAATATCAGTAAAAATGTATGTGTGGAACTAAATTTCTTTGATGAAAATTTATACAAGCATAATTTTTTATTTATTTAGCACAAGTCCATGAAAGACATTCAGACATACTCATACAGTATGCGTTTGCAGTTTTTTTGAAATTTGAGGATAAGGCCTATGTACATATAATGCAATATGTAGTACCAACCCTTTAATTTGTTAGCTATTGAACAACACATACTGTAAATCTGTGAAAAGAGCTTATTGCCTAGTTGCAATAAGGATTTGGGGTTCCCTGTTGTTACCGTTAAGGCCCAAAATGCCAATTCATACAATTTGAATGCAATTCAAGTCTCCTCCATACAACTTGTTGCCTGCAGATACATTCTATAGATAGACCATTTCCTACAGGATTCTGCATTCAATTAATAATAGTTGACAATAGGGTTTGTTCAAAAGCACAACAAAAAAGATGAAAAAATTTGATATCTGTTAACTGTGTTCCACACTGTGTGACTTTTCAGTCTGTACCACACACACACACACACCAAGTGTTCCCAGTGCCTCTCTGGGTCTTTTTTATGAATGAATAAATCAATCTAGATAAAACACAAAATGAACATGATTTAAGATGGATTTAAGTAGTAGCTCTGTGGCAACATTTTAATATTTATTTTCTGTTCATATTATTTATGTATAGCTATTATACAGACGCTTGTATTGATATATTGTGTTGTTCTGATGTTGTATCGTCTCAGAGGACTATGGAAGAAAATGAGCGATATAGCTAACCCAGGCAGGTTTACAGGATTGTGAAAACTGAGATGTTGTTCAATGTGCACTGTCCCTGTTAAATACATTACTAAATCACAGAGGGAAACAATACAGTGAGACCATGACAGTACTACAAAGGAGGATTACTGACCTAGCTGGATAACTACACTGAGTAAAACCCGGAACCCTCCCAAATCTGACTGAAGTAAAAAGAGCTGTTCCGGGTTTTACTTAATGCAATTATCCAGCTAACTCAGTAATTCTTCTTTCTGGAACAGGCCCCAGATCTGTGTAATTCAAAGCATTTGCATGGCTCTTCTTGTGTGAGAATGTTTAAGGTGGAATTTGTGACAGAGTGGTGCAGGTCTACACAAATGAATAAGTAAAGCTGTTACATTAGTATAATAAATTACAATCTTAGATGTGTGCGACAATATGAACTTCAATAGACTCAGGTGGATATGTTTTGGCAAACGAGTAACACCACTACTTTGGCCAGTTGTCTTCAACATGCAATAAATAATGACTCGCATCCACCAACATATGGCTCTTTCTAAGTCATTGCTGGCTCTATCTTAAAGGGTTAGTTCGGAATATTGGACATAATATCTCATTTACGACCTACACCCTATGTTCTCTGTAGAAGGAGCCAATGTGTTGCCGTGTGACGGTGGATCGATACTTTGTAACATTACCTGCTATAGCAGTTCCGACACTTTTGGAATAGAAACAACAGTATTCCACGCTTGAAAGTCAGTAACTTTAGATAGCTAAACTTTGAAGAAGACTTTGAAGAAGTTTAGTTTATCTGGTGAACCGTACATGTACAAGCCAGAATATACGGACGAAGAGCAAAAAGAGATGGATGATGAGAGGGCAAGGACAACCCACGTGCAATTGTTGTTGCTGCTGCTATTCCAAAAGTGTCGGAACTGCTATCGCAGGTAATGTTACAAAATATCGCCCGCCGCCGCACGTCAACGCATTGGCTCATTTCACAGAGAACATCCTGTATCCTGTTATTGACCGACTTTTTGCACGAGAACTGAAGGGTCTTTAGGGTTGGTCTTATCTTTTCTGTTTCCTTTATGTTAGAAAGCTGAAAGTATACCTCTGCCTCAGTTCGTAAAGAGATATTTGTATAAATTTGAAAAACATAGCATTTACAATTACCAATGTAAAACAGCAAAAAACATTTAAAAAATGTTTATACTTGTAAAACACATTTACTCATGGTCTGTAAGCAGGTCCTTCACTATCGGCTGAATCAGCCAGTATGTAGCATGCAGATTGTTCCCGTATGCCAGCACTTCTGAATGTATATCTGTGCATTCAATGTCATGCTGCATTATCACTGAGTCACTATGCTTTCCAAAAATGATGTTTGCTGCGGATTGAGCCAGAGGAGGGCTGTCTGGGCAAAGCAGAAATCTGAGCCAACTTCCTGAGAGGGTTCTACTCCATTAAGTAATTTCCCCTCCACCCCCCACCCCCAACCCCCAACACTCACACAACACAGTCCAATCAGGAGCAGTGGGGGTGGAAACAAGCTCTGTATAATTTATGCCATATTTTGAGTCATCTCTGACTGAAATGAGGTATCCACGAATCACAGAACAGCATAGTCAGTGCAGACACATCACCTTCTATAAGCTTTTGAAAACCCACCCCTACTTGGATCTGTGTTGAAGATGCATTCTATGGACTTTTGAGTAGAGGGTAGATGGAATGTAGATAAATCTTTACATTGTACATAATTGTTGTTTTGGTGGTGGGTATGTGCGGTATATATAAATAGGTATTCGTATGTAGTTATATGTGAGAGTGAGGCCGTGGTCTGTCTGTATTTGTGTGTGCGTGGTTAAGGGGGATTACAGAGTGTGTGTGATGTTGTATTTATGGGGAACGGAATTACCATTTCGGCAGGAGGTTTTTATTTATACCCAATCTGGGAAGGAGCTTTGCAAGTGTGGGGTGACAATGGCAACGGAGCGAAAAGCTACAGGGTAAATCTGGCACACCCTACCCTTGCATGAAGACGTTTACATACTAGGTATAAATGTTCTGTTTGGTATTTTCCTTTGGGATCTCTGGTGGCCCCTCCCTGTTACGGTTTGTCATTTTGGTGTATTAATAAATGCAAAGTTTCACTGCAATTCATGAGCGTTCTCTGGCTCTTATGTTTACTGCCGACTCGGCTACTTACAGCAGCGTGACGGGATCCATCTTTGTTTGGGCTGTACTGCACAATCAGCACTTTCCTGAAAATGAACAAGGAATTTATCTGTGTTTTATGGGCTTTGGGGCATCATGGGTAATAGCAAGCTGTTTTAATAGTATTTTTTTTCATTTGTTGTTTTTGGGGCTTTGTAGGTTGTTTTTGTAGTTTGCATTCAAAATATATGAAGCAGTACTGTATGTACATTCCATTCTATATGAACAGATGCCCTGTAACTCACCCTGGGTATGATGATGATGAATGAATGACAGTAATAACGGCTGTCTAAACTAAGAGCCATCTAATTCAATCAATACTTCATTCTCTATTAAATGTATGCTTATCTACCTCCTTTAGAGTGCATTTACTGTGTGCCCAGGTACAAAAGACGTTTGTTGTATTCAAACGAATATTCAGATCACAGGACCACATTGTGACGGAATGATTCATGTACGGGAATGAGCAAATGATATTAACGCGGAAGAACAATTGTGGACCTTTTTGGGGAAAATTTGGCTTTGTTGGTTTGACAGAAGCCTGACCTTCGTCACAGGTCTTTGATAAACGAATGAAAGAAAAAAATATCCACGCTTTTAAAAGTAAATGCATTAATTGCATTATATGCAGTTTTTTTTATTATTTCAAAAACATTTAAGCGTTTTTCTCTGCTGGTTGAATAACCGAAACAAGTAGACATGCAAAGAAAAAGGGGGAAAAAACACCCACTCACAGAGGAGTTAAAACAAACGGAAGCTACAGTCTATCAGAATACAAAAGCCATCACAGTTCAGTCCTTTTGAATAAGGGTAGAAAGCTGCCTTAGATGACAGTACGTGAAGTCGCAAATTAGACAATATATTTGTTTAATTCTCTGAATAAATGGCTGTTGTGCTCGTATGGGAGTGATAGTTTTGGATTCTGTTGCGTACCCCTGGACTCTTCCTGGCTGTAAATGAGGTCTCACAGTCCTCCTCAGCCTGGTGGTACACCCAGAAATCCGTCTCGCTTTCTTTCTTTACATTCAGCTCACATACTCTGCTGAAAGGCTATAAGAGGTTAAATCTGTTCTGAGACAATAATCACAATCCATTAAACTTTGTTCCCTGTTGTATTTGTTCTCCAGTAGATACACATTTACTGCAGTGATTCTGGGCTCAGCCAAAAAGAAAGAAGAAATTGGACTACAAAGTCGTGTGTGTGTCTGTGTGCATGACTGTGTGTGTGTGTATTGTGTGCATGAGTGTGTGTATACATTGTGTACATGAATATGTGTGTGTGTGTGTGTTGTGTGCATGGCTGTGTGTCTGTGTGTATGTGTATTGTGTGTGTGTGTGTATTGTGTGCATGGCTGTGTGTATGTGTATTGTGTGCATGAGTGTGTGTATACATTGTGTACATGAATATGTGTGTGTGTGTGTGTGTGTGTGTGTGTGAAGGTATGCTTTTGTCTATGTATGTATATGTGTGCACACGTGCATGTGTATGTGTTTCTCTGTATGTCTGTGTGCCTGGGAGTGTGTGCTTTGTATACATGTATGTGTCTCTGTGGGCTTGTGTGTAATGGGGTAATTACATTTTTGTTGATTGTTTTACATTTTCAGCCACTTTTCTAAAATGTTATTTTTCTATTCAAGGTAATAAATATTCCCATCACTGGTGGTGCAAGTTGGTGGTGGGCATACTATAGCACAATTATTGAAAGTAAATATAACATATTTGAAACATACATAAAACATTAAAGGCTAAATTAAAATTGAAACCAGTTGTATGCAGTTTTTACAGTGTTATATGTATGACTAATTTATGTTCCAGCTACCATTGTCGAATGCACTGCAGAGATTTAAAAACGACTACCTCAGTAAGAACTAAGAATGTATAAATTTTATTCTTTTACGCCACTTTGACCTCAGAAAGAACATGTTTATTTTTGTACCATTAATGCTGTGGTTTATTATTCAAACCTTTCACAACTTTCTGTGGGTCATTAAGTGGGTTGCCAGGGCTCCAAATGCTTGGCCTTTCTTGTTCTAATGCTTTATAACTACAAAGCTCGCTCTCCAAATGGTACACGCCAATCAATTTTCAATTACATTACTCTGATGAGAGCCGCCACATCTAAAAATGTCAACGTGTGCTGTTATCAGTCACAATACTTGTCCACCCAGTTCATGTCTCTAATAAAACAATGCCGATTTTGACCGATGTTTTCCATTAATTGTTATTTTATAGCAGTCCATTTTTTTCAGTTTTTACAAAAGGTGCAGATTTTTGGACAAGCCTTCCATATCTGTACATATCACTGTCACTGTCTCTGTGGCCCTTCTCCTGTGTTGCTCCCTTTAATGTCAGACTAATGTGTGAGATTTGTGCTTCTTATATTTCCTTCAGGGCTTTATTTTATGGTGTGGAACTGACTGTCGGCTTAAAGGTATCATTAGAAACTACCCTGTAAAATTAAGAATATATATATTTTTTTAAAACAGCAGCAACATTAAAAAACAACCTTGGCTCAACACAGCATTTTCAGCATTTAACACAAATGCAACACGGCAGTTTACTTCTGAGGTTTTATGCTAGATGTTCTAAAATATATTAAATATGCATTTTTACAGGTTCTTGTCTGATCTCAGAAATCTTCCTAAAGGTTTTTTCCACCATGACATGCATCTTGACTGAGCTGCTTTATTTCAGATGCCACGGAAGGACATCTACACTGGTCACTGGTATGGAGCTGAAAATATCAGCTATATTTAACCTCCATTATTCCATTCCCTTATGGAGATGGAATACACTGCAATATTACAATAATACGGTAAGTATGTGAACTTAAAAATATATATTTCACAACAGTATATTTAAAAAAAAAATGTATTGCAATATCTAAAAGGGGCAATAATTTGTATGTTTGCTCATGTATGATAAAGTGTTGCAATCTGTTTTGCACTTTTCGGTATGCTTGAGTCAATTTCACGTAATAAAAAACAGAAAGAAAAGATAAGAATACAAACACTCTCATTTTAAAAAGCATTCTCAGAAGCTTTGCCCTGCGATGTCATATGTTTCCCGTATGACAAGGTTTCAATTCCAAAAATATGTGATTTAGCTTGCCTTTAATTTTTTGTTGTTTTTGAGAAATATTCATTCTCTGTAGCTGTTTCTCTAAAAGGAGAACAGTTGCCTAGGAACATTGTTTTCTTGCCTGTGGTGAGGTTTATGATGCAGGTATGCTAACCATAAATGCTACTTACATATTGGCTGAAAATAACCCTCCAGTGAGCGACATAACTTTAAATATGTTGAAGCTTGATGCTTTGAAGTTAATTTTTATTACATATTATGTTGTTATGATTTAGACACAGATATGTGCCTAACGTTTTTCATGGAGCACGGTTTGAATGTGCATGGGCGTGTGCGTGTTTGTGTGTATGTGTGTGTGTAATATATGATCTGGTTGTTTGAGAGTATTGTTCAGACAACATGAAAAGATATTAAATATAACTCCTGATGATAAGTACTATTGCACTCAAGACAAACACTCAAAACACTTCACCTATTTTCATTTTGTTGTACTGATGTTTTGTACAAAGGCATTTACACTTAACCACATTTGTACTTGATTGGACTGTGTTCTGCATTTTATTCAGAAAGAGGACTAAATTGATTGAAATTGAGCTAGCTGCCCGAGATAGGGTGTATATGGAAAAAAAAACCGCAGACCATAATATTTACACCAAGGCGGTGGTGACTTTGTGCACACGCGGACACGACACAGATGCATATTTATTTTTTTCTGTGCAAAAAAATAGTGATGAGAAAATTAATTTTTTTTGAGGAAACAATCAATCAGCCAAAGAATCAATACATACACACACCATACCGGGACATGTAAAGGAACAATTGTATTGCTTTCAGTTCAGTCACCTTATTTTCAGTTTAATTAAACATCTTTGTAGCCTTACAGTGCAGTCCGTAAGTATTTGGACAGTGACACAATTTGTGTTGTTTTGGCTCTGTACTCCAGCACATGGGATTTGAAATGGAACAGTGACTATGACGTTAAGGTGCATAATTTCAGCTTTAATTTCAGGGATTTTACGTCCATATCTGGTGAACTGTGTAGCCGTTCTTTTTTACACGTAGTCCACCCCATTTTAGCGGACCAAAAGTAATTGTACAAATGAACATAAACGTAAATAAAGTCATCATGTTTAATATGTGGTTGCATATCCTTTGCATGCCAAGACTTCCTGATGTCTGCGAGACTGTGACCCAACATCAAAAGACTCTTGATATCTTATATTAAAAGCAATACTTTAACCTCTGCATTTGAATGGATCTCTGTGGGATAGTGCCATAGGAGTAGAGTCCAGTAGGGTTTCTCCACAGTGCCATAGGAGTAGAGACCAGTAGGGTTTCTCCCCTGTGCCATAGGAGTAGAGTCCAGTAGGGTTTCACCCGTGTGCCATAGGAGTAGAGACCAGTAGGGTTTCTCCTGTGTGCCATAGGAGTAGAGACCAGTAGGGTTTCTCCCCTGTGCCATAGGAGTAGAGACCAGTAGGGTTTCTCCCCTGTGCCATAGGAGTAGAGACCAGTAGGGTTTCTCCACAGTGCCACAGGAGTAGAGTCCAGTAGGGTTTCTCCCCTGTGCCATAGGAGTAGAGACCAGTAGGGTTTTTCCACAGTGCCATAGGAGTAGAGTCCAGTAGGGTTTCTCCACAGTGCCACAGGAGTAGAGACCAGTAGGGTTTCTCCACAGTGCCATAGGAGTAGAGTCCAGTAGGGTTTCTCCCCTGTGCCATAGGAGTAGAGACCAGTAGGGTTTCTCCCGTGTGCCATAGGAGTAGAGACCAGTAGGGTTTCTCCACAGTGCCATAGGAGTAGAGTCCAGTAGGGTTTCTCCCCTGTCCCATAGGAGTAGAGACCAGTTGGGTTTCTCCCGTGTGCCATAGGAGTAGAGACCAGTAGGATTTCTCCCCTGTGCCATAGGAGTAGAGTCCAGTAGGGTTTCACCCGTGTGCCATAGGAGTAGAGACCAGTAGGGTTTCTCCTGTGTGCCATAGGAGTAGAGACCAGTAGGGTTTCTCCCCTGTGCCATAGGAGTAGAGACCAGTAGGGTTTCTCCCCTGTGCCATAGGAGTAGAGACCAGTAGGGTTTCTCCACAGTGCCATAGGAGTAGAGTCCAGTAGGGTTTCTCCCCTGTGCCATAGGAGTAGAGACCAGTAGGGTTTTTCCACAGTGCCATAGGAGTAGAGTCCAGTAGGGTTTCTCCACAGTGCCACAGGAGTAGAGACCAGTAGGGTTTCTCCACAGTGCCATAGGAGTAGAGTCCAGTAGGGTTTCTCCCCTGTGCCATAGGAGTAGAGACCAGTAGGGTTTCTCCCGTGTGCCATAGGAGTAGAGACCAGTAGGGTTTCTCCACAGTGCCATAGGAGTAGAGTCCAGTAGGGTTTCTCCCCTGTCCCATAGGAGTAGAGACCAGTAGGGTTTCTCCCGTGTGCCATAGGAGTAGAGACCAGTAGGGTTTCTCCACAGTGCCATAGGAGTAGAGACCAGTAGGGTTTCTCCACAGTGCCATAGGAGTAGAGACCAGTAGGGTTTCTCCACAGTGCCACAGGAGTAGAGACCAGTAGGGTCTCTCCCCAGTGCCATAGGAGTAGAGTCCAGTAGGGTTTCTCCCCAGTGCCATAGGAGTAGAGTCCAGTAGGGTTTCTCCACAGTGCCATAGGAGTAGAGACCAGTAGGGTTTCTCCACAGTGCCATAGGAGTAGAGAAGAGACCAGTAGGGTTTATCCACAGTGCCATAGGACTAGAGTCCAGTAGGGTTTCTCCACAGTGCCATAGGAGTAGAGTCCAGTAGGGTTTCTCCCCAGTGCCATCGGAGTAGAATCCAGTAGGGTTTCTCCACAGTGCCATAGGAGTAGAGTCCAGTAGGGTTTCTCCCCAGTGCCATCGGAGTAGAATCCAGTAGGGTTTCTCCTCAGTGCCAAAGGAGTAGAGACCAGTAGGGTTTCTCCACAGTGCCATAGGAGTAGAGAAGAGACCAGTAGGGTTTCTCCACAGTGCCATAGGAGTAGAGTCCAGTAGGGTTTCTCCACAGTGCCATAGGAGTAGAGTCCAGTAGGGTTTCTCCACAGTGCCAGAGGAGTAGAAATATTTCAGCACATCACAATACAAGGGGTTGTAGGCAGTGTTCATGTTGTCAGTGATATTTACTATTAAAATACTCACCAGTAAAGGTGCTTTTAATTTAGGCAACAGTAAAATGGCTGAACCTCACAAGAAATGGCTCTTTCACAAGAAAAACTGCAATAATATATTTCTCCTGGTAATGTAATGATGACAATCTGAAGCAGACAATTTTTGGTTATAATGTACGTGGCTTGGTCATTTGGCCCATTGCTTGTATCCATTGCTCACACCTGTCCCCTGGGTAGGGCGCATAGCCCTTTTTGCTCTCTAGTCACGCACACCCAAATCTTTTTCTCCCCTGGATAGTGACTTGTAAAAATGAGATGTCAGCCCCAGGTAAATTAGAACACATTTCATGTCATTTCCTCTTAGGCAGAAGCACAGTTTGAACATGGATTAAGATTTCTCAGAGCTCCATAAAAGCCAACACTGCTTTTTGCACTTTATTACATTTGAACAAACTGACTCGCATTATATTTTTTAAGAAAGCAAACAGATTTCCACCAAAAACTGCATCTGCATGAGTCCATAATTTAAAAACATGGATTTTTAAGTTCAAGGTTATGAGACCCAAAAAAAAATGTGCTTGTCAGTGTGTTTTAATAACTGATTAAAAAAATAAATAATTATTAAAAAATATATATATTTTATTATATCTATAATGTTTCTGTTCTGTTCTACAGTAAATTTCAAGGCATTAGAAGGAGTTTAAAGTCAATGAAAGGCTATTTCCTACTGTTGACCATGCAATATCTCATATCTTCTAAATGACAAGTAAGCACACCCAGGTTGCTGAAAGGAACAAATTGGGACAAATCTGGCACATCACCTCTACCCCATGATTTCACCTCTACCCCATGATTTCACCTCTACCCCATGATTTAAATTTCACCTCTACCCCACCAGAAACCAGCATGACATAAAATGCTTTTGAGTGGCTCTGACATATTTGACAATGTGTACCACATTTTCCCCCGAGACTTTGAAAATGACAAACGGGTGACCTGCCATGTAGAATAAGAGATTTTCTCCTTTCGTCTGTCATTTTGTCAACACGAGTTACGCTGGAGCTGTGATGGATTTAGTAGCGGTGAATCAAATGCGAAGGTAAGGGGGTTCAGAACAAGTCACCCACACAGGTGAGGACCACTAAGAGAGTATAAACTACTAATAAGTAGAAAAAAAGGAATAAATCCTAGTAGCTAAATAGCCAAATAATAATCAACCCAGGAAAATAGGGCAAATCGTAAACACGAGTGAGAGTGCAAAACTACGTCTCCCGAGCTCAATACTAGAGCTAAATCGGAAAGCTAGAAAAGAACAGATCACCTTCAGCACATAACACGAAGACGGCCGGTAGAAGGTGAAACAAAAGTGAAACCACCAAAGAAAAACTCAGTGAGAACAGCGCGGAAAAAATAGTACAGTGAAGCTAACAGGAGGAAAATAATCCTATACCTGAATAATATGTTAAAAAGCAAAGTCTCTCGTAAACATAAAACAAGTTTAATATCACAAGGTTGCTTGTACCTAGCTATATCTGGCTCAATGTAATACGGAATGATAAAGAAGCACCGGGGAAGCGGAAGTGAAGAGCGTAATAGGTGAGGTGAATCAAAACCCCGGAATGGAACGCAGAAAAAATCTGATAGATTCTCAACCGGAGGGAAAGGACGAGAACCGCAGCGGAAAAGGAAAAAATAATCCACAAACCATGAAAGGAGCAATGATTAGTGACAAAAGGAATGGCTGACTTATTTGAAAGGACACTGCTCAAAAAAAATTAAGGGAACACTTAATCAATATAGTATAACACCAAGTCAATTAAACTTCTGGGATATCGATCTGTCCAGTTAGGAAGCGTAAACGATTGTGAATCAATTTCACCTGCTTTGGTGCAAATGAAAGTGACAACAGATGGACAGGAGAGGCAACAGCAAGACAACTCCCAAAAAGTAAATGGTTTTGCTGGTGGTGGCCACAGACCATTTCTCTCTCCTTATCCTTCCTGACTGATTTTTCTCTAGTTTTGCATTTTGCTAGTGCCCTTGTCACTACTGTTAGCATGAGGCGGTACCTGCAGCCCATTCAGGTTGCACAGGTAGTCCAGCTCCTCCAGGATGGCACATATACGTGCTGTCACAAGAAGGTTTGCTGTGTCTCCCAGCACAGTCTCAAGAGCGTGGAGGAGATACCGGGAGATGGACAGGGCCGTAGAAGGTCAACAAAGTGGCAGGACCGGTATCTGCTCTTTTGTGCAAGGAAGAATAGGAGGAGCACTGCCAGAGCCCTACAAAATGACCTCCAGCGAGCTACTCGTGTGCATGCTTCTGACCAAATTGTCAGAAACAGACTCCATGAGGGTGGCATGAGGGCCCGACGTCCTGTAGTGGGACCTGTGCTCACAGCCCAGCACCATGCAGCTCGATTGGGATTTGCCAGAGAACACCAGAATTGGCAGGTTCGCCATTGGCGCCCCGCTCTCTTCACAGATGAGAGCAGGTTCAAACTGAGCACATGTGACAGACGTGAGTCTGGAGACACCATGGTAAATGTTATGCTGCCTGCAACATCATCCAGCATGACCGGTTTGGTTTAATTGACTTGGTGTTATTCTGTGATGATTAAGTGTTCCCTTAATTTTTTGAGCAGTGTATTTATGATGTTGAGCAATATGACAAGCCTTAATGAAATCAATCATGGTGCATCACGTTTCTTGAGCTGGTTCCATGATGTCCTCTATCCTGCCCTCCGTTATGATAATTCAACAGAAATTCAGTCTGGAGAAAGTCACCCCGCTCATGGGACAGCAGGGATTCATTCGGTACATTGGATGAAAGGAATATGGTCAGACACCATAAGACTAATGGAAAACAGGACACTGGGCTAATCTCATCTCAATTTTCTACACGTCATTCCAAAAATAAAGATTTCATGAATGTATATTCCGTCCAACATGCAGAGCCCATCATAAGACCTCCCTTTACTATTATTATTATTATTATTATGAGCATATCTTAAGCTGAAACTAACTAACCTGTAAAATGTAACTGTAAAGCAGGAGCAACAAAAATATGTACTGTACACACAAATCACATAGAACAAAAAAATAAACACAATTATGCTGATTAGGGGGCGGTGAAACCTGAAAAACATATTTTTTTTGCTTCAAGAACAAAAATATTTGAGCGTTTTTCTCTGACAATTTAAAATTCAGACAAACATTTGAAAGCCAAGTTATTACTGTTTAATTTCAGTAGGATCTACAGTCAAGCCAGAAAGTCTGCATACCCCTTTCACCTTCTCCACGTTTTATTACATTACACACTTATACTACAATAGATTGAGTTAATTTTTTGCCTCAAACATCTACACACAATAGCCAATAATGACAAAGTGAAAACAGGTTTTTAGAAAATAGGCAATTTTATTTTACTGACAAAAATAGGTTATTTAGGGGTTACATATCTGTACACACCCTTAGCCTTATACTTGGTTGCTGCACCTTTGGTAGCGATTACAGCTTCAAGGCGTCTTGGGAAAGAAGCTACGAGCTTGGCACACTTGTTTCTGGACATCTTTGCCCATTCCTCTTGGCATATCCTTGCAAGCTCCGTCAGGTTGGATGGGGAGCATCGGTACACAGCCATTTTCAGCTCTTTCCACAAATGTTCAATTGGATTCAGGTCTGGGCTCTGGCTGGGCCACTCAAGGACATGCACAGACTTTTTCCGAAGCCACTCCTTTGTTCTCTTGGCTGTGTGCTTCGGGTCGTTGTCATGTTGGAAGGTAAACCTTCGCCCCAGTCTGAGGTCCAGAGCGCTCTGGAGCAGGTTTTCTTCAAGGATCTCGGTGTACTTAGCTGCATTCATCTTTTCCTATATCAGGACTAGTCGCCCCGTTCCCGCAGCTGAAAAACATCCCCACATCATGATGCTGCCACTGCCATGCTTCACTGTAGGGATGGTATTAGCCAGATGATGAGTGGTGCCTGGTTTCCTCCAGACGTGACGCTTGGTATTCAGGCCAAAAAGTTCCATTTTGGTTTCATCAGACCAGAGAATCTTGATTATCATGGTTTGAGAGTCCTCTAGGTGCCTTTTGGCAAACTTCAAGCGGGCTGTGATGTGCCTTTTACTAAGGAGGGGCTTTCGTCTGGCCACTCTACCATAAAGACCTGATTGGTGGAGTGCTCTTCTGAAAGGTTCTCCTATCTCCACAAGGATACACTGGAGCTCTGTCAGAGTGACCCTCGGGTTCCTGCTCACCTCCCTGGCCAAGGCCCGTTTTCCTCATTTGCTCAGTTTGGCCGGGCGGACAGGTCTAGGAAGATTCTTGGTGGTTCCAAACTTCTTCCATTTACGAATGATGGTGGCCACTCTGCTCTTTGGGACCTGTAAAGCTGCAGAGATTTTTCCGTACTCTTCTCCAGATCAATTCCTTGACACAATCCTGTTTCTGAGGTCTGCAGATAATTCCTTTGACCCCATGGCTTGGAGTTTGCTCTGACATGCACTGTCAACTGTGGGACCTTATATAGGCAGGTGTTGGCAATCCCCAACCATGTCCAATCAATTGAATTTATCACAGGTGGACTCCAATTAAGTTGTAGAAACATCTCAAGCATTATCAGTGGAAACAAAATGCACCTCAGCTCACTTGTGGGTGTCATATCAAAGGGTGTGCACACTTGTGTACATATGATATTTTACATTTAGATTTTTAATAAATTAGCACAAATGTCTAAAAACCTGTTTTCAGTCTGTCATTATGGGCTATTTTGTGTAGAATTTTGAGACAAAAAACTAACTCAATCTATTGTAGAATATGTCTGTAACGTAATAAAACGTGGAGAAGGTGAAAGGGGTATGCAGACTTTCTGGCTTGACTGTATGTCTAGGAATTATCTTGAAAGTACAGGGAAACTATAAAGCTAATAGCATCTGCTTATTCTCTTCAGCCTTCATTTCTCAGGACTTTATCAAATCAAATCAATATTTATTTATATAGCGCATTTCACAACTAGTTGTCACAATGCGCTTCAAAGAAAAACCCAGCCTAAACTAAACCCCCACAAGAGCAAGCCAGAGGCAACAGCTGTGTGTTTGCTAAATTGCATTGGATGGTGACATTTTCTGTAATTTTTGTATCTCTGAAACCACATGTTGAAATCAATCTGTATGACACAAAGAGAAATGGCTTTAGTCTTAACAGCTTTTTCCACAATTGAAAATCAATTGAAGACGAGTAGCCTAGAGAGTAGCCTGTTAGAACAAAGCGAGAAGAATCTCACATCCTTGTGCAGATGAACAAAGGATTTTATGAATAACCTGCTGAAACATTTCATATTCAAGGGATGTGTTAAATCAATGACTAAGACTAAGCAAAATTTTAACCAAATCTTCATTTTGAAGTTATGGCAAAAACCATCTTTTGTAAGTAATAAATCGTTGCCATTTGTGATCTTTGACTTATTTTTTCTAGCAACTGACATACACCACTATAGCCTGTGAAATCTATGAATAAATAGGGTTTATAATAATGTGAAGCGGAATGATTTTATAGCGTAAGGGAAAAAAATATGGAAAGCCAAAATCCGAAAAAGCTGCTGCATGCTGTCAAAAAAAAACTGAATGCTCTGTATGGACGTTGAGAGTATTTATTACGAGGCTGCAGAAGGGATTTTCAGAGACAGGCAGGTAGTAAATTATTCGGCTCTAAGAGGTTTTATATTATGGATAGTCTTCAATTTATATTTGAGCACCTGCCAGCTCACATCTCCAGCGCCTTCCTTAAAACTCGGCTACTGAGATTGCATAAAATAGAAAAAGCGGATTTGCATGTCGCTTAAAACCTCGACTGCTTGCCCATCCGTTTTCATTAGAGTGGCCTCTGCCTCAGAAGGCCAATGAGAGATGGTTTGCTCAATTCTGAGCCTGTTAGGGCCTGAGTAACAAAGTTTTATTAGATTTTAGTCAATATGTGTTCAGTTACAGAACATGACTCACTATGTCCCATTACAGGTTGCCTAATCGTATCAGTACTGAAGGCATAGAACATAAATATTGTAATTTTCCTTCACGGAAATTGTGACTCTGCTGCTTCTTTTACGGGTGAGAGGATGGATGCAGACGCAGAGGCAAAGACCATCAGAAGCTTTTCCGTTAATGCTGCTTAGAATATTAAGCAGTTAGTCGGGAGATATCACTCGCAAGTTACTCAGGGCCTTAATGAATGGGCTGGGTCTTGGGCCTATGAAATCACTGGGATACATGCTGGTCACATCGCTCTGGCGTCAAGCTCATCGTTGCCGTGGATACCCCGCCGAGCTGCACGCTTTGAAAAATATCACAGTGCATTTTTTTCCTGACTGAATGGATTTTCTGTCAACGCATGAACATGAGAGATATAAAGCCTGCAGGCAGTGGTAGGAGGAGGTGTGGGTATTAATGCAGGCTGACAGGATGGGGTTCCCCAGCAGTGATGACACAAACGTAGCCCCAAGCGCCACTGCACAGACAATTCAGAGATATTCGAATGTTACCGTTACAGTATCCACAGCACCGCATCCTGGATTCGATCAACAATTATTCTGAGCTTTTGACTTTAGCTTGACATTTTTATGGAAAAGAAAAACATAAATTCAGATGTGATTCAATGAGGACAGAATATTGATCAAATCCAAGGGCGCATCCAATGACAAAACGACGATGTAATCCGGGGGTTCCTACAACCCAAGCTGGAAGGAACATAAGAAATGAAACGGCATGTGGGCTAATACTTCCTTTCAGCTCTCTGACCATGTGTTCCATTTATGGACTGATTATTAACATTTGACATACTGGTAATCCTCACACAGAGTACACGTTTAACAGGAAAGGACTCTCCTGACGCCATTTAAAGCAATGAAGATGAACTCTTAATCAGCCTGTGATTACCACTCTAAATGACTAAAAGGGTAGAAAACAGTCATTTGGACAAACGATGCAGAAGAGGGGAAATGAGAAAATGTGCTCAACAGAGACGAGCACAAAGGGATGTATAATTCATCTGGGTTAGTACTTTAGAGAGTCAGGTAAGTAAGTGTTTTAGAGAGCGTCGGGTCGGGACCTGAGGCCTGTCAGGTATCTCAGACAGCTGTAGGCCCCTGAAAAGAAGCATAATTAGTTATCTATCCATACCTCTTCCGAGCTAAGGGAAGAAAAAAAACAATTAACATCAATGTCAGTATCCATCTATTATCATTCAGACAAATGTAAGATGACAAATTATAGTGTGCGCGGCAGTCCGCCCACACAGCTCACGTCCCTCACCCTCCCGTGTGTGCGTGTGTGTGCGTGCTTGCTGAACTCCCTCTCTGAAGTGTGACTGTGCTCGATACCTTACTGCATTTAGAAAGCATGAGCAAAACCACATTTTTTGTTTGCTCGCTGCAATGATTTTTTAAAGGATTCTGGCCTCCAGGAAGAACTACTTCATGAGCCTTGTGTTGTTGGCATGAATTTTGTACCCAATGGCAAAGTAGTATTTGTATGTCCATGATGTACTGTATAGCATATTTGAGTAGTATTTCTTTGTTCATGATGTACTGTATAGCATATTTGAGTAGTATTTCTTTGTTCATGATGTACTGTATAGCATATTTGAGTAGTATTTCTTTGTTCATGATGTACTGTATAGCATATTTGAGGAGTATTTCTTTGTCCATGATGTACTGTATAGCATATTTGGTCATAGAAAGAATAATAATTTAGCAAGAATTTGATCAGGGGTTTTCGATTCCTTTCCCAGAGCTGTAAAATGTCAAATTAAAATGAGTTAATCAGATTGCTAAATGTTTAGCTAATATAAAAAAGCTGCTTTGTAGAGAATGTGAAGAAAGGAACACTTCTCACTGAGATAATAATATTTTTTTTTCAAATATAATATTCCAAACGCATTGTGTGTATTTTTATAGTGCGTGCATATTGTAGGATTACTTGTAGGCTGTCAGTAAGGCTATATTTCCTACCAAGGCCCCCAAAACGTAACCATCTGAGAGTGCTGGAGATGAAGACCATGTAATCTTTCCTGGTGTCTGTGTAATCCTGTCAATACCCTGTGTTATAACCAACATACAACGCAATGCTGAATTTCCCACTCCATCTTTATATAAATCCTGGCCGTGCTGCATTTACATTCTCTAAAATCTCTTTTGTGTAGTGGCAGTCAACCCACATGCTCAAATTTGCTGAAACCAATGATCGTGACCACTTATTGTTGTGCCCACAGACCTTATTAGAGCTGAGCATAAAGAATACCCTCAAACATCAATGTGTTGAGGCAGTTTTGTAAGGAGGAGTGGGCCAGAATCCCTCCAGAGCAATGTAAGAGACTGCTAAGCTCATGCAGAGAACGATAACTTCAGGTTATTGCTGCTAAAGGGGGTCCTACAAGCTACTGAATCATGGGATGCTCTTACTTTTTTATAACCTATTTTTGGTTGAATAAATAATGTCAAAGTAAAATTTATGTTACTTATGTGTTATTTGTTACATGAGGTTAGATTTATCTACTGTTATGACTTGAGGATTAGATGAGGGTCAGTTATGTCCTAATATGTAAAACCACAGAATTGAAAGAGGCCGTACATCACTGTATATATATATATATCAGCACACCCGCATATAGAGTATATTACTCTCTTGGGTATTTCTGAGTTTAGTGGATGGGCCCAGAAGTGACCTGTGGCGTGTTTTATATGTAATTTATATGAAGGTTTGAAGGCCGTAAATTAAGGGAAGTGCTTCCATGCTCTCTGCAGTGATTGCTGAGGGACTGAGTCCCTGTTGCTTTGCATTGAACGCACTGTACCAATAGACCTGGGGAGGGAGCACTGTAGCTTTGAATGGAACGCACTGTACCAATAGACCTGAGGAGGGAGCACTGTAGCTTTGCATTGAACGCACTGTACCAATAGACCTGGGGAGGGAGCACTGTAGCTTTGCATTGAACGCACTGTACCAATAGACCTGGGGAGGGAGCACTGTAGCTTTGCATTGAACGCACTGTACCAATAGACCTGGGGAGGGAGCACTGTAGCTTTGCATTGAACGCACTGTACCAATAGACCTGGGGAGGGAGCACTGTAGCTTTGCATTGAACGCACTGTACCAATAGACCTGGGGAGGGAGCACTGTAGCTTTGCATTGAACACACTGTACCAATAGACCTGGGGAGGGAGCACTGTAGCTTTGCATTGAACGCACTGTACCAATAGACCTGGGGAGGGAGCACTGTAGCTTTGCATTGAACACACTGTTGCCACTAGTCCTGCCGGGGGGGGGCTGTCGCTTTGCATGAACGCACTGTGCCATTGGACCTGGGGGACACACTGACTTAATGAATCACCATGTTCAGAAAAAGAGGAGTAAGAAGCCGGTCGTCTTCAGAAATATTGTTGTATATATTGTGACACAGCAGTGGGTGGGGTGGGCACAGTGTTGGGGGCGAATGGATAAGACACAAAAGAAAGGTGATGGCTTACCGACATTTATTTTACTCTCTGAAAGGACAGGAGCATAAAACAACATACAAACATAATGTAACAATTCCAACAACACACACACACACACACACACACACACACAGACACACAGACACACAGACAAACAAAACATGCCTCTAGAAAGATGTTGAAAGGTGTTTTATTCCTGTTTTCTGGACAATATTGCGAATGATCAAAGAGATCACTGTGTGTGCCTGTGCTTCTTTGACAGGTGCACATTTTCCCTGTTTGCCTCACTCTCAGTTTCAGGAGGTTTGATGTTTCTGCCTGTGAAGCTGTTCTCAAATCATCGGCTTCTCTGCCTGACGTCGTAATCTTTCCCCAACTCGCACCATAGAAACTCTCAGCAGTTCACATTATTGAAACTGTAATGTATGCAGTTCAAACCGTGTTCATATGATTCAGTTTCATTGTCCTGAAGCCTTTACAGCAACAGTTGAGTTTGCAACTTTCAGTGAGTGTAGATTCAGTGAGTGTAGATTTAGTGAGTGTAGATTTAGTGAGTGTAGATTCAGTGAGTGTAGATTCAGTGAGTGTAGATTCAGTGAGTGTAGATTTTGCACTACTGGTGGGTTTTAACAGTGCATACATTTCAAACAATTGCTTGTGAATATCTGCCAATACAAACATATACTTGCAAAAAAAATATTGTAGTTAGTAGAAGAGAATTTATACATGTAATTATAATATGAACACATTATAAGCCCCCTACAACAAAACTGTTGTTCTATTAAGTAATTAATTGCATACACTATTTGGGTGAACCTTATCGGTATAGTTCACGTAAGCATGGAGAACTGTGGACAAACATATATTTTTAACCACATTCTAACTTGCTACAGAATTACCTTAGGAAGGCTGGGTGTTACACTTTAGCGTCTCCTTTAGTCAATGGGGTACCTGCAGTCTGACCATCTTCCTGCCATTCAGCATCTCCTTTAGTCAATGGAGTACCTACAATCTGACCATCTTCTTCCCATTCAGCGTCTCCTTTAGTCAATGGGGTACCTACAGTCTGACCATCTTCCTGCCATTCAGCGTCTCCTTTAGTCAATGGGGTACCTACAGTCTGACCATCTTCCTGCCATTCAGCGTCTCCTTTAGTCAATGGAGTACCTACAGTCTGACCATCTTCCTACCATTCAGCGTCTCCTTTAGTCAATGGGGTACCTACAGTCTGACCATCTTCCTCCCATTCAGCGTCTCCTTTAGTCAATGGGGTACCTACAGTCTGGCCATCTTCCTGCTATTCAGCGTCTCCTTTAGTCAATGGGGTACCTGCAGTCTGACCATCTTCCTGCCATTCAGCGTCTCCTTTAGTCAATGGGGTACCTACAGTCTGATCATCTTCCTCCCATTCAGCGTCTCCTTTAGTCAATGGGGTACCTACAGTCTGACCATCTTCCTGCCATTCAGCGTCTCCTTTAGTCAATGGGGTACCTACAGTCTGGCCATCTTCCTGCCATTCAGCGTCTCCTTTAGTCAATGGGGTACCTGCAGTCTGACCATCTTCCTACCATTCAGCGTCTCCTTTAGAACAAATATATACCTGCTAGCCCTGTCTGGTTCTCTGACAAAAATGGCAACAAACTTTCGGTCTAGGTGTAATTCAAACCGTCTATAATGGTCCTTTTCTGTGTTATATGTCAGTACAATGTCATTTTTCTCACCCCTGCAATGCATGTGACTGTAGGATTATTATTTTCAGATTGTGGTTCTGATTGAGATGTAATGGATGTTAGTTTTCAGATCTGTTTCCTGCCTCCACCAGCTGGTCGTGAGCTACACAAGAAAAAACAAAAGCACTGCAGCTCTCTCTCTCTCTCTCTCTCTCTCTCTCTCTCTTTGCAGTGATCTTTACTCTAAGTTATTGTTTCTTATACTACTTAACACCACACAGCAAAATGTTCAGGCTAAAATCAACTCTGAATACACAGTAAAATTCAATCTGATAGATCGCCTTTTATCCAGCAGACACTCATTTGAACTCTGTTCGAGTTTATATGAGAAAGAGTTTATATAACCACTTTACTGTGGCCCCATTAAACTGTATGGGGAGGTGTTTTGTTCTGAACGAACATTGGAGATTGTGAATAAAATGCTAATCTTATGTTATGACTGAATGCTCATTAAATATCTGGCTAATATACACATTTTACAGTGTTCTGTTTTTTAGTGTAGAGATAGCCATGGTGCATATTGTGAAGAAATTAGTAACATTTTGTCATGGAAATACATTTGCCATCTGTTATGTTTCCAACAACTTTTTGTTTGGAAGAGTATGACAGTTCTCTGAATATTCAAAATTTGCAAAAACTAAAAGCTTGAAGTGACTTGATAAGAAGAGATATTCATTATGCAAATCAAAATTGGGATGGCACTGCAGAGTAAAAGGAATTTGAAGGATACATGGCATAATAATAAAATCTATTCACTTATCTGTAACTGCAGAAATCTGTGAAACAATGTTTTCCAAGAGCCTTTATTTTGTCTTTTAACCAACGCACGAGACTGCGACAGGGCATTTTAAAAGTCGGCTGCGCGGTTTGGTTTATGCAGAAGGGTGGATGCAACACTGACAATGGGAACACATCTGTTCAGCCTGTGCACGGTAATGGATGTGAAGAATAAAAGCCCAGGCTCTTTGTCAGACTGACTGAAACGTCCCCTCCCACCTCACAAGCACTCACCACTGGAGACATCATTAAGCTAACTTCTGTGTCACAAACAAAAACACGCTGCGTACATACCAGTGTCTCTCCTCTCCTCCCCTCTTTGCAACGCTGCTGGAAAATGGCTTTGGTTCTGTGTAATATGTCTCACAAATAATTGTGTTGTCAAGGAGTGTGTAACAGTTTTCTGAGCACATTCGAGAAACGAGGGGGAGAGGAATACCAATGCTATTATGTGGATCTCGACAGATATCCTCAGTTTGTTACTTTCAGAAGCATTTTCACTGTGTTTGCAGAACAGAACAGAGCAATCCGGTTCAGTTAGGGGCAAGTAATGCTGAAAGGGAATTGCCTTCTGTACTCATTGTGTGACATAACAACTTGTTGAACAAAGTGTGTGTGCGTGCGTGCGTGCGTGTGTGCGTGTTTTTTTTTGCAGTTTACAATAATAGTAAAAACTATGAAATAACTTCAATGTAATTATGCAGTGACCAATTAAACAAATCAAAATGTATCTTATATTTTAGATTTTTCAAAGTAGCCACCCTTTGCCTTGATACCAGCTTCGCACTTTTGGCATTTTCTCAACCAATTTCATGAGGTAGCCACCTGGGATGCTTTTCCAGCAGTCTTGAAGGAATTCTCACATATGCATTGGATGCTTTTCCTTCACTCTCTGGTCCAACTCATCTTTAGGTATTAAGGGAAGTATTAGGTAATCTGATGCAGCACTCCATCACTGTCCTTTTTTGTCCAATAGCTCTTACACAGCCTGGAGGTGTGTTTTGGGTCATTGTCCTGTTGAAAATCAAATAAGAGCCTGCATTTTTTAAAGTGTTATATCCATGCTGGTATATCTATTATAGTTCTTGTACTGCTACACAAGTGAATGACATCAAATAGGAACTGAAATATATTTGGGCCCTTATAATGTATTTTATAAATGTGCACCTAAATAAAAAATTCTAATGTGTGTGTGTGTGTGCGTGGGCTTGCATGTGTATAGCTGTGTAAAAACTCAAATGAACCACATCTGCTGTTGTTTTGATACAAGAGGCAGCAAAATATTTCAAAGCCAACTTTCTTCAAACAATGTGTTTTCTAGTTATTTCTGCCAGATTTAATAATTTAGAAACAAGTTCCTGTCCAGCAAAGGCAGAAAAATGACCGTTCGTTTTTGTGTCATCTGTGTTTCCCAGCTGCCCCCTGGGAAGCATTCCAGCCTGTAACTCTGAATAAGGATTGTTTAAATATGAAGGGCTGAATAACACCGGCAAACCAGATCTGACTGGGCAGTTCACAGATGGCTTTCAGACCATGAGCACCAGATAATGCAGGAGAAAACGGATTTACAAATATCAATTAGCATTGTGCTGCCTGTTAAACTGGGCTGTTGACTGACTTGCTATTTAAAGTACAATTTCAGCACCAAGGTCAGCTCCAGCTTTTTTAAGGACTCGAAAATGAGAGTAAAATAAAATGCTGAACGCATTTTCACAGGCTCACAAGACAGTATTCATTCCTAGTAGAATAATAATAACTTGAGCAAGCCGTCCACAGAAACTTCATGCAATTGGTCACATTGCCACCAAAGGATTGTCTCCCGATTGAAAGAACTTCAATCTATTTCAGGAGTATACTACTGCAGTTTTTTTTTTTTTTTTAGTTTTGAAGTTTGTTTTTCTGTAGAAGACTAAATTGTTACATTTCATGTGTATAGCCTGTAGTAAGTAAAACTAAATGATAGAACTTGAGGTGTTACTGCAACGCAAAAACAAAATAAAAACAATCGCTGAGCGACAGATCGGGAGGGGGTTGCAGCATTATCTTTTTTTTCCGAGACCATGGGGTGTTTTAGTATTTTCCTCATGTATATATTTATACATTTCATTCTTAATTCATGAACGTAATGTAGATATAACTACATATGCCGAACACTTTTAAAGTGTACAGTTTCTCAATGTCTCATTTAAATAACATTTTGGGATGCACTTTAATTTGACTGGTAAGCATCAATTGTATCAAACATGTTGTTTTTCTGACTTGCAATGCGTATATGGTATTGTAACTTCAATAGCAAGTGTGTCCACACACATCACACACGATAGTTATATACAGTATGCTATCTGTTGCTATAGTGTCGCGTGAGTAAAAAAAACCTTTCATGTTAAAAAGAACAGGAATGTGCGGGATACGCGTAAAGGTTTATTTATAAATTTTAATGTAACTCCTTTAATATATCTTTAATATATAATAAACCGCATCTATTAATTCACAAAGCCCCAGTAACACTACATATTTCAGTATTTTTTATTTGAATGTCTCATCCGTAATCTTTATTATTATCTTCAGAATGTTACCGCTGTATATTTTATGCTGACCACCCCCACATTTGCTGCCAACTAGATTGTTCCGTCAGAGGGGATTGCCCACTTCACCCCCATGGGATACAATAACTCTCTCTCCCTCTCTCTCTCTCGCTCTCTCTCTCTCATGTTCGCTGCTTTCTTTCTTGAAGTACTGCAGAGGCACAACTGCAACGTAAAAAAACCTTCCCCGGCAGTTTCTACCTCAATCCCCTTCATTCAACTGTGGGATACCAGCAGATATCTATTTAAGATACATACAGCTAGTTTTGTGCTATGGGTACTCAATCCTAACATCCACGCTACCTCCCTTCTTCAGCGGTAAGTGGCTTTATTCCTTGAATATTGCGCGTGATGGGAGGGTTTCCTCGTGTCTGCATTACGTTTTTGCATTTGTGGGCATCTTTAAAATGTGACAGGTTTTAAATGCGTACAATTAGGTCGATGTATATGCATGTGTTACCTAGAAAAAATATATATGGATATGTTCATTTTTTTTCATACAATCAGTATGATATCGCGTTGTATTTAGCTATGCACATTCACATTAAAGCTGCGCTTTAAATCCTTTGGAAGTTAACTTCCAGTCCAACTCTGACAAATACAGCCACGTGCGATTGCAGCGTTAGCAGAAATGAACACCTTTTTCAATATTCTATGATCATTAAAATAAACAGCATATAACTGAATTACCCGTAGCCTACTTATCATACATCGCTCAACTGAACAAGACCCAGAGAATATGCATTAACTCGCTGCCAGGAAATATATTCATTGTTTCTCCAAAAATCTGTTTATTATGAATATGTCTTACTCCCTATTTTTAATTCATCATGTTACGCTGCGTTTTGTATAGAGCATCAACAAAGGCAAAAAGTTGCGTTTACGGTAGGCTACAATCAGTTTGTGCTCTAGACGCACCGTTGCAACTGTAACCAGTGTAGCTACTTTCCCCTTATAAAATACGAACAAAGCCTACTACGCAGTCGGAAAATAGAATATATCACTGCGAGACTCAAAACAAGACGCTAACGTAGCTGCTGTAGCGTTCCTTGAGTAAGACAGCGATGCTGTAAAATGTGTATTATGGCAGTTGGCCTCTGACGCCCAGAGCACTCTGCATTACGCTAAAAGATCCGGCTAAGTGCTCCTAGAATTCGCCGGCACATCGATGTATTGTGGCTCAGGAGAATGCAGGATGAGGGAGTAATTCCAAAGCTCCCTGCCAAGGTACAAGAAAGGTTTCTAGAGAAGGCAGCTGTATGTATTGATTGATTCCATTTTTGGTTCTTGCAAACAATGGTAGATAGGCATTACTTTTTTGAAGAGGATTGTAGAGGACGAACCCACTGTTCTATAACACATTCTGCAGTACATTTCACAAGTGCCTGCGAGCATGATTCAAAAGAAACAAAAAAATGGATTCAAGATTATCTAGAATCTCGATAGATGTTGATAACTATATATAACAAATGGGTTGCCCAAAATAACACAGTCTACGTTTAAATGATTCCTTTGAAAGTAATATTAGTATGCTAATATTATTGTTTGGCCTTTTCCGAATATACCTTGCACAGGATCGGATCTTTGAATGTAAGCTATGGCTTTTTATTACATAAATTATTTATTTATTAATTTATTGCAGTTGCCCATTTTTTATAGCATATTGATGTCGCTGCAGATGTGTTTAACAAAAACCGAAGTGATGTAGGATATATGCACCTTGACCCTTTTGGCAGCACAACAGTGACTCTTTGACAGCACAAAAATACAATAGGATCATTTGTTCAGTCATTTTGTATTAAGTTATGCAGTGCTGCAATATGACTGATGTAAAATGAAAAACATTAAATTAAACACTTCAGCAGCTGATATTTATTTGTTTATTTATTTATTTGCTTACTTATGTATTTATTTTTACGTTGAAGATGCAATGTGCTCAATCATCATTTGTGAATGCATATTTAAAACATGCAAACTAATGCAAAGGTTTTTTGTCTTGAAACATGGTTTGTACTAGAAAGAATAAAGGCCACAGTAGCCACACAGTATAAGTTACAGGATCATTTTTATCATTAATCAAGGGACAAAACTCCAAGGGAACTTCTCATTTTCTTCTTTCCATCAACTTAGAAATATGTTTTTACTGGTTAATAAGAAACATGGCTACAAGTTGGTGTTGAATCTTAGCCATCAGCTGGATCTGACTATCTCAACCACAATAGCCATAATCTCAGAAAGACACTGAAGAGATGCCATCAATGTGTCAATTATGTATATGGGTAATGTCTTATTATTCTGGCAGTATATATTATATATTATGTGTGTGTGTGTTTGAAAAACACGTCCTAGTATTAGATTAAATCTAAACAGCTAAAACTTAATTTTATTAGCTGAATACATGCTGTACACCCAAGAAAATTAGTGAAAGGGATATCCATTCACTAATATGTGGCCAACAGAGGATCGGCTCCCCCTTTCTAGCCAGGTTCTTCCCAAGATTTATTCCCATTTTATTGCCACTGTTTCAGTGTTTTTTTTCCCACTGGGGAGTTTTTACCATTTTATTCTTTTTTTCTGTACAGCATCTTTGTGACAGTTCTCTGTAAAAAGCGCTACACAAATAAGGTCTAAGATCTATTCATGTAATGTCCTATGGCCCAAGGTCTGTTCATGTAATGTCCTAAGGCCTAATCATGTAATGTCTTAAGGCCTGAGGCCTGTTTATGTAATGTCCTAAGGCCTAAGGCATGTTCATGTAATGTCATAAGGCCTAAGGCCTTTTCATGTGATGTCCTAAGGCCTAAGGCTTGTTCATCTTATGTCCTAAGGCCTAAGGCATGTTCATGTAATTGTGATGAGTCGGGAAGTGAGGACCAGACGTAACCGTGAGGGGATCAGAACGTTACCCACAAGGCATGGGAACCACTAGAGGAAAGTCCGCGAATGAAGCAGAAAAATAAAATCTCTGGCCACAGAATAGCGACCCAGAAAATTGGGTGAAAGGGCTCGCAGACTCAAACAGTAAATAGAGAAAGAAAAAGAATAACCTCTAGCTCAAAGGCTACAAAAGAACTTAAATAAAGAGGAAAACGAAAACAAGGCAAACTGAGGTTACTGACAAATAGAGAGACAGAAAACAGAAAACCAAGGAAAGAACTAAGTGTGAACAAGAAAATATCTCCTAATAAAGAAACTCTTAAACACATTACAGGCAAGTGTCAATTTAGCGAAATAGCTGAAAGGACAAGTGGTCGCCTGAGATCCTATACCTGCATTACCTGGCTTAGTGTGGCAATATTGACACAGAAGCACCGGAAACGGAAAGCACAGCGCCTAAGTAGCCAGCTAAACACCTGAAACAGGTGCGATAGATAAGTGCCGGGCGGCGGAAAAACACGGCAAGGACGCCGTCTAGAGACTGCGATGGAAACCTCTGCAGAGAAGAGACGGCTCCAATCAACAAGGAACTTGAATGCTCAGCCCACCTCTCAGTCAAAATGCTCCGTACCGTATACACCGGACCCATGAACTGGGGAGGAGGCGGCGGCTTGTCCGCAGGAGCTAGATCGCTCACGAGTACTGGCTTCAACCGGGTGACGTGAAACGTCGGGTGAATATGCATGGAGCGAGGAAGCTGCAAACACACTGTGACCGGGTTAATCTTATGGGTGATTTTGAAAGGACCCACAAAGCTGGGTTTACGAGACTCCACACGCAATGGAAGATCCCGCGTGGACACCTAAACCCATTGCTCAACCCGGTCGAAAGGGGGCGGGCGATGACGCCTGTCGGCCAAAACCTTTTGTCTAGCCGAAGCAGACAAAAGGGACGCATGAATACGCCTCCAAACGGATTGGCACCTCCGTCAAAAAACCCCGCAGATGGCATCTCCACGTTCCTCTCCAACTCGGGAAGCAGAGGGGGTTGATACCCTAAGTGGGCCTCGAATAGAGAGGGTGAAGCACTGCATTGTTTTACCGATTGCGGGTTAGGCCAGTTCATAAACCTTCTCTGGATCCATTTGGACCTCTCCCTTCGTTACAATGAATCCCAGGAAGGAAACAGAGTCAGAATGGAAGATACACTTCTCTGCCTTGATAAATAACCAGGCTTTGAGAAGTGCCTCCAAAACCTGCCTTACATGACCGATGTGAGCCGAAAGATCAGCAGAATTTTTTAAAATATTGTCTATATATATACGAAAATAAAGTTCTCCAGCATCTCCTGCAGTACGTCATTCACTAACGCCTGAAAGACAGAGGGGGCGTTAGTGAGCCCCAATGGGATGACAAGATACTCGTAGTACCCGTTCTGTGTGTTACACGCTGTCTTCCACTCATCGCCCTCACGCATGCACATCAGCTTGTAAGCGTTACAGAGATCGAGTTTAATAAATATTGACGCCCCCTGAAGGCGCTCAAATGTGGAATTCATAAGTGACAGCGGGTAACGGTTCTTGATAGTGATGTCATTTAACCCACCGTGGTCTCATGTAAACACCATATGTTGATAAATTACACCAGATTTACACTGGCATTTTTACTGTGTAAGTCCAATGACAATCCTGGAAGAACACTAAAACATTACATAAAAGATGTAGATACTACAGCTACTACTGTTGTCCATATTGTTCCACCAAAACGAATTAATATACAATATATACAGTATATAGTATATATAATTATTTGATTAACCAAATTGGGAGTTAAAAGTATTAGTTCTGACTCAACTGACATGAAATTAGAAGTTAACTGGTTGTCAGTAAATTCAACCAGCTAACTTCAAAAGCCTGCATTTTTAAAATACCTGCCTCTATGCCAGGGGTGGGAAATTCCAGGCCTCGCGGGTGTATGCAGGTTTTTGCTGCCACCAGTTACCAATTATTTAATTAACCCAAACATTTACATAATCTGATATTTTATCTACATTCCACGATATGAAAAGCAGCTGATGAATGTTCTTATGTTGTGTTGGCCTTTTTTTCGTGGTGTAATTTATGAGCGAATCTGTGATGGTGTATACAACTAATTAGCTGATTGAGCCAGAGTATCTGGTGGCAGTAAAAACCTGCATACACACCGGCCTGCGAGGCCTAGAGTTGCCCACCCCTGCTCTATGAAAATAAATAAATAAATAAATAAAAGCCATAACCCAATCGTGTGTAAAGATGCCATCAAAATGTCATTATTGAAAGCATACTTTCATTGTGGCTTTATCTTTATTCATTTAACATTTTTTATCAAACCTCATTGTAATTTAATTGAATGTGAAACGTAATTAATTCATTTTAATGGGTGTTTTCTTACTGCAAAATTGTATTAGCTTGGTTTTCTCGAAGCTTTGTCTTATTAAACTTTGCTTAGTCAAATGCAGAGCGCAGAAATTCTAAGCTTTACCTTATTAACATTGCTAAGTTCAAATTCAGCTCACAGATATTTGGTATTGGAAGCAAAAATTTTAATCTGTAATGTTTTGCCAGCTGAGTCTTGTCCATTTATAAAAAAAGATACAAACAAACATGGTTTGAGCTTTAATATGTGCATTCCTAGCTGGTCTGTTCTCCTCTTAAGCTGGCACGCCTGAATGAACATATGTCCACCTCCTACATCAGAGCAGCTCATGTGAGAGCCCTGCCCCTGCAGATGCTCGCAGGCTAGCGCGGCATGCTTTCATTCGTTTTGTTTGGCTTTTTATGAATTACCTAGCAGATTAAAGCAGTGACATGCCACCTAGATTCAGTATAGACTGAAATGTCACATATTCACACCTCAGTTGTCTCTATATTAAGTAAGGCCAAATTGAACACAATAGAATATCCTCAAGAGAAAATGGAAATGCAGAGTAACACATTGGATTTAAAACTCTTATAGGAGGTAAACACCCAGATGCACCTGAATTGAAAAGTATCTCAAGAATGAGCCTTGTTTAAAATGTATAGTTGGACAGAAACTGAACGCAGTATGCTTTCAATTTGACATTGGACATCCACTTTGCTGTGTCAGGACATTCCAGTGAATGTAGTCCAAGACATAAGCTGTTCACTTACTCAAGCCAAGTACTCCCCAGTGATGAGTTACATGCCTTACTATGAGGATATATTTAAACACAAAGGGCCCAATATATTAGGTAAAAGACACTTTAAAGGGTTGGATAGTTTAGAAGAGCTATGCTTTTTTAAAATCTTCTTTTTAAGCCAAATTTAGAAATCAACAGTTTTACCTTTCAAATGGAACTTTGCAAGTATACTGTACGCTCCTATGTTATCCTCTCCTATGAGTTAATGTCCATCTGAAAGTTATAGGCCACACAGTACTACAGGGGAGCTAGCATCAATTAGAGGAAAAATGTATCTCTCAATGATGTCAGCTATATTAGCTTGTGGAACCTTGGCATGTCAAGAGGAGTTGACAGTAGTCACATGCATTAAGACAATCGTATGCTCTGGCAAGGCAAAGTCAGTGTGTGGAGTCACAGTCTTTGAATGCAATTATGTCTAAGCTACAGGTTGTGTTTAATGCAATGATATCTAAGCTGCAGGGCGTGGCCTGCACTCATCCTCCAGACACTCAGGAACCCCAAAGAACTATTGAAGAACAAAGGGATCTTATGGACTGAGTGATACAGCACTGTCTCTCAAAGGAAAGACATACCATCATATATTATTCGATTAGCAGATGACGTTATCTGGGGCCACGCAGCCCCATTTATCCATTTATATAGCTGGCCACTCGCTCAGGAAAATTAGGTTATGTACCTTGCTCAAGGACGTCACAGTGCCCCCCCTCCCCCACCTAGGATTAAAAACCGGAAAGCTTTTTTTCCCCAAGTTAATTTACTGCAACAAGACCATGACCCACATTTAATCAAGCTTTGTCCGAAACCTTGACAAGCACAGTGTGGTGAGTTTAGAAATTGTCAAAACTTGCTGAAATACGTGTTTGGAGAAAAATGCTTGATTTTTTTCTAATAAAATAAATTCTAGACTTGCTAGACTTGTGCCACATCGCCCCACCAACCCCCCTGCGCACGGACGGTATCCTGTTTTTACTGGGTCTCAGGTGAAAGGGGGCTGGGTGGGTCAGGGATAAAGGACAGGGTATTACATGAGTGACATGTAATACCCTGCGGGGGGCGTGGTCGTCCTGTCAAATTTGACAGGACGATCACGCCTCTATAAAAAAATAACAGCTGCTGTATAACACGTCACACATACAATCCATGTGACACCTCTGAAAGAACGGAAGTATACCGTCGAAAAATGTCAAGTAAAAAAAAAAAACATGTGTGTAAAAAAAAAAAAAAAAAAAAAAAAAAAAAAAAAAAAAAAATAATATAAATATATATACTTTGAAGTATTACATGAGTGATGAGTGCAAAGGCAGTTCTCCTGAAACACGAGGATGACCCCAGCCTTCTCAGTAGATTTCATCTGAACATGTCTGTCAAGCCTCCGATGATCCGGCTGCTTTGTGAACCCTGGAAAATGTGGTTGTGGTACTTATTGTTCTTAGTGAATATTTCATGTTTGGCAGAGAGTCCCATGTATGATTCATGGACATGAAACACCCAGCAGGGTTCCATAAGAGGAGGGGGGTTAGTTGAATTATCTGGCATAAGGCTGTTGTGTCCTCTGCATTTTTTATGCCTTGTGTTGAGTACTGTTGTGCTGTGTCAGTAACTTCTGAAATGTTTTTTTAAATTACTTGCACTCTAATGTTATATTTACAGTTTTATGCTCTGTTTCTAAATGGTCAGTAACTGTTTGTAATTATTATCTGTATATGTATTACTATACTGCTACATTTTCAGGCTACATAAAAAATCAATAACCATAAATAATCAGAAGAATATTCCAAAACAAAAATTTTTTTTTGTAGCCCCATAATCAACCCAAATTGACCTTTAATATTAATTATAAAATATAAAACTGTGACATTGGAGGAAATTACCAGACGAAGAATTAAGGTACAATGTTTTAAACACAAAATCATGATCAAAAATAATAGCCTATGTTAGCCTATTATGTACAAAACATAAAATTAGCTTTTGACTTTTTATCTTAGCCTCTGGTTCAGCCTTATCAGGAGGCAAATTCTTTTGTCAGAATAGTTTCAGAAGGTAGTGATGGAGGCTCAGTAGCTTCCAGTGCAAATTTCTGAAACTTGTCCCTTGTTACATCATCCTCAGTGACACAAACTGTGATTTTGTTGGGAACTGCCACAGCCACTGCAAAGGCAGCCCTTCTCCCTCCCCAGGTACAGCCTGACAGTCTGAATTTACACAATGGGTACAGTAACTATAGGCAGAGGGCCACTGAAGCTCCATTCCATAAGGGTTGCCGAGAGACACACATGTGAGGCATTTATCTTGAAATCTGACTGGTCATACGACATAAATTCTGACAGAAGCAAGCTTGGAGGAATTTCCAACTCCTTTGAATGTAACCTTTGTTTCTTATGTTAAGTTTTTTCTTAAGTTAATATGTATACCTGTGTGTTATATGACTCATTTATTAGTTACCCATTGAGGTTCTGTGCTTTTTATCAAATTTGAACGGGACTGTTTTTATATACCCCTAATTAATTATCATGTGTAATTACTCCACTTCAGAGACCAAAGAGGTAACCTGTCTGTGATGCTGCAAATAGCTGAGAAAGTGTCTTTAAATTGTTCACCGTCCCCAAAACATGTTCTGCAGTACCAAGCACCAGAGAAGAAGTTACAAAGTGGCCTTGAGGGATGTCACTACCACTCTCCTCTTTCATCTTAAGTAATCTACAGGCCCACATGCCCTCCCTCTCTTTCTCCCTGTCTCTCTCACTTTTTTTTTTCTCTCTCTCTCTCTCTCTCTCTGTGCTCTGAGCCTCCCTTCCTCTCTTTCTCCCTGTCTCTCCCACTCTTTCTTTTCTCTCTCTCTTCTCTATCTCTCTGTGCTCTGAGCCTCCCTTCCTCTCTCCCTTTCTATTCTCTCACTCTCTCTCTGTCACTCCCTCTCTTTCTCAGTAATGACATCACTGTCTGATGAAATCACCTGATGTAAGAAACATCAACCCAGAGATTAGGTAATCCATTTTCGCTTTATGTAATTAGAGCGTGGTTCTGCCCTTTTTGAGGTTGGTCCATGTGGATTTGAATTGTCTGACATTAAGGTAGCCCCCTCTCAGTCATGGGGGACAGGAGACTGATCTTTCTTCGACAGTTTTGAGGGCGTTTGAGCTCTGCATCTCCCCTCACACTGTTTATGGTGCCCAGATGACGCCATGCAAGAATGACACGTGCAATGAAACTTGCACTTGAAATACAGTCTTAGAATTTAGAAGATCACCACAATTCTACAAATATATTACAAGCACTACATTATGTCATAAAAGGACATAACAGATTAAAGAGCACCGTACCGTTGGCTATTTTAGCCAACCTATCCTGCTGTAATATCCTATAGTTTAGGCCAGAATGTTTTTGATGTGTTTCTCTGCGCAGATATCTGCTCATCCATTCTTCATACCCCGATTGAACCTACAAACTATTTTTCCAAATTCAAGTGCAGATGAGAGGCTTATCTGGGAAATGCTAGGTTCCACTTCATTATGACAGCTGTTACTGCTGTATAAACTTGAGTCTGAGCTCTTTGTGTAATCTACCTTTTCTACTGAGCAGGCTCTTTGTGGAATCTTCCTTTTTTACTGAGCAGGCTCTTTGTGTATTCTTTATTTTATACTGAGCAGGCTTTTTGTGTAATCTTCCTTTTCTACCGAGCAGGCTCTTTGTGTAATCTTCCTTTTCTACTGAGCAGAATTTTTGTGTAATCTTCCTTTTCTACTGAGCAGGCTCTTTGTGTAATCTTCCTTTTCTACTGAGCAGGCTTTTTGTGTAATCTTCCTTTTCTACTGAGCAGGCTCTTTGTGTAATCCTCCTTTTCTACTGAGCAGGCTCTTTGTGTAATCTTCTTTTTCTACTGAGCAGGCTCTTTGTGTAATCCTCCTTTTCTACTGAGCAGGCTCTTTGTGTAATCTTCCTTTTCTACTGAGCAGTCTGTGTATTCTTTTTTTTCTGCTGAGCAGGCTCTTTGTGTAATCTTCCTTTTCTACTGAGCAGGCTCTTTGTGTAATCTTCCTTTTCTACTGAGTAGGCTCTTTGTGTAATCTTACTTTTCTACTGAGCAGGGTCTTTGTGTAATCTTACTTTTCTACTGAGCAGGCTCTTTGTGTAGTTTTCCTTTTCTACTGAAAAAGGCAGTATTGATTTCCCCTTAAAGGTTCATCCGTTTGTTACATTGGGTTAGCAATCTAGATGTTTGCTCCCTGAAGCAGCATTGTGACAGGAAATGCATGCGATAAAACAGCTTTTATGGGTCTTGGTGAACCTAGCTGTTGTGTTGTTCATACTCGAAGTATATGGAATTGTTCAGTTTCTGTGTTTTTTAAATATTATATCAGTTTTATTGTATGTTTTTTTTCATTTGTCCATACAGTTTTTACATGCCATGGAGAGATATTTTAGACACAGACGCTTATGATGACTAGACAGCTTTGCGGTTGCTGGTATCTGTTCGAGGCATTCAGATTTTCTGACCTGTGCCATTTGCAGTGGTGTAACCTTGGACCAATTTCTTGTTATGCCTACTTCATTAAATAGTTCTCACAAGATCTTTTAAATTTCTAATTCCTATTTGCTTCACAAATTAGAAAAGGGCTGAAAAGATTCTGTCTCATTCACTGTATCAGCCACCTACAGACCATCTATGGCTTGCAGGGTATGATTCTGCCCGCCATCACAATCTGAGAAGCCAATTTGGTATTACTCAATAGCAGCCCATCGTCATCATTGAGAGAAGCTCCAAGCACAACACTTGAGGAGTCACAAGTCTCACTAGGGAGTCTATGGGGATTGTCCACATAGATAATCGTTAAAGTAGAGCGGATCATGTACAGTGTTTGTAGGTAGACGCAGTCTGTCTGAGAACCATGACAAATGAAACTCCTCCCAGGACATATGCATACTCTCTCATGGAAAGGAGTAGCATAGCGAGGCTTTGCTTAGCGTAGAATTAGCTTAGCAGGATTTATGGGTTGATCCACCTATGAAAGCAGTAGTACTTTGAGCTACATTATAAATTAAATAAATATTTGACCCACCTCTTCATATATTCAAGTTTGAACTCAACTCATGTCTTAACTTTAACTAGTGCCATGCATGTAACTCGTGCAGTGTTTACTTTGGCAGGTATGAATGTTGGAATCTGACATTTAAAAACTTTTGTTTTAGTTGTTTTTTTTAACATATAACATATATAACATATTTTTTTAACATCACCGTTCTCGAGAGGTGACACAGATATTTGACCTAATGTCTTATCTCGATGAGCAGGCCATTGGATAATAGAAACACCATACATCAAGCTGCCTGAGGTTACCTCGGGTGCAGACCGCATTTCTAGCCATCGTCAGGCAGCCTGCATCGGCTTCATACTCGGAATATTGATACGAGCCTGTCCTGACCGTCTGAAGGACAGTCTTGTAGAGCCTCCTCCTCCTCCTCTTCCATGGGCCCTCAGCGCTGACCGGTGTGGACCGAGCCAAGTGTCGTGGTTCATGCTACGGTCAGAGGTGCTGTCATCCCACTGCAGACAGGTAGACATGTTACACCGCAATTTGCATGCTGGGTGAGAGACATGATTGTTGACAGGAGGGGATTTATGCTCCGCTCGACTGGAGCGCTAACGGACAGATGGTGAACCTCCATTCAGCAGAACTTTCCAGTGCCAGCGTTATATCGCCACCCATATATTGAGATTTCCCTCCCCAGCCTCGCGTACGGTGCTAATGCCCTCAACGAGTTTAATATCTTTGTTTCTCCGAATTCAGGAAACTTTCAAACACAAATTTGAATTATCTGTAAGACCCAAACAGAGGTCTTACAGAAAGAACGTGCTGTTGTGAAAAAGTGACCCGTGTGTGGTTCAACCACAAGTATGACCTGCGGTTGTGAGTTTTAGCAAAACAACACCGACTTGTATGCTCATTTATATTTATATTTAATATTCCCATATGCTATTTGTCCTCAATCAAGAGTTCCATCTCTTACAATTAAATTTCGTTACAGTACATTTCAGTATGGTAATATTACAGTGATCTGTCTTAACAAACCATTACTTGACGATACTTCAGTGTTCAGAAGAGGACTTTTAATTGGCCTTAGAGAAGAACGTGGAGCTTTGATATTAATATACTGTATAATAATAAATCAGATTTTTCTCATTTGAAACTTGATTAGAATAATTATATTTAATCAAAAAGGGTCTGTGGTGGGAGGACTCGGATGTATCTAACATTATATTCCTTGTGAACACCACAATATTTATATGGCACCTTTTCAGGGGCTGCCTATTTAATGCACACAGCTTAAACTCACAAGACTACAGTAAGCCTGTACAAGGATTTGACACATAAACAATCTCACGGTTAAAGCAGTCCAGGGCAAACAGAAGAAAGCACAAGAGCTAAAACACACCTCATCAGAAATGTCAAACTAATGAGCCAAAATGGACCCAGCATTCAGACTAAGGAAACCTGCTGGACACATGCAGGTACAATCCCATTGGTTGTATCTCAATACTCAAGTACCTCCTTTCCTCCACTACCACCTCCTCTTCTCCGTGCCCCAGAAACCGATTTTTGTGTCCTCATCTAAAGCTCTCGATCTACCGGTCAATCTTCGTTCCTACTCTCACCTATGGTCATGAAGGGTGGGTCATGACCGAAAGAACAAGATCGCGGATACAAGCGGCCGAAATGGGTTTCCTCAGGAGGGTGGCTGGCATCTCCCTTAGGGATAAGGTGAGAAGCTCAGTCATCCGTGAGGGACTCGGGGTCGAGCCGCTGCTCCTTTGCATAGAAAGGAGCCAGTTGAGGTGGTTCGGGCATCTTGTAAGGATGCCACCTGGTCGCCTCCCTAGGGAGGTGTTCCAGGCACATCCTGCTGGGAGGAGACCACGGGGTAGACCGAGGACTAGGTGGAGGGATTATATCTCCACGCTAGCCTGGGAACGCCTTGGGATCCCCCAGTCAGAGTTGGTTAATGTGGCCAGGGAAAGGGAAGTTTGGGGCCCCCTGCTGGAACTGCTACCTCCGCGACCCGATTTCGGATAAGCGGGCGAAGATGGATGGATGGATGGATCTAATGTTGCTGATTAGGCTACATATTAATTACAAATGGTTACAATTTGATTAATGTCTAGATGCAAACTGCAATGTCAGGTACATTGTATACTATACATGCAACTACTTGTACTCAAAATGTTCAGGCAGTTTTGCATACTTCCGGGTAGTGGTAGTGGGGGAGTGGAGGAAAGGAGGAGAGGAGTAAAGAATATTGGGACGCAGCCAATGTGTCTTCTGCAAGAACGGTCCACCTGATTTTCCCATCATGCATTGATATGCATCAGGTAAAGAGCCATAAAGAGTCATCAGGATTATGGTTAGTGAAAGTGCAGGACTTTATATGATGAGTTTGCTGGTGCACCTTTGGACGCGGTGTCAGAACCTGCAACACTAGCCCTAAAAGGGGACTAGAACTATCACTAGCCCTGAAGGCTATGTGGATTGTCACCCCATGTGTGATCATGTCATCAGCACTGTGTCAGTCAATGTGCGGTCGGCGGTCCAGTTTGGGTAGATACTGTGCAAGTATGTACTTGATATACAAAGTGTTTCTACTTTGGGCTGAAAGAGGAGGATGCTAAAGCACTAAAGAGGGCTCTGTGTTGCTGCTGAGATTTGCTGCATGCTTGCAAAGCTGCACAAAATAAGTTTAATTCATGGTTTGAGAGAATATTTTGAGTCTCATTTTCTCAGGAAGCCCTTGAAAGCCTGTGGTTGAAAATCACCAAACCCACTACTTATCAAAATGGAGGATTTTGGTGCTTCAGCCTTAATATTATTTAACCATAGTAATTAACCAGGCTTAACTAGGGGTGGACTTTATCTGGTATATCTGTACCTGTACAGCCTGAGTATATCTGCACCTGTACATTCTATGAGTATATCTGTGTCTGTACAGTCTATATCTGGTATATGAGTATGTCTGTTTATGAGTACAGTATGTCTGGTATATCTGTACCTCTCTATGAGTATATCAGGTATATCTGTATTTGTTTATGAATATATTTATCCGGAGATGAATGCAAAACTGAGGTGGGTTTTAATGGGACTTAGACACGTTAAGTGCTGGGGGGTAGGGGGGGGGGAGCAGGCCTGTCACAGCACACCCGCAGATCCCACATTACCTCTCAAGTTGAGCATCAGTCTGACCTGACAGGCTGCCCCACCGCCCGCCATGCACCACAGGGCCTGCTGCACGCATTCTCCACCGCTGTGCGCCCTGCAGTCCCGCGCATTTTCACTTTAGGACTCACCACTGCCATGTGCCACAGGCCCCCACCCCCCCTGCCAAGATAAAATAGAATAAAATCAGGATGCTATTGTAAATCTAGATTTGGTGTAGCTCACTGTACTGAGAGTTATAAATGACAAGATCCCTTGCACTAATTTACTGGTGTATGGTTTTGTAAGAGGCAAGTAATTTAATGCATTTGAAAAAAAACATGAATTTGTGCATATTTATAGTCACAATTATTATGTAATATGATTATTTTCAATCAAGCAATTTTTAGAGACCATATTCTATATTTCTGGGTACATTTAAACAGCTTTGAAGGCAATAACAAAGTCCGACATTTTCAGAGGCAGTCATTGATTTACCTCGTTTTTCTTTTTTCTGTGCACAGTGACTGCCGCTGTGACTGGTACCTTTAACCCTTATGGTCTGCAACCGCAGTAACTCAGGTTTCATTGCAGAATGTCTCGTTGCGATATATATTGTGGATCTCATGAACATGAGTCACGGCAGTTTCTCACAGCTACAGCAAAGCCACTTAAACACAGCATAAATCAAACTGCAGAGCCTGATGAATTTCTCTTTTCTGGTTCCCATTGGTGCATGAAATGGCCGCTGCCTTCAAACGGCATTTCTTTATTGTTCGCCATTCTTTGTTCTCGCTCGCATCTTAGCAAAGCTCTAATGACAGATTAGAAGACTTCTCACGCGTAGGCCAGCGATCAGCAGAACCTTCACGGTAGCGGACGTGCGGCAAGTTGAGAGGTCTCTCAGTGAATTGTACCCTGTCTCTTCCTCACGGCTTTTCAGACAGATAGGAGAGGAGCGTGGATCTGTTTCCTCAGCGAGTGATGGATGTGAATGGGCAGTGATGGAACGCCTGCTCTGATGGCACGACCTTGTGACCCTGATTGATCCTGATTCATTGGTTGGCTTTGTACGCATGTTTGTGTGACTCTATTACATGCCAATCGGTGTATTGAACCAGGAGGTGTGTACGGGAGAGTTTTCACGGGCGGGATTTTTACAGTTTCCTGGGGCAATGTTGCAGCGCTGCTATTGGACTGCTAGCATCCAAGTCATTCAAGTACAAGTTTTTATTTTTATTTTGGTTTGTTTTGTATTAGAAGTCAACCCAAATCAGTGATGTATGTTCCAAATAAGCCTACTGAAAGTATTTTATCTGATGGATGTATTTTTCTGCTGATCCCTGTTTATACAAAATAATTGAATATTATTCAATATTATTAATAAATGAATATTATTCAAAATAATTGCTCTTGAGAAAAAAATTATGACGACCCAACATGATGACTGTCCATCAGCAATATGAAAATCTGACAATGTGACTTCACAAGCCCTGAAACATCCGAAAATCCTACGGCTTGTTCAACAGGCCCAAAACTTATAATTGATGCTGATGGTCCATTCTGCATTTTGTCTCCCTGATTTGGCACTCCCTCAGTTATTAGTTATGTCTTTTTTTTACATAAATGAATGAGCAGTTCAGACCACAACTCCAGCGTGAATACACTGCAATAGTTGTACAGCTCTTTTCATTCTCTCTCTCGAGGGAACTGTAGCTACGTACATAAGAAAAGACACTTCTGCACATCCAGCACAATTATAAATCCTCATGTAATGGAGTCTGTGATATCCCCTGTAACAGGCCTTTTACCAAGGGTGCATTACTTCATGCTTCACTTAATCTGATCTCATCCAGCATATTTACATTCTCAGTTTATGATAATACCAAAACTTTTAACGTATTAATGAGATATGGCTCCAAAGTGATATTGATAGTTGGTAGACAAATTGATATGCAAATCCTTTGTGACTATTAATATGAAACAATGGAGAATGGACATTTCCCCATGCATATTACCCATTAAACCAGGTGATTTCACAGAGATTAGTCTGCCAAATGTTCCCATTGTTAGCAACGCTTGCAAATGTAAATGAGACTGGATTCTTGAGGACTGCATTAACCCTTTAACTGGCACATCAAGAAAAACCCATACAAAAATGATACTGTGGGACTGAGCAGACGTCAAAGGGTTAAGCAGCGCTGAATGCTTAAGGCAAGGCTGACAGACCCCTGCCCCTAATTATGACTCTTCTCTTTCCTTTCTTACAGACTGATGATCACTGCCACCGAAGCTGACAGTCTTATGTGGTGATCTGTCCCCTGCGAAACTACCAGAATCCCCCTGTAACTCCCGCTCTGTTTGCCCACCCCGGACGAGATGGATGATACACACAAGGACAGGACTTCTTTAATGAAGGGGGCCAAGGACATCGCCAAAGAGGCCAAGCGGCACGCGGTAAAAAAGGTGAGCAAGGCAGTGGACCGTGCCTCGGACGAGTACGCCCATCGCTCGTACAGCCGTTTCCAGGACGAGGACGACGACGACTACAACTACCGACAGGACGGCGACTACACGGGGGCTGCCAACGACGAAGAGGGCTCCAGCGATGCCACAGAGGGCCACGATGATGAGGACGAGATCTACGAGGGGGAGTACCAGGGCATCCCGGGCGAGGGGCACTTGAAGGAGAACCAGGTGGCCGTGGGGCAGCCGCTGTCGGACGGCCTCAAGGACCGGAAGGACCTGGAGACGGAGCGGCAGGCGGACGAGGAGGAGCTAGCGCAGCAGTATGAACTCATCATCCAGGAGTGCGGGCACGGCCGCTTCCAGTGGCAACTCTTCTTCGTCCTGGGCCTGGCGCTCATGTCCGACGGCGTGGAGGTCTTTGTGGTGGGCTTCGTGCTGCCCAGTGCCGAGACGGACATGTGCGTGCCCAACTCCCGCGCCGGCTGGCTAGGTAAGGATTTAACGCACCCTTGACTGCAGGGTGATTGTTCTTCAATGAAAAGTCTCATACATTACTTTAAAGGTGCGTAACAATACTGCAATTCATACAGTCTGACCCACAGGCTCATGTACTGGGATGCTGTGCAAAGATAAAATTTGAGAAGAATTGTAGATTGTCTTTTCAGAAGCTTCATGCCCACAACTACGGTATTTATTCTATTATATTATTTTTTAAAAAGCAGTTTTTGATGTACTGCTTATTATGCTGTCTGGTCATGTGATGGAGAAGAACAGCAACCTGTCCTTTTCTTGGTTCCTACATTACACTCTAAATTAGAGGCCCAAGCTCTGCAGCTGGAATCTTTTATGTAATCTCATATCGTTTGGTACAAACCATTGGTTGTCATGGATTACTAATGAGTTTGAAGGAAATTATGGTTTACAGTCTAAAGAATGCAAGAGAGAGAGAGAGAGAGAGCGAGAGAGAGAGAGAGAGGTGGTCCTGTGTTGTTGAAGATTAGTAACACAAGCCCAAATCAGCAGTTTCAGTAAAGATTATATTAGTGAAACAAATCCAGTGATGGAAGTTGCTTGGAACATGGTATGTGCTAGAAAATTTTGATATTATGATAATGATATCAGATATACAGATTCTGATACCTACAGCTTTGTAAATATATTAATCAATATGGTGTATCCATTGATTTATTATTGCTATTATTTTTTGCTATTTTGAACACCCAGACATCTAGACATGGGAACACAATGCAGTATTGAAAGGGTGATTAGTATGCACATTTTTAAAAAATTGTCACGAGATTAAGTAAAATAAGTCTGAATGAGATTATTACTTTTTATAACTGATTGTGTAGGCAATGCATCTAAATAAAGACACATGAAAATAAAGTATTGCTGTTTATGCAGCAGAATTAGATTACAAACTCTTTGTTTGCTTGTATTAAGTTGCAGTTATAGAGAAGAAGGGAGTGTAGTGCCTCTTTTACGAGTTCTTGTGAAGGTGAAGCCACACAGTTATAACTCACATTAATGGTACTTTGTGTGTGTACAGGGCTGAGTAACTGGTAGAGACTGTCATGGAGACATTCTTCTGGACCAATCAGATCGATTTGTGTTTCTATTAAACTAATTGCCCATTTTGTCTGTTGTGTGCTTTCAGGTTTATGGCCCCTAATTATTCATGTAAGTCTTTTGGTTTTGTAGGAATAATGGAGCTTCAATGAGCAATAGGAGCATATCAATATACAATCTGAATACTTCCTTCGCAGTGTTTATCTTACACTGAAGCTACTATTGGACAGTGCTCGGGAACTAGACTTCTGGCATAAGCTTTACATTCTTTGCTCAAGTTCTATAACACAGATACTATAACATAAAACTGGTCCAAACTCATCCTGCTAATGCAAAGTTTTAATCTGTTTTCACTTTCCATTTGTTTCATGCAGGATAGTTGCAGGTTTTTAATTGTGCCCAGAAAGAAAATCTACCTTTGAAGGGCTATAGACTGAGTGTGTGCTTGATGCCCTAATAAACTATTTCTCTGGGATGCGTTTTCAAATGCTAACTGATTTTTTTCACCATATAAATTTTTTTACATTTATTTTGGGCTCTAATCAGTCGTATGCAGTAGTATGGTAAATTAAGACTTATTGTTAAACATAGCGTTGGGGCTAATTTAAGGCCTCTCTTGGGACCTCCTGTTACTTCACCTGTCTCTGTGGCCTGCTATGGGAAGGGTCTCCATGCTCTCTCTGTCATAAAGAGAGAAAGCTCCAGGGCCAGGGGTACACTGCACTGTGGACTCACACCCCCCTCTCAAGCCACAAAGCACATGTGTGGCTTATCACATCCAGTGGAACCTTACAGGAAATAAAGGGGATTTTTTTAAGTCTCTTTGATTGTGGTTTTCTTCCCGCTCTTATCCACATTAAAGGCGAAAGATGAAATAATTTGGTAAGCGGAGCACATCATTGCGCAGTGTCGCTCGCGTGGACTGGATTGCCCTGCAGTGCCCTTAGTTTCACTACCTCTCTAATAAGCTCTGCGGGGAAACAAGGTTTTACCTTTCCCACAAATCCAGACACTATCACCTTTATTCAGCTGCTGTGCACGGCATCGCTAACACTGTCTCACTCGCAGCCAATGCCTGATTTAAACACGTAATACCCAGTGTAATAGAAAAAGAATCTGAAAGTGCAAAGTGAATGGAAAAGCTACGAAAGGGACTTTGTTATCATAGCTATATATTTTTTTCTCGTGCTGCAAGAGCACATTCAAAAGCTTGTCATCCTGCCTCATTCTCACACATTCAGGTGTGGCTCAGGGTTATTTAAGGTGGCGATTTATCTTTTTGTTAAAGTTTGAGAGGCATTCCTGGCGCCTGTACATTGGATTTGGTTTTTAACTACGCAGTTCTGCATGCAGTCTTTATTGATTAGTACTGTTAGTCAGTGCTAGCTAGTCAACAGTTCAGCAATAATAAGTTCATTTGAAATGTTTAATAATTAGTTATCAAATGCATTTTCTAAATTTTAATTTTGTGATTACCCTGTTCAGAAAAAAACAGCAGTTAAGCTGGTGACCAATATGCTGGAGGCAGCGGGTCTAGTATGACCAAGATAATCTACCAGGTTGCCCATCACATTACCAGCTTGACTAATCTGCTCTACCAACACAGCTATTTTAATTATCAGCTTGGCCACACTGGTCTACCAGCTTGACCAGCATAAAACCAGCAACTTAGACCAGCAATAGAACGGCATTAACCAGATTGAACCTTATGCCAGTGTTGCCGCTGGAAAAGTAGCAAACACATGCTCAAAGAGTCGCTAGATGTTGCTAAATGACATCATAAACTAATTTACATATGTATGATGTCATCACATGCTCATTTGCATTTGAAACATGTGTCTCACTGGTGGATGGCTGATTGTAGCTTCTCTCTGTACTCACAAACCAGCTGCTGTTGAGCTGTAGAGCGATAGCGAGCGCAGGAAAGACTGCAGTATTTTTATACAGTCTATGCGGAGTCAGACCCACCAAGCAGTGTTGGCTACTGTTTTCCAGGGAAGCTGATATCTGCTCCAAAAGTCGCTAGATTTGTCGCTACCCTCTTTTTTTTAATAAAGTTTTTTTTTAAATGTAGCGACAAACTTGCAAAATTGACAACAGTGCCTTATGCTGGTCCATGCTGTTTTTTTCAGCTGAGTGGTAATGGAATACAATTAAAATCTATGCCTCTTCCGTGCTGCACAGTGGAGGGCATTTGTGAACGAAAACAACCTTGGTCAAGTTCAGCAGCAGAAAGTGCAGCATAGAATGTATGGAAATGCACTCCAGCAAGGCAAACATACAGGCTAGCGTACCGGTTGTGCAGTGGAATCCTGGTTAACCCCACTCTACTGTAAGTTATTTTTCAGATATACTGAATTCCTATATTATTAATATTACTTTGGTGATCACTGAAATTGCTTACAATTTATCAAAGTTAAGGACAATTCTACTCAATTCCTTCATTTTGTGGAGATTGTTTGCAACTTTCCTGACTGTATGACACAGTGGTATTACACTCAGGTATTATTCAGGTAACTTAGAAAAGTGAAGCGCTACCTCGTTTTAATTGGTGCAATCCACTATAATGGACAATAATGTTAATTCATGCCAATTTTGCTCACTATAATTGTGTTAAAATTTCTTAAGTTCAAATTGCTGCAGTGTACCTATCGTAATCCTTTTTCTTAATTAGCCAACAAATGCTGATTGCAGTTTATGACAAATTGGGAATTGTGCCTATAGTAGACAAAATTTTATATAAAATAAGGATTGTCCTGTTTCAAATAAGGACAATCATACGTGCTATACACTTTTTTATCACCTGTCATGTTCATATTCTGTATATACAGTTTTGTTTTTAGAAATTGGATAGTGTTATAACCACAGCATGACTCACTTAAAATACTGGGTAAGCTTGCAATATCTTAGTGAAAGAAACACAGGCCAATGTTACTGTCTACCATCACATTTTCTGTATACAGTACTATATAAAAACACTTACTGACAATTATAGACAAATTATAGACACTAAATTTGGTGTATGTGTTTGTAAATTACAATATGACTGAGCTCTGTCACATAATAAAATGTACATATGCTTTGATATGGCGAGAGTCATGGCCTGAGATATGTGCTTGTGTATGGGATCTGCATTAGACAGTATCGCTGCCTGAGATATGTGCTTGTGTAAGGGATCTGCATTAGACAGTATCCCTGCCTGAGATACTGTATGTGCTTGTGTAAGGGTCTGCATTAGACAGTATCCCTGGCTGAGATATTTGCTTGTGTAAGGAGTAGTCATCCACTCAGAGATGTCGGCCAGACAAGCAGATATCCTCTCCTTCACCTGTTAGGTAGAGGGAGGGAAAGAGGGGTAGAGTTGAGTATTGTCAGTTATGGTATGAGAAGCCATGTGAATTGATTACTGAACCAAGAGACTTTGTATAAATGGAGAACAGCAGAGGACCCAGTACAGATCCCTGCAGGACTCCTGTAGACAGGGGATGGGGTGCAGAGACAGAACCCTTCCAAGAGACTTGGTAGGATCTATCAGTGAGGTACGATACAAACCAGGAGAGGGCAGTCCCAGAAATGCCCATCTCAGAGAGTGTGGAGATCAAAAGTTTGTGGTTGACCATGTCGAACACTGCAGACAGGTCAAGTAGAATCAGGACAGAGGAGAGGGATGAGGCTCTAGCAGTGGAGAGTGCCTCAGACACGGCCAGGAGAGTAATTTCCGTGGAATGTCCGGTTCTGAAGCCGGACTGATTGGGGTCAAGCAGGTTGTTCTTGTGGAGAAAAACAGACAGTTGGTTATGGACAGCTCGTTCAAGAGTTTTGGACAGGAAGGGCAAGAGAGATACAGGACGGTAGTTCCTGACATCAGAGGGGTCTAAGCTAGGTTTTTTTAGGAGTGGGGTTACACAGGCTAGGGAGGTATTGAGAAACCTGTATTATATCACATTTCCATATGCAAATGAGCATTTCATGATGTCATAAATATGTAAATGTGCATATGACGTCACTTAGTGTCTTCTGGTGACTCTTTGAGCATGCGTTAGCTACTTTTCCAGTGGCAACATTGGCATAAGGCCCAATCTGGTTAATGCTGGTCTATTTCTGGTCCAATTTGCTGGTTTTATGCTGGTCAAGCTGATAGACCAGTGTCAGTGTGGCCAAGCTGATAATGAAAATAGCTGTGTTGGTAGAGCAGATTAGTCAAGCTGGTAATGTGATGGGCAACCTGGTAGATGAACTTAGTCATACTAGACCAGCTGACTCCAGCATGTTGGTCACCAGCATAACCCTTGCTTGTGTAAGGCTCTGCATTTAGACAGTATCCCTGCTTGAGATATGTTCTTGCGTAAGGGGCTGCATTTAGACAATATTCCTGTCTGAGATATGTGCTTGTGTAAGGGACTGCATTTAGACAATATCCCTGCCTGAGATATGTGCTTGTGTAAGGCTCTGTATTTAGACAGTATCCCTGCTTGAGATATGTGCTTGTGTAAGGGACTGCATTTAGACAATATCCCTACCTGAGATATGTTCTTCTGTAAGGCTCTGCATTTAGACAGTATCCCTGCATTCTGGCTCCAGCCAGGACAGTTTTCTCTTTGACCGGGCCTTTGCAGGGGTAGCCCTCTGCAACAGAATGCAGCAAGCTGTGTGTGTGTGAGAGAGAGAGTGAGAGAGAGAGGGAGTGGGAGGCAGAGACGGGGAGGGAGGGAAACGGCGAAGCTCATTCAAGCATGAAAGACTCCTGTGAGCTGCAGTTGAGAAGGCTGGAGAGACGAGAGGGAGGGGGTTTCTGGGGAAATGCTCTGACACAGACAGATCACCAGCTGCTGCTTCTAGAAAAAATAATACATTTATGGTTATTTTGAGACATACATTTAAGAATTTCTACCATATATTCCAATTCCGATCCAAGAGCTAAAATGACAGAAAGCCAGGACAGACTCCTATGAAACATTTAAGTACCTGAATGAATCATTAAGTTAGCACACCACTATCATTTTGTTATGAGTATAGGAACTATGCTTGTAAACAACATTCTTTGAAATACTGTTATTCCTGAATTTAGTAGGGTTTTCCTAGAACAGCACTAAACCATGTACAGTGCAGAGGCAACAGACATATTTGAAAATCTGGCTCTAGAAACAAAATGTAAAAAGTGAAGCAAATCCTTATTTCAATTTCCCCTTCAACTTGCTACCACTTTTTTTTTTGTCTGGAGTTCATAGTTAACCAAAAAAAAAAGAACAATTCAAGCTTCAAAACTGGCAGAACTTGTAGTGTTACATCTGCGGAGCTGACGGTCCATACCTGTGGTCCATCTCTGTGGTGCGCTCAACCTGCATTTTTACTGTGTGCAACAGGCATACCATCATCAATGGCACTTAGGGGAGATGGGTAAGGAAGTATTATCATATACCAGAAGCTGAGCACAGTCTACTCCAGAGCAGTGCCTGCTATGACACCTGAAAGGACAATTCATCCCACCGATTTCGCTGATTCTGCACATATTTCTAGAAGCATGCATTTTTCTTTTCTTTTTAGTGAATAACATTAAGTCCAGAACAGTACAGGAACCATCTGTGCATCTCTTGTTGACTTTGTGTCTGAACACCGCTTCCACGTTTTAAAAACCTTTGTGTAATATGACTGCGTTTTTGTCGTTGATAAGGGTGTTAGCGCTTCCTCGTTTTTCATGTTATCGGTCTGGTCGCCAGTGTCAGTATAGCTTAAGGGAGGTGTGCTTTCTGCCAGCCCTTGGGGGTTGGTTTTGTCCTCAGGGGACCAAGCTGCCTGATCCAGATCTCTCTGTCCTCTTTCATTGTTTTATTGCAGTTCTGCTCCAACCATTTAACAGAGTTCTGGCAAGCGCTGTGCCGCACTGAAAGCTTTACAGCAGAGGGCCAATAAATGCTTTTAGAAAAAAGCCTTTTGCCCTTGGAACGTGTTCTTTGTCCCTGGGCTTTATGAAATGCAGCTATTCACTCTTCAACAAATGTTTACTCGTATCTCCATGTACATCTCTGATGGCACACATTTGTTCCAGAAATACTGACTGTGTAATTATTTTTTAAAGGTTTCTGTATAAATCAATGCTACTTTTACCCCCACATGCTTGACTTTTGCCAACTTGAGTGTAGCACTGTGTTGCACTGAGGGTGTGAGCGGGCCAATTTATTCGTTTTTAACATCTCTTTAGAAAAGTGTTGGTCCCACAAGCATCGTTCTGAATGTGTAATCATGCATGGCAAGTAAAGTCACCTATGAAAAGTGTGTTCAAAAAGGATAGGGATGCTATCCATCAAAGGTGAAATGCTTCATTCAGCCCGCTGGTATTTTTACGACAGATCCTTTGGTTTTTTGAAGTCACAGATGCAGAAAGGCTATAGCCATGGCTGAGTAAGCCAGGATTGTGCTCCACTGTGCTACAGCAGGGCTGAATAAGACTAAGGGCTGTGCTCCACTGTGCTACAGCAGAGCTGAGTAAGCCAGGATTGTGCTCCACTGTGCTACAGCAGGGCTGAATAAGACTAAGGGCTGTGCTCCACTGTGCTACAGCAGGGCTAAGTAAAACTTAGGCTTGTGATGCACTGTGCTACAGCAGGGCTGAGTAAGACTAAGGGCTGTGCTACACTGTGTGTGCTACAGCAGGGTTGAGTAAGACTAAGGGCTGTGCTGCACTGTGCTACAGCAGGGCTGAGTAAGACTAAGGGCTGTGCAGCACTGTGCTACATCAGGGCTGAGTAAGACTAAGGGCTGTGCTGCACTGTGCTACAGCAGGGTTGAGTAAGACTAAGGGCTGTGCTGCACTATGCTACAGCAGGGTTGAGTAAGACTAAGGGCTGTGCTACAGCAGGGCTGAATAAGACTAAGGGCTGTGCTGCACTGTGCTACAGCAGGGTTGAGTAAGACTAAGGGCTGTGCTGCACTGTGCTACAGCAGGGCTGAGTAAGACTAAGGGCTGTGCTGCACTGTGCTACAGCAGGGTTGAGTAAGACTAAGGGCTGTGCTGCACTGTGCTACAGCAGGGCTGAGTAAGACTAAGGGCTGTGCTGCACTGTGCTACAGCAGGGCTGCGTAAGACTAAGGGCTGTGCTGCACTGTGCTACAGCAGGGCTGAGTAAGACTAAGGGCTGTGCTGCACTGTGCTACAGCAGGGCTGAGTAAGACTAAGGGCTGTGCTGCACTGTGCTACAGCAGGGTTGAGTAAGACTAAGGGCTGTGCTGCACTGTGCTACAGCAGGGTTGAGTAAGACTAAGGGCTGTGACTTTCAGTCAGCGCAGTTGTACTCCGAGGATCGGGGTTCACGCCCCGGACCTGCCATTTTCCGAGCATGGCCGGCGCCCTGTGGGAGCAGCAATTGGCGGCTGCTTCTGGGTGGGGGGAGGGCTCGGAAGAGAATCGCTGCGCAAAATAAGGCCCCGGGCGAGTTGGAATCACGGTCAGGAGCTTGGGGAGTCGCGCCCTGTAGAGGACGTGGCGGCCTCTTTCCTACTACCGGCTGACGGGGTTGTATAGCGGTGGTTCTCTAGCGGTTGCTACATGGGGGGAATTGAATTAGAATAGGGGTTCAATTGGCTACTAAATTGAAAGAAAATGGGGAAAAAAATCAGAAACAAAATAAAAAATAAAAAAAAACATTTAAATGTGTTTGTAGAACTAATCAGATCTGTGCATTTAATTTTAGAGCAATCCATTTCTAAGCCTGTCGCAAAGGCCATGACTTTTGATTACTCTAAATATCATCTTTATTTAGACTTTAATAATATGAGATATGTGACATCTGTGAAAGACCTTTGTGTAAGGGTTCTCTATGCCAGAGACACGGAGGAAATATTGGCGGTCCAGGTGCGACAGATAAGGAATCTTAAAGTGTTCTAATGAACACCACTGAAACGGACAAGAATCCGTAGTGGAAAGGGAGAAAATAAGGAGAACACAATTAACCTCGCGATAAAAACGAGGAACTCGATATCCGAGCAAAACAAAATAAATAAGCTGTCACGCTTATCTAACTCCCGTTTGTTGAGCAAACAAACAGAAAGAAAAGAGAAACTCAAGACCCCTAAGACTTGGGTGAGAGCACTCGTAGGTATGAGTGTAAAACAAAGAAACGAAAACCCTAAGTTCTGAGATAAGAGTGAAAAAGATCACTTTGCTTTTTCTAAATTGTACTGCTAACAAGTCCCGCGTTGAGAAGCAAAGCGGTCGATAGCAGTACAACTTCCTATACCTTTTTACCGGCTCGAATGTTACGTGAAATAACATGGAAGCGACGAGAAACGGAGAAAGCGGGGTATAAATAGTGAGCGGAAATGCAGGACAGGTGAACTCACTAATTACTGAGACGAAAGCAAAACCCGTCGCGGAACACAGAAAAATCCGATAGATTACCTGTAAAAGACAAAAGGAATACAAAACGCAGAGATAAGGAAAGAAAGGCATGATCCATGACACTTTGTGATCCTAATCATCTGTCACATATTGTTACATGTAAGAGAATACCTGTTTTTGCAGTTTATAAACAGTTTTGCAAAGAATTGTCATCTGAAGGATGATACCCAGCTCCTACATTTACAGATGATGCAAGCAGGCGCAGAAAATACTGTGCAGGATTGCTTAATCAGTGGGGAACTGTGAGGGATCGCTTAATCAATGGGAATCTGTGCAGGATCGGTTAATCACTGGGTATCTGGGATCATAAATTATTCAATGGACTAGGGGCCTGATTTACTAAGACGTTTAGTGGGCGCAAAAACTTTTAGCCACGTAAAACTAATAACACAGCCAATGATTGGTGCAAAACAAATACCATGACCAATCATTTGTCATGTTATTGGTTTTGTGTGTGCTAAAGGGTTTTGCACATGCTAAAGGTCAGGCTTTAGGTCTTAGAGATTTTAAACACACTGACTATAGCTGTACGTGTATCCTGACTTAGACTGCATACAGTGTGTACCTCATGTAAAACACAACCTCTGATTCTCTTATTTCACATGACAGAGGTGGGCTTTGACGTACTGTTAGAAACAACACTCAGAGGCAAAGAGAGACACCCCTTTCAGGTATGACTGCCACAAAGTAGGGCCCCGCTACAACGTTGGCTCTGTTTCCGACCGCCTATCCATCGCTGTTATCAGCTCTGTCTCTCCCTAATCCTCACTGTTCAGCGCTCGCTAGCAGCTATTCCGCGCGCAGCCCAGGAGCAGCTAACCGTGGCTAAACTGCAGTGAAATCTCACTACTGCAGAGATTACAGCGCAGTCGTAATGCCAGATAGTGCGGGGAATGCCCATTGTGAGCCTTATCTTGTTTTCATAGCGCTAATGTATTTATGGCTTTAATGTGAGCTAATTAGCATGTTATTGTTGCGACGTCAATTCAGCCAAGTATAGTGATGCAAAAATAGATGCAGTAAATTAGGTATAAAGGTTAAACAGTTAAAGCTAACAGCATTATGTCACATATTCATATGCAAAAAAAACCTTAATGGCATTAAGCATTCAGCATAACCAGCAGCGCTGTTCTGATGAGATCACGACAAGGTTTATTTGTGAAGAGAACACAGAATTCATTAAAGCCAGGTTTTTATAAATAACAAATTGAATTACATGCCGGCTCCAATCGAACATACATAGGAGAGCAGTATTTTTTTTCACTTTCATCGTAGGGAAAAACTGCTCTGTCCACATAACAGGTGACTGGGCATTTCACACCCAACGCAGGCACCCTGGGTGAAGCAGCGATGGTTTATGTGCGGCTGAAATAGCTCTCCTCCTCTCAGGAAAACTATCCAGCCATGAAATCAGAAAAGAGCCCGTGATGCAGCTCAACGCTTCCGCTGGTCTCCAAGGCGCTTTCACATGATCTGACAGTGCAAAACGCCAGGCTCTTCTTTCTTTCTTTTTCTCTCATTCTCTTACTTTCCATCTTGCCATCATTTTGGCTCTTTATTTGATAACACAGAAAGTAAAGCAAAGAGCCATTGCTAGGAGCATTTATTAGCATTTGCTCAGAGCAATTCAGTCCCAGGTTTTTTTTTAAACCATGTACATTCCTGTTGAAATGCACTACATCTCACACTCATTCTATGTGTGTTTGTGTATGTGCATGCTTGGACAATATTCACCTACAGTATATAAAAAATATGACGACAAACAGACCAAAAGTATGAGGATTAACAGTCCAAAAATATGAGCACTAACAGACCGTCTTCTTCTGGTGATGGTTTGATCTTCTGTTACCTGTCGGACTGCTGAGAACTGCCCCTCCAAAGGCGTACCTGCCTTCTGAGTCACTGTGGATCACTGACCTGATCCACTGTAAAAAATATCAGTCCTATCACCTCCTTCTACAGTGCAAACCTCACAGCTGTACTTTAAAATATATACCTGAGCTTAATTTCTCTGTCCCAATGTTCCTCATTAACCGTATTCACTTCAATGAAAACCTACTTAATTATGCACTATTGAACTTTTATGTTATTTTTCTCATTACTGCATAATGTGTCACAATGCAAGTGAGGTGATCGACGATAGCGTTTTCCACAGCATGTTAACAGCAGAATTTGTGTTACGTGTTAGTGTACTGTATTAGTACACGTGCGCCTTGTGTGAGCTATTCTCAAACACTGCTGTGGAACCCATGAGTGGGTTCAGCTTGATTTCCCTTCACCTGCTTTTATGCGCTGGAGTTTATGTGCAGTAATGCACTGAGAGGCGGGTTAAAACTACACTAATGGAGCAGCAGGTTGACTGTGCACGAAGCGGTGGTTTTTAATTAAATGATCTGCGGATAGTCCCGCCCCCACCCCGGGCCTGCTCAGTGACTCAACCTTGGCAGCAGCTGCTTGCACTGAGCAGCCCACTGAGCTCACAGGTCATTCTTTTTGTATTTTTGTTGTTTGTGTTTCTCCGTGATAGAATCTGTCTTAAAATCACAGTAAATATTATTGGCAAACAAATAGACTGCGTGCATTAAAAATGTCCATTTTAATCTATAGTTGCGCAGAGCAGCAGGACATTTTCAGCCCCAGAGCTGCACTTGGACATTTTCAGCCCCAGAGCCGCACTTGGACATTTTCGTGCGCTATTGTGATTTTTTCTCACTGGATGAATTTCCCCGCTCTCTTTTGCTGTGATTCTTGACAGGTGACAGTTAAACTTACAGTTTGTAATATGCTAAAAAAGCAGTTTGCTGCAACATAATAATTGCTTGGATTCTTTCAGAAGAGCGGGTCTTTGGCCTGCAGCCGGAATCAAGCAAATCGCTCGATCATAACGACAGCCGGCAGAGAGAGGCGCATGACGATGCAATTTCAAAGCCATGGCCAAAAGCACTTGTTCTGCAGTAAAACAGGACCATTTTAAAACTCTTGATTTTTTTCAATCACACTATTCTTCTATTGATAATGTGTTTGGGGTCAAAGTTTCAATATTCTCAGTGATATCACAATGTACATATTCTAGGCTGTACACTGGCAAATAACACAATAAATGTATTTATTTTGTTGAGCAGAAATAATTCAAATAAAAGTCTGTATGCTCACCGAGTCAATACTAAAATTGTCCATCTGAGGGTTAGGGTTTTGGCAATTTTCATAAATATACACTTTATATCAAGTGTGTTTAATATACAGAGGTAAAAATCCAGAGGACATAAAGTAAAAGTCCTCCCCAGTATTTTGCTCCAATCACCTGGATTTGCTAATTAACATAATTATTGAGGAGGTAGAACTAATTAGTGAAATCAGCTGGGTGGAAGAAACACATGGTAGGACTTTTTAGCGAGGCTGCAGACTGCTATTTCTCTGTCTTTTCAGGATTTAGAGAATTTAATATAAGTTTCAATTGTACAGTCAATATATATGTATAGAGATCTTTTTTATTTTTTATTACTGTGTTATACTAGTGTAAAAAAATCCTTCTGAAAACACCCTTCTCTTCAATATACAGATTGATTTTGTAGTGTCTCATGCATTGTTCAGCCTCATTTGTTTGTTAATTGCAGTGAAAGTATGTTCATCAACCATGTAATTAAACGTTTTCAGAAAAAATTGACAAGGACAGAAAGTTGCCAAAATGCAACTTGATTAATATCCTCATTGCTGTTGTGCTTGAAATTTAGTTATGAATTCATGAAGTTTCATGGATTACAAGGATAATAATAATTATTATAACCATGTCCATTCCATGTCATGTGATGTTCAGTTACCACATTTTGTAATGCATGCTGTTACAAGAACTGATCAGACCAATCGCAGACACCAGACGTAATAGGAATAGGCTTTATTCCTGGTCGACAAACACAGGTCAATGTCCAGCAAATAAGAGGGCAGGCAGAAGCGTAGTCAAATCCAGGCAGGGGTCAATGTCCAGTGAACAGGGCAATGCAGGATGAGATGAGCAAAATCAAAGTCCAGGAACAGGCAGGGGTCAGAACCGGGGAATCCGTCAGAGCAGGGGATCAGGAGGGCGCAGGGCTGGAGCAGGGCTAGGACGGGGAAGGGAAGGTGGGCAGGTGGGCTGGAGCAGGCCTGACAGGAACAGGCTGGACAGGAGCAGGCTGGACACAGGAACTCGGAACAGGAAACGAGCAGGCAGGAATCAAACGCTGGTAAGACTGCAACAAGCACGAATGCAGGGCACAAGACGATCTGGCAGAGAACACAGAAACAGAGGAGACTAAATACCACGCTAACGAAGAAACAACGAGGAACAGGTGCGACAAAACGAATGAGAAAACACAATTCAGGTATGGAGAAATGGAGACACTAAATGGAGGGAGAGAGGGAAAACACGGAACAGATCGCCAGATAGAAAATAGATATAAACAGAAAAACCAGACGTAGACTTTAGATGTGGAGGCATATGTTAATTACAGCACCTTTCTTGGATATTGGACCCATGCACCCAGGGTGAAAAGCGCTGCCCTTGTAGTGACTAATGACTGGGCAACTTAAAATATAATTATCATTAAATATTATTATTCACAAAGGCTTGCTGTAGCTTTGGAGTATCTAGATTAGTGAAGATGCTCCTGAGTGGGATTTGCTTGTATTTATTAGATGTTGTTGTTGTTCATTGTTTGCATTTTTTTTGCTCTTTATATGTGTGCATAGTCAAACAGCAAATGTGGCTTAATTCGAAGGCAATTACCAAAATACTTCATACTCTCCAGCTCCTCTACTAGCCTGATATTCACTCTATTGAAACCAACGTTTGTGAATTCCTGGGGAAATGCAGTTATGCAGCATTCATTTTCAATTAAAGTCACAATGAAAGTGCCGGAACGTTTCAGCAGGGCAGCAGAGGTGCTATGCGTCTCTTGTGCCGTGCTATGTCAAGATTCTTTGCGATGTGCTGCTCCCTACAGTCAAGCTCATTGGTTTTTTATCACCTTGATTTGATAATTAATTATATTTTAGCTCACAAAATTAGTTTTAATCTGATTCAAGTTTCTATTTATTGATCAATCATTTTTGTTTACCAGCGGTACCATTTATTTTTGCTCTGACTGAGGTAAATTGTGGCTGTGAAAGACAGATTCAGACCCCTTGTAATGAGGTTAATTTCACAAAAATGCAAAGAAGAGACACCCTTCCATTGCATTCATCTTCTCTTCAGGGGCTGTCGGATTCCCGTATAATAACATGTACTGAGAGGCTCCCTCCTTTAACTAATTATAGTAGTAAAATCATTGCATAATTGACTCAGCAGGGAGGAGAGTCTCCTGGCTCCTTTCATCTGACTGCTTACCTCCGGTCTGAGTTAATGGGGTTTCACAGGAAGCAGATTGACCAATGGAAAAAATCTTCACCTCAGTTTGACCCTGAATCAAAATCTGAAGAATCCAATCAATATCTGTAAACCCCCATCATGGGAGAAACAGGACAAGACTGCAATCACAAAAGTGCCCATCTTTTGCTCCACAGGCCTTCTGTTAATGTATGCATCTGTACTGATACTGAATGACTGCTTGCAGGCAGCTACACAATGGAATGGAAAACTATGCAGACGTTTAGAAACATGCATTCTTTTGTGTCTGTGGACTTGGTTGTGTTCGGTACTAAAATGGCATTACATTCTAAACATTTAATAATAAAAAAAGATAAGTATTCCTGTTGTATCCAATATCCGAGGACTGAGTACATCCAAGGAATGCCTTTAAAACGCAGACATATTTTACGTCAAACAAATGTTCTGAAAATCTCTTTCAATTTATCCAGAGCAAATTACACAGATTAGACTATATGTTTAAATACAGTTATACAGCTGGATATTTTTTCTGAAGCAATTCAGGTTAACTGCCGTATGTAAGGCTACCGCAGCAACACCCTAGTTGGGAATCAAACCACATAATCTTTGATTTCCGAGCCCAGTTTCCTAACCAGTTTGAGTGTATGATGCAGCATGTTGTACGTCAGGGGTAATGGAATACAGGCCCAGAGATGCTGCATCATCACAAACACGCTGCTCTATAAAGCATATCTCTCCAATCAGAAAGTAAGGAGAAACTCGCTGCTTTTCTTCTGTAATGAATTTGCATTCATGTTATCCTGGACATCTTGATTTATGCAAGAAAATATTCAATGTAGTGTTTATGCAATCTTATCAGCCAGTTCAATTTCACAAAGAGTGATTCACTGCAGCCTCCTCATTTGCAACGGCTCAGGGTGTGAGTAAAAAGCAGAGTGCTAACTCTGAATGAAACATGGAGAAAATGCTGTACTGGGATTGTGATACTGTAATGCATTTCTAGATGGGTAGGATTGGTTAAATAATGTTGGAGACTTCACAATTTTCAATCATGAATTTTATATGTGATTCCTCTGTAGGGCCTGGGCCCATGATATATTGTGAAGGTATGTGTTTGCTACGCTGGTGACTATGGTTACATTTTCCTGCAGGCGCGAGTCGATTAGTTAACAAAAAGGTTTTTGTGTAGTTGGGGACAGGACCTTTTTTGTAACAAGTACTACATATTGTAATTGTAATTAATAGACTTTTAGATCATAAGTAGCTCTTTATTTTCAACAAGCTACGCAGGTTTTTTTTTTACATCATGGAAAAAACAGTTATATTTAATTAGCTTACTGCCAGTTAGCTGGTTAAATATAAAAACACCCTTTGTAATTAGTAAACTTAATAATACTTAAAATAAATGCAATAATACAGTATTAAATCACTGTCCACATACATGGGGAAAATAAAACATTAAGCATGCCTATTTCATTCAATAACCTAAGAAAGTTACAGGAAAATGAAACCATTTAAAAGTATATTTTAGAGATGTACAGCAGTTTCTGATTACCTGCCAGCTTTTTAATGGTTGTAAGGGCATTTGGTTCCTGAAGCAAGAAACACACTTCAACTCAACTCAACTAAAGCAGCTTGTGCAGTTATGTTATGCCTCAGCAATAAGTGATATTTATAATTATAAATAAATGAAATTAATCTCAATGTTTGTATGTACAGCCTCTGGAGATGAACACAATAAAATGTTCTGTGCTCTGCCATATACAGTATGTGTGTGTGTGTGTGTGTGTGTGTGTGTGCGTGCGTGCACGCACGTGTGTGTGTGTGCATATATATATATATATATATATATATATATGCACACACACACAAACAAACACACTAAATACTCCAATAATATAATAAACATAATTGTTTATTAATATAAAATAAAAAAATGGTTATATGTTTATATGTTATATTATACAATAATATAATAAATATAATAAATGTAATGCATAATCATTTAAAAGGGAATTATTATTCATGCAATAAATTACCCAGAAAATCATCAGTGGTTCCATTACTGTTCTATCTTTTTGTTCTATTTCTGTTTTTTGTGTTTGATTCATTTTCTATCTTTGTCTTTTATTACCATTCTTGTGTTCCATTATTGTTATCTGTGTTCTATTACTGTTCTATCTCTGTGCTTTATTACTGTTCTATCTCTGTGCTTTATTACTGTTCTATCTCTGTGCTTTATTACTGTTCTATCTCTGTGCTTTATTACTGTTCTATCTCTGTGTTCTATTACTGTTCTATCTCTGTGCTTTATTACTGTTTTATCTCTGTGCTTTATTACTGTTCTATCTCTGTGTTCTATTACTGTTCTATCTCTGTGCTTTATTACTGTTCTATCTCTGTGCTTTATTACTGTTCTATCTCTGTGCTTTATTACTGTTCTATCTCTGTGCTTTATTACTGTTCTATCTCTGTGCTTTATTACTGTTCTATCTCTGCTTTATTACTGTTCTATCTCTGTGCTTTATTACTGTTCTATCTTTCTGTTATATGACTGTTTGATCTTTGTTTTGTATTACTGTTCTATATTTGTGTTCTATTACTGTTCTATTGTTTTGTTCTATTACTGTTCTATCTATGTTTTTGAGATATAATCAACTAATGCAACAGTTATCGCGAATTTATTATTCAGGCTTTTTAATTCTGCAGGACACACACACACACACACACACACAAACACACACCCACACTCTCTCTGACTAAATATGCTGCAGTCACCCAAAAACTGATGGTTGGCATCAGAGAAAAAGTAGAGGTGACTAAGGTGCTGATAAAAGGAACATGAAGAGACAAATATATAAATTATTGCATAAAACAGGAGAATAAAAGTAAAAGTTGTTGTGCTAATGGCCCATTAACTGAGAGATCACTCACTTTGGAGTAGTAAGATAAAAACCCCATTAACCTCTCTTCTAATGACAGCCATTAGAATACTTTTGCATAAAAAAGAAACATGTTTAATTATTGTCTGCTCTATGGTTGGCCTGAAGAAAGTTAAAGTACAAATGCAATTAAAACATTTTTTTTTCATTTACAACAATTGAAGTGTTGTGGAAAAGATTCCCTCGACTCCTATTATGCACTGCTGGGAGAAAGGGCATTATTTTGTGCCATGAGATGTATTAATTATGGGTTTGGAATGAACTCGGGGCGAATTTATATACTGGGTGTCAATGTTTGATACAGGAATTGTCATATTCACCAACAGGATTTTTATACTGCAAATCTGCTGTTGTTCTTGGAGCTATTACAAACATATACATTTAAAAGCCACTTTATTTAAACTTTTTATTTTCCTCAGACAACTGTGGTGATTAGGCTGCTGCTTTTTTATTTACAGACCAAACTAAAACTTTGAAAGGTGTCCATTACTTTGTAGATATAAAAAAATCCTTCACAGGGGAGTCTTTGGTTTTGTAATCTTGCTCAAAGATGGATGGTGATGAGAATGCATATTAAAATGAGATGCGGAGCTGAAAGGCTAAGCGAGCATTTTGGTTCTGTTCCCCATGCAGGCAGCATCGTGTACCTGGGAATGATGGTGGGCGCCTTCTTCTGGGGGGGCATGTCAGACAAGGTGGGCCGGCGGCAGTGCCTCCTCATCTGCATGTCGGTGAACGGCTTCTTTGCCTTCCTGTCCTCCTTCGTGCAGGGCTACGGCCTCTTCCTGCTCTGCCGCATGTTCGCTGGCTTCGGGTGGGTGCTGCTACCTTGATTGCTTTGTATTGTTACAGACTCCTTCAATGCTCCTGTGTTGTTGTAGTTATTATTCTAGGGGCCAATCAGTTTGTGATCCATCTTCTGAAAAAACCTTCCCTGATTTGCCACGCAGCACCAGTGGAGGCGCTAGTGAATTCACAAGCCAGTGCTGACATATTCATCCCCCATCACTCAGAGTTCATACGCTGTTGGTCTGCTTTCTTGCCCCCTGGGATAGCTGAAGACTCCTTTATTGCCATTGTCTGTTCAATGGTCACAGGAGTCAATCCAGAACTCTCTGAAGCACTGTGATCTCAGTGTGTTAAACTCTCTGAAGCACTGTGATCTCAGTGTGTTAAACTCTCTGAAGCACTGTGATCTCAGTGTGTTAAACTCTCTGAAGCACTGTGATCTCAGTGTGTTAAACTCTCTGAAGCACAGTGAACTCAGTGTGTTAAACTCTCTGAAGCGCAGTGAACTCAGTGTGTTAAACTCTCTGAAGCGCTGTGAACTCAGTGTGTTAAACTTTCTGAAGTGCTGTGAACTCAGTGTATTAAACTCTCTGAAGCACTGTGATCTCAGTGTGTTAAACTCTCTGAAGCACTGTGATCTCAATGTGTTAAACTCTCTGAAGCACAGTGAACTCAGTGTGTTAAACTCACTGAAGTGCTGTGAAAAATTTAACTTTGGGTTGTGTAGTTACCTGGCCATGATATGAGTCAAAATGGTGGCGAAATATCTTTATTAGTAAGAGGACTGGTTATTGTTTGTATTGTATTGACAGAATACAGAATACTTCGTTCGCGTTCATATACATGCTAGAAGTATCATTTTGAGACCGTTTTTAGCTGCGCTATAGAAGTGAATGGAGAGAGACAAATACCCTATTCTGGATTATCATCCCAGGGGAGCACAGAGCAACTAACGAACATATTTCGCCACCATTTGGACTCATATCATGGTCAGGTAACTACACAACCCAAAGTTCTACCAAAGTTCAATTGTGCTTTAAACTCACTGTAGTGATAGGGAACATTTTAAATAAATGGTTTGTTGTAAAGATAATGTATCTATACACACCCTATGATCAGTGCATCTTTTTAGTTTCAATTAATCTTCCACCTTGCTCTCCCACCACATAATGACTTTATGTGGCATTCTAGCATCAACTAGCATCAACAACGGATGCAAGCAAAGGGAATTTGTGAGGGCCAAAACTAAATTTTAACAAAGCTGAGGATACTGCTCGAACAGTGACACAGCTTCTTCAGGACCAAATATGTGCTTTTTCTTTTCATATTTATTAATGGCAGCTATCAGGAATGTATCTTAGCCTGTCTGGCATGCTCATGTCTCTTTTCAAACAGACCAAAAGTTGGTTCATTTGATTTCAACACGTGTTTCTTGTGTAACCTTTACAAACTTCATTCTCAAGGGAAGATAAACATTTTTATCTGTGAACGGAATGAGCTGGTATTACAAGCACAGGGTAGAGAAAGAATAGGCAGCAATCCGTCCTACTGACCTATTGAGTGGTGTGCATTTGTTTGAAACAAAGCCATGTATAATTTGGTAGCCTTTGAGCAGCAGTATTCATCAGAAAATTAATTAGAAAAACAGGTTTCAGGTTGTACTCTAAAGGCAAAAAAGATAAGACAGACAACTTGGGAAGATTAGTATAAAATAATAAAAACAGATCAATATCTAAAAATGAAAAAGAAGCTAAACGATGACAGAAAAGAAGACCTGTTTTTTCTTCGATGGGCACACATGCTTCAAAGGCTTGAGAAAAAGATCAGTTGAACCCTGTACTCTTTCCTCTTCTAAAGGCACACTAAGGAAACGTATAAAACACTTAACGATTCCTCCAGCCACTACTGTGTTTGTAAAATACGGTGCAACGGGCCAGTTCAACTCTAACGACCTCAGATGACATCAGATGGAGTCAGTCTCCCAGTGGAGGAGTTCATGTGTGAGATTATTGACCTCTGACCTCTTATTGACCTGACCAGACAGAGGAGAATGCCCAGGCTTATACTCCACATCTACGCTGCCAATATTCCGTATGCAGGTAGACACAACTGATAGGCAGACATAACTGATATAATATAAATGCGTATCTATTACTCTACAAGGTACCGCATGTCACATTCATGTTTCATTGCTCTGCTGGTGGTGTGTTCTTGTAATAATGGCAAAAGTATTGGCTGAGTTTGCGATTGAAATATGGAGAGAGCCCGAGCACAACCTATGCAGTGCATCATCCTGTCACTAGTGTGATGAGTGATAGCGTCATGTATTTATCATCAGATAACGTGTCACTGCAACGCTGGCTTTGAAGAGGCTGTCACAGAAAGCAACGGCAGGGAAATCAAACCGTTTTGGTTCTTCGTTGCACTTTTGACACTTCTTGTCTTTGGGCTGCATCATTATGACAAGTAGAGCCTTGTGCTTATTCTAATATGATGAGTCATAAATGACAAACACTATACTGAAGGGGAAAGAGAGAGAGAGAGCGGGGGGAGGGAGGGAGAGAGGGAGAGAGGGAGAAAGAGAGGGCAGAAGGGAGAGGGCAGGAGGGAGAGAGAGGGAGTGAGAGAGAAAGCAAGAGAGAGAGAAGCCTTCATCGTGTCTGCCTTCTCTTGCTTTAGATAATAGTCTTTCCTTGACAGACAATACATTACATCCCCTGGATCAATAGTCACTGCAGTGTTTCTCGTCTCAGTGCCCAACTAACACACAAGATGCCTCAGAGTCTTTAATTAAGTCAGTGAACGTTCTAATTGATATGTTGTGTGGGATAAACTACAATGTGGATTGTTTTCTCTTTTTCGTTTACCACCAAGGAAAACAAACATTACAGTATTTATGCTGCTAGATTAAAGATAACAGAATTTATTACATAATAAATGCAATAGGGCGATAAAGTGAATGTGTAATTAAAAAGCATGCAGAAGAGGAACCAATTACAAATTAATTTGTTTTGGTGGAAATTTTATTTGTTACAATTTCCACAGCGGCAACGAGTGGCAATATCTGTGTATGTGTAACATACTGTATATTGTGTATGAGCATTGACAAATTGTTTATATATTTAAAGCTTGTTTGGTTAGATGAAGCTTTTTGTTTTGCTGAAAAAATATTTAATGCAGTGAAACTTTGAGATGCAAAACTTTCTTCTGAAAATCTATACATTTCTTCTGAAAATGGATAGAATTAAGGATGGAATGAATAAATAGATGTTGTTATACTGACTGATTCGAGTCATTCTCTAGTGAATTCCATATACGTTCTGTATATGTACCTGCCCCTGATTATTACTGACCCTAATGAAATAATTTTAAAATGTCTGAAAGAATGTCAGCAACCATTGGTATACAGAAAAGATTTAGCTACTGGATGTATTAGACGTAGCACCACAGTTTGTTTTCATGGGAGATTTTCGTAAATGTCACAGGGAGGACACGGGCAATTGGTCATAAAAATATAAACTTTATGAAATGTCACAGAATAGTATATTCGTATGTGCACAGTGGACTGGGCATCCTACAGTTAGTTTGCATAGCAATGCAAATATCAAGTCTTAACAAGGTAACGAGCTGAAGCACACTGTTTGAAAGGGTGGTCCCAGTCTGTTTGGCAAATGTTAAGCATTGTGATTCTGAACCTTTTTGTGGAAAAATGTGTGAACTCAAAGAGCTCTCTTCATGTACTGGAATGTATCACATTTTTAAAGCGGAGATAAGATTTATTATGTTGATATTTGCTACTACTATTTGCATATTGTACTATAGCACATTTTACCTTGGAAGGAATTTTTTTTAATGATAATCTGAAAATAATTTGACATTATTTGACAGTTTTGGCTTCTCTCAATTCTACTTTTGTATTTATGTAATGTTATTGGCAAAATTACTAAACAAGTTATGGTTACGATGGCATTGTGAATACAAATGAATCAAGTCCCAAGAAAGCTAAAACAAGCAATCATATTTTTAAAGACCCTCAGTGACATTACATCTGAATACTTGAAGTATGACGAGATATTTGTCAACAGATATTCTGCTAGTTGTTATCTAATTGGCTCATACTTTGAGGCATCTTTTTTTTTAGACCCAGTAATTTAAAGTTTTTCTTCTCATGATAGAAAAATAAACGTTTTGGCAAAGTAGTGGGTCATGAGGAGAATAAAGAAAGACGGAAAGACGGTTTCTTATTTTTACTGCTCCCCCCCCTCCATGTCCAACAAAAAGATGAACAAACCATCCCTGAAAGCTTGGGAGTAATTGATAAAGCTTGCCAACCTGCCTACAGCTAATTTTAGGTAGACTCAACATTGACTAATGAAACACAGAAAATCCAGCGTGTTTGTACCTTGTGTTTATATATCGAACTGTTCATTTCAGTCAACACTGGATTAAGAAGCCAAATCATAAGGTTTCTTTAATATACTCTAACAAGATTCCAATAAACTGACAAGCAATAGTGAATGTGCAAAGCGTCAGTCATTCTAAGCTAATTCAAAAAAGAAGAAAGGTATGGTTAGATTTGTCTGCATACGAACGTTATTGTATAACTTGTGTGCATCACCTGAAATCAGCTTTCATTATTTGCAGCTCATTGGCATTACAATGCTCTCAATGTTCTTTCTTCTCCCGCAAATGAAGGTTCAGCTGTCAGGAAAGATTTGCATTTTATATCACATTTTATATGTCTTTTTTCAGTACTTCAGGGATCATTAGCCACTGCAGCACTGACTAAAGAACATTTCCAACTGTTGTCAGGAAAAGTTTCACGAACATAAATCTCGGAGACGGGTAGGCATACTCGGGATTGGTGACTGAGGATCCTGGCTTTGAGTCTTGTCTTGGGTCACCTTGATCAAAGCGCTTAACTGAAATGTCTCCAGTCAGACTCACTTAATTCACCTCGGCATTGCTGCAAGGATCGCCTGGGTAATCCTTTCCCTATCCCATGTCCTGAGTTACACTGTGTGTCCGGATTCTGGATTACTGTGCGTGTCCTATCGTATCCTCTCCTAGATCATGCTGCTTGTTTTTCACTCTGTTGGATCTCCTGAAAAGTTATGTCTGATGCTCACTGCCATAGGCCCGTCTTCTGTTGATCGCCCCCTGCAGGATTGGAGGAGCAGTGCCGATCGTGTTCTCCTTCTTTGCGGAGACGCTCGCGAGGGAGAAGAGAGGAGAACACCTGAGCTGGCTCTGTATGTTCTGGATGATCGGCGGCATCTACGCATCTGCAATGGCCTGGGCCATTATCCCACACTACGGTGAGTGACAGTACCCATAACTCCCTGCTCCCATTCTCTGCCTGTGGCTGCTCCCACATAATCACGATCAGCTGCTTTCAAACATATTTTCACCCAATAGTACAAGAGCACTAACAGTACAATGGATACATAGCCAGCAAAGTAATCTACCTACAACATTCAAGTTCTGGTTTGAATGTAATATGTTAGCAAATGCAGTATGAATCAAAGAGATATACTGTATATTATTTGTATTTTGTATCTTAATGTATTTATATGAACACAAACTCATGTTAGGTTAGGTTAGGTTAGGTTGACTGCTAATAATGAGTGTATGTTTGAGGGCAACATTATTTCGGTGAAATTGAAAGGGTGCTGCGGCTGAAATCCAGATGGGACTCTGCTGTATCTCAAACCTGTAACCCCAGTGGTCCTAAATATAGTATGTGAACAAATTGCTGAACATCTAAACATGACATAGTAGGCTATGCCTAGTAAATGGCATCCACAAGACAAATAAGCAATATAAAGTGATGAAAAACAATTTCTTACGCTTGACCTCAGTTCAGGTTAAAAAAAATAAAGTAGGTTGTCTTATATGAGCTGGTGCAGGGCATTGCTGTCCCTAGAACCCTGTGTCATGTCATTTCTATAAGTGGCTATAGGCGGCGAGAGGTCCAGGTCAAATGATTAATGTAGGCTGAGGATGAGGATATTTAAAGGATGAAGCTATGCTTCTGGGAGAGCAACAAGGGAGATAGAGTGATATGATTTATCACACACAGAGCCGGAAATAAGCTGCCCTCACCAATAAAGCAAAACAAAATATTCCCTTGTAATGGTGGTGCATGGAAGTCACTGTGCTGGTCACTGCTAGCTTTCTGCGATCCCCAGATCAAGCATAATTAGGTTTTTCTCCTTGCCTTGCAAAACAAAACCGGCATAGCCTGTGATTTATGAATGGCCTGTCGTCAGGGGGAACTGTGGCGCAGGGCTGGATCTCGGCGCACGGCGTATGACTTCCGCCCACAGCCAGACCAGCAGGGGGCACCCTCGTGTTCATGCGGACAGACAAGTGCGGTGACTGCAAAATTCACATACATGTGTTAATTAAATACATTATGCAAGTTTTAATGACCTGTCTAGAGAACCACTGAATAATATAACACTGAACAGGTAAAGGAGCCATATATAATTTCTAACGCCATCTTCTCTCCACAAGGGAGAACTGCAATCCAAACCCAAAGCATGACACTGCCTCGCTAGTTGCCCTCGGTCGTCCACAGGCGAATCTGCGTCTCTGTGCGTGGTGGTACATTGTTGAACATAGTGTGATGGGAAGCCGGCTATTGTGGCGTCCAAAATGTCAAGCGATTAGTCTTATTAGTCGGACAAGTAGGCTAATTAATTATTTATTTACATAGCAATTTTGAATTATATTATATCAATGCATTAGGTATAGAGATTTCTAGTGCCCAGTGAATATTTTTGCAGTAAAATGCTATCCAGGCATTCAGGTGAAAACCCGGCTATATTTTGTTGAAAAGTGTACGTTTTCTAGCCGACTAGGACGGATCTGTATCCGGATAAAACGTGAGCTATATTGCGGTTAACCTAATCAGTCTATATCAAAACATCTCTCAACCAAGATGTCCCCCCCCTTTAGACATCTAGATTCCAGCCTTTGTTCACTGGGTGAAGTGATTTGTCTTATGTGGGCTACCTGTGTGCAGTGTTGTTCGATATGCATGTAGAGTAACGCTAGCTATGATAGCTGGACAGCTAATGTTAGCATTATTCATTGTTTATGCAGCTTAGAGAATCTGTTTACAGCTAATTCAGCCATTTCTTCACTATAACTCTAACTGGAAACCAGCTGTGTGTTTTATTTGTGAGGAAAAGATGGGCGTGCTACTGGCTACTGGCTGTTGGTGGCAGTAACCTGACCAGACATAACAGACATAAACAAAACACGATTCATGAAATATATTTGAAAGTTCATAGTCAATATATTTTTGGGAGAAAAAGCAATACTTTTGCATCTTTCTGCAAGCTCTGTGAATGACTTTTTACATTTTTTTAAATAAATATTTGTCTACAAGAAAAAGTTACCTATAGGTGCAAATAAGTTTTTTTATAGGTGCTATAGATAACTTTTTAATAAAGACAAATAATAATAAAAAATTATTAACACATGGTAAGACATTTTTTCATCCCATCTTGTGCCCAACATCATGACATTTTCATCAAACTCCACAGCCAATTATTCCGTCAATATTACCCTTGTAACACTTGTGGGTCTGCTTAAGCAGCACTGTAAACAGTGGATAAGAGATCAATGTGATTTTGTTAGGGGGAAAACAGGGAGACCAGTCACACCCAATATTTTCACGTTAATAAATTGCTAGACTAGCTATACTTGTGCGACTTCGTGAGACTTGACGTTTGACTACGTGAGACTAGGTGGTCCTGCAGTGTGTCTCCCCCAAAGTTTAAATGAAACCTATGCCTCTGCCCAAAACACATTGCAGAACACGCAAAGAGTGCAAACCTTCTCCTACTTCTACAGCTGTGTTGTCAATATGACATTGATACAGCTTATTCAGCCTAATGAAGTTTGTGGACTAAGCAGATTGGTTATAGCATCTTTTTGGTTTTTGGTTTGGCTTGTACCTAGGTCGCCCAGCACTCTAGAGTTGCTATACTCTACTGAAGTAAGCACTTTTTATTTATATGCTTTTCTCTCTTTCCTTTGAACATGAAAACTGAGCTCAGCGAGCTTTATGAGGAGTACGCACCTAATTTACAGCCTCTTACCAAGGGGGACTGGAGTTCACTTGGCACCCATTGATTTTACTTAAAAGCCTACAAAATTGAAAGGACCTCGACGGGAGGCTTTCATAAAACAAGCTCACACCTTTTCTTTTCCTGTCGTCAGGCACCTGGGCCTGTAATTGAGGTCAATTGATTAGTTTTAACAAGGTTTTTTTTCTATTAACAACCAGGGAGTATAATTGACTTTGCTTCATTTCTGTCTTTAGGGAATGCGTGGGGGAAAAAAAGGATGACTTGTAGTTTGTTTCCGAAAAGCCTTCCCTCGCTCTCTCTTTGCGGGCGAAAGAGTGCTGTTGTTATTTATACGCCTGCTTTGTAGTAGCCTACCGGAGGGTCTGAATCAGTGGGTTGAGACGAAGGACTCGGCGGCAAGGCCCGGCGAAGGCTGACGCATTTCACAGCCATGCCGGATCCAGCCAGCCACGCTCTTCTTCACTTATACACATAATTATACACATAATCCGCGTAATGAGATTTTCAATGGCATGGGCTAAACAGAAACCCTCAGGGGCTGCCTGCTTCACTCCTGCAAAAGAGGCCATTACAAAAGCGCATCTTCTTTCTTGTGAAGAATGAGAAAAGTCCTGTTGCGTCCGTCCCACAGCGAGGTCCCCCTCCTCCCCGGGCCACCGGAATGGCAGTTCTCGGCCACGCACCGGGACCATTCCAGCTCCTCGTACTTTTATCCCAAATACAATACTACTCTCGCTCCGTTGAGCTTCTGAAACAAGTCTATCTGCTATGATTTTCTGAATACGTGCAACCTATGGGGCCAGCTCCGTGAAATTACCCGTTACTGAACTAGGAAAGCATCTGCATTTGCGGTTGTGTGACCTCAGGTGTGAGAGTTTGTCTGTCTAGCAGGAGAGGCTTATCGATCTCAGACATGATCTTTTCTGTCCCCCCACCTGAGGTCCACTCTTTGGCCTCCGTCCAACCGGGCCCAGCAGCATATCCAATCTCTGGGTTCAAGTGCTGCAGCAGCCACTACTACAGAGCGCCTTGTTGTCTGAGAGTAAGGAACCTATCCCATCAGCCCCTCCCCCAGCCCTGCCCCCAGGCCCCCCCCCCCTGCTCATCCACAGCACAATCAATTATGAAGCGCGCTCAGCCCAGCTGCTTCTCAAAGATAAAGACAATGCTAATTGATCTGCATTGATCATATTGACTCACCGACATGTCACAGCCAATTAGCTCACAGGCCGTGCCTGAATGGGAGACCAAACGAGTCGGACAAGAATATAACCTTTATTAAATATAAGTTAGACAAGTTCCAATAATTATTAAAAGGCAAGTCGGTGCTCAGATTTTACATGCAAGGATCTCCAGCTGCATGAGGATGCCCTGGATCCGTCGGAAACATACTACCTAACACAGCTTTAAAACATGGTCCGCCCGGCAGTCAGCAACGAGCAGACTGAACCCACGCCCATTTAACCCCTCCCCAATCACCCCGGCCCAGCTGGTCTCCATCTCGCCAGACCTCCCCCTCCCGATCGCATAACTCCTGCAGGAGAGAAAGAGAAAGGAACCAGCACCATTGCATAGACCCAGACCAAGGGCCCCCTAATGGATAGGAGGGTCCGTCACACTTCCCCCCATAAGAACAGGGTTCCCCTCGGGAACACAGTTATCCCAGTTCTACTTCCCCCCCGTACACCCGCATGTGGACAACATTCATTAGCACCGTCAGCTCAGTTTCCATAGAATTTTCCATACTGACCATTCTGTGCAGGTGTTCCCCGCCCTGAACAGGTCTCCAATTCTTCACCCCCCAAGACTCATCCAAACCTGGAGAAACATTTAAGTGACAGAGATGGCCACCAGAAAGGGAACAACAAAACACAAATGTCAACAGGGAGCTCTTGACAGGGCATCTGCCACAACATTTTCTGAACCCTTGATGTGGCGAATATCCAAACAGTGGGATTGCAAGAACAAAGCCCATCTCATCAGCCTACGATTCGGGCACTGCAACGAATGCAAGAAGGTAATTGGATTGTGGTCTGTGTAGACTACCAGCGGAACACTAGAGTCCACATAGACCTCAAAATGGCGTAATGCCCAAATCAGTGCAAGAGTCTCCTTTTCAATTACGGAATAATTTAACTGAAATGCATTGAACTTCTTAGAGTAAAAGCTGACTGGCCGTTCCACCCCGCTGCTATCACATTGGAACAAAACAGCCCCAGTACCAACATCACTAGCATCCACATGCAGCTTGAAGGGTCGGTCCATACAAGGTGCCGCAAGAACAGGGGACACACAGAGAATAGACTTCACGTTCTCGAAAGCCTGCTGACAAGCATCAGACCATAGATACTTCACTTTACCCCTCAGCAACCCTGTCAACGGGGCCACCACCGTGGAAAAGTTCCTACAGAAACTACGGTAGTACCCCACAAGACCTAAAAACCGCTGAAGTTCCTTCTTGGTTACGGGAACGGGATACTGGTCGATAGCTGCCACCTTCGCACGCACCGGCCGCATGTTCCCCTGTCCTACTACCTTGCCCAGGTACGTGACGGTGGCCTTTGCGAACTCACACTTCACTAGGTTGATTGTCAACCGTGCCTCCCCCAACCGGGTAAACAGCTTCCTAATACGACACACATGCTCCTCCCATGTATCGCTATAAATTACTACGTCATCTAGGTAGACTGCGCACCCCTCCAGTCCAGACACCACCCTGTTCATCAGACGCTGGAACGTCGCCGGTGCATTCCGCAACCCGAAGCTCATCACAGTATAGGAGAAAAGCCCAGAAGGTGTTATGAAGGCCGAAATCTCCCTTGCCCGTCTAGAGAGAGGTACCTGCCAGTAACCCTTTAGTAAATCAAATTTACTGACATATCGCGCAGAACCAACCTGGTCAACGCAATCCTCCATGCGTGGCAATGGATACGCATCTGGCCTGGTAACCGCATTTACCTTCCGGTAGTCCGTACAAAATCTAGGACTTTTATCCGACTTGTCAACCAGCAAACAAGGTGATGCCCAACCCGAAAAAGAGGGTTCCGCTATCCCATTCTTGAGCATGTAATCAATCTCCTTATCCATCACCTTGCGCTTCTCTGCTGATACCCGATAGAAACGCTGACGAATTGGCTGCGCCCCACCTACATCAATATCATGCTCTATCAGGTGCGTCCGGCTTGGTGTATCCCCAAACAACCCCGGACAATCGGTAATAAGAGCAGACAGCTCAAGCCCCTTCTCCTCCGACAAATGTCCCAACAAAGTCTCCAGATTACACAGCGTCTCAGAGTTCTTCAGCCGCCCACGCAGCAAACACTCATCAGGCGGTGCTACTCCTTCATCCTCCTGATCGGAGGGAAAACCTGATGAACTCCCCACTATTGCGGCTACCGACACTGGTTTCACAGCCTCCCCCAAACCCTCACCCGACACAACCCCCTGAGACGCCCGAGTGTAATAGCGTTTTAAGAGGTTTATGTGACAGAGCTGAGTGGACTTTCTACGGTCTGGTGTTAACACCAGGTAATTCAGGTTCGAAACCCGGCGTAATACCGTAAACGGACCCGCAAACTTGGCCTGAAATGGAGAGTTGGCAACCGGCAACAACGCCAGAACCTGATCCCCTGGACTAAACTGACGCTGCTCAGTATTCCGGTCATACAAACATTTCATTTTCTCCTGCGCCGCGACTAGATTTTCTTTAGCCATTTCCCCGGCCGCATACAACCGATGACGAAAACCATCCACGTACTTGGCCAAATTTTCTGGGGGTTTTGGTGATGTCACGGCATCATGTAAAAGCGTAAGCGGCCCACGCACCGTATGCCCAAAAACCAATTCATTAGGGCTAAACCTGGTGCTTTCTTGCACCACCTCCCTGGCTGCTAACAATAGCCATGGCAGCCCTTCCTCCCAATCACGGTTCAACTCCACACAATAGCCACGTAACAGAGACTTAAGGGACTGATGAAATCGCTCCAACGCCCCTTGGCTTTGCGCATGATATGCGGAGGCCTGGCTATGCTTAACCCGCAATTGTCTTAACACTTGGGCGAACAGATGTGATGAAAAATTTGAGCCCTGATCGCTTTGAATTACCCTTGGAATTCCAAAGATAGCTATAAACTGTGTCAAGGCCTTAACCACTGATTTAGCGGTAATAGACCGCAATGGATATGCAGCTGGATACCTTGTACGCTGACACATTACTGTAAGCAAGTAAACGCTACCAGATTTTGAAGGCGGCAACGGTCCCACACAGTCTATTATCAGGTGCTCAAATGGCTGTGCAGCCGGCCCAATCGGACACAACGGAGCTGGCTTCAGGACCTGATTCGGCTTACCTGTCATCTGACATGTATGACACGATCTAATGTAACCGGAAACATCCCTCTTCAACAGGGGCCAGAAAAAGTACCGCAAAATGTACTCATATGTTTTCCGCACTCCCAAGTGCCCCGACTGATCATGAGAGGTTTTCAACACCTCCTCTCTGAACTTGGAAGGAACAACAATCTGGAAAACTGGATTACCACTAAAAGCCTCCCCATGTGGCCACCATTTTCTGACTAACAGATTGTCCTGCATTAAGTACCCATTCGCAGCACTCCTCCCCTCAACCCCATTAAGAACCCTATCAAACAATGGAACCAGAGAGGGGTCAGTTCCCTGTTCCGCCACCAGGTCCCCACGAGAAACAGACAAAAGAGAGTCAGGACAAACCACAGAGAATTCCCCACTCTCTGCCTCCCCCATGAGTTCCAACTCAGCTTCCGCACGGCACATTGCCCGAGTCACTGCACAGGCTGCAAAAACCCCAGGAAAACAGCGAGCACTCTCATCCGGTGCTCCTGTTACACAAGGAACAGATGTCACTACAGGAAGGGGAAAAACCCCAGCCCAAACACGGCTCCCCGCTAAATCATTTCCCAGTATGATATCCACGCCCTCCACCGGCAAAGCAGGGCGCACTCCCATAACAACCTCCCCCTGAACCAATGCACAATCCAACACCAGTTTATGTAATGGAACCGGCAATACCTCCAGACTCATTCCGCGCATCAGGACGTGGTCCCCCGTACTGCTCTTATGCGAAAAAGGCAATACAGAGCTCACAATATATGAGGTAAAAGCCCCAGTATCTCTCAAAATCTTTACTGGTACGGTGACATCACTCCCCACCACTGAGACACGCCCATCAGACACGAAGGCCGAGAACTCAGACTCCAACCGGCACTCCACCTGCTGGCCAGGAAAAACGACAGACCCAACATGCTCATTACCAACAGGGCCAGCAACTGCCGCAGGCTTAACCTGGCCTCCATTACTGCCATATCTCCCCTGTCTAGCATTAGCCTTAGGACAATCAGCTTTCCAATGCCCCCTACCCTTACAGTAATGACACGTATTGGCCGCATCAGCTGCCCCCTGACCCCGTTCACCTGCTGCCCGAGGTCTACCGCCATCCCCTCCATAAGCAACGTTCTCCCGTGCCCAATATTCACGGTTACCCCGGTGTATAAGAGCATATTCATCTGCCAGTGTAGCAGCCTCTGCCGCAGTCTTCACCTTATGTTCATTTACATATGTGGCAATATTGCTAGGAACAGAATCGATAAACTGCTCCAACACCACCAAATCACATAAAGCGTCATAAGACTCCACTTTCAATGCGGCACACCACCTATTAAAATGAGTCAATAACTCTCTGGCAAACTCCACATGGCTCTGCCTATCCCCCATCTGCCATTTACGAAACTTCAAGCGATAAGCATCTGGGACAAGCTCATAAGTTCTCAACACCGCAGCCTTGACTGTCAAATAACATTTGCTCTCAGCAATGGTAAGGGCCGTGTATGCTTCCTGTGCCCTACCCGTTAGTACACACTGCAAAAGCAAGGTACGGTCTGAATCTGACCACTCCCTACTCTCACTCACCCGCTCAAAGAGCGAGAAAAAGGTGTCTGGGTCCCGTTCAGAAAATTTGGGCACCAAAGGCAGATTATTCCGAACATCGAAAGAGCGAGCAACAGAAACACCAGACCCGCGTCCCTCAGAGTTACGCTTATCCAACATACGCTCCTCTATCTCAAGTTTTTTAACTTCAAACATCAATCTCTCAACCTCAATCCGCTGTCTCTCCATCTCAGCAGCAGTTCTCAATCTCTCTACCTCAGTCCTCTCTTTCTCAATAGCCAATCGGTCCGCCGCACCTATCAGAAGCAACTCTTTCCTTTGCTCGAAACTCAAACAAACTTCACTAGGGCCCAACACCACAGCTCCCAACTCAGGACCACCATAGGCTTTCTGCTCAGATAATCCAATCCTAAACAGATGTTTAACAATAGCAGATTGAAAGCTCTCCTTTGCTCGCCTATCAGCGACATCCAAACTAAAATGATCCGCAATACACGCCAGCTGATCCCGCGAACAGCGCTCCAATAGCTCCTCCGACGGATCAGCACAAAACTCCTCCACGCTAGCCATAACAATACTGTATGGACCGACCAAAACACGATCAAAAAAACAATAACAACCGTTCTAAAACCTTCTATATTACCTCGCGTGGCACTGAGTTACCGCAATCTAACACCCAGTCCCTCTAACTACCTACCCAGAACTAAAATAAATCAACCCTAATCTTCATACAGCCAACTGCGATGGGATATTGAAACACTTACCCAGTGGCCCGGCCTAGCAAGCAATCTGCTCACCTAGCACAGCCACGGATGTGTACCCGGCACCCCCTCCGCTCACACTGTGCTCTGGTCAGTGTCAGCCGTACAAAAACAAAAAACCACCCACCCACAGCGAAAGCCGCTCTACAACTAACAGGGACAGACAATGGTTAATTTAAACGCTTCCGAAATACCCTCAGCGCCACTCGATTTAACCTAAAAACATTCGGTTACTTAGTACCAACCTCCTTTCAAAATTTACAATCCACAATTTGCATTATCCAACGCAGCAAACGACTAACTCACCGACTCGAAAAAGCGTCTCCCAAACAATCCTGATCTCGCAAGCCATTCACAACTTGCGGCACATAAGTTCTCATGAAATCGCAGCGTCATGACCCACTTGTCAAATGACATCCCGGACGAGCCCCCATGTCACAGCCAATTAGCTCACAGGCCGTGCCTGAATGGGAGACCAAACGAGTCGGACAAGAATATAACCTTTATTAAATATAAGTTAGACAAGTTCCAATAATTATTAAAAGGCAAGTCGGTGCTCAGATTTTACATGCAAGGATCTCCAGCTGCATGAGGATGCCCTGGATCCGTCGGAAACATACTACCTAACACAGCTTTAAAACATGGTCCGCCCGGCAGTCAGCAACGAGCAGACTGAACCCACGCCCATTTAACCCCTCCCCAATCACCCCGGCCCAGCTGGTCTCCATCTCGCCAGACCTCCCCCTCCCGATCGCATAACTCCTGCAGGAGAGAAAGAGAAAGGAACCAGCACCATTGCATAGACCCAGACCAAGGGCCCCCTAATGGATAGGAGGGTCCGTCACAGACATTACAACACAGCTGAAATCTGAAATTAGGGTCGACCCACACTACCATTTCTACTGCTTATGGTAGCTTTCTCTGTCAAGCCTGACTCCAGCATGCTTAATGGAAAATATTATCAAGGCTTCCCCGGAATCTCACATGATCTAAAAAGCACTTTTAATGCAGTAGCACTACCTCCTTTTTTCAATATGACTGCATACTGGCATTATTCTGTAACAGCATACAAAAGCAGGGGAGTGAAGCGATGGCGTTGGCGGTAAGAAGCAGATTGGGAGGGAAAATTTAACACGACAGCTTCTCCCACACTGATGCATGCCATTGATCCTATTACTGGCACACATAATGAGGTGGGAATTGAGTGGCTTGTTTCACTTTATTTTGCATTTAATTTCCAGCAAAAAAAATATCAGAAAGACTTTGTGCAATAGTAAATTCATTAAAAAGGGAAAATGCTTGGTTGTATTTTCTTTGATTTCAGTCCAAGCAGAAACATATTTGAGGCTAATATTTTTTATTCAGAAACGGCGACATTTGCTCCTTAGGAAAGATGGAGACAACATATCAAACCCGAATGAAAAGCATATTTAAAACAATGTAAAACGTACTCGAAAAATTCTAATCATACTAAATGAGCCTCTAAGAATTTGTCTGAATAGCAGCCTCGAATGGCAGGCAGCAGGCTAGGGGTGGAGCAGAATGTCTCGACTGAAATTCATTTTTGTCAGGGAGCTGAAAATGAATTCTGAATGAATAAAACATCTATTTGCATGGATTTACCACCTCTGCCACACCATTCAAATTATAGCCTATTTAAGTCCTCCTTGCTTTCATTTGAGGCAGCTACTTACATGAGCCATTGAGTACTGTAAGTGCATCGCAGTTCTGAATGATAATGAGGAAGATGTTTGGGTGTGTTGAGGTATGAAAACCGTTTTAATGATCGGTTTTAATCGGGTAATTACATATCATGCTCTTATAGGGTTAGTGTTAGTGGTAAGTGGTCAGGAATACTGGGTGTCCTGTTTAATGCTGCACAGGTCAATGCAGCCACAGATCCGGCATGCAACAGGACCCACGAACGATGAGGGACCCCTCACCCCCCTCAGCAGCAGGAAGCACTCTTTTAGTTTAAAACTCTCGTAATTAAAATGTAATGTTATGTTCAAATCACAGAGCCGTAATGAGAAAGCGGTCTAATTGTGTCTCACTAGTCATTTATATTCAATTACTTTTATTAAGTCTGCATTCCTCTACACTTGGGATGTCGGACAAGGTTTGTGGAAGGCTGCATGTAACCTAGGCTTTGGCCCAACCTCTACTTCCAGTCGTTTCATTTGGCCTGTCATTCAGTTGTGTTTTTTTTTTTTTTTTACTGTTTTTTTGAGCAGAACACAAAACTATCTTGCGCCCTGTACATTTTCACTGCAGTAATATTCTTGACTGTAATTGTGCAGGCCTAATTAACTGATTGAGCCACTTAAGTTCACGGCATTTTCTGAGACAAAAACCTGCTTGCTCTTGGTCAACAAGGAATTGAGTTTAACAGTTCTGCTCTATACTCACTGCTCCAGAAAATGGTTTTTGAATGTGGTGCAAACAAAGTCAATACAGACGAGTTAAAGTAGATATAGTATGGAAAGGCCTATTAATACAGTGAAGAAAAGGGTGTTGAATCAACTGTGGTTCAAATTAACTGCCTGTAGTCCCCCAGAGTCTCCAAGCTGCAGTCCGTCCGCAGGGCCCATTTTATACTCTGTGTTCACATCTCCCCCTGCTGGTGACACTGGGACATCGCCCAACCTCATGATAAACTGTTGGGAAACTTCGACGACTATCAACAATTTCAGGTTAGGTTGTTGAAGTTAGCATTTATATCACCCCTTCTGAGGCCCAGTTCATATATGCTCAAAAATATCTTTGCCATATTAATGCTTACAAAATATTAATATTGCAACCTTGACACTCTGACATACTGTACATTATATGTGCACAAAATAACTGCAAAAGCTTCCCTCAGACAGTACATCTTATAGCTGGGTTTAGGCATTGCCATGCTAATTGTGACAAGTAATATTTTTGGTAATGCCTCTATATCATTTTCATTTTGGCCTTGATTTGTTCCCTAAACGGAGCCCCGTGTAGCGGGCTCCCTCCCTGCAATGCAGTCTGGGACGGGGGCCGTTCAGGCTGCGCATCCCTGTGAGCTGGATGAGCGAGAACGTGATACCGAGCGGGGAGGGGGGAAGCCTCCCTGCACTCTGCGGGCGATACGACCGCTGCTCGTTGTGCACTGGCCCGTGGCCTCCCGTGATGCAATGCAGCGCGGGCGAAGTGTCCCTACCGTGCGCTCAGCGGAGGAGGCTCGACGCGGGGGTGCTGATGGGATCGGGGGTGAAGTCTCGGGGAAGTCACGGTGCCGTTCTGTTCAATTAAAGCGTCCCTCACTCCATGTTCTAGAGCTCTGACAGCGCAATTAATTTTACAGTGGAAATGAGAATGCAGCTAAGAAGCACTTCTTATAGAGAGAGAGAGAGGGAGGGGTAAGGGAGAGAGAGGGGGAAGGGAGAGAGAGAGGGAGAGAGCGGGAGGGGGAAGGGAGAGAGAGAGGGGGAAGGAAGAGAGAGAGGGAGAGAGAGGGAGGGAGAGGCAGAGCAGAGAAAGTGAGCGAGCCCTCATAAAGCTGCTTGATAACAATCGCGCTCCTTGCAGCAGGAATGACTCTGGGCTCCCCTCCTCTTCAGCTCAATCTTTAAAATAAAAGGCAGGCAAGTTAGATAATAGCTGAGTCCCCATAATGGGGAAACAAGGTTGCGTCATTTAAGAGACGAGCGAGAGACTAAAGCATCCCCTTCTGATTCCCCTACGGCCGCTCCCTGTGGGAGCTCTTTTAACTGCATTAACCATAATCCATCACACCAAGAACATGTGTAAATGCATTTCTCTAAAGTGCACACAGCCTAAATAAGATTCTTGATGGTCTGGATCAGGTTACCTCTATGATCTTGCGTCATCCCATAGTTCTCTTTTTTCTAACGAACCCCACTAGAGTTAGAACTGATTTTCAGCTACTGAGTCACTTGGTCCAATGCGACAATGAGGGACAGATACTTATTGAGGGGGTGAGGGGTCGCAGTTATAGTGATTGAGTGTAGTAAATGCTGTTAATGTAAAATATAGGTTGGTTACTGTCTGTTGGAACAGCAAGATATATCAGCGGAGTATCTTTACAACGGAAGCAGACTCGCTACAGTTGGCAGTTTGGCTGCCCTTTTATCAAAGGCATATGTTTCACAGTCCCCCCCCCCCCCTACAGTATTCAGTATTCTCATTCTCAGTCATTTTTTCTGATGAAAGCATTTCAGAGGTAAGTAAAATGGTTCCCTCTGTGACATTCAGCGAGTTCCAGTCTTTTGTCTTTACACAAGAAATAGTCCCTGCAGTCTCTATTGAGCACTCCAAGCCATAATATCTCCATTTCCCACTTGCTGCTCTGAAGCAAATGGAAATATTGACATATTGCATTGACTGATTTCTGAAGAGGTCCTCTAAATTATTTCAGATAAAATAATAACTCGAAATGTCTCATGGAATAAATTCTGTAGTCAATAAACACTGCGCTTGAAATAGTGTACAGCAGGGGTGTGCAATCTTATCCGAAAAGGGCCGGTGAGGGTGCAGGTTTCTGTTTCAGCCCAGCACTAAGACACCTGATTCTGCTTCTCAAGGTGTTGATTTAAGTTCATTCGTTGAATCAGGAGTCCCACACCAGCCCTTTTCGGATTAGATTGGACACCCCTGATGTACACGGTTTCCTCTGCATCAGTGATTAACAACAAAACACACTCTTAGCATATGCTGCTATGGAGCTCCATCACATCACTGACTGGTTTGAATTACACTCTTAGCATAGGCTGCTATGGAGCTCCATCACTGACTTACACTCTTAGCATATGCTGCTATGGAGCTCCATCACATCACTGACTGGTTTGAATTACACTCTTAGCATAGGCTGCTATGGAGCTCCATCACTGACTGGTTTGAATTACACTCTTAGCATAGGCTGCTATGGAGCTCCATCACATCACTGACTGGTTTGAATTACACTCTTAGCATAGGCTGCTATGGAGCTCCATCACATCACTGACTGGTTTGAATTACACTCTTATCATAGGCTGCTATGGAGCTCCATCACATCACTGACTGGTTTGAATTACACTCTTAGCATAGGCTGCTATGGAGCTCCATCACATCACTGACTGGTTTGAATTACACTCTTAGCATAGGCTGCTATGGAGCTCCATCACATCACTGACTGGTTTGAATTACACTCTTAGCATAGGCTGCTATGGAGCTCCATCACTGACTGGTTTGTATTGTATCTGTGCTGTACAGGTTGGAGCTTCAGCATGGGATCTGCCTACCAGTTCCACAGCTGGAGGGTGTTTGTGGTGGTCTGTGCGCTGCCGTGCGTCTGTGCAGTGGTGGCCCTCACTTTTATTCCAGAGAGCCCACGGTTCTTCCTCGAGGTAAACAGAAATGTGGAAGGGACTGCTGGATAAAGCCATATTGCAGTATTTCTCATTGTTAGTCAGCATTTAATTTGTAAATGCAGGCAGTTGATTATCCACTACCCTGAGCTAGAACTACTCTCACCTCGTTTATTTGGTATAAACCGTTTTTGTCTAATGTTACAGCTGTTATTATATTTCATGCCCTAACAGACAATACACACTATCAAATGTAAAATAAAAAACAAGAGCCTGTGGTACATGTAAAAACTGAAGGAATATGAACATGCAATGACTTTAATATAGCTCAGAGTTATGAAGTGATTATTAGTCTCACACACAGCCACTACGCACTATTGAGAGACAGAATATAATTGATGAAATGTTCCATCTCAGTGTACATTTAATTTAGCAACTCAGGTTACTTGTACCTTATTATTATTATTATTATTATTATTATTATTATTAATTATGAAAACACAAAAGAAAAACAACGGCTTGTCTTTTATGCTCAATAAATGATTGCGGATCATCTTGTTTTTTACCTTGAGGAAAAACAAGTTAATTAAGACGCAGTGGCCCCCTGGCTTTGCACACAAGGCTCAGAAACTGAAGGCGACTGTGGCGCTCTAGGCTGCAGACGCTGTCCCAGAGAATAGGCCTACCCAAGAGAATCACTCTTGCAATTCATTCATTATTCATTACAATTATTTGGCAGACGCTTTTATCCAAAGCGACGTACAATAAGCGACGTACAGTGACTCAACCATGTAATGACTCACACTTGTCGTGACTCTACCGCTCCATCATCTCGGCCCACCTCGAGAATGCGTGACAAGCGTGGATTTCACGAGCTCTGCTTTCGCCAGCGGCTAATCCCGCTGCCTCCGCTTCTCCCGTCAGGTGGGGAAGCATGACGAGGCCTGGATGATCCTCAAGCAGATCCACGACACCAACATGCGGGCGCGTGGGGAGCCGGAGAAAGTGTTCACTGTGAGTTGACGATGTGGATTTTCTCACTTTTAGGGCTAACTTAAGCGGCTTAACACCATTCGGGTAGTAGCGAAAACTGAGATCAAAGCTGCATGCACACGCAGACTGTCACAGCTATGCAGGCCCTGGTTGGACTTCTAATTTATGCAATGGCGGTGCATTGTTGTGTTGAGTGGTGCAATAGATTGCACGGTATCAGAATAATAAATTGGGAGGGAAAAAATATGCCATGATTTCAGATTTTTTGTCTTTGCACAGGTGAACAGAATCAAGATCCCAAAGCAAATTGACGAGTTTGTGGAGATGCAGTCAGAAACGAGGAACCCTGTCTCTAAAGTCTTCTTCCGAGTGAAGGCCGAGCTTTACGGGGTACGTGTGAAAATGATGTGTGGTATAGACAGTCATCTTAAACCTCCAATTACCTATGTTGAAAACGAGGCCTTTCATGTTTGACACTTGACTTGTCGCCTTCTTAATGTCTCCCAATTGACTAGCCTTTTATACCTAAATATTGAAAATCTGTGATAAACTTTCTGTTTTGGAGCCTGAGGTAAGTGGAAGTTTAAAGCCTGTATAAAATAGTACCCAGAATCACCCACAAAAAAATCTGAGATAAAAAGGTTGAATATTTTTGTGTGTTTTATACAGCTACAGAGCCTGGGGACAAAATGACCCCACACAACCTTTGATTCCAAAGTTGGTACAGGATTTTTGAAAACAGCATAACAGCAAATTAGGTTAACTGATTTTTAAGAGACGTCAATCACTGAATGGGGTCAAATTGACCCCGAACTTAATAGGAGGGTTAAACCTGTCAATTTGATTTTTAATGGTTTTGAATGGAGGGATGGAAACTTTTTTTTTTTTTTACTTCAGTTAGATTAATATGCATTATCTCTCTTTGCAGATTTGGTTGACCTTTCTGAAATGCTTCAACTACCCAGTGAAAGACAACACTATTAAACTTGCTATTGTGTGGTTTACACTGTCTTTTGGGTAAGCTACAACAACATCAATGCACAGATTGTTGATTTCTTATTAATTTTATTAATTTATTAATTAATTTATTTTGTTTATGACATTTTTCAGTCAAGAAAGCTTATTTTCTACATAAGCAGTTTAATGTATTCGCTTTTACATTTAATCTGCGCCCTGGCTTTATTTGATTGTGTCAAGCATTTTCTATTGGGGAATCAAAATGTTTTTCACTCTTATAATTGAACTCATGAATTAAAACTGGATAACAACATAATACACTATCAACACAGCCTATGTGATAACAGTTTTTCACAGTATATTAGAAATACTAAAATTGTTCTCTCTCTGTCTGACTTCGACAGTTTATATGGAATTACGATGGCAACGCACACTGAATACAGTATAAAGCAGACCAGTCAGTGTGCACAAGCCACATTTGCATTTCAATTTGAATGTATGAATGCACGGTTAAAGTATACTGGAGTATATTTTTAATCACCCCACACTGCACTACATCTTCATTGGCTGTAACAAAGCCTGACCTTTCTGAAATTCCTCAACTACCCAGTGAAAGACAACACTGTTAAACATGCTATTGTGTGGTTTACACTGTCTTTTGGTAAACCACACAGCCTTCAGCCTTTTCTACTTTGCGCTGAAAGTGCAATTTACATCGAGTCCTGCTGTTTGCTGTCAAATCCTTTAAATTATGCAGATAAAGTATATACATAAATTCTGCATATGTTGCATAATGTTATTTTCAGTATACTTAAAAATGGGATTGAAAATGACCACTCTTCAAAAGTAAACGGTACCTCAAATTCTACAAATGTGTCCAGTCTTATACAGCAGATGGTTGTAACTTGGCAGCCACGGCTGTTGTCAATTGACTTGTTAGCACAGGCAGGACAGACAGCACATCAGCATCGACAGCATAGACAGGACAGACAGCACATCAGCATCGACAGCATAGACAGCACATCAGCATCGACAGCATAGACAGGACAGACAGCACATCAGCATCGACAGCATAGACAGGACAGACAGCATAGGCAGGACAGACAGCACATCAGCATAGACAGCATAGACAGGACAGACAGCACATCAGCATCGACAGCATAGACAGGACAGACAGCACATCAGCATCGACAGCATAGACAGGACAGACAGCACATCAGCATAGACAGCATAGACAGGACAGACAGCACATCAGCATAGGCAGGACAGACAGCACATCAGCATCGACAGCATAGACAGGACAGACAGCACATCAGCATAGACAGGACAGACAGCACATCAGCATCGACAGCATAGACAGGACAGACGGCACATCAGCATCGACAGCATAGACAGGACAGACAGCACATCAGCATCGACAGCATAGGCAGGACAGACGGCACATCAGCATCGACAGCATAGACAGGACAGACAGCACATCAGCATCGACAGCATAGACAGGACAGACAGCACATCAGCATCGACAGCATAGACAGGACAGACAGCACATCAGCATAGACAGCATCGACAGGACAGACAGCACATCAGCATCGACAGGACAGACAGCACATCAGCATAGACAGGACAGACAGCACATCAGCATCGACAGCATAGACAGGACAGACAGCACATTAGCATTAGACTCATACTGGGATTAGCATAAGCCATGTGCTGAATAACAGTTGTGCTGAACAAATAATAGAAATAAGCAATAGAAATAAGCGACCCCCACAGACAGACACATACGTATTATTACCATCCTTGATAAAGACGAGCAAAGAAGGTTGTATAAAATACAGGTACTGAGCTATATTTTATGGTTCAAAAATAGGAAAATTATATTCTTTTGTACTAATACAGGTGCTCTGAGAAAAACATTTTGTTTAGAAAGTACTTTTTTTGTCACAATTATTTACTCCCCTGTTTTCAAGACTTATTCCATCCTCCCTCACAAGAAATGTAACTGTTTTACAAGTTTGGTGAACGTAAAATGTTCGATCCGGTTCAGGTCTGGAGACTGATATGGCCATTGCAAACAATAATTTTGTGGTGATTTAACCATTTGTTTGTTGATTTTAAGGTATCAACAAACTTGGGATAATTGTCTTGCTGAAAGATTACTGAATCTTACCCATTACGGAAAATAACATTACCTGTTAAGTGTGTGTGTGTGTGTGTGTGTGCGTGTCTGCATGCATGTCTGCATGCATGTGTGTGTGTGTACAAAACTCAGCAACGTTAGGTTACCTTAAAACACCTTTCTAAGACATGTCCTTAGATTGTCCTTCTTCGATTAACTAACCGAAGGCTCCCATAGAACAGACACCAGGGTGGTCACAGAGTAGATTTGCGGCTTTATCTTCATCTTCATAAACTCTTGCTGATCCTCCCATTGTGTTAATGTGACTGTTTCCCCAGTGTCTGTAGCCCTCTGTCTATCTGCACTGCGTGTCTGAGGCTCACTTGGGGGTGATAAGAGTGACGCTGGTTGCACAGCTCGGCCCTGTGGACCCGAGAGTAAATGAAGCTTCCTCCTCTTTTTCTTGACGATAGGAAGCACAGGCCGGTCAGCTTCAGGATGATTACCTGCAGTGTGTTCCCCATCCCAGAGTTAATTGTATTGTCTTGGCTTTCTGCATTGTGCTCTCAGGCCTGCAGGCTGGAAATGTGCCCTTTTAGCCTGATCAAACAAAACCAAAGTGCCGTTTATCAAAGTATTAATAATGCACATTTAGAAACAGCTCTGTCCTGAGGTTTGGTATCCAGGAGACATAGACTAAGGCACAGGCCTTATCATGTTTATCATGCAATAATTTCACAGTTTAGTACTCACTCAACCTATATAAGTGACCTTAAGCATCATTCTTTGTTGCGGTGGAGTTTTAAGATGGCGGGTTTGAAAAAAGGCCCTCTGTAACATCCTTTTATGGATGGAAACAGTGGAAATAGAGAAGCATGCAGCCTAATCTCACAGTGTCACATGGTTAGATGAGAGTGGTCAGATATGGCATTGTGGAACAGTAAATTAATGGTGATGAAAGACTTGGCACGCAGTTTCTATATTGATTTATTTCATGTGACATAAATCTGGAACGTTGTGAACCCCCCCCAAATCCTGTTTACCATGGAGCCTGTTGCTATGGTGACACCTGACTGACCAAGACTCCATTATCTCTTGTTTTCATCTCAAGATCAAATGATGTCTGGTCATGACTCAGAGTTTTACTGCATCTCTGAAAATGCTAATACAGTGTGGAGAAAAGGTGAAGCGCTGTTAAATGTGGTCATTCTATTGTTTTATTATTTCAATAACTGCTCACACTGTCCTGTGTTTTCCCTCCACCAGACCAGACAGATCATAACAATTTTGTTACTATGATTATGAGGAGAATAAAAATTACCCTAATTATAGCTTTTCGAGTATAATATTGTGTTGGTGAAAGTTTGTGGTTGGGGCTGGAAATTTTCAGATAATTAATGTTGAATTCAGCTATATCTTCAAATATTATTACAACTAAAATATATATATTTATATATATATATATATATATGTTTGAGTACTTGGGAAAATAGAAGGTGTTTTGATAGAATTGGTCAGTAAGCAACTTCTGCTTTTCCACAAATGGGTGATCAAAGATGTAGTTTTTCAGGAAAAGTGATTATCCTGTTAGAATACTGTCGTGTGCTGTACTGCACATTACATCAACCATTCCTGGGAAAGCTCTGCATGTCCTGTCTGGAAATAGAACATTTCCAGCCATGCAATAAGTGGTTGCCAATTTTTTTTTAGTTGAAAATAAATAGTGATCATTGAATAATATGATCTTTGCTGTTGAAAAGTATTGCCAACTTTGCTGTTCTTTTTTAAAAGCACAAAAATACTGAAATGTCAAAGAGCAAAAATGCAGCCAAAACAACCACTAAAATGTCCAACTAAAAAATGTCCTTTATTGTTGCCGGTCTGAATGCTTCATTTTCTTCTGCTGTGTCTTATCGCTCGTCCTGTCTGGATGCAGATTCTATGGCCTGTCCGTCTGGTTCCCCGATGTTATCAAGCACCTGCAGGCGGACGAGTACGCCTCCAAAGTCAAGACCCACACCAACGAGCGAATCGAGGACTTCACCTTCAATTTCACCGTGGAGAACCAGATCCATACCAATGGGTTGTTCATCAGTGACAGGTTGGGGGCGCTGAAACTTATGCTTTCTCTTTTATCTGTGCTGAAGCCCGGAAATTAAAATCCTTATCTCTTCCAGCGAACCCTTTCTGCTGCTGGTTTTCTTGCTCTCCTTTTCCAAGGAGGAAAGAAAACATGAATTAATATGCCGTTGCTTGCAGCGGGGCCCATAAAAGTAAAAAAGAATAACATTACAGCGCATCTCATTAATATTGTCCAGCAGAATAACATTCTTAACCTCCATCAGGGGTAAACCATTACTGCACTTCCTCCTGAAGAAAAATTCTGACATATTAATACACTCTGCAAAAGTAATAACTCAAATTACTGTTACAGATGAAGATGTATAAATTAAATGTGTTATGAAGTATTCAGAAAGACTTGCAGGGAACAGAGAACACATACTTGCAGTGGCATTTTATAACGCTTCACCCAGCAAGCAAATAAATGCTGAGTTAAGTGTCATTTTGACTCAATCACTGCTCAGAAATATCAATTTGCACTCTCTGTGTAGATTAATAGAAGAATAATGTACAATAAGACACCCCCCCCCCCCCCCTTTACATTGATAGAAGGATAATGTACAATTTGTTGTCAGCCATGCTTAAGCCGGTAGCTTGTTAGAATTCTGTATGACCCATGAGCGAAATTAGATGGATTCGCTGCAGGTTATGGTATCATTCTCATTCTCTGCACCATTGGCTCTTTTATAAGGTTTTCTTTTAGGGTAGGACATCAATGGAGGAATAAAACATTGTGAGGGGCCTGGTTTCGGAGAACCAGATGCAACAGGAAGGGGGATCAGAAAAAGTCTCCCACGAAAGTGAGGACCACTAGAGGGGGCGAGGAGTACGCGAACAGAGCATAAAATAAAGAAAGGGAATAAAAACTCCCGGCGTATAGCCAAACGAAAATCAACCCAGGAGAAGTGGGCGAGACTCGAAGACACGACTATTAGGTAGAAAATATCCCCCAAGCTCAACAATCGAGCTAAACGAAGGGGGAGACAGAAACAGAGAAGGAGGTGAAAATATCAAAATACAAGGAGAGAGGAGCGCTCTCAATACAAGAGGGCACTAAAACAGAGAGGTAGAGAAATGAAAGAAACAAAAGTAATTGTCTCTGAGAGAACAGCAAAGAACCAGAACGAGGAACAGAAAGTGCAAAAGAGAAAACAAAATCCTACAAAGGGGCTCTAATGCATCTAAAGCAAGTCCCACGTAAAATATTATAATTAAGATTGGTATATTTAACTTTGAAATGGCCAGCAGCTAAATTTGTTGTTTTCTCTTATAGGTTTATCAGCATGAAGTTCAAGTCGGTCACCTTCATCGACTCCACATTTCGAAATTGCTACTTTGAAGATGTGACATCTGTGGGCTCCTATTTCAGGAACTGCACATTCATCGAAGCTTTTTTCTACAACACTGGTGAGTCAGACCACTGTAATGAACCATTTCAAGACTGTACGCACGAAATAAAAAATAAAAAAATGTAAATAAACTCAAAGGAAAGTTTTATTTGGTATTGGGATCATGCAGCAATAAACACGTGGTACTTCCACCGAAACCCCTTTCTTTGATTTAATTTATTCCTAGAACAGCCATGGTGTCTTTTAAGGTTCTGCTTTCCTTCTGAAATGACGGTGAAAACAGAAGGGCCTGATGGGTAATATCCATAGCTTGAGGCCTACATCCCATATATATATACCTTCTGCAAAGGAGACAACAAAATGGACGCTGTGATGTTGTATTAACTGAGTCACTGCAGGGTGTACTCTTTCACTTCATTTGGAGTTAACCTAAGGCTTTTACTCTTACCCATTGGTGGCAAGCCTGACTGAGGCATACAGAAATGGATTGTTAATGCATTGGCAAAGCTTGGTTAGTTCTTAAAGACACTTAGAACATCAAGGCAATGAAAATCATAATTTTCTAAATAAGTATACACAAGGAGCCAAAGAAAAAAACAAATGCTATGATGTTATGTCTATTTTATTCATTAGATTTTACGTGAGATTTTTTATCCTGAAAGCAAGTTGGAATATGATACTGGTCACTATAGGAGGTAATTGGCATTGGCCATTTGTAAACGATGCATATTTCATGATTAACATAGCATTTACATTTTAGCCAATCGGCGGTTTCACCATTTTGTGGGAAGCCGATCAGAAGTGCAGAAATGCTACTAAAAAAGTGACTGCCAGGGCCTTTAAAGATGCCTCCAGAAAAGTCTGTGTCCGTTAAACTGTATTCCTTTTACTCTAGATATTGATGCTCTCTGTTAAACTGTATTGCTTCTTTTTACTCTAGATATTGATGCTTTCTGTTAAACTATTGCTTCTTTTTACTCTAGATATTGATGCTTTTTGTTAAACTGTATTGCTTCTTTTTACTCTAGATATTGATGCTTTCTGTTAAACTATTGCTTCTTTTTACTCTAGATATTGATGCTTTTTGTTAAACTGTATTGCTTCTTTTTACTCTAGATATTGATGCTTTTTGTTAAACTGTATTGCTTCTTTTTACTCTAGATATTGATGCTTTCTGTTAAACTATTGCTTCTTTTTACTCTAGATATTGATGCTTTCTGTTAAACTGTATTGCTTCTTTTTACTCTAGATATTGATGCTTTCTGTTAAACTGTATTCCTTTTACTCTAGATATTGATGCTCTCTGTTAAACTGTATTGCTTCTTTTTACTCTAGATATTGATGCTTTCTGTTAAACTGTATTGCTTCTTTTTACTCTAGATATTGATGCTATCTGTTAAACTGTATTGCTTCTTTTTACTCTAGATATTGATGCTTTCTGTTAAACTGTATTCGTTTTACTCTAGATATCGATGACTCCAAGCTGATAGACACAGAGGTGATAAACAGCACGTTCCACCACAACAAGACAGGCTGCCAGATGACGTTTGATGATGACTACAGTGCCTACTGGGTCTATTTTGTCAACTTCCTCGGAACGTTGGCAGTATTGCCGGGGAATATTGTGTCGGCACTTCTCATGGACAAAATTGGACGCCTATCAATGTTAGGTAATCTCCCCATTTTTAAACCACAGTCTGTATCTGCCATATAGAAAAATTGCAGACTTTGAAGATCACCAACAGGAATAGTATGGAACACATGGTTGGCTAAATGGTTGTAAGTAATCAAGGGTCTCAGGTATCAAATGAGCCTCAAACCATCCCTCTGCTGCCAGATATGCAGTAGATATGGATGGATCACTTTAAGGGTTGTTTCTCCTGACTCATTTTCCTATTGAACTCTATGAAAAAATGGACTATGTGTAGAAATGGCTACAATTGCCATTCAATTGCCAATCCAATGTGCTGGAGTACAGAGCCAAAACAACAAAGAATTATGAATATTTTACATGTCAATATATAACATAATGTTATAATGGTGTTCTTACCTGCAGGCGGGTCTATGATCCTCTCAGGGATCAGCTGTTTCTTCCTGTGGTTTGGGACCAGCGAGTCCATGATGATCGGCATGCTGTGCCTCTATAACGGCCTGAGTATCTCAGCCTGGAATTCCCTGGATGTAGTCACCGTGGAGCTGTACCCCACAGACAGGAGGTAGGACAGAAACACGGACACCAACCAGCTGCTGTCCAATACACACACGTCGCACAAAAAACACACACGGACTCCAGCCGGCTGCTGCACACTCAATACACACACGCATACCAGCCGGCTGCTGTCCACGCAATACGCACACGCCACGCAATACACACGCATGGACGCCAGCCGACTGCTGCACACTCAATACACACACGCATACCAGCCGGCTGCTGTCCACGCAATACGCACACGCCACGCAATACACACGCATGGACGCCAGCCGGCTGCTGCACACTCAATACACACAGTGCACCTGCAAACAAAGTCATAACAAAGTATTTTGGGTTAGTGCCTGTCCTTTAAGTAAATCTAGCTCTGGGATAGCCTTCAGTAAACATAGGGGGAAGTCGTCACTTTAAATTATCGCTAATGCGTGTTAAGCTCTTCCGGCACTCCAAGTCCTACAGCATTTGGAGTGCCGACCCTGAGATGGAACAGAATTTAATTAAACTCAAACAAATGTGTGTCTTACCCAGATTGTTCCCTTCTGTGTTCTAGGGGCACAGGGTTTGGGTTCTGTAACGCCCTGTGCAAGCTGGCAGCGGTGCTGGGGAACCTGATTTTCGGGTCGCTGGTGGGCATCACGAAAGCCATCCCCATCCTTCTGGCCTCCTCTGTCCTGGTGTGCGGGGGCCTGGTGGGGCTGCGGCTACCAGACACCAGGGCCAACGTCCTCATGTAACCCCTTCCCAATGACCTACGCTGAGGTGGGGCAGCGGTGCAAAAGGCTTAGACCACAGAGATATTCTTGTATTTCACAAATTTGTGCAGAGATATTTCTGTATTTCACACATCTCCACAGAAATATTCCTGTATTTCACACATCTCCACAGAGATATCTCTGTATTTCACACGTCTCCACAGAGATATTTGTGTATTTCACACGCCTCCACAGAGATATCCCTGTATTTCACATGCCTCCACAGAGATGTTCCTGTATTTCACACGTCTCCACAGAGATATTTCTGTATTTCACACATCTCCACAGAAATATTCCTGTATTTCACACATCTCCACAGAGATATTTGTGTATTTCACACGCCTCCACAGAGATATTCCTGTATTTCACATGCCTCCACAGAGATGTTCCTGTATTTCACACGTCTCCACAGAGATATCTCTGTATTTCACACATCTCCACAGAGATATTTGTGTATTTCACACGCCTCCACAGAGATATCCCTGTATTTCACACATCTCCACAGAGATATTCCTGTATTTCACATGCCTCCACAGAGATGTTCCTGTATTTCACACGCCTCCACAGAGATATCCCTGTATTTCACACGTCCCTGCAGAGATATTCCTGTATTTCACACGTCTCCACAGAGATAGTCTTGCATTTCACACGCCTCCACAGAGATATTCCTGTATTTCACACGTCTCCACAGAGATAGTCTTGTATTTCACACGCCTCCACAGAGATATTCCTGTATTTCACACGTCTCCACAGAGATATTCCTGTATTTCACACGTCTCCACAGGGATATTCCTGTATTTCACACGTCTCCACAAAGATATTTCTGTATTTAACACATCTCCACAGGGATATTCCTGTATTTGACACATCTCCACAGAGATATTTCTGTATTTAACACGTCTCCACAGAGATATTTGTGTATTTGACACGTCTCCACAGAGATATTTCTGTATTTCACACGTCTCCACAGAGATATCCCTGTATTTCACACGTCTCCACAGAGATATTTCTGTATTTCACATGCCTCCACAGAGATGTTCCTGTATTTCACACGTCTCCACAGATATGTTCCTGTATTTCACATGCCTCCACAGAGATGTTCCTGTATTTCACATGCCTCCACAGAGATATTCTCGTATTTCACACGTCTCCACAGAGATATTCCTGTATTTCACATGCCTCCACAGAGATATTCCTGTATTTCACACGTCTCCACAGAGATATTCCTGTATTTCACACGTCTCCACAGAGATATTTCTGTATTTGACACATCTCCACAGAGATATTTCTGTATTTAACACGTCTCCACAGAGATATTTGTGTATTTGACACGTCTCCACAGAGATATTTGTGTATTTGACACGTCTCCACAGAGATATTTCTGTATTTCACACGTCTCCACAGAGATATTTCTGTATTTGACACGTCTCCACAGAGATATTTCTGTATTTCACACGTCTCCACAGAGATATTCCTGTATTTCACACATCTCCACAGAGATATTTCTGTATTTGACACGTCTCCACAGAGATATTTCTGTATTTCACACATCTCCACAGAGATATTTCTGTATTTCACACGTCTCCACAGAGATATTTCTGTATTTAACACATCTCCACAGAGATATTTCTGTATTTCACACATCTCCACAGAGATATTTCTGTATTTGACACATCTCCACAGAGATATTTCTGTATTTCACACGTCTCCACAGAGATATTTCTGTATTTCACACGTCTCCACAGAGATATTTCTGTATTTAACACGTCTCCACAGAGATATCCCTGTATTTCACACGTCTCCACAGAGATATTTCTGTATTTAACACATCTCCACAGAGATATTCCTGTATTTCACACGTCTCCACAGAGATATTTCTGTATTTAACACAAGCTCACCTCGCAGCTGGGAGTGTTACGGGCTGTTGGGGGAATCGGTCAAAGATGCCGCACTATGGTTTCTTCAATCAGTTACATCCACACATCACAACATTACGTTTCAACGTATGTTGCTGTGGCGATACTATTTTAGGGCTTGATGGATCTATGGGGTCAACATGTTCTGTATCATGTTTTTTTTATGATTTCACACTTATCACCAGCTGAGAATATTTAAAGAGAAAATATGGCAATTCTCACTTGTTCAACTATTCTTGTTTTGGATTTGCATATCAGCAGCAGATTCACATTATGATAATTTTCTTGGGACATTTATAGTAGATATAGGAAACAAAACCCAGCAAAAGCAGTTGGTTGAATGTGCTGGGCACGTGCCAAGTAGATGACCTTTGCAAGACTCATCAATTAAAGCTCAGTTCATCAGGCCAAAAGCATTAACTGGTTTTATTTTAGTCAGAGAAGAACTCTAGTGTGTGTGGCTTGGTTGCTGGTGTAATTATTAATTTGGTCTTATTAAGGTGTGGTAGATGAATGTGAGTGTAAAAAACAAGTGCAAATGAGAAGCTGACACCCCCTTCGAGAAGTCCCAGCAGAGCCAATAGGACGTGGAATTATGAATCATAAAGATGTGCTATTGTAAAGCTCAACTATCACGATGACTACTGATTACGGGACGGTAATTATATGGCTCTGCTCAAGCCTTTGAAGAGAGCATGTGAGTGTCGAGGTTTCTTTTACTTTTTAAAAATCAGTAAAATCTCACCCGTTTTTCACTGGGAATATAATTACTGCATTTGTTGTTAAAAAACAGATATTGGCATTGATTTGGTGCGCTCTTTAAAGTGCCGCCTGTTAGAGTTTGTGATTTTGATCATGTATCTGCAGCCGTTCGCTCAGTTCTTTTCTTTCTTTTGTGCGCTCTGCCATTGCTCATCATTTTGGCCCCATAGATTCAGTTGTGCTGTGGATTTCGAAGCCTTTTGCACCAGTTTCTAATCCAAGAATAAGAAGGCCATAGAAAAAGAATTGTAATTGCTATCATTTTATGCGTAAAGCATACGTTCAGTGTAATATATATATATACCTGCATTGAGTTGCAGATTTCATTATCAGCAATTAAAAAAAGAAACTGTTTACATTCTCTGCTTTGTTGGACTGGAGTCAACAATAATCTATAAAACAAGATACACAATATTATACAGTAAACCTCTTTCCTGCTGTTTATTTTGGGTCTTCAGTTATACAGTCAAGCTCTACATTACGGGCTTTATTATAAGTTGCATTTTTATTTGCTGTTCCAGGGAAGATGCTGGACGGCCTTTTGGTTGTTTGTGGCAGTGATTATATGCCCACGCTGCATACTTTGAGAATTCTGAATGGCCTTTTTAAATGTTGTGCCTCTCCTTCAAGGAGTGTTATCACCCCTAGTCAGCAGTATACTATACTGTACACATATATGTGCAAACCATGTGTGTGTGATGTATGGACCCACGCTAGTGGCTATGGGGACAAATTAATGGCAATGTTGATGCAGGTTTTTTTTCAACATTTAAATACAATGAGCGACTTTATAGCTTCTTATATTTAAATAAAATAAGTGGATCAACCATTGGGGGTTTTGAAATAGTCTGAGGATTCTTAATGTTTTGTGTTGCCAATGAAAAAAAACATTTAATCACAGATCAAAAGGGATCACTATATTGTGTGTCATGCTGGAAGGTAATTTCTCCAAGCAAAAAACAGGAGATCTTACATCGATCGGAATCCTTTGAGTATGAATTGCATTGCTGAATTCTGATGGTGTTCTCTTTTTGGTTGTGCATGACAGCACATAGATATACAATGGACATTAAAAAAGAAATTATTTTACACTGAAGATTTAATCATATCAGTGTACGTTTCTGTTCCTGGCTTCAGATAAAGACCTCTGCCTTCATGTTTTTACATTCCTGTCTGCTGGTTTGCTGTACTCTGCTGTTTTACTGTCACAGATAGTCTCTGTGGTGCATTGCCTGTTGATACAACGCATTCATAGTGTCTCTGTCTTCTTGTGTGCCTGTAGTTTCTCTAACAATCGAAATGCTCCACGGTCATAAAACTGCCATCAACACAACACATTTTGAGATTTATTGTAAAGGCCCCATTTATTTCCAGGCTTCCAGTAAGGTACAGTACAAAAGATGTGTTCATATTTCAGACATTGTAAAGTATGTTGATTGTTGTTAATTATCGGTTGCTTGATTTAATGTGTGCAAATCTGCAACAGCCATATGTTGATTAAAATAATAATAAATAAAAAAACAATTAAAACTTGCTTACCAGTGACGAATAAGCCATATAATTAGGCCAGAGTTTTACCAAAGTTACTTTCTGCTGCTACATTTCAGCAATGCCAGGAAGTCTATAAAAGTCTATGGAAAGATTACATCTGTGCTATTATTCTGGTTATAGACCAGGTCTAAATCTTAACCCCCAGATGTGCATAGCATTTTAACTTGTATTTCACATTTAACTGGATAATGTTGCTTTTGAGTATTTCTTTTCTTCCATTTGTGAGTGTGTATGCAATTGTGTGTATGTATGTAAATACTGTATATATTGATACTGTAGTTGTTGTTTTCTGGGGCTGATATGATCATGTTTTGATTTGTTTTGAAGTGTTTCACAAATCGTTCACGGGCTTGGGACAGCTTTTGGAAGTCCAGATGCTGTAAGCTTATTACCTATCTCCACATCATGCCGTATCCTAGTCTAAAAAAACTTGCATGTGTGTGTTGAACTTTCTTTTATTTGTGTTCAAACTTGTGTTCTCGGATTCTTCTGGAAGAAGAACAAAAAATGTTGATTTGGAAAATGTGAATGTATCATTCTTGTAAGGTATCAGGTTTTTTTGGCCATTTTCTTAAAATGAACAAAAACAAAGTGTGTGCTCAGATGTGTCTATGATTGTGAAAGGGCATGCTGTTGGAAGACTGTGTGTACAAAAATATGTACTGTAAAATATGTGAAGGTGTGTATAAAAGTATTTGCCAAATAGCTATCCTGAATATTTTAAAAAGGGAAGGCAAAAGATGCAACAGAGGTGGCTGCATTTGTGCTCCACGCAAAATAAATAAAGTTATGTTCTCTATAATAAAAAATGGTTCTTTCTTCATGTGTACCTTGTAACCAGTTAATGAGGCATTCACTCTCTACTGTCAGAAATAGAATTATAATAGTGCTGAAGGTAATTTACCATAACTATCATTACATTCACTATACCTGTTTGGCACCTATTGAAATTCTGCCATCAACACACTGTATCCCAAAGTATTTAGCTATACAGCATCTTGTGGTGAATTGTATGAGGTTCATTTCATGGCAGATATAAACATGAACATTTAATATTATAGTCCTGTTGCTATGCAGGCAGCATTTGTCCAGTCAAGAGGTTTTTGCAAATAACAAGATAAATTTAACACAGAAGCCCATGTTTTTTTTTTCTTCCTAATGACGTATAAAGTTTAGAAATTTAAGACAGAGAATATTGACACATCTAGGACACATTTGGTGTGCAGCTTTGAAAAAGTAGACTATAAAGAAAAAGATTCCACCCTCTGTGAAGTATCTCGTTGTAGAGTTCAATATATTGTGAAATATACAAATGCATAAAAAGCACACGGATCTGTGTACTACAGTATGGAATTACAGTGAAAGGTAAAATATATATATATATTGATTAAACAAATATTAAAATTAAAACACATTATAATGAATTATATTAGCCAGCTCCACCTCTTAAAGCAAATAACTTAAATTTCCAGATTTACATTTACTTTCTCAGATAAACAGACATTTTGATCACTAAACACCTCGAAGAAATAGCCTTAATCATTTGAGGCAAAAGGGTTTTCACATTATGCAAACGTGAAGCTCTCTGGGGTAGTCCTTCTACAGAAACTGGATCTGCCACCAGGTGGAGCTACGGACCAATAAGGGTCTGATTCCCTGCGGACTCCAAGGTGCTCAGCGTAATTGCTAACGGGGCAGGGAGAGGAAGCGAGTAGCCCATTCTCTCTGTCAATGAGCGAGGCAAAGGTGAATGCAATGGGAGTTAGGAATTGCGACTGGTAGAAGAAGTGGTGTAGCGGGGTCGGGTCATATTTTCGGAAATAAGAGACAACAGGCTAAACTTTTCTGACGAGGGACAGTTTTCAGAAGTTAGGTTAGTCACTTACAAACTTATATATCGTGTCACCGGTTGCAGCATAGGTCGCTGCATATTGTAAAAGCAAGCTAACGCAAGCTAGTTAGCTAGCTGATCTGAAACTTCAAGTGCGCGAAGCTGGGGGACTGAAGCAGGATGTACTATGAAGAAAACACGAGCGCACTCAGGCCACGTTATGGATGTAAGTAACCTAACTGTCACTTATTCATTACAGCACAATTCCTTTCTCGGGTCGGTACCTTACTAAATTAAACGGCTAACTTTGCTGTGTAATATAACTATGCCTATTATGTAGCAAGAAACGGAGCTCCTTCTGGAGATAACTGACAAGCATGTTTAGGTAGCGTTATACTGTAGGTAGCACCCTGCAAGGCAACTAGACACAAGATTTGTTTGTCATTTGCTACTCACTCATTGCATTGTTTTTCGACGAGCTACAAGTGGTTGATTTTGCAGTTTCATTGACCAGACGAAAGAGCTTGCAATATTATTTTAAATAACTGAAAACCTTTACAGGTGACCCACTGCTGTTAAACACCTGCATATAACTTAACGTTACACCACCTCCGTGCCTGTTGAAGCAAAATATGCTGCAAAACCAGTCAATGCTTGGTATTGCCGAACAGTTAGGCTATACGTGATAAACTTTTTTTTGTTAAAACTTATCAGGGACTACAAGAACCCATTTGGCTGGCTAGCCTTAGTTATCGTGAATCCGTTTTAAATACATTGGGGCACGGCGTAGGCTACTTTAATCTGATTGCTAAACCAATTAATTTTGGTTAAAAATGTTGGTTGACTGTTGGATCGGTTAATTCCCTCTACAGTATTTCAATATTTTTTCCGATTTTAAAATTGGGAGATTCAAGTGGGTGTGGACAGTATAGCGATGTTTATTCGCAGAGAAAAAAAAGTTCCTTCTAGTTAAGTATTAACGCTTCTATTGCACTTGTAAAAATTTCACCTGTTTTATCAACGAGAAATACAGTTTTTAGGACGCAACACACGTCTCTGCAATGCAGATTCATACAGCTTTCACAGGGTGACATTCTCAGCTGTTGCTGTCAGATCACTTCGCAATCGGATACATTGGTTTTGTCAGTTGTCTTTGCAGATTTTAATATTACAGAATTGATAATTTTTTCATTTGTTTTTTATTTCCCAATATAATAGTTTTTGATGATCTAGCGTGAAAATCTCTAAAGCCGTTTTGTTTCTGGAAGGGGTCAGAAATTTCTCAATATGTTTGTGTGTCAGTGATTCTTGTTTACTAGTATAATATTAACCGTAACCAACTTTGTGAGATTAAATGGAAAAGGGTAAAGGTCCTGTTTGCCAAGGTGCTGGGTTTGTATGGCTTCACATCACCTGAAGCCCAAAATTTCAATAGACAAATGGGTAAAAGGGCATTATTTAGTGCATAAGTGCAATAGCATGCTCAGTCCTGTCTTTGTGGGGGTGCATTTTACATAAATTACTCATTATAACTGATTTACTCATGGTGCTTTGCAATGAAGATGGCTCACTCTGCTACACAACATTAGCAATGAAGCACAGAAACCATTAAAACAAATATGTTCTATTATGTAAAACTTTAGGCCTTTGTTTTACATGAGCTAGGAAGTACATCTCTTAATTAGCCCTGAGCATTTCCTCTTCATCAGCAGATTTGGCTGTGGTTTGCTCTGTTGTTTACTGTACCACTCTGTGCCAGCCTCTCCTACTCAATACTCATCAAACCTGAGAAGTACCATTCACAAGCTCAGCAAGAATGGATGTGATGTTCATCCTGCCTGGTGCACTGTAGCAATGGATGTGATGTTCATCCTGCCTGGTGCACTGTAGGAATGGATGTGATGTTCATCCTGCCTGGTGCACTGTAGGAATGGATGTGATGTGCATACTGCCTGGTGCACTGTAGGAATGGATGTGATGTGCATACTGCCTGGTGCACTGTTAGAAGGGATGTGACGTTCATGCTGCCTGGTGCGCTGTTAGAATAGATGTGATGTGCATACTGCCTGGTGCACTGTTAGAATGGATGTGATGTGCATACTGCCTGGTGCGCTGTTAGAATAGATGTGATGTGCATACTGCCTGGTGCAACTGTTAGAATAGATGTGATGTACAATACTGCCTGGTGCGCTGTAGGAATGGATGTGACGTGCATTCTCCTTGCTGCGCTGTTAGAATGGATGTGATGTGCATGCTGCTTGGTGCACTGTTAGAATAGATGTGATGTGCATACTGCCTTGTGCACTGTAGCAATGGATGTGATGTTCATACTGCCTGGTGAACTGTAGGAATGGATGTGACGTGCATTCTCCTTGCTGCGCTGTTAGAATGGATGTGATGTGCATACTGCCTGGTGCACTGTTAGAATAGATGTGATGTACAATGCTGCCTGGTGCACTGTAGGGATGGATGGTATGTTGCTTATAACCAACACATCATTTAGATGAGTTTTATGCAAAATATGGTTTTATTAATTAATGTGGTTGTATTGTTGATAGGACATATAATTTATGCATAATGAAGTGCTCTTCTCAAGTGGAAATATGCAGGGCTGACTGTTTCCAGCCCATACTAGACTGATCTGATTTTTTGTTTTATCATTTTTGCTTATTTTGTGCATGCTGGTGTTGATGGGGCACGCAGTAAAGATTAATTCTTCAATGATTATTTTTAATGTTCTGTTTGACATTAAATATAAAATGATTTTATGGCGCTTAGGCTTGGTGAACTAAAATAGATTAAACTTTATACATATGATTTGTAGAGATTTGGTTATCGTCCTAATGTCCTAGAAATATCACAAAACTATTTTTAAGTGTGTTTGTCGCCAAACCCGAAACCTTGTATGTGAAATTAAACAGGGAACAACATGGTAATTTAGTTGTTTATTTAGAACAGGTTTAAATCACAGGTTCAGCACACTGATAGATGAAGGCAGAAGAACAATCTGGGAGATTAAAATAGCCGTTAGAGGAAATGTAGAGAGAGCAGCGTGCCTGTGCAGATGTGGAGAGAGCAGCGTGCCTGCGCAGATGTGGAGAGAGCAGCGTGCCTGCGCAGATGTGGAGAGAGCAGCGTGCCTGCGCAGATGTGGAGAGAGCAGCGTGGCTATGCTTGAGAGTGTTGTTTACACTGTGGGGTCCTCTGCAGATGTGCAGCTTGGCGGAACGGCCTTCGCTCGGGCACATGCCTCCAGATCAAGGACCCTGTCTGCTTACACAGGCGATCTGTCCCTCACTGCACTGCATGGGCAGGCTCTTGATCAATGGTATAATGGCTCTCAGAACAAAAGGGAACCAGTAAGCAAAATAAATGTGATTGCTGAGTGCTAAGCTGGTCTCCAGTTCAATGGGTTAGTCATTCCTAAATGAGAAGAGGTTTTGCAGGCGAGTAGAGCAGACACCACACAAACAAGGAGGGACAGCTGACAGGGGTGTTTAGAAAAAGGGGGGGAAAGCTCAAGATCATGTGGGCGGAGCTTGACTTTGTTCAAGGCTTCATTATTTTTTTTGCCCTTTCAAGAGCATAAATAGAATAGCGCCGTCGATTTCAAATGGACAGGCTGAAACCGTTACAGGTTTTTAGAGTTTATTGAGAATTCATTAACAAAGCCCCATAATTCAATACGAATCGCATTTGAAAGCATGAGGATAAAAGGGCCATTTTACTTCTGAATTAATCAGAATGTATTAGTTTTAGGCAGGTGTTGCAAAAGTTCAGTTGTCCCATATTTGGTGTACGGTGCTTGTGAATGCCTACTACCCTACAAACGGACAGTACTTTTACTGTTACCCATACCTGGTGTAAGTCTGGGGGCAAAAGTGTGAATTAGTTCTGATTTAGAGATTACCTCTTTTGCAAACGATTTTCTAATCGTGGGACTGGTGTATGTGTAATTGACACAACTGAACAAAGATGTGTTCTATTACCCCAGAGAGAGAGAGAGAAAGAGAGAGAGTCATTAGCAAATGTGAGCTTGTTTGGCAGGGATGAAAATTTGCCAAGCTGGGTAATATTGTGCTACTCACAGTGATGAGTGATTCTCTCATGCACGGGGGTGTGCGTCAGCACGCTTAATTATTACTGAGTGAATGAAGATAGGTAAACAATTAGCTCATTCAGGGTAATGGCAGAGGCCTGCCCAGTCAAGATCCACTGTCACTCTTTTCCATCCAGGGCAGGAATCTCTTTATTTTAATAGGTGTTGCCCTGGTCACTGTATTTCAAGGGTGGCCCACACACTCCCTTTAAGATTGTGAGTTATTTTGAAAAGAGGGGAACACAAAGTGTTCAGATTGATTATATGTTAGGTTGCTGGGAAAAGTGTGCGGTATCTGTTTTGGAATGACATGTCCAAACACCGCTTTAGAGATTAGTCTGGGGCAGCAGCACAGTATGACGAGTAACACGGTTCCTCATTGTCTAAGAAATGCTCTTCTCTGTGCGTAATCCCTATGGTGTAATCCCGTCTAAATGTGGTGTTTTTCGTTTTTCTTCACTAGTTGCTGCACATTTAGAGTGGAGTTTGCTTTGCAAAACAAGTATAAAGAAAGACTTGGGGGGGGGGTTTCACAAAGCGGGATTAAGGAGTTAGCCAGCTAACTTTAGCAAATATTTTTAATTTGACGACATCCGATTGGATGAGAGGTTACTTCAGAATATTTACAAAAGTTAGCCGGCTAACTCCGTAATCCTACTTTGTGATATACCCTCCAGGTCTATTCAGAAGAGTCTTGCTTGAGTGTGTTTGGGGTAAAATGCATTGGGAAGCTACTTATTGGATTTCAGTAGCCAACACAAACCTCACTTTTTTGAGCATATAATGTTACTACATGAGGTCAGCTGCCTTTGTAAAGCAGGGTAGCTGGCTTTTGTGAAATAACTTCTCGTATGAAGTGGTAAAAAATAGCCTTGTTGATTAGAGGTCAGAGTCCTGACTGCTACTGGTCAGCTGCGTCCGTAGGTCATTCTGACGCAGCACTAATCTCGCTACTCTCTTTGATTTCAGATTATGCTGTGATCTCATATTGCTGTGTCAGTAACACACACTAGGGCAGCCTAGCAACGTGCTGTATTTGGGTCAAGAAATGCATTCAAGGCTGAAGTAGATGGCAAGTAGTGGAACTGACAGCTCCTTCAGTGGCTAGCGTAGCAGCTTTTAGCCACTTTAGCACCTTTTAGCCAGCATGGTTATCCTCAGACCACAAGAATAGGTTTGCTGAATTATTTATTTTTTCCAAAACAGTATATTTGCATATACCCACATATTTTATTATTCCAGAATTCAATTGTGTGGCCACTGATCACTAAACAATTGCTTGGATTGGTATTTGAAAAGTCACCAATTAAAGAGGTTTTAGGCCTTTTAGGTATTTATATTCATAAAGAAGGGAGGATGAATAATTGTAGAATAACAGATATCTTGGTTGTCTTTTATTACCCTGAAGTAGACACTGACTAAGCTCTTTGACATGAGCCATTTATTTATTTAATACTGAAATAACTGTATTTCCAGATGATGCTTAGAACAATGCTTTTATGATTTGTTTATTTTATCTTGGGAGCCGTACAGTGTTTGAATATCTAATGATTTTGTTTTGTGACTGCCATACCAGTTTGGCACCATTTGCTTTTTAAATTGTTGCCCACTAACTGATGGCCTGATCTTGTTGATTCTTCCCTCTTTGCAAATCTGTCATGTTCTAAGGCATCTGTGAATCACTGTGCAATTTACACGGTGGCTCCAGCACTCCTGTAGTGCAGAGTAATGCCTTCATGGGACATGAGCAATGTCTTCAGCATTATTTGCTCTTGCAGTGATGCTACAAGTAAGACATTTCATCCACAAAAGCTTTTTTAATTTAGAAATGGAGTCCCGCATGCTGGACTAGATCTTGACAGGTGATTACAAAACTAGCAATGGGCCTGATTTCACAGCTGGTCAGATGCATTCCAACCAAATGCCTTTTGTGTCTCTTAATCTTGTAGTGTGGAAAATCTGTCTGCATTTTAGCACAGTTGTCTGTCAAAGATTAGTCTTGCAAAGCCATATTTCTCTTCTGAGCAACCTTTGGGGGAGAAGGTAGATTGCTAGGCACAGAAAAACAAACAATGGCATCAAATGAAGTACTTAATCTCATTCCAGTTCAGTCACTGGCCTGGCAGGGTGTAGCCATTGCCTACAGACAGAAGAGGTTCCCTGGGAAGGTATTAAGCATGTCCAAATAGGCCACAGGAATTTGGGGGTAGCGGGGGGGGGGGAGGATCTCATAGCCCCCACGCCCCCCCCTAACCTGTGGGTGGTTTCACACAGATAGATTGTCGGCTGGTTCTCTCATCGTTCTGGAAATGCACGTGTGTGTGTTTTTACAGACAAGCACCACACATCTTTAAGTGTAGTCTTCCCTTCTCATTGGTCAGAATGAGAGTGCATGTGTGAGAGCGTGTAGGAGTTTGTCAGAGAGTGAACATGTGTGAGGGTGTGTATGTGTATTTGTGTGTCAGTGAATGTATGTGAGCATGTGTGCGCATGTGTGTGTGTGAGTGACAGTGAGTATGTTTATGTGTACGTGTGAGTGTGGGTGTGGGTGTGTGGGTGTATAGCTGGCCTGGGTATATGACATTTGTGCGTGTTAGAGCGCACGCGTGTGCCCATGAGAAACTCTCCACCCTGGGCTGCTGTGTTGAGTGGTTAAAGGCTCTTACATAACTCCTTACCTGAGCCTCAGCTGACAGTAATAACTGCACTGCACTTTATCCTGTCATGAGACTGCTTTAAAACCACATTCTCCAGCGCAGCCCAGGTAGCCTCCAGCCAGAAATAAAGATTCTGTGAGAATTGTGGGGATGGGGGATGGGGGGATGGGGGGATGGGGGGGGGCAGTCTCATTAGCAGCAGGGGAAAGGGCAGCGCTGCGGAGAAGTCCGGCTCCTGCACCCGCTAAACTCCACTCAACCAGCTAACAGTCTGAAGCAGCGACTGCAGCTCATCTTTTGCACGCGCTAAACGTTAGTCGGCCAGCTAACGGCCTAAATCGGGAGTGTAGTATAATGGTTAAGGAACTGGGCTTGAAACCTAAAGGTTGCAGGTTCAATTCCCCGTTGTTGTATCCCTGTTGTTGCCGCTGTACCCTTGAGCAAGGTACTTCACCTGCATTGCTTCAATATATATATATCCAGCTGTGTAAATGGATACTATGTAAAAAGAAAAATGTGTAAGTCGTTCTGGATAAGAGCGTCTGCTAAATGCCTGTAATGTAATGTCATTTAAAACCGCGACTGCAGCTCATCTTTCTCCACAGGCTATCTCACTGTTGGGTCACATGCTGCCAATCCCATACATTGGCCTTAATTCTAGTTTCTCTAAATCACTTCCAACCGATTCTGTATTTCCATTATGTCAGCTTCTACTGAAGTGAGAATTCCTCTTTGTTAATAATAGTTTTATTTTGGAACCCATTAACATATTTTTGTCTCTGCGTGTGTATATTTCCAGGGATTGACCTGCCCCGTGTCTTGCGTTTGTTTTGCAGCCATTGTGGACGATGAGAGGCAGTCCGCAGAGGAGATGGACGAGAGGAGGAGGCAGAACATTGCTTATGAATACTTATGTCACCTAGAGGAAGCCAAGCAGTAAGTACAGCAGTGTGGATTTCTTATGCTCGGCTGTTGTGCTGCTGGTGGAATATCTACTCATATTCTGGAAAAGTGACACGTGCATAGAAATGAAGATTTGAGCAGCGCAGTGTTTATATGGTGACAGGTTTTCCTGAAGCTGAAGACTAAGGCATTCCATATGACTATTAGTACACATGAATTTTAAGAATACACTCGGGAGTCTAAAGGTATATTTTGTCCTATAAGGTCTGGAATGTGTAAAGGTCTTCATTTAACCATTCCATGATCCTCGTGATGGACTCATTTATCTTAGCATAAGCTTTTGTTTGCACATTTGTTAACGTGCTGCAGATACAGCGACCTGCACATTCAGTGTTGAGCTTGACGGCTCCAGGTTCTATCAGCTGACCTCCTATTTATCTCTTTATACAATCTTATCTGTCTGAGTACAGCTCTCTCTCGTGTAAAACATGGTTTAAACGTCCTGTAGTATCTGGAGTCTCATAACGCCATGTTGTGATATCCTTGTTTTATGTAGCTTGAATGAAGTAGCCAGGGTGTCTAGCTCCATTGTTTTTCAATCGTCCATCTCGAAAATGAACACCACCAAGGCTATATTCCGTGGAGTCCTGTGAGCTGTGTACAGCACAGAGAGCTCTTTAAGCCACTACCGCATACTACTGTTCAGAAACTCATGGTTATGTCTGTACTTGATTATGAGATTATTAGTCATGGAAATACTGGGGTAGAAGGGTTATAAAAGTAAATCAAACCAGCAATGCTTCTATGAATTCTGTGCAGAGAAAGAAAATGGGATGTAGCGATTTGACTTGACTGAAACGGTGAAAGACTTTAAAGCTGAAGATGATTACAGTGTCTTGTAGAGAGCAGTCTTTCTCTCTCAGTGATATGGATTTCTGCTCTGGGACCGGACAGGGGGTCCAATTATATTCATAGTTTAAGCTAAAATGTTTTCGATCCATGCAAGAGGAAAACAGGAAACAGGAAAACTGATGCTAACCTCTCAGTGCGTCATTGAATGGCGGTATCCATATTGCTTTCATCAAGTGAATGAACAGAAGGCATTGGCAAAATAAAAAAGTACAATTTCAGATTGTCAGCACTATCATGTTCATGTACTGCCAAGTGTTGTGAAAGAGGAGGGGAAGGCTCCTTTTTCACAACATTGTAACGACTGTCAATCATAACTTTGATTGACTGTCGTTGAAGCATGGTTCACGGAAGCATGTTAGGTTTGCTTGAATAGATAGATAGATAGATAGATCTTTATTGTCATTGTCACAGGTACAACGAAATTTAATAGCAGGGGGTCAAGTCCGGGTTTGTGGCCTGCCTCCTCCTTCAGCGATATAAATGGCTGCTCCTACATTCTTGTCCAACTACTTACCTTTTCATTGAAATTCCCACAATTCCTTGCTGTTTGTAGGCAAGGGGGAAGTAGATACTTCCAAAACAGGTAGCTTGTCGGTAATTATGTTTCTATTATGAGTAAGGGTGGAACTGAAAATTATAATTCCAGCAGTGAAATTGCCTAAATGATCAAGCACAAATCCACGCTCAGAGTAGCTGTGTTTGTTGTTGATCCTTTTATTTTATAAACAAATTTGGAACATTTACTGCAGTGATGTGTGGGCTGTGTTTCAGTAGGTATGATGTGCACCTTCTTCCCGCTTAATCTCTGTGGTATGCTTCCTGCCCGTTAGAGCACACAGCAGCACAGTCTGCACGCTACCTGCCTGTTAGAGCACACAGCAGCACAGTCTACATGCTACCTGCCCGTTAGAGCACACAGCAGCACAGTCTACACGCTACCTGCCTGTTAGAGCACACAGCAGCACAGTCTACACGCTACCTGCCTGTTAGAGCACACAGCAGCACAGTCTACATGCTACCTGCCTGTTAGAGCACACAGCAGCACAGTCTACATGCTACCTGCCCGTTAGAGCACACAGCAGCACAGTCTACACGCTACCTGCCTGTTAGAGCACACAGCAGCACAGTCTACATGCTACCTGCCTGTTAGAGCACACAGCAGCACAGTCTACATGCTACCTGCCCGTTAGAGCACACAGCAGCACGTTCTACATGCTACCTGCCTGTTAGAGCACACAGCAGCACAGTCTACATGCTACCTGCCTGTTAGAGCACACAGCAGCACAGTCTACACGCTACCTGCCTGTTAGAGCACACAGCAGCACAGTCTACACACTACCTGCCTGTTAGAGCACACAGCAGCACAGTCTACACGCTACCTGCCTGTTAGAGCACACAGCAGCACAGTCTACACACTACCTGCCCCTTAGAGCACACAGCAGCACAGTCTACACGCTACCTGCCTGTTAGAGCACACAGCAGCACAGTCTACATGCTACCTGCCTGTTAGAGCACATAGCAGCACAGTCTACATGAACACCTGCTGTAAAGAGAAGTGTGTTCCTCCCGCCCGTATCTCACTGCTCTCAGTTCCACGCTTCAACCACACGTTTTTCACGATTCCTGTCACATCACACGCAGAAGAAAAAGCATCTTGTGCCTCGTGATTCTCAGTAGATATTGAATTAGACACTCCTTTCCATATCCCAGAATGTGTGTGATTTTTCTTTTTTTCCCTTTTAGATAGGTTTAAGATGAAAGTTAATCAATAATCTTGGTTAAAGCCCTGCACATTTGTATACACCCGGCAGTCACCCAGACGGGCTTTGTGAAAACTGTTCTTCAGTTGTTAAGTTTATTGTTGTGTTAGATTCAGTTCATTTTTGGGCTAGGTTAGGCTACTTTCTTAACATAAGTGATCTGCACTGAAAGATGATTACCATTCTCTGAACACCGTAGTGAAATAAAATGTTTTTGTTGCGACGTCAAATATAGTTAGTTTCTATATGCAATAATGCAGGAGGTGGCTAAAATATGTAATTTTCTCTACATCCGTTGTGCCATCACATGTTAACCAAGGTTTTTTTAAAATTTATTTATTTATTTTTTAAAAACTGGCTTATAGAGCCCTACCAAGGCTTTCTCTGCCTGTGGAAAGCTCCTCACAGCCTGGCTGATGACTGTCTCCTCCTGCCCTAAAATAGAGCCTTGTTCCAGGAATCTTCCTGTGAGGGATTAGGATTATGCCTCTGGATGCTAATCAGCCTATTAGGAGACAGGGGAGTGGCTTACCATCAGCATGGTAAAAGGAGCAGCAGAAAAACGAGTGTGAATCTCTGTCGATCATCGGGGAAGCGGGGGGTTATTTCGTTTTAGATAATCTCAATGGTCGGATCAGTGAAAATACTGTTGCGTGGGCATAGTTAGGCTGTTGTGTGGGGTTAGGCTGTTGCATGGAGTTGGACTGTTGTGTGGGGTCAGGCTGTTGTGTGTGGTTAGTCAGGTTGTTGTGTGGGGTCAGTCAGACTGTTGCGTGGGGTCAGTCAGACTGTTGCGTGGGGTCAGTCAGACTGTTGCGTGGGGTCAGTCAGGCTGTTGCGTGGGGTCAGTCAGGCTGTTGCGTGGGGTCAGTCAGGCTGTTGCGTGGGGTCAGTCAGGCTGTTGCGTGTGGTCAGTCAGGCTGTTGCGTGTGGTCAGGCAGGCTGTTGTGTGTGGTTAGTCAGGCTGTTGCGTGGGGTCAGTTGGGCTGTCGCATAGAGTTGGGCTGTTGAAGAGGGCTGTGTGGGGTTAGTTAGGCTGTCGCATGGAGTTGGGCTGTTGCATGTGGTTAGTCAGACTGTTGTGTGGGGTCAGTTAGGCTGTCGTGTGGAGTTGGGCTGTGTGAGGTCAGTTAGGCTGTCGTGTGGAGTTGGGCTGTGTGGGGTCAGTCAGACTGTTGCGTGGGGTCAGTCAGACTGTTGCGTGGGGTCAGTCAGGCTGTTGCGTGTGGTCAGTCAGGCTGTTGCGTGTGGTCAATCAGGCTGTTGCGTGTGGTCAATCAGGCTGTTGCGTGTGGTCAATCAGGCTGTTGCGTGTGGTCAATCAGGCTGTTGCGTGGGGTCAGTCAGGCTGTTGTGTGTGGTTAGTCAGGCTGTTGCGTGGGGTCAGTTAGGCTGTTGCATAGAGTTGGGCTGTTGAAGAGGACTGTGTGGGGTCAGTTAGGCTGTCGTGTGGAGTTGGGCTGTGTGGGGTCAGTTAGACTGTCGTGTGGAGTTGGGCTGTGTGGGGTCAGTTAGGCTGTCGCGTGGAGTTGGGCTGTGTGGGGTCAGTTAGACTGTCGTGTGGAGTTGGGCTGTGTGGGGTCAGTTAGTCTGTCGTGTGGAGTTGGGCTGTGTGGGGTTAGTTAGACTGTCGTGTGGAGTTGGGCTGTGTGGAGTCAGTTAGACTGTCGTGTGGAGTTGGGCTGTGTGGGGTCAGTTAGGCTGTCGTGTGGAGTTGGGCTGTGTGGGGTCAGTTAGACTGTCGTGTGGAGTTGGGCTGTGTGGGGTCAGTTAGACTGTCGTGTGGAGTTGGGCTGTGTGGGGTCAGTTAGACTGTCGCATGGAGTTGGGCTGTGTGGGGTCAGTTAGACTGTCGTGTGGAGTTGGGCTGTGTGGGGTCAGTTAGGCTGTCGTGTGGAGTTGGGCTGTTGAAGAGGGCTGTGGTGTTTTCCTGGTGGCCTGCAGTCTCTTGGGTGAAGATAACCTGCAGCATTCACTGCAAGCCACACCTTCCACAGAACTGTTCCCCGCATAAGATTTTAAGAAGGGGACTTTGGACCTGCAGCACTAAACAAATACAGCTAACCAGACTTTTTTAGATAGCAGACTACTTTTAGAAATGTTTTCTGACTCTGTTTTCTGACTCATTGGAAAGGCAAGGACGAGAGAGACCGTGAATTGTTGGATAAGGCTGTTGGAAAATGAATAAGACATTGCCATATTCAGGCAAGAATAGAGGTTTCATTTTTGAAAAAATAAACTCTGAACAGTACATTGTCGTTTGGATGTGACCCCTGAGGTAGAGGCTATCATTTGAATAAATTGTATGACTGTGTCTATATCTCAGACTTCTGTGAAAGGACATGTTAAGCGTAGATTTTTATGATTTCAGAGGCTTTGACGATACAGTTTGAGCTTAATTATTGAAGGGCTGGGATCATATAGGCTACCAATGAAGACTCCTCTTTCTCTCCAGATATACTTTTTAAAAATTCAGTCTACCAAAGAAAAATACACCTGTCTCACAGGTGAAAGAAGCGACTCTGCTTTTACACCCTCCACCCTCTGTCCGATGATCTCTTTCATTCTTAAGGTGGGAGGGTACTTAAAGAGAAGTGGAACCACATCCGAACACTGCGCTGCATACAAACACATGTACGGCTTCAAACTGTTCGTTTAGTGACCTTCCACACGAGTGGGGAGCCCAGATTCAGATTTTCTGGTTGTGATAACTAAGGGAAACACAGAAGTGACAACGTTTGCCGCACCAAACATTTGCCAGATGGACATTGATGATTATTTATGATTATTTATCGCTGCAAAAAAAAAAAAAAAAAGTAAGAGAAGATGGTATGTTCGTCCGCTCAATTACTCGAGGAGATGGGACGCAGCCAATGCAGCTACCCATGTGATATTTTAGACCAATTGCAGGCAATCTCCGCAATTACGTCATTGTGCAAACAGCTAGTTTGGGCCAACAGGGATGTGCACACTGCGGTGGCCAAAGTCAATGCAGAGTTTCCATCCACAGATGCATCTTTTTACGTCATTTAGTTTGTACAAAATAGCCAAAGTTTGTTTCTGCAGCAAGTATACTCCCACCTTAACTCTATTCCCCCTGTCATATACTGGCAACCCAGTAGGCATTCAGTTGAGGGGGAAATTGGGGGCTGTGGGAGCCAGCCTGTAGATTTTTTACATGATTAATAATCTTCTCGCCACCAATGTTAAGATCTAATAGCTGAAGTTCAATGGCAGCCGCAGTGTTCAGTAAAGCATGTAGCGAGCTCACATGTCGAGTTGCTCAGTTCATTAAAAATGTTCCGCATTTCCTTTCCCAACAACAGTAATATCTGCACTTCCATAGTAGTGTATTGAGGTTCATTGTAACTTGTGTTAACCCTGTTCAAGCTTTACTGTTACGACAGGAAACAGGAAGAGAGAGGAAGTGAAACACTGCATGTGTCCAATCAGGTTAAAGGTGGGTTGGGCTGGGGGTGTAAACCAAGCCGCTTCGGTGCATTGTGTGCATCAGAAGTAGAACGTTTTGTGCGTTTAGACCAAATGGCACGATGACTCATGGGAAGTTGACTGACGGTTAACTTTAAGGACGAGCCTAACGTGTACGAGACTGTACTGTGCGTGCACCCATCCGTCACGCTGCTGTAGTTCGCTCCCTTGTTCAGCGGACCTTGCCAAAGGAAGTTTGGGTTTTGGCTGCTTGTCAAGGCTGGGAAAGATCTTTGAAAACAGTCCCCAGAGTTATTTTCACTTAAGTGTGAAGTTTGTGTCTTTGTCCTTCTCACTGAATTGGGCCATTTGACTTGTGACCCCCTCAGACATTTTGTTTGTCACTGAAAAGTATTCCAAACTACCTTTGGGGGTTGAGAGGAAGAGAGAAGAGGAAAGTGAACCTGCTCTTCCACCGGGAAGATGAAGAGAAACTCTTCTAAAAAAACAGACATACTTACTAAGGCCCTGGATCAGGTTAAACACACCATTGCTGCACACCAGCAGATGACCAAAAGTCTGGCTGCAATTCCAGTGCTAAGATGGAAGTAGTTTAAACCCAGCAAGAATTATAATTCTGCATGTGTAAAATGCCTTAATGAGGTCATAAAGGCTTTGGCAATAAAGTGGGTAGGGTGTTAAAGTCGGATTGACTGTTAGATTATTACATTGATTTGTAGTGAAAGCATCGTGTATGTTCTTTATTTGCTGTTTGTCTTGAGCTGTTGATGGGTTGCACATGCAGATATATACATCATTCGTAATAACATTTAGTGCAAATGACTTAAACCAGCTTATCAAAAAAACGCAGCAGCTGTTGACAGCAGCAAAGTTTAAAATTCAGCTTGGGTTACAGAAGCACTTTGCTAGTCTTAAAATACATGGCTTGTGTACTGGGAATAGACTCTTGTTTAATTTCGTACAACAAGGGAACAGATATTTGCTGCAGGTTGAACAATGGCAGGAAAGGGGGGATTTGGTTAAAAATAATATTATAGATGCAGCCAGTGTGACATGTATTTCAGCATTGTTCAGCTCCAGGAAGTGCCGCTTGTCTGGAGTAGGGGTCTGTAGCTTCACCAGGATGTACCACAGTGTACAGGGCTGTCCTCTGGAGGACGGCTTATCTGGCCACAGATCTACTCCCTAATCTTCACTCTCTGAGACACGTTAGTTCTCTTCAGTACTCCTAGTCAAAATATGGATTGATAATTCTGATTGATAAACACCTTTGTCCCTGCCCTGATGTTGTTGCCTTAATTTCTAGGCCAGTAGCCTGCAGGCTAAATTATGCTATTGCTTGGCCTAAATTGCAAGGATGGAAGATGGTCAATAATGTGTTATTGTGCTAATGTGATTAACATTATATTGATCCTCTTCATATTCCAAAAGTAAATGACTCCAAGTACTGCGCTTTAAATGACAATGATTTATCTTTGGTATTGTCAGCATCTTGGGAGACGAACTGTGACCATAGTGTGTGTTTAGTGTTGTCTGTAAGGCTGAGAGTAGAGACCGCCTGCTGTTTTTCGTATTATCGGAGTATCTCTGTTAGCGTTGTGTCTGTTGCATATCTCGTTGCAACCTATTTTTTCTACAGTCTATGGTTGGGACACAAGGTGAAATGAAGGGCAGTAGTAGGCTACAGGCGAATACCATTCCCACAATTTTACCACATTGCCCTCTGTATAGAAGTGAATTTAATGGACACTAAATACTTTGCAATGCACCATTACTTAGCATGGCTGTGTGCTTATGGGTTGTGCGTTTGAGCTGTTGCACAGATGCGCGCTTCACATTGCTACTCTCCGCACGGCTTAAGACTCGACAGTAAGTGATGCAACTAGCCAAAAAAAAGTACACGACAGCAGCCTGTACTTCTGAGAACCCGATGAAGATTTAATTCCTCCGCGTGGTTCAAATTCAGTTGCCTAGAGATGGTTTGGATTTGAACAATACCAAACAAAAGAGGGTGCTTTAGAAACTGCAGCGAACTACAGTTTACAGTAAAACCTGTTTCATCATTTTTGCATTAATCTTTCCATCCAATACGCAGATTATGAAAAGCTTTGTGAGTCATAGTCCCAAGTTGCCAGCACAAAAGACGAGCCATAAATTAAATGATAAAATAAATTCAGTTTATTTGAATATTTTTGTGCGACTGTTATCTGTTCATTTCATTTGAATGTTTTGATTATTAATATGCCAAACATTTCGCATGATACTGTTTTACTTTTTGCCAGTTTCAAATGAGGATTTTTAATTATTATTTTATTTTTATTGATTCATTATTTGTTTAAGGTCAACTGAGGAAATAGTTGTGGGTGTATAATTTATTTTGTCTGATGCTTTCATTGAAAAGACCTCTTCATTTGACTTGAACCATGGTTAGCTTTTTAAACTTTGTTTTTAAACATTGTCAAAGTTCCAGAAAATATAGGGATATTGTTTTTAGGCAATATCACCCATCCCTATGAGCTGTGCTAATGCTCAGCACAGGCCCTATCTGATCCACTCTTGGTTCTTTCTGCCACTGTTCATTTCTTCACCTCTCCCAGTAAATGGTTTAACAGTAGCCAAGCCAGGGGATTTAGAAATGTATAGATTGGGCTATATAGTCTTCTCATGTTCGTTGCCTAGCCATCTGATTATTATTATAATTTTTTTTCCAATGCATAACTCAACCTGTCATTTAAATTTATTTGAGACTGAGATTAACTTCACTACTGAAGCTATTTTAAGCTCTTGTATGTGTTAATGCTTACCTGAAAGAAAATAGCCTCATGCTCAGAATAGGAAAGGCAAGAACAGAGGTTTCATCACATCCTGAAGTGCTCAGGCATGTGCCCAGTACCGAGGCCCACCATGTTAATTCCCAAATCCCAACGCCAAAACACAGCCCACCACATTCAGGCCCAATGCCAAAACACAGCCCACTGCAACAAAACAAGGCTTGTAGCCCACTTCATGACATTTGGTTTAGATGTACTGTGTATTTCCACACATGGATACAGTAACCTGTAATACACAAGGCTAGCACCACCCAGCATGTGCTCCTAGAATAATAAGTAAAATATAATAAATTAATTAAAAATAAATTTTCATGAATAATAAACAGCTGAATCCCAAATGTTCACTGTGACAGGACCTCCCATTCATGGTAAGGGCCTGGTGTAATGCCCCCTGTAATAGCCTGGCAGGCTGACACCTCTCTCCCCCTCTCTGTTTGTGCCCAGTACCCTGGGTTTTGTTATTTCTTTGTCTTAGTTCAGATTTGTCAAGTGCTCACATCCTTCAGACTGACATTTCAGAGCATGCGTAAACTATATGTATCTCTCATTACAGATGAACACAGTGGCCAGTGTGGCATACTGTCAGTTTGCATAGATCAGATAGTGCCTCTATTAACATACGATTGATTAATATCAGGCAATGTTAGTGTAGAGTGTGTTGACATGCAGTGGCAGTATATTTACTTCTCTAAACAGTGGGTATGAAGTCTGTTTAATGTAACGGATTGCCGTAATGTATTCAAATGAGTGTTGTGAAACCATTGTAGAAAGCAAAGTTTTGAGATTTTTGCGCTTGTCACCCTGTAAGCTGTGCTCTGAATACAATCTTCAGAAGGCCCTGATTACAATTCACAAATGGTTGAAACCATGGCTTATATGATCTGCTATACTGTAATGTCTAGGAGTCATTTTTTATGGAATGATTAGTTCTATCCCATTCTATATAAAAGACAGAAGGGACGTCAGGTGTACCTACCATCCTTAAGCGTTCAGTCCATTCTGGCCCTCGGATTTTTACAAATTACATTATTCTGGTAAGTCATTAAAGGAAACACGACTGTTTTAGTGGAGTGCTAAAGAAGTGAACTTATTACCTTCATTTTGAAAGAACTTCCACTTCTCTTTGTAATTAAACTCCTCTGAGTTAATTTGCTTCTAAAAAGTCATTAATGAATGAAACAGAGGAGCTAAATCATCTACATGCCACTTTCCTCAAGCTAGGCCATTCCATATAATCATCACACAGCCGAGGTTTGAAACCAACGTAGTACTGACTGCACTGAAGAATAAGCTTTAGCTTGGCTGCAAGTGTTCGAGCCGGCTTAGGATCACTTGGCCATAATCACACTCCATAATCTGGACATTTTGCCAATACTCGAGTCATCAGCATGCTGGCTTCTGCACAAGACTGAAAGTGACTCATTTCTAACTTAGTGTGGGGAGGGAAGATGTGTTTTTTATGTCCTGAGATTCTGAGATATGCCAAGAAGACCTCAACAGTTTGACACTTTCTGATACAAAGCCAGACGGTCATTTTCCATCACTCCAGTCAATGAATTGTGTCATCTGTCGAATGTAGATGTAGATTAGTTGACTGTGCATGCAGGTCTATTTGAACACCCGCTCGCCACCAACTTAGCACCTAGTTGTCTCATGTTTTATGTGAGAGACCCTGAAACCACACTTTTTTTCAGAATCAGTACTAATCTGCTCCACATCTGGTGCACACCACCCTACCTAGAAATGCTGCCTTTTATGATTAATGTCTCAGGGCAATGGCTAGATGAATTGGCTGCTTTTTGTCCATGGAGAGAGGCTGTTCTCTTTGATAATTTTTTCATAAAGGGAAGATGCAAAGAAAGGAGTAATATTGAGATTTGAAATATGAGATTGCTTTTCTGTTTTGATATTTGTTTGTTTTTATCTGATTTTAAAATTAACAAAATTTATAATTTTACATTACCTTATCATAATGTATAAGTGGCCATAGGCATGTATTACACAGTTTAAAGTAAGTGCCACATATGCAAGTATTTCAGAAATGGACAGTTTCTCATTACTATACAGAAATCTATCTGTCAAGCGAGCTTGACCCACAAGAAGCATATTACCCTACCTAATATGTAAATCATTTAACCTGAAGACCTATGGCCTTAAGCTGTTACGATGCTGCGTCAGAAGACCTATGGCCTTAAACTGTTACGATGCTGCGTCAGAAGACCTATGGCCTTAAACTGTTACGATGCTGCGTCAGAAGACCTATGACCTTAAACTGTTACGATGCTGCGTCAGAAGACCTATGGCCTTAAACTGTTACGATGCTGCGTCAGAAGACCTATGGCCTTAAACTGTTACGATGCTGCGTCAGAAGACCGATGGCCTTAAACTGTTACGATGCTGCATCAGAAGACCTATGGCCTTAAACTGTTACGATGCTGCATCTGAAGAAAAGATTGAGTCTACAGGGATATTACTCAGCTGTTTTCAAGTTGAACACAGATGGATTAACAGGGTTTGTTTGTGCACCGAGATAAATGAGAAATTAAATCAGCCAAGCAGAATTTCCATATGAGCAGGTTGGTTTTTAACTGGTCCAGGATTACCTTCATCTCATACATATAGAAATTGATATGCAACCAAATGTCACACTGCACACCTTTTTTTATTGATATGTTGGTGGAGGCCTTATGAAGTTAGGGCTTATGTTGGAATACAGTTGTGGATATCCCTGAGTTTTATTGGGTTAACCCCACACCCTGTATTTTCTGCCCCCGTGCATGATCGGTGTTGTGTGCGTTGCGTTGCGTGCGTGCGTGTGTGCGTGCGTGCGTGCGTTGCATGCGTTGCGTTGCGTGCGTGCGTGCGTGCGTGCGTGTATACACACTTATAAGTCATGCTGTTAGCCGTGAGACATGCATACAGTATAGGTGTGTATGTGTACGTATATAAGATATGTCACACTGTTAGCCGTGAGGCATGTATACAGTATAGATGTACGTTAGCCATGAGGCATGTATACAGTATAGATGTGTGTGTACGTTAGCCATGAGGCATGTATACAGTATAGGTGTGTGTGTACGTTAGCCATGAGACATGTTTACAGTATAGGTGTGTGTGTACATTAGCCGTGAGGCATGTATACAGTATAGGTGTGTGTGTACGTTAGCCATGAGACATGTTTACAGTATAGGTGTGTGTGTACGTTAGCCGTGAGGCATGTATACAGTATAGATGTGTGTGTACGTTAGCCATGAGACATGTATACAGTATAGGTGTGTGTGTACATTAGCCGTGAGGCATGTATACAGTATAGGTGTGTGTGTACGTTAGCCATGAGACATGTTTACAGTATAGGTGTGTGTGTACATTAGCCGTGAGGCATGTATACAGTATAGGTGTGTGTGTACATTAGCCGTGAGGCATGTATACAGTATAGGTGTGTGTCTACGTTAGCCATGAGGCATGTATACAGTATAGATGTGTGTGTACATTAGCCGTGAGGCATGTATACAGTATAGGTGTGTGTGTACATTAGCCGTGAGGCATGTATACAGTATAGGTGTGTGTGTACGTTAGCCATGAGACATGTTTACAGTATAGGTGTGTGTGTACATTAGCCGTGAGGCATGTATACAGTATAGGTGTGTGTGTACATTAGCCGTGAGGCATGTATACAGTATAGGTGTGTGTCTACGTTAGCCATGAGACATGTTTACAGTATAGGTGTGTGTGTACATTAGCCGTGAGGCATGTATACAGTATTGGTGTGTGTGTACATTAGCCGTGAGGCATGTTTACAGTATAGGTGTGTGTGTACATTAGCCATGAGGCATGTATACAGTATAGGTGTGTGTCTACGTTAGCCATGAGGCATGTATACAGTATAGATGTGTGTGTACGTTAGCCATGAGGCATGTATACAGTATAGGTGTGTGTCTACGTTAGCCATGAGGCATGTATACAGTATAGGTGTGTGTGTATGTTAGCCATGAGGCATGTATACAGTATAGGTGTGTGTGTACATTAGCCGTGAGGCATGTATACAGTATAGGTGTGTGTGTATGTTAGCCATGAGGCATGTATACAGTATAGGTGTATGTGTACGTTAGAGACATGCGTACAGTACAGGTGTGTGTGTATGTTAGAGGCAAGTATACAGGATAGCTGTGTGTGTACATTAGCCATGTGGCATGTATACAGTATAGGTGTATGTGTACATTGGAGGTATGCATACAGTATAGGTGTATGTGTACGTTAGAGGTATGTATACAGTATAGATGTGTGTGTACGTTAGCCGTGAGGCATGTATACAGTATATGTGTGTGTGTACGTTTGCCATGAGGCATGTATACAGTATAGATGTGTCTGTACGTTAGCTGTGAGGCATGTATACAGTATAGGTGTGTGTATGTTAGCCGTGAGACATGTATCCAGTATAGGTGTGTGTATGTGTACATTAGCCATGTGGCATGCATACAGTATAGGTGTATGTGTACGTTGGAGGTATGCATACAGTATAGGTGTATGTGTACGTTAGAGGCATGTATACAGTATAGGTGTGTGTGTACGTTAGAGGTATGTATACAGTATAGGTGTGTGTGTACATTAGAGGAATGCATACAGTATAGGCCACCTCTCTCAGATAAGTGGCCTCAGGGAAAAGCCTCACGGTCGTCTTTTTTCAGGCTTCTGCTGTTTACTTCCTGTATGACAGAACCCTGCCCTAATGCCTCCCACTGCACTAATGTCATTAGCTGTGTCAGCTCTCTATAGTTGTTTTTACCGCATACAGCTCACAAAAGACTACATAAACCTCTGTCACTGTTAAGATCGACCAGACCAGACCAGATTATTCAAAATATATTCAAGATGTACAGAATGCACTAGACGGCATGCCTTACCGAAGAGCTTTTTATTAAGTGCCAAGAAGCACATGAGTTTTTGGTGAAAGAGAGTCGCTTGGTAGGCCTTTTGAAGAACCGAGAAATGTGCTGACATGTTTGGTCAGAGCGTTTCCTCCACTGTGGTTTTGTGTCCTCCTCACTTTAATTAAATGTGCGTCTTTAAGTCGGATGATAAATCTGTCAGAAGGAGTTCAGCGCTAATGAAGAAAGACCTGAAGGAGGGAAAAGTGGAGTGAAAGCAGTGGCAGTACTTACAGATGCTTACCGATCGACCTCAGACGCACCAAGGAAAATTACTTTTTTTGTAAAAAAGGCCAGCTGGAATTGTGGAGGAGTTTACGCTGAGTTATACCACTGTGGGAAGGCAAACTGTTTGGCTACTTGGTGCATTCTATGCTCAGAACTTAATCTCATTGCGGTGTCTGTCTACCTCCTGTAAAAATACCAGACCACGCACATTGGAAAAATGTATTTAAAATTTGATCCACTGTCAGGACAGCATGGTTCAGATGACTTTCTCTGGCACGGTTTAGGATTGTAACACCAGCCCTTTCCTGCCTGAGGCACTGCATGATATTTTTCCCTAAAGCTTAAGCAGCCAGTTTTGAGACCGGTCTTGAGTAATGAGTGTGAGTGTGAGTGTGAGTGTGAGTGTGAGTGTGCGTGTGCGTGTGCGTGTGCGTGTGAGTGTGAGTGTGAGTGTGCGTGTGCGTGTGCGTCCCTCCGGTGAGACCTACAGTGCATTCCTAGATGACAATGTGCTTTCTAGCCATCCAAGTGCTGATGTTAACTTGAAGCGGTTAGTGGATTATTAACAGAAGTCAGCACGTTTAAAGATTTCTATGGATTGCATACCATGGATGCCAACGTCCATTGTAATAGAATTATCATCTCCTCAGCATTATAAGTAGCCTCATGCTCTTTAAAAAAAGATTCCAAAGGTTTAGGTTCACAGAGTGAAGCATTGAAAAGGCCACTGCAATGTGGAATCCCATATTAAGCTATTGCTGTCAATTCAGAGATTTTAGTTCAGCGCTCTTAGGGCCCGTGTAGTTTTTTAATATGGTTACTGAGGAAACGCGGGTGACCAATAAGGACATGGTGGGCCATGCCGTAAATGGTGGGTCATAATTTTTGTCACTATTGTCACCTGACTCACCTCTCTCTTTGTCCTCTCTATCTATATTTACCAGATGTTTGTGCTAATGTTCCCTTCATTCATCCAATCATTTCAAACAGACCAATAGCCCATATGTGCAGATTTTGAGCCCAGTCTGGTATCACTTCAGTTCTGGAATTTAGGAAGAATATTGGAAAACCTACAGGACCAAAACACAAGGTTGCCATTGTGGCTCAAAAGCCTTGTAATTCTCTCTGTTTCGCTGCATGTGGTTCTTCCCTTCCACTGAAAATCTACATTCCAGACCTGTAGAATTTATAAGCCAGTGCCCTTTAGAACCTTTTCTGTCCCACGGACCCCCACCCAGGCTCAAAGGCATCCAGGGGACCCCCACCCAGGCTCAAAGGCATCCAGGGGACCCCCATCATAAGTTAAAAGTTTTATATTTTGAAATATTTCCCCAAATCTACAGTATATATAGTTGTTGCATATAAAGTTTGACTAGGGACCTCTACAGTGTCTTCAAGGACCCCCTGTGGAAAACTCTGATTTTAGAAGATCAAGAATATTTCAGTTGAACGGAACAAGATTTAATACATTTTTTGACCTTCCCTTCATAATGTTGATTTCAAGATGTTTTCATATTGTGATACAAATCTAAGTCTCCCTGTTCTAACAGGACTTCCACCAGCTCTAATACTGTCCCATTTACTAGTAATCTAACCGGGATGTCATTAGCACTGCAGTCTTATCGGAATCCAACCGATAAGTAGTCCCTGATCGATCACACAAGACTTTAGCCTCAGCCCATGTTTTTCTGACTCAATATGTTACCTGGATCTATCAATATTTCAGTACTGAACCGTAATGCAAGAGTGTCTCCTCTACGCTATAAAATCTGATGGGTGTCGTGTTCCCTGTAAATATCTTTCAGTCCATTTTACGTTTGTAGTCTTAGTGTTGTTAAGGATAATACAGAAGCTTTTCTTGTTTCTCACACGGTAACTAACTTTAATAAGAAATGAGACGCCTATGATTTTGCAAAATAATAATTTTTTTTTTTTTTTACAAGTAACGCAATGTAGAAGTCAAATGCTGACACATTTCTTTAAATCAAATACTTAATCATCATTAATACAGTAATAAAGGAATCATCGTTTTTTTTTTTTAAGTGGCCCCTAACAACATAGTAATGTGGACATAGTAATGTGGTTTATTTTTACAACATCATTTAGGAAATACCATTTTCTATACTCTTGGGCCTACAGTTTTATGACAGTGATAATAATACAAATGATAACAATCTGAGTACTACCTTTCTTTTCCAGTGCAGGGCTTGATATGATTTGTCTCTGTTAAACTGTCAGAATATTCACTTCAAACATTTGAGCCAGAGGCAAGTAGTTAAAGGACGGGAAATACATGTAGTCAGCTATTGACTGAACTAAAACAGGCAACTGAGGAAAGATTGTATTTGTTCAGAAAACAAAGTTCTGAGATTATCTAGTCACTTTTTTGCATCTTGGACTTTAGCAGGCTCTGTGTTTTAGCTTGGTTTTGTCATGTCAGGGGTGTGATTGCAAAGGTGGAGGGGGTTAGTTCAACAGTCAGAGGTCAAAAGTCTCAGACAACCCCATAACTTTTGTTTGTCATGGATGGGGGTCCAGTGGGACGTCACTAGGGATGTGCAGAGACAACAGTAAACACTATCTGTCTCTGTGTCTGTATCGGTATCTGTGTCTTTCTCTATCTGCGTCTGTATCTATATCTGCTCAATCTCGATTGGGGCTGTGGGGGGGAGGGGGTGGTGCCGACGACCTGTCAACATCTGTCATCAGTGTATTAAATTGCATGTCACTGCAACAAATTACCCTTATTTCACTTCATATTCTGTGCTCTCTGCTAATCTCATCTTCCGAATATAATTGGTCCACAAAAAAAATCTGTGTGCAGCATATGATCTGTGCATTTCTGGGTTTGGACATGCCCCCTGACCACTGTATTGCATTTGGGGCTCTGGCAGGATGCCTGTTTTCCTTCCTCCTCCCCACCCCCGCTAAGTGTGACATGCCCCAGCAATACAGACTCCCAGGACTTCTGGCCTAGACCTGGTGTCAGTCTTCAGTCATTCCCATTCTAAGCATCTCAAACTCCACAGACACTTAATCAAAGACCAACCTATACAGCTTACCACACCTACCCTGTACAGACCGCTCAACACACCTACCCTCTACTGACCGCTTACCACACCTACCCCATACAGCTTACCACACCTACCCTGTACAGACCGCTTAACACACCTACCCTGTACCGACCGCTTACCACACCTACCCCATACCGCTTACCACACCTACCCTGTACAGACCACTTAACACACCTACCCCATACAGCTTACCACACCTACCCTGTACAGACCGCTTACCACACCTACCCTGTACAGACCGCTTAACACACCTACCCTGTACAGACAGCTTAACACACCTACCCTGTACAGACCGCTTACCACACCTACCCTGTACAGACCGCTTACCACACCTACCCTGTACAGACCGCTTAACACACCTACCCTCTACCGACCGCTTACCACACCTACCCTCTACCAACCGCTTAACACACCTACCCTGTACAGTTTACCACACCTACTCTGTACAGACCGCTTATCACACCTACGCTCTACCGACCGCTTAACATACCTACCCTGTACAGACCGCTTAACATACCTACCCTGTACACTACAGACCGCTTACCACACCTATGTGTCACTTACTGTACTTGTTTGTGTTGCATTTGATTATACGTGATCAGTCACCGTGTAATGATAATGCCAGTGTGTGTTTTCTGTATCTCTTCTATTATACTTTGTTGGCATATGTTTGACTGCAGCTGTAAGCCTGTGTTGAACTCTGATGAATTATGTAAAGGGTTTGGCTCTACCCTCTCTTCTGATGCACAATTAATGATCCCTTTTAAAATGAGCCCCTGGCATCGTCCCTTAGACATCCCTGTATGCAAACAGAATGTCTCCTCCCATTGTAAAGCAGCATAGTTAGAATGCTACACTATGCAGCGAAAAGGCACAGTGTGTTAATCTGTCTTTATTTAATGTCAGTTCAGCTTTGAACTGCTTGCGTCTTTTATGACTTGACCATGCCAATCCCTTTACGAACATCAAATACAAAGTGTTAATTGTTAGATGTTTCAGAAAAAGATGTTTTTCTTGCCTGGGGTCTGTAAAAATGCAGAGGAAACAGTTCAGTTAGTGTGAGGAGGCTTGGACCGGCTGGCTGAAAAACGATTGGGCTGCGCCAGCGATGACATCATCACTAAGAGCCTGCCATGCGGGGAAAGTATGCCATAACAGTGTCCGCTTGTCTCATCATGGGGTTCTCTAACGCTTACAGGCATGCGCTTCAGCCAACGTTGTGATATGTCTGCATGCATGCATTCTGGGTACATGGCAGAAAAGTTTGAGAGAACCTGTTTTGTATGAGATTATGCCTATGTATGTTGGTTCGCCTGCATTGCCTTTGAGTTAATGAGCTTTGTCAATCCACACTCTGTCAGTCGGACACATTACTCTGTGTTTTTTATTGTTGGTAGTTCCTGCGCAGGGTGTGAAATTAACACCAGCCTCCAGCCAAATGCTGGTAAAATTTCGATTGTAGCTGGTAATATTTATTTATTTTTGCTCTAGCAGCCACTTTGGCCCCTAACCAACCAGGTTGTGTTATATTGTAAAAAGTAATGAGGCTGGTAAAATGTTTAAAATGGCTGGTGATTTTTTTAATCCTCAAGCCACTCTGGGCAGTGGTTGAAAAAGTAAATTTTATACCCCGATTCTGCGTTATCGTTGGCTTTAGACCTAACCGTGCAGGTCCTTTGAAGGTAAAGCACTAATTTGTACCCATGCCCACAAAATCTACAAATGGCATATTTCACATTTATATCAATTGCATAATTTGCTTACAGATTAGCATAATGTTTTCAAGGTTATTGATCTATGATCTAGTCATAACTAAAGCTTGCATTCATGTGCGGTTATTGCCTTTTCAGCAAGGAACCCAGTGTGCTGTGCTGTACCTTCATTGAAATGCAACCTAAGATGATTAATGTATTTTTCACAAGAGCCATCCAGTCAGGCTGTTTGATAGACTATACATATATTCATAATATAGGCCATATTTACTTAACCCTTGTGTTATCTTCATATTATGTATGCACCTTGTGTCCACAGGGTGAAAAATGGCCCACCCTCGTGATAAAGCTTCTCCGTTGAATTTTAAACCCTATATCTATTTTCATGAAGAACCTGTCATGCGTCAATAAATGAGTGAATAACTGTGCTTTACTACTTCACAGTCCAGACAGCCTGTACTTTTTCAGTCTACAACACTCATTTTTACTACAAAACACATCATAATTGATTTGTGCTGTAATAGATGAGTGGCACTTAATTTGGATTATGATTTCTGAGTTCATAACTGCAGGGTTAAAAAGACTCATATGTGTCTACCTTGATGGTGTACTGCTTTACGTTTAACTTTTTTCCAATGGGAGGGCTCGCTCCAGGAAAAGTCATTGGATTTCATGCTGAAGAAATCAAGTTTTGGGGGTTTTCACTGCTGTTAAACTCAGAAAAGAGTCAACATGAGGGTTAATGTGGAATATTCATCCAGTAACAATAAAAAAGTTTCCTGTCTCACAGCACCCATGACTTTAATATGCAAGGTCAGATTAGTAGCTGTTATATACGCACTAATTATATAGCCTATGGGACGTCCCACTGCCATATTTCTAAGTTTAAAGTCACACAAAGACATGGGATTCAGTGATATATAGGCTTCCATTTTGCATGTGAAAGTTAATTTGGCACACACGCCTAGGCTATGGTGTATTCCAGATGGTTAAAAACAATGAAAGAATGAGAGACGTATGGGTTTTGTGTGCAAGTGTAACACATCCCTGTTGTAAAACGCAAAGGCGCAACAATGAACAATGACTGGATGTACAGCAGCTGCTAGTGTGCAGTGCGCAGTACTGCTCATTCTTTCCTTAATACAGAATACCCATACAGATAATAGCCCCCTTGTCGTCTCACAAATCCATTATTGTCTGTTCTATTTGTAGAAAAGTATACAATGGTAACACTGTCACACTAGATTGATGCCATACATTACAGAGACGAGCTTTTTTCAACATACTGTTACCGAAGAGCACATTTATTTTGGAGGAAATGGGTCACTGTGCCAATAAAATGCTCAAGTTTGTCCGACTATTCATCAATCCCAGGTTATAATGAACCCACAGCCTGTTGTTGCCAGTAAAGCAAAACCTTGCGCCAGTGAGTCATGTGAAATTGTATGAGTCAATATTGGCTTTGCTTCCTGACTTTCAGCACAGTGTAGTGTAGACGGAGCGTGAGCCGGGGTTGATATTGATAGATAGAGCTCGTATTGCAGCGGGTTTATCTCTACTCGCGTGGGATTTTTCCAGTCCTGCTCCTGCCAAGAGCTATCGCAAACAGGGCGGAGGAGCGAACGGTTTTACCTGTGCGGGCACAAACTCTATAGGGGGCGGAGCGCAGGGCTGCCCAATGAGGGCTATCAACTGCAGCTTGTTGCCCATGGTAACAAGATACTGTCGGTGTCGGGCCACAGCCGTCACAGGGCTGTTCCACTGAGGTGTGAAAGCCGCGGGCGGCGGGGATGAAAGGGATCAATAGTCACGTAAGCTGCTATTAGCCCAAATCCGCAGAATTCCTTTACCGCGCTCTGCCCTTCAACTAATTCCCAGCGCACCATCTCCTGAGGTAAACATGGACACGGTCTCACTCAGACCCCGTACCACGAAACCTGGCTCAACTGCCGGTTTTCCAGCGTTCTGCGTTTCCAGGTCTCAGGCGAGGTCGTCGAGGAGTTCTGCCTCTTTGGATGGGCGGGTAACTTTGTAGGCGGGGTGAGGGGGTCAAAGGCGAGCAACAGTCCAGGCTGCATTTATTTTTACTGTGTGTTTCCATGGTCACAGTTCCACAAATAAGCTAGGGCTACCTTGCGTCAAGATCTCGGAAACTGGCTGTTTTTTTAATAGATATTAGTAGAATGTATAATTATTTATATTGTATGCTGTATCCGGTCAACTTGAAGAGAATGATAGTTACATCACTTGGAATAGAACCTCTCAGGCATCAGGTGGACAATAGTTCTGAAGAATTACATTAATCAAATTGAAAACATGTTTGCTACATTATTTAAGACAGATTTGCTGTCCATATCATCTTATGCAGACTATGAATTGTAGTTTCTTTCTAATGTATTTCACTGCTAGCAAACTTAGCATTCTACTAAATTATTTATAGTATCGGTCTACGTCAGGAATCTCAAACTCAAATCGTGCTGTGTGTGATGGTTTACTGTGTGTTTCAGCTCTTGAGCGCTTAGTGTAAGTCATTGATTGGCTAAAGAGCCCACACACCTTGCTTCCAAGGCCTAAATTGGCTGGTGATTGAAAGCAGCCCATAAAAACCTGCAGACACTGCATGTCCTCCAGGACTGGAGTTTGACTCCCCCAGTCTACATAATTATAATGATTGAAGACACTAACGGCTCACTGACAGACGATGTGAAATCTCAGACTTGTCGTTAGACTCAGCTGGGTGTTTAATATTAAATCACAATCCAATTCAGCACATACAAATCAAACAGTTTAAAATAATAATAATAATAAATAATAAATAAATAAATAAAAAGGATTCTACACAAGCATTTCATTCAGTTTATATGGTGATGAATGACATTATGTAAGCATACAACTTTATGCTATATTACTGCTGTCTTACTGTCGGCGGTAAACAATTTGATGAAAAACAATGTTTAATTTTTAGAAGGACAGTAGTTTTTATGAGCAGTAGGTGGGTGAGGCAAAATAATGTATGTCATTAATAGGGATCAAGCATCCGTCCACTTGTTAAATCAAGTGTATCCTAGAACCCAGCTCAAATACAAAGGGCAAAGCAGGGTTAGCAGAAAATCACAGCGAGCACGTTTTATCATACCGAATACGTACCTGAAGTGCACCTCCAGTATGGATTGATCGTCATGCTTTTATTCTTCAGATATTTCATCATAATTCAGCAGTGGCAAGTAGCAAGCTCCGGCACTAACATCACAATTCAATTTGTGCCTCAAGTTGTAATGCTGCCACAGTCTAAGAGGGAGACGATCAATAAAACATTGTACCAATATCGCTCCAATAATTAGCTACAGGGTGAGAGACATACCAGTACACACACAGCTGTGATGACCTTCAATTAGGAATCCGTTTCACTGGTAAAGAACAAACCCCAATTCCATACTGTTGGGACAGTATGTAAAATGCACATAAAGGCAGAAAGCAGTGATTTGTAAATAATCTTTTACATATATTTCATTGAAAACAGCACAAAGAAAAGATATTTAGTGTTTTACCTTATCAACTTTATTGATTTTTGTAAATATACGCTAATCAGAAAACACCTGTTTGGAACATTCCACAGGTAAAGAGGTGATGCTATCGTGACTGGGTATAAAAGGATATCAAAAGACTATCTTATTTTCAGGTACTCTTACATGCGATACTATAACCGCTCTGCATTTGAACGGATCTCTATGGGAATTGGGGGTGTGGGACTAGATTAAGCTGTAAATTACACAGGAATAGTACGGTACACATGGTTGGCTAAACGGCTGTAAGTCATCAAGGGTCTGGAGGTATCAAACGAGCCTCAAACCATCACTCTGCTGCCAGATATGCAGTGGATAAGGATGGATCACTTTAAGGGTTGTTTCTCCTGACTAATTTTCCTCTTGAACTCTAATGCTTTTATGTGTATTTTACATACTGTTCCAACTTTTTTGAAATTGGGGTTTGTACATAGAAAGGGCAAAACCCTTCCGGAAAAGTGGATTAGGCTAATAGAGATGATGCTTAAATTAAAGCAGAAGGACTGATTTGTCGGCCAAGTAAAACCTGTCAGTCAATGTTGCCTGTGTTTATGCTTGACTCATTGACGGAAGTGAGAGAATGCGGCCCTCTAAACAAATGATGTTGGCCAAATGGACTATGGTGATGGTGCTGGACAATCGGACGTAATGCGAAGGAAGCTTGATTTAGGAGGGTTCTTGGGCGTGTTCCAGTATGTGGTCTGATCGCTGTTTCTCTCCCATGTGTGCTCATGTGGTTGGAGGTGTGTTTGAGCTTGGTTTGCGAGCGTTCCGGGTTGTGCTCCAAAACACGGTCTGATGGTGGTTTCTCTCCCGCATGCTCAGGTGGATGGAGGCCTGTTTGGAGGAGGAGCTGCCGCTCCCCACGGAGCTGGAGGAGGGCCTTCGCAACGGAGTATACCTCGGCAAACTCGCCAACTTCTTTGCCCCCAAGATGGTGTCCGAAAAGAAGATTTACGACAGAGACCAAGCGCGTTATAAGGTAGGTAAATGGACATCATATCGCCATGAGTGCTTGATTCTCAATACAACATCCTCACAAACCTTGTATCTAACAAATATGTTTTTTTTCTAAAATGATTCCCATAAACTCCCATAGGGACAGTCAAGACAAGCTTGTGGCAGAAACCTCTGGTGTTCATCCAGCCTGACACACACACACACACACACACACACACGGTTAAGCATTTTAATGGACACTCCATGGCCCTTAGTGGAGCACTGTGACACCTCTGGAGCCCCACACTGCACAGTGTCAGACAGGAAGCCCTGGGTCTCAGCTCCCCACCCCCACCATAGATGTCCCATTTCCTGCAGGGCAGCCCCCCGGGGGTGTGTGAACAGCAGCCCAGCAGCTGCACTAAAGGCACAGTCTCAAACATACTCTTAGCAGCTGCGCTAACAGCACAGTCTCAAACACACTCTTAGCAGCTGCGCTAACAGCACAGTCTCAAACAGAGAGAGGGCATAGGGCAGAGGTCAAGTCAATATGAAAAGACCTGGTATATAGGTGACCCGGACGAGGCACTTTACAGAATTGTTACAGTGACATGAGGAAAATAGCTAAATGTACACCCTGTGTCACTGATGTACTGTAGATCTGCCCTTGTGGGGTTCCTCATCCTCTTGAATGATTCATGTCTGTTCAAATGCGTGTCTGTTCATGCTTTTTTCCGATTTTATTGTGTACGCTGCACTTCATTCCATAATTGACATTTACTGGAAACTATTTATAAAAGAGATACTTACGCTTGTGCCTTATAGAATATTGTTGTTTAAAGTACATACATCAATCCTATACATTAAATTAAATGTCTTCAATAATAGGGGAGTGCACTGATGTTGAATCATGATCGTAATATGAAGAGAATTGCTGCATGCGATAAAAGTGGAGCATAAAGCAGTTTATTTACCTCGTAAACGCCATGTACTGTTAACTGAGACCACACAGAAATGATTGATGCTTCCAGCCAATGTTTAAGATATTATGTTAATCATAGGGATTTACTCACAGATTGTACAGTATAAATTACATGACTGTGTAAATTACACCGTTTTGCTAATTAAGCAACAGTACGACTACAGTAAATTGACCGTTTTCTCATGGATGTCATAAGCTTGCAAGAAATAGCTGTAGTTTCCAGAGAAATAGGCTGTTTTCTCTTTTTTCTTCAGTCTTGCTCTCTTTGAGAGATTCAGAAGCTCTTAATGCGTTATAGAGAGCCCTTAATACACATGAAATCTCTGCTACAGGGCAGAAATTACAACGTTTTGTTTGACTTGTTTTCAGCGCACGGGACTTCACTTTCGACACACGGACAACACGGTGCAGTGGGTCAGAGCCATGGAGTCTGTGGGATTGCCCAAGGTACAGACTGCCGTCTTCTCCTGGGAGACAGCCGTCTTCTCCTGAGAGCCGCTCCAGACGTGGGGGGCCCCGGCTGATAGTAGCGCTCAGATATATTGGGCTATTTAAGATATGGCTGTCTGGTGAACTGCTTCCTGTTGTTTTGTTGAATGGGGAAACCTTCAGTGCAGACTGCAGCACATTTGGGCTCGGATGTTTATATCTACTGAATCCCTCAGAAAGTTCTGGCAGTTTCCAGTGTGATGATCTAAATGTGTTATCTAAAAGTGTATTGTGTATTGTGCCCCTAAGGAGAGATGGGGGTCCACATGCTCGCCATGGTCTGGAATACAGTCCTGACTGCGCCAGTGCTAGCAGTCCCACAGCGCGATGCGTGATTGGCTGTGGTGCTAGCTGTCTTTCAGGGCAATGCGTGATTGGATGTGGTGCTAGCTATTCTACAGGGTGATGCGTGATTGGCTGCGCTGTTATACCACAAAGCGATGCGTGATTGGCTATGGTGTTAGCTACCCCACAGGGCTATGTGTGATTGGCTGTGGGGCTATAGCACAGCGTGATGCATGATTGGCTGTGGCCTGGGGGGGAGGGTTTTAGTCAGGCCACCTCAAAGCGACTCCTGTGGTCGATCGACGTTCTGCAGAATGTATGGCGTAGTTCTTCAGTCCGATGCAACTTATTTATCTTGTACTTTTTATGTACAATTTTTTAATAAATAAATGTAAAATCAAAATTTAGATCTATTAAACTACATGGAACAAATCTCTGTCATCTCTATTGCTGTGGTATCAGCTTTTTAAAATTACTTTGTTGTGATGCTTTAATGGATTCATAATTAGGTGGTGAATTGCTTTTTTGCCTAAACCTGCCTATTTAGCTTGAGAGTTTAAGTGTCAGCAGAGAAAAGAGAGTAATGAAGGGATATAGACTGTGGGCCTCACATCATCTGTGTCCCTTAAGCGTACCAAGTGAAAGCTTTTACTCGTGGTAGTGTCCGTGTACACAACTGATCTGTGATTTGACATTGTGAGTATTCTGGTGAGCCGATCCCTGCCGGTGTGTGAGAGTAGCTGTGAGTGGGAGGTCAGCCGCCTGTGGTCTGGTTGGACGTAGTGGTCTGGTCTGGTCTGGTCTGGTCTGGTCCGGTTCTAGGAGAGAGAGCAGCTGGGGGAAACTCGGGCGGGACCTGGATTACAGTCTGCAGAGCACTGCTTTTTCTCACATGATGTCAGGCACTCAGCCTTTTCACACAGTGCAATCTGGAGTCGTTCAAAAAAGCCCCCTCTCAAATCCGCAATGAACATCAGCCCTGTCTCAGAATTAAGCCTGTGTGCGTTGTGTGACTTCATTTTCACTGACTCAGTATATCATTAATCTCATAAATTTATTACAGTGTATGGGCCTGTTGAAGGAGATACTGTAAACTAGCATTTGTTGTTGTTGCAGTTTATGAGTACATTTGCATGTTTCAGTGCACACCATATTAAAATGAAGTGAACAGTATTTGAGTGACTTGTCAGGCATTTCTGCTTATTGTCACATGACAAAACCTAGTACACATAATAATAAATACATAAGCAGCAGTGAACATGAACTACTGAATATTGTTTTATTTCACTTGCGCTTAGTATCATCTGTAGAACTTTGTTTCAACCCTTCTTTTCTATTTCAGGCATGCGTGTTCATTTATGCATCTGTTATGATCTCTGCAGTTTTATGCTTTGAACCATTTAATAAAAAACAGACAGAACTGTCTAACTGCTTATTCACAACTTGTTTCTGTATGCTTTCTGTATGTTAGGTAGCATCTTCACCATTTGTACTGCTATATTTGTATGGCATGAAGATCAACAAAGTAATGGACTAATGCCGTTTTTATTATTATTTTATTTTTAACCTTTTCAGATATTCTATCCGGAAACAACTGACGTGTATGATCGTAAAAACATGCCAAAGGTGATCTACTGCATTCATGCATTAAGGTACGTCAGTCCCTGCTCAACTTGGACATTTAGTTTGACTCGTTTTTCTGCGATGCCTTCACTTTATTACTGACAAGCTTTCATTCCACTTACTGACTGAAGGCTTTATTTCAGCCACAGGTTATTTTGACTCTGATGAAAAAAGGTTCGTCCATCAAATTTATCTGATTTATCTGACACAGGTGTAGAGTTTTCCTGAGTAGTACAGTGTAGGTGGCATTTTTGTGTAATTACTCTACTATGTGTGAAACGAAACAGAAAGTATAAAATAGTAGCACTACAGGAAACCACACATGCTGTTGTGTACCTGCGGGCAGACCGGTGTCCTCAAATACCTGGGTAGAAATGTTAGCCACTATTTTTTCTATGTTAAAAGCAGAATTAGATGCCAGTTTACACGTCTCAAAAAATTGTCCAGGTTTGTGTATGTTCATGACTGGAACTGTGGATGCATGACTGGATGCTGTAGATCAACCCATCAAACCGATAGGGTGCTTCCTGTCTGCTTTGAGTCATTTCCTGTCAACAGATATGTTTTCCCATTGCCATTTGTCAAATGGTGTAACCTGGCTGGACTGTTTCATTTTCTCCTTAACAAATGGCGTCTTGAGCCTAGGCGTGTGTGATGTAGTTTTCATGTCATCAGTGATTCTGTTGAGAATTTCTAAAGCAGGCAAAACTCTTACTTTTTGGATGAACGAGACAAGTCATACAACAACCACTGTTGCTGTTTGTGGTCTTGGATGTAGCCTTATAGCCTTGCAGAGGTGGCAGATAGTTTTTAAAGCACAACTGAAGTTTGGTAGAACTTTGGGTTGTGTCGTTACCTGGCCATGATATGAGTCCAAATGGTGGCGAAATATGTTCGTTAGTTGCTCTGTGCTCCCCTGGGGTGATAATCCAGAATAGGGTATTTGTCGCTCTCCATTCACTTTTATGGGGAAGCTAAAACGGTTTCAAAATGACACTTCTAGCACATATACGATCGCGAACTAAGCGGATTCTGTCAAGCAATAAGCATTTCTCGTAGGTATTTTTAAAAATTTTATTAAATGGTCTTTTCCTGGCTTTTTCGTATTTTATTTGGAACGTAGATCCGGTAGGTAGGCTATGTTCTTGTTCCAGAAACAGCGTTAATGCGGAAACCACTCATTGGTCTAAATTTCCACAGAAGCATACGTTCCTAGTACGAGTATATATCTATGGTCTGGCCTGCCGACATTTTGGTTGTCTTTTCTGGTAGCTTGCTAACATCATTGAAGAAAATAGTACTTTATAAATAATTTTAATTACATGAACAAAAATACGTACGAGGACTGGTTATTTTTTTTATTGACAGAATCCGCTTCGTTCCCGGTCATATACGCGCTAGAAGTGTCATTTTGAGACCGTTTTAGCTGTCCCATAGAAGTGAATGGAGAGCGACAAATGCCCTATTCTGGATTATCACCCCAGGGGAGCACAGAGAAACTAACAAACATATTTTTCCAGCATTTGGACTCATATCATGGCCAGGTAACTACACAAGCCAAAGTTCTACCAAAGTTCAGTTGTGGTTTAAGGGAAAAAAGATGCTTCAGGCTCATTTGGCATAACCTCTTAAATTAGGGATCTATCCTGGAACGGACAGGGCTCCCATTAAGTTTCTCCTAATGAAGGAAGTAGTTCCACTCAAAGTTCCAAAGCTGAACTTCGATTGGAACTGGGCATTATGGTCAGCTGAGACCAATTATTAATAAAAAATTTTTGCCACACACACCAATGGTGGTTTTTGTGTCGGAAGAAGGGCGATTATGTTGAATAGGATATCATATCTACAGCGAAAGATGCAAACAACCTATACACCAAGTGTTTTGTTTATCTATGTTAAGGTCAACAGAATCACAGACTTTTATAAGTAAGTGCCACAACATTCCAATGGCAGCAATTTTGAAGGGCACATTAGACGTACTATTTTACTTTAACAAACACAAGGTGCGATTCCTTTCTGGCTTATCACACAGGCAACAACGTCTCACCTGAGTAGAACTAAGTCATGTGACTCGTGCCCTGCCTTTGAAGTAGTATATTTAATAAAGGTATAATAAAATAAAAGGTTGAGCCCAGTCATTACCTCAGTGTGTCCTTTATGCACAACTTAAAGTACAGTACAGTCCTTGTGCCCCTTACTTTCCAAGTACACTGCAGTAAAGCGTGCTTAAAGACACGTTAATGAAATTGGGTGGCTGTGACTAAAAAGCGTGTGGAGCCATTTGCTTTTATGTTTTCGCTGCCACATTTCAAGTATTTTAAACATTTGTTATGCCAGATGGCTGCTTCCAAGTCTCACAGTTATGTGCAGCTATATGTCAGAACCTACTTTTTCATCCAGATCCAACGTAAAGTATCAATGAATAAAACATCTACCTAAATACACAGAATAACTGGCATACCAACATAGTTTTTTTATTCGTATTTGGACCTGTGTCCATGTAAAATAATATTAATAATTAATAGGAATAAAAAAAATTTAAACCCAAATCTGTAGGGCTTAAGTGTACTATTTTATGAAATATTTTTTCTTTTTATGTTTTATTTGAAATTGTTGTGTGAACCTTTTCTTCATTATAAATAATAGGAATGGTTAATGAATAGTTAAGAAAAGCAGCGTCGGTAATTGATAAAATAATATAAACACATGTGGTTGTGTGTATCTATTCTCTTTAGTTTCTGATTGGTGCTTGAGAGGAGAACAATAGTAGAGCTCTGGAGCCCAGCTGTTGTGTCTAGCATTAGACTGTACTGTATGTGCTCCAATGTTCCTCTTAATGACAGTGAATGGGAGCACTGGTGCTGTTGACCAGAAATTAAGCATAAGCTCTTTTGTTCACAAGGATTATGCACCAGGTTTACATGCGTGGTTTATGTGCAAGGTGTGTACTGTTTCTCACTTTTACAGAGCCACATAATCACAAAATGTATGTTTACCAGAATTTTTGCTCTTGCAGTTGTTTGGTAATGCAGTTAACATGAAACTATGATTACACAGCTTTTTGTATAATTTGTCAGTATGTGTGTGGGCTGCTGTGACATAGCAGGAAGTATAAATCAGTAGTATTTATTCTAGCCATCGCATAATTAAATCAATATTGACATATTGAGTGACTTGAAGTGGGACACAACTCTTGACTGCTCTGTACTCTAAAATAGGTTTTTTCCAAAGCTTATAGTTCTCATTTTAATGGTGGAAATGCTGCTTTGTTTGTGTAATACACGTTTGAATGTTTTTTAATTGTTATTGAAAGCTTGTTTTCTGCTGGTTGTGTTTGCATTGGGACCTCGTGTGCATATACTTTTGCTTGATCACTTTTTTTACAGTTCATCTTGATGTGAACGGGTTATGCGTACGGCACAGGTGAGATTGGCTCAGTCGGTCACATTTGAAACGCCTTCCGAAACGCGGAACGATCACAGCAGTGTAGATGGACCTGTGCCATTCTGAAGCCAGGTCAAAGCTGTGATTGGGCCAGGAACATTAGCACACAGAACATACCTGTTGTTCGGTTTTGTGGTGCTGCTTTCACCTCAGCCCATCATTTTGAAAGCTATAATTTTACACTTATTTTGGCACAAGAGCCCTCTGTATAAATTATGTGCAGAATCGGCAAGAGACGACTCGGTTTGCTGCCCAATGTGATTGTGTGATAGGGCGGCAGTGTAGTATAATGGTTAAGGAACTGGACTTGTAACTGAAAGGTTGCAGGTTCGATTCCCAGGTAGGACACTGCCGTTGTACCCTTGAGTAAGGTACTTAACCTGCATTGCTTCAGTATATATCCAGCTGTATGAATGGATAAATGTAATAAGAAGTATGTAAGTCGCTCTGGATAAGAGCGTCTGCTAAATACCTATAATGTAATGTAATGTGTGAAACATGCGTTTCTGCAGCATTTCATGCAACAGTGTTTGATTGTGAGGTCAGAGTATCCTTTAGTTCAAACAAGGTGGCTCGCGCTTGCACATATGCACTGCATAAATTACATTGCATATACTGTATCATAAATGATAAATCTGACAGGATTGGTGAGCTACGTGACTGGTGCAGTCAATGTTGAAATGCATTTGGAAAAGCAAATGACCTTTCTTACATTGATCTTTGCAAAGTTGATGTGAAATACTGTAAAATCCAAAAACAAGCAAACCAATCGGAGAAACACTGCCATCTGCTGGCTGTAAATAAACCGGGCTGCACTGGGAACGGGCAGGACCCTGTCGCCCCCAAGTGGCTGATAAGTGGAATATTTTCTATATGTGTAAAAAAGGCCTGATAAAGCAGGAAATGTATTACCAGCATGGCAGTTATTTGTAGGTTAGAATTATGTTTTGAATTTAGATTTCTGCACATTTTTGCAGAACCTTCTAAAAGAGTAATATGTGAAAGCTTTAACGAGATCGCTATGATTGAAACGGCTGCTATAATGTAAAATACAGTCTCTTCCTGCTGCAAACACGCAGTTGTGTTTTTTTGGTCTGATGGGCCTTTGAGGAAATACTTCCTTCCTTTGTCAGATGGCAGCGCTCGATCTTGAGCTGACACGCGCTCGAGCGCAGCCCTCCTTCCTGATGACACTTGTGGCAGACGTGTTTCTGAAGCTCAGCTCAGCTCTCATTGGCTAGAATAACTGCATCGCAGTGCTAAGTTGGGAAGTATTGCAATTACAGTGTGCCATATGGCAGCGTGAGGAGGAAAAACATGTGGAAAAGAAATTAAAAGTCAACATGGGCAGTATTTTATGAGGTGCCGGAGGGCACGCGGGTGTGGGAGTTGGTGGGGGGGGAGCTTGTGTCCTCAGTCAGATAACAGGCCTAACTAAATTTAATTTAACTAAGCTTCTGTGCATTGGGAGCGTCTTTCAGCTGAGCTCTGTTGCCGGCGGTAATCAAGGTTCTGCAATTAAACCTTTGTCCTCCCAGCAACCTGGCCTGCCCTCTAAACTCTCAGCATTACACGCCTGTCTTCTACCGCCCACAGGGGTCAAAGTTCGCAAGAAAGCCCCATAGCTTGCACTTCCTCATGTAGCGATTGCAAGCCACGCGCCGCCTCCCAGCCCTTCAATAATTCATACCCATTTACCAACAAACAGAGTGGGCCATTAAACTTTAATGCAGTTTCCACTTGCACCCTTCCGAGTCTTGTGTACGGTCCAAGTGTTTCAAACTTTGTGTCCTTGCTGCAGATCTTTTGTCTGTTGTTGCTGCATAGAGGGGTGTATATAGAGACTGTGTCCTGTGTGGTTGTATCTCCATGCTATAGCATGGGGTTATATTGTGCATGTGCATGGCAGGTGCAGCGTGGGGTGGATGTGCCAGTCACATTTGCTTAAAGGGATTGATGACTGTTTTTAAAATGTGGTTTTCTTTATTTGACATTACTCCTTGTTATTAAAATAATCATCCACCAAGATTTCAGCCTTCAACGTCTACAGCTGAAAAAATTAAGATTGAATATTGTCACTTTCTGCCGACTATGCAGTTCTCAGGCCTGGGTGGGCGTGAAAGCAATAATATTCAGGTCACGCCCAAGAGCTTCTAGACAAGTTATGAGCAGTCTCGGAAATGCACCGTTTAGCAAAAAACACCGTTTAGCAAAACAAATGATAGCTAAATAAAAAGGAAAGTGCATGGAGCAACCATGCCATATGTTTGAGCCACTGAACTAAAGAAGATCTGTTCACATAATAATACTAACGTTCATCTCAGAGACCGACGTCTTTCAAATACTAACATTACCGGTACAGCGTAGCATGAGGGCATATTCGCATTGACCCGATCGGAAAACAATTGAGTGCAAGTTTCTGGCGAGATTTATTGTTGAAGCCTGTAGTTAAAACTATCCATATTATATGACGTATATTTACCTGTTAAAAGTGCTTTCCACAGACATGATTCAGGATGCCATATAACGTTATTTTCCCTCCAAATGCTTTCTCATAAGAGCATGTAGCCACAGGGCTCGTCTTTGTGATATCCGATTGGACATGGCAAACGTGCAAAATTCAAGTCGGGTTTCTTAAATTGCATTGGCTGTGTTTTCTATGGGAGCGAGTGGGCGTGGCATTCACAGAAACGCTTCAGTGACGTATGACCGCTGTTCTCTATTGGCTGACAGGACTAGATTACGTGTACTTGTCCCGTTTTAATCCCGCCCGCTCTAAACCTTGCCTGATCAATTACAAGCAATCTAAAAAATAAAAAAAGGCATATCTCAATTTAGGCACATCACTTAGTACTGATATTTGAGCACAGAGCAACTAACGAACTAATTTTGCCACTATTTGGACTCATATCATGGTCAGGTAACTACACAACCCAAAGTTCTACCAAAGTTCAGTTGTGCTTTAAGGTAGATTTGATTGAAGCAGAGTTGATGATGGAGGAAAATCTGTCACACCTCCCCTTCCTTTTTGCCACATCCCATTAGGATCGACTCTGCTTTCTGTTCTATTTCAGTTTGTACCTTTACAAGCTGGGAATAGCTCCGCAAATCCAGGACCTGCTGGGGAAAGTGGATTTCACAGGTGATCCTCACAGTCTTTTTCATACCAACACCATGCTTTCACTCACAGTTCACATTTAAGCAAAATGGTGCAGATTAGGATTATAGCTACACTTGTGCAGGTGCCCTAAAGGGGTCTTGCAGGGTTTTTAAGGGTAGGGACCAGTAGCTAAAGGTGGTCACGAGCTCCCAGAGCTTATTAAGAGCTGCTGGAGGAAGGCAGATCAGGAGATGAAAGTGGCGTTTAGTGAATGAGCGCAGATACAGGCCTAGCATGTGCCTCTGGGCTTTTCTCTCAGTAATTGAAAATATTGCGTTTCCATAAGAATATGATTAATGGATCCCACTAGGGCTTAATGACAGGTAATTACAAGTTTTAGTTTTTTTGCCTAATTGAAACAGCTGCTTTCATTGTGTTTTTTGAGTACAAAATCTTTTGATAATTAGCAGTATTCACAGAAAGGTCAACCGTTATTGTGTTCAATACTGAACACTTCAATATTTCGCACTGATGAGCGAAATTCATGTTGAAAGTATTGCTTTGTTGGAGAGATCACAAATCACCCGTTCTGAACAAATGAAATGCATTTCAATAAATAAGCGCTGATAAGAATACTGATTTAATGTAAACCTAGAGCAGAAAGACACTAAAGTTAAAAAAAAGTTTCTGTTGCTTTGTTTAGACAAAAAAAAGAGTCATAATTGTCCTGTGAAAATATACATGTAACTGTATGTCAAGGTGTTTTGCCTGATTTGTGTGATTTATTACAGAGGAGGAGATCAGCAATGTGCGGAAAGAGCTGGATACATATGGGATCCAGATGCCAACCTTCAGCAAGATCGGAGGAATCCTGGCCAATGAACTATCAGTGGATGAAGCTGCCTGTAAATACACCAATACTTGAATTTTATACTATATAATATTATCTTTGGCTTTCTTTTGTATATTTATGTTAACACCGCAAATAATGCGTGTACACCATTGACCTTTACATGCGAGGCTATGAGAAGGTTTGCTAATTGAATGGATGGTTATGTACAATCTTTTCAGCAAATGTTTTGCTATCAACAGTAGATTGGTTGTTTAACTGTCAGTCTTCAAGGTGCAAGTTCCCATAAGCACTTTTGGAGAACTCTGAACTCCCGTGGTGGTATGAAAGCCGAAAGTAAATATTTCTCAGCTGATCTGTCTCCTGATCTGTCGTTGAGTTGTAGCTGAACTGTCTGTTCCCTGTTGCCTTGGCTACCAGTGCACGCTGCAGTCATTGCCATCAACGAGGCGGTAGACAAGGGTCAGGCGGAGGTCACGATGTCAGCGCTGAACAACCCCAACGCCATGCTGAGGAGCACAGAGGGCCCGCTGATGCAGGAGTACCAGGAGAGCCTGAGCCTGGCCAAGAGACGCAAGGCGGACAAATCAGCCGGCCAGGTAAGACCACGCCCACCACTCTGCACCCAATAGAGGCCGGCCAGGTAAGATCATGCCCACCACGCTGCACCCAATAGAGGCCGGCCAGGTAAGACCACGCCCACCACTCTGCACCCAATAGAGGCCGATAGAGACTTGTTATATATATATACACAGTGCCCTCCACTAGTATTGGCACCCCTGGTAAAGACGAGTAAAAAGGGTTATAAAATTTTTTACCGTTTGGTGAATTCGCTTAATCTCACACTGAAAAAATTTGAAAAATTCAATCTTTAATTGAAGTAAATCTATTATGAGAAAAAAAAATCATCAAGAAAGAATTATTTTTAACAAAACCACGTGTGCCACAATTATTGGCACCCCTGCATTTATATATAGAATAAAGAAATAATTTTTTATATTTGGTCGCATATCCTTTGCATGCCATGACTTCCTGATGTCTGTGACCCAACAACATCAAAAGACTCTTGATATCTTATTTTCTGGTACTCTTACAAGCGATACTATAACTTCTCTGCATTTGAATGGATCTCTATGGGAAATTGGGGGGTGGGACTAGATTTAGCTGTAAATTACACTGGAACATTATGGAACACACGGTTGGCTAAATGGCTCTAAGTCATCAAGGGTCTGACGTATTAAACGAGCCTTAAACCATCACTCTGCTGCCAGAAATACAGTAAATATGGATGGATAACTTGAAGGGTTTCTAGACTATCCTGACTATGATATCACTTGTAAGAGTACCAGAAAATAAGATATCAAGAGTTTTTTGATGTTGTTGGGTCACAGACATCAGGAAGTCATGTTTCCAGTGTGACAGTAAGCTAATTCACCAAACGGTAAATTTTGTATCACCCTTTTTACTCATCTTTACCAGGGGTGCCAATAATAGTGGAGGGCACTGTATATATATATATATATATATATATATATACTGTCTGTATATATATATATATATATATACTGTATATATAAAACAAGTCTTAACAAAATGAAATTTTTTCAGGCAAGGACTATCACCATATCCCAGGACGCATGAGATGTGCGGAATCTGACCCAGGAGTATATGTACCCCTGTTATAAACACATTTATTTCCTGATTTCACTAGTTAAACAACACGTAGGGCTGAAAGTATTCCAGTTATTTTGTTAAAATAGACCCTTTAGGACCACGATTTTGCACTCCTGAAACTGAGGCTAACATCACTTTCTCAAGTCATGGCGTGGTAATACATAACCTGCAGCAATCTGAAGTACCATGGTATAGTGTCAGCTTGTGCTCGAGGTATATATGGGTATAATTTAATTGAACCTTTTGGTAGTTGAACCACAGCTCTAGTGATAACCTGTTTATTTCTAAATATAAACCTCATTACCCGATGTCCTCGAGTGAGAGAAATGTGTATGGGGAAGGAAATTATTCTGAAAATGCATTGCGACAAAAGCGCTGCTCCAGAACTCCCACCTGACACTTTTCTGAAGGACTAACATTCCTGCTGCGTCAGCCCAATGCAGTAACAGGAACGCAACTCCCCCCTCGTGTTGCACCGCCCCCGTGGGGAGTAGCTGCCCATCACGTCTGATTTCCCAACGGATCAACAGAAATTATGCTGACTTTGTCTAACTCTGCAGGGTTACTGCACACTGTAAACTCAGCCTGTTTCTTCTTCTTGTATGTTTTGGATGCGGATCATTTTCTTTTCATTTTCAGTTGAGTGTATCAAAACATTATATTTTAGTATCTGAAATTAACATAATGTGTTGCGCAATAGTGAAGTTAATACTTGTTTTTGTTTTTTTCTTCTCTAGCGCTCTTCTGTTGCAACTGAAGAGAGAGATATGTACGAGGAATTATTGACACAGTCTGAAATTCAGACTAATATCGACTTCGTAAACAGTGAGTGTCTCCATGGTCAATCATTATCAGCTGCTGCCAGTCCCTTGACCACAGGCCTTTGAGCAGCTGACTGTGCAATATACTGCCCCCTTCAGCTCAGGCAGAAGTACTGTTCCGCAGCAGATTTGTTTGTCAGAAAAGGTCCAGGTCCAGATCTTGGTTGAGCTCTGCTCCATCTTAATCTTAACAGTGTGAATTGTTGGGGGTTTACCGTGACAGGACCATGTCCCTGTCTCTAGTACATACACTCAGCATTGTTCTGCATAATATTAGTGATTTATGTACGATGAAGATGACGATGATGATGAGAATGCAACCAGGCCCGCCCCCTGATGGTCCGCCCCCTGATGGACTGCTTTTCCTCCTCTCCCCTCAGCAAAGGCAGCGGTTCGGCGGGTGAATGAGGCAGTCTCTGCCCAGGATGAGGCAGCCCTGCTGGCCAGCCTCAGGCTGCCTGCTCTGGGGCTCCTGGGGGTGCTGGACCCTAACTCTGCCTGGTACCTGGGTCACTTCACCACCTACAGGGAGCAGAACTCTATGGTCAGTCTTCCAGTATCCCATATTCCCCTTTGGTCTAATATTTACATCGTTTGTTGGAGTTGATTCATTCAGAGGGGTTCGTACCTCAGTGTGTCAGCATGTTTTTGTAACTGAGTGTGTGTGCTGATGCAGGACAGTGGTGCTCATTTTCATCTGGAGAAGGAGGAGATCCAGCGCATGGTCAGCTCCTGCAATGACGTCGCAGAGGCGGAGAAACGAAGTATGCCCTCATTCATACGCCCTCATTCTATGGAGGTAGATTTCTATCAAAAATAAACAAACACAAAAGTATAATCCACAATGATTTTTACTATCCACACACAAACACCTCTCAATTTGTGTTTCGTAAAAATAATCCACAAGTATGTGTTTGCCATCCACACACAAATGCAAATAACATTTTCAGATACGTTTCCAATGTTCACATTTACAAATCAAAAGCTGAACACACATCGCCGTGTTAGGTAGCTCCGAAGAAGAAGAAGAAGTTTTGCATGTGAATCACAAGTGAATCATGTTTGAATCGACACGGGGAAAAACAGCCGAATATTTGTCTCAAAATTCCGTACGTAAATCCAAGCAGATCAATCGTGTCCTTCGATCGCCAAATGTAGATTCGCCAGTTTGTAAGCCAAGCTTTTGATTTGTAAACGTGAACATTGGAAACATATCTGAAAATGTTATTTGCATTTGTGAATATAATTTTTGCATTCATCAAAATGATGATTTACAAAACACAAGTTGAGAGGTGTTTGTGTGTGGATGGCAAAAACACATTTGTGGATTATACCTACGAACACAAATTGAGAGGTGTTTGTGTGTGGATAGTAAAAATAATTGTGGATTATACTTTTGTGTTTATTTATTTTTGATAGAAATCTACCTCCATATCATTCTTACACCCTCATTCATATGCCCTCATTCATACGCCCTCATTCATACGCCCTCATTCTTACACCCTCATTCATACGCCCTCATTCATACGCCCTCATTCTTACGCCCTCATTCATACGCCCTCATTCATACGCCCTCATTCATAGGCCCTCATTCATTCATACGCCCTCATTCATATGCCATCATTCATATGCCCTCATTCATACGCCCTTTTACTGTACTACACAACTCTGCTGAATACAGTGTGCTTTGAGTTAAAGCTACATTACGCAGATTCTTACACCCTCATTCATACGCCCTCATTCATACGCCCTCATTCATACGCCCTCATTCATACGCCCTCATTCATAGGCCCTCATTCATTCATACGCCCTCATTCATATGCCCTCATTCATACGCCCTTTTACTGTACTACACAACTCTGCTGAATACAGTGTGCTTTGAGTTAAAGCTACATTACGCAGATAACACCTATTCGGTCTAAATATGATTCTCGTGTGTGTTATACAGAAAAATTTGCACAGGATGCCATGAACAAAATTGAGAAAAGCGAAACAACATTGTTACTTTTTGGATATAGTGCCATCTAAAATTTGGTAGCATCAAAGCTTACAAAAAATATATAATCATTGGTAAAAATCAGTGATTGATACAATTTTAAATCAGTTTTACTTCTTCACATTGTGATGTAGTCATACAGTTTGTAAAGATTTAGATCATGCTGTGATCCATTAATGCAAAAAAGTTTATGGGATTTGAATTTTATTTTATTTGTGACAAAAGTAATTCACTGTGCGACGACAATGGAAGGGTTAAGAAAGCTTGTATCAGCCTAGGATACAATACAAAACCAAATTAAGCATATGGAGCTGAATATCTGTTTATTATACAGACATCTGTGGTGTAATCGCACATTTTTCATTCCATTCCAGACTAGTTAGGAAGCAAGTGATGCACATTTGCTCAGAAGAATATTTTTAAATGGCTGTCATAACACATTGCATTAAGCACTGATATGCTTGGAAAGTGACTGCTGCCACAGTGGAAATTAAACGCTGTTTCCGCTCTCAGAGATGGAGGCCGTCGTCGCGATCAACGCAGCTATACAGCGAGGCGATGCCGCCCAGACGGTGGAAGAGCTGATGAACCCAGAGGCCCAGCTGCCCATCGTGTACCAGACTGCTGCCAACCTGTACCAGTCCGAGCTCTTCAGCCTGCAGGCCCAGAACCCAGGGGTGAGCCCTCCGACTGCGCTAACTGTTCACTAGCTTACCCACGGTGCTAATTGTTTACTAGCTTACCCACAGCGCTAACTGTTCACTACCTTACCCACAGCGCTAACTGTTCACTAGCTTACCCACGGCGCTAACTGTTCACTAGCTTAGCCACTGCACTGTCCACTAGCTTACCTACTGTGCTAACTGTTCACTAGCTTACCCACTGCAGTAACTTCACTAGCTTACCCACTGCGCAAACTGTTCATTAGCTTACCCACTACACTGCCCACTAGCTTACCCACTGTGCTAACTGATCACTAGCCTCCCCACTGCACTAACTGTTCACTAGCTTACCCACAGCAGTAATCTTTGTAGAGTAATTGTATGTTTGGCTATATATTCAGATGTGTAGGCTTTATGTTAAACTATTTACATATATTTGGCAGAGAAAATGCCTTTTCACTTTACCCGTTATATGCACAGTATACAGTAGAGGTTTGTATCCACCTGCAAGTTCAGCCTCACTGTGACGGCATATAATGATTCAGACACCTTCTGGTCTGAGGCCTGTGTGCTTTACCTCGTGTACAGGGGCACCTGGGTTATGTGGAACTGTCTGTCGCTGTGGAGATGCTGTCGGCGGTGGCAGTGCTGAATGAGGTCCTGGACACCAAAGACCCGCAGGGGGTGATCGAGCAGCTGAACGACTCTCCACTGGGCTTCAGTAGCATGGAGCAGGACAACCTGCAGAGGTGAGAGGGAGTCTACTGGGGCTCTGCTTCAGACACCATAACACGTTCAGTCTGTGTGAAATTAGCTTTACTTCTGCATGAGAGCTTTAAACCTTGAAAGTTGGCTCATACAGTGTTTTTCCACTGAAGAACTAACCTCTAAACATTCCATATTCGTTCTTAGAGAGGTTATTAGTCACATGCATTCGTCTTACAGATTTGAGAAAGTTTAAGATTAGAGTGTACACTTAAAGGCTTGGCACCCCCTCTTTTGAAATACCTAGCTGAACATTTTTAAGACATAGTCGTGCCTGTTTTGTGATAATTAACCTATTGTGCAGTTTGGTAAACTATTGTAAATGAGACAAATACACTGTAGGTTGTGGAGCAGCTAATTTCACCAGCAGAGGGCGGTAGTATAGTGATGGTCTCCTGAGTTCTTAAAGCGATAGTATGCTATTTTTTCCCAACGGTCACGTTTGTTGTCAGAACCTTTCAAAATCACAACATCCCTCGGCCCTGCCCACAGACACAGAGAAAGACACCCCCCCACCCCCCACCCACTGCTACCACAGACCTTGTTGTGAACGTGCAAGTCTACTAGATACGATTGCAGGATTACAGACTAGTGTAGCTGACATTCCAGTAAAAATGTAAATCTAAAAGTCCAGGCAAAACAACGGAATCTTTTCTGTTGTTGCATAACACTTGAGTTTGTGTAGCGTTAGTTTGAATCAGGCAGTATCTGGCTACAGCTGGTATGCATGGTAACTTATAGCCGCGTAGCCAGTTCCAGCAAACGTGCCCGCCGCCGAATGAAGTAACATTATCAATAATAGCAACCTAGCTACTGTTCATTATAGGTAATTATGTTTGTCTGGTAAGCAGAAAGCACATTCGTGTTGAAACTTTTGACCTTCCTGTCCAGTAGAATATGGGAGCTCCACCTCTATCTTTAAACCAATTCGCTCCCGAAAATCTCACCACCTTCTGAAATGAGCACCTATGTTTACTCCAGTTTTCAAGCGAGCTTTGTCCAATTCCCTTTTATTTTTCTTTCCGTGAAATATCTTGTTTTGAAAACAAAATTTGGGCCTAATCGCTGGCTTTAGAATGCTGAATTTCAGGGTATAAACACAGTGGATTTCTCTCAGAACAGTTCTTTCTATGATTGCTACCAAATAAGCATGACCTGTCCCTGATATAATTTTTTTTTTAAAAAGTTGCATACTTTAAATACCGGAGGCGTTTTTCAATATAGAACATATTTTTGCGGCAGGCATTTTGTGATTTTTGTGGCATCGATGACTCCCTCGTGACGTGTGTGCGGTGTATGATGCGTGATGCACTGTGTGCCCAGGTATGCGGACATGCTGATCTCTCTGAAGTCAGAGGCCACCTCGCAGGGTCACGAGTTTCTCACCTGGAACGACGTGCAGAAGAGCATCGACTCTGTCAACTCCCAGGTCCTGGAGGAGCATGAGAGTACGTGTTACAGTACTCTCTATGAAGCTACACAAAGCTTTCATAGGCACTGCATAACACCTTCATATGCACGACACAAACATCACAATTCACTTGTTCAAACCAACATAGATTAGTAGGGTTTCATGATATAGACAAAAAAATTATAATAATACTTTGATATTGTTACTAAATATTACAACTGCAGTATCATTAGCAGGTTTCAACTATACTGAATGCTTTTGCGAAGACTTAGTTTCATTATTTACATACGACAGTGATTAAAAATAATAATAATCAGTTGAATACTCATTGAGTACTAATTTGAATAGAAAAGATATATTAAACCAAATCATTTAAACATTATTTTATTAAACTTTACATCACAATGAACAAAAATGTTTTTCTGTTTTTATTTATATATTTCTTTGTCTTAGTTGTTACTAAGGTGTTGCTTAAGTGCTGTCATAAGTTGAGACTCAATATTGCTAGAATACATTTATAGGATGCATATTCTTAGCATCATTGTCTTCAGACACTTGTTTGTGTTTCACTTTGAGACACATAAGTTCTCTTCTTTGGCACTCGTTTTGGAGCAAATGCGAATCCTAGCTAACTGGAGGAGCTAATCTCAGTCCCCTGCACATGTCCATATCACAATGTTGATATTTTTGCGATAAGTCGTTCACCCCTAACAGACAGTCATGCCTTGTGCTATGTCACTGTCAACCGAACAAATAATACTGTGACCTTATGATGTAGTATGGTAAAGTCACTTGTGATATGGATGGTGAGTGCACACCCTATTACCATCTAATTTCAGTCGGCGTAAATGTTATATGTATGTCTTCTGTGGGACTCTTATATAAGAGGGACTTTTTTAATATACAGTTTTTATAGTTTTTTAAGAACAGAATGAACTCCGTGTGCTTCATTACACTTTCACCTTGATTCACAGCAAGCAAATCAGTTTCCCAATATAAATTGTGACAAGTATTCTCAGCTGTTTCTAATTAAATTAGCATATTTTTAGAACAAGAAAAGGTCACCATGTAGTAAAGAAGAAAAAAACTCCTTCGATAAGCATAGTATGTTTTTAAACATTGAAATGACTGGAACTGCATTAAGTAAGGTGTTCATTTAGCTTTACCTGCTTAATGTTTCAATTTAGGAATCTTGGCAATTGCTGAGATCAATGAAGCCCTGAGTACAGGAGACCCAGAGAAGACTCTGTCTGCATTACTGCTGCCTACCGCTAAACTACAGGGAGTCAATCCTTCCACAGCCAAACACTATCATGACCTGCTGCAGCATGCCAAAGCACACATTTGTGAGGTAAGTCCATGTGAAGTACACTGTAAAATAAAATTTAATAATAAAATAAAATAAATATATATCCCATTAAATGATCGGCAGCAATGTTGCCAATGAAAAACCATTTAATTAAAGTAAAAACTATATAAATATATGTATATATATAAACTGTTATTTAACTGAATCATTTTATTTTATGGGATGGCCATTGCATAATGAGTTATTGGTGTTATGTAAAGTCCTGTAAAAATTTTTTTGTAAAAATTGTTTATTTTACAGTGTAGTCAAATTGTAATAGAAAGGCCTCCATTTTCTTGCTAGTCTTGTGTTATTAGAGACAAATTAGGTAGCTGATCGATATTTTTCCACAGAGGCCACATACAGTAAACTGTTTAACTGTCGCACAGAAAAACCTGATGTCTTACCCAGTCTAAGTGTCTCTAATAATATGACACACTGAAAACATGGCTGGGACATGTTCAGGAGCCTGGCTGTTTCTTTTGGAAAATAGTTTTACCCACTTTGTATATTTCTCAGTGTATTCATATTAATTATAACTCTAATGCTACATAAATATGTTCCAGGAGAGACTCTATAACTCACAGCTTGATCTGTTACAGAAAGAATAAAATAAATAGATGAAGTAGCAGTTTCTTACTCTGTATATAGACATACTTTCACATTTTTGTGGTAGGCATAAATTATTTCAAGGCTAGTAGGCTACAAATCAAAATTGAAACGAGAGACTGTTCCAGCAAGACTGGAATTTCAGACTTGTCTGTTCCAACATGAAAGCATCAGTGCTGCTGAGTCTTGTACTATGTATTGTAGACAAAGTTGTACTTTGCTAATGAACTTTGTGATCAGTGATCAGTCTTTAATTCATAGAGCTTTCACGAAGGTGCACAGAATAAAAGCTGTGAAATCTGTAGTTGAAGTTTGTAAGAGCAAATTGAAAATGCTTTGCATCCACATGAAGACCCTGAGCTTGTAGAGAACTGTCTTGCGTTGTTTCCAGTGGCAACAAACGACTGACATTTTGTACTGACTTTCCTATGATTTCCAGCTGAGACATTGCCCAGCATTTGTCCTACAGAAGGTTTATAATTCATGTGGAAATACTGATGTTTTTTCCTCTTAACCTCATGAAGGTCTGCTTTGACCTTGTGGTTTTCGACATGAAGGAGAACAGGAAGGGGTCCAAGCAGCTGTGTAAACCGCACAAACAGACAGTCACGCTGTAGTAGACATAGAAATGGTCCTGACTGCTGGTGTACAGCGTAATATAGTGAGCGAAGTGGATGGCACAGCTAGGCATGAAGCAGACCGTGAATATGACGAACACCAGGGTGCTAGCCTTGATGTAGTGCACCCAGTCAGTGTCTGACTTGCTCAGCTGGCGTAGTATCGAGCCATAGGTGAAGGCGGTGACCAAAAAGGACGGGACAAACCCCAAAAACGTCAGCGCCAGCTTGTAGTAGAGCAGGAGGGAGAGTGACTGGTCCTCCACGGGGAGCACGTCGTGGCAGGTGGTGATCCCCAGCCGAGGGAGGTGGTAACTCTGGCGAATTAGGAGCTCCGGCACCATGGCGACGATAAAGACGGCCCACACTGCCAGGCTGCTGCACACGGTGCACTGGCGCTTGGGCAGGCTCTTGTAGGTGAAGGGGTGGACGATGGCCACGTAGCGCTTGACGGCGATGCACATGAGTGTGTGGATGGAGCAGTAGGCGTTGCCGTAGAAACAGGCAGTCACCACCCTGCACGCGGCCTCCCCGAACACCCAGTTGTTGCCGTTGAGGTGGTAATGCACCTTGAAGGTCAGGGTGAGGAGAAACAGGAGGTCAGACACTGCTAGGCTGCAGTACAGGATGGCGGTGGAGAAGGTTTTGGTTTTGATGCTGAGGAACCCCAGGATGATGGCGTTAGCAGGAACCCCGATGATCATGGCCACGATGTAGGCAGCGGGGATGAGGCGTGTGCTCAGGACCCCACTCAAGTATTCTGCAGTGTGATCCGCAGTCACCTCCAGCTTAGGCAGGGGCCATGTAAAATTTTCCTCTGTAGAGTTTGTGCCAATAATTCTTGCATTGAACGTTTTGGGAATTAAGATTTCTGAGGCATTTCTTTTTGCTATTCTGGTCTTGTTTCCTGTTAAACAGAAAAATATATTGTATTAACATAATGATCAAAGTCCAGTACACCAAATTCCAAACACTTTCAAATGGGACCCAAGGTCTTAGCTTGGAGCCTGAATCTAGCCTGAATCCCTGGCAGGACCTTTTCCTATACAGTGAAGTGTAATAAATTAAGATCTTTATAGTGACCATTATATAATATACACTGTAAGCTAGAAAGTACAAACAGTCATCCAGTAGCACTGATGAACATTGTCACTTGAAATGAAATTTGTGATTCACAAGTTTTCTGTTCAGTATTTTGTACAAACATTAGTTTCAAGACTATACTGTTGATTAGACCATTTAATTATAAATGTACGTGTAGGTCTTTTGTTTCATTTCTGATGGAAAAATATAATTTAACATGGTTAAAGCAATTAATGGACCAGGGAATAAGAAAGAAATCACCCTGAAGCGATTGTCACACCCAGCCAGTTTGGATGAGTTTGCAGTCGCTGCTCTGCCCTGAGGGAATGTGACTTGTCTAAGCTGTTTCTGCTGTGATTCTTTCATTTCTGTAATCTTTCAAAAAGCTCTGTAACCCTCCTGAGGTCTCTGGACCTTATCATTCTCTTCATATGATTTGTATCTAACCTCCTCATATGATTTGTATCTAAATTCTGTACGTTCATATTTTTGTGGTGGTTGCTTTAATCTCTTACAGTAGTAGTGTGGACTGGTGTGTAATGTGATGTGATTGTTTTCTTGTCTGGGTCCCCTTTCCAGTTTTAAGGTTTTTTAGTCGTTTAGTGGTTGCCGGTAAAATGAAATAAAAATAAAAGGTTGG